>CM070716.1:32844024-33444024 GCA_036346275.1 Otatea glauca | reverse complement strand
CTCAAAGTATTTTCTGGAATTTTTCTAGAATTTTTCTGCTATTTTAAAAGCCCCAAATAATTTAATTGAATTTCTAGAATTATTTTTATTGAAAAGGATTTAAAATCCGGAATAGTGTGCGGCGAATCGTTGGACCGGCCCGATCTTGTCTTAGAGGCCCGGCTCGTGTCGCCGCCCATGACCCACCCGCGAAACCCTAGCCGCGCCGCGTTTCGCGTTGGATCAACATCGTGCGATCGGGAATCATCACGTCACCCATTGTTTCGCCCATTGGATCGCTGCGCGTGGATGCGGGATTTCGCCACGTCGTTTCTTCCTCGCGAGATCGCCGAGCAATGGCGCTGCATGTCCGCCATTTCGCGAAGATTTCGCGCGCGTCAGCGCTATTTAGTGCGCCGCCGCCACCCGCGTGACGCGCGCTCCTAAACAGCGTCGTAGCCCTAGCGCACGCCCCGGCGCTTCGGTTGCTCACAAAGCTTCGCCGTAGTTGTTCCCTGCGCGCCACGGTTCTCCGGCGTTTGCCGCCGCCGCGTCCCTCCTGCCGTCGCCGAGGTCACGAGCCTTGCCGGCGAGCCGCGTCGAATCGCTAGATCTTCTCGCCGGGAGCCACCAAGCGCCGTCGACTACATCATCTTCCTCATCTCGGCAAGCTTGCACCGCCGCGCGCCATCGTCGGACTCGAGCATCGTTGACCGTCGGATCGCAAGGAGGGTAAGGATCGTGCCACGTCGCCCTTCTCTGCTTACTTTTAGTTTGTATACGTGCCGTTAGATGCATTATGGGCGGTGCGGATTAACCCCAAGGTTTACGTTAGCTAAATCTTGATCGTTAGATCTAGAGCGAGCGGCTTGGATTAGATCTAATGTCTGCGATATGTTTTAGTCTTAGCCGTTGGATCGTTAGTGAGCAGCGTAAGATTGAGCCACGTCGCGCCATGAATAGTGCGACTCGGTAACTTTGGCCGTTGGATCGGATCTGAGCGGTTGAGTTCGGATCTGGTTTTAATCTAGGATCGCGCCGTTCAAATTTGAGCGTCGGCGGAGATAACGCCGCACCCCATCGAATCCGTCTTGTGGCGTGTGCGCGTTGGTGAGGAAGACCAGATCAACCGTTGGTTTCGGCGCCGTTGGATGCGTGGCGCGGGGCGTGGAGTGGCGTCGCCGAACCGCGCGGGGTGAGATCCGGCCGTTGGTTGGCGGCGATGCGGATCTGCCGCGTGTCGCGTCGGGATTGGCTGCGCCGTCGCCGCGCCAAGGGTTGCGTCACCGGTGCAGCGCGCAGTGCCTCCGGTCCCGAAGACCGAGCCAACCCGTGGACTCGGTCCATAGACCGAGGCGGCGTGGCGGCCTGCAGGCGTGCCACGTGTCGTCTTGGCGTCATCGGCGGCGTCATAAATATTTTCATATATGAAAATATTTCGACGGAAATTCATTTCGGTGCTGACGTCATCATGAGGCATGCTGACGTCATAAATGTAATTTCAGTATAAAAATAATTCAGAAAAATCGGATTTTCTTAATTTACGTATTTTGATTTTATTCAAACTTCAAATGACTATAACTTTTGCATTTTAACTCGGATTTGGGTGATTCAAATTTCTAAAAATTCATAAAATTGTGAGCTATTTATTGGTGAATTTTATTTGAAATTTTGAGGACATATAGTCTTCTGTATTGGCTATTTATTGTATACTTTGTTTATGCAGCGTGAGCGTAAATTTGCGGGAAGTTTAGAGGAAGAATTCGTCGCTCAAGACCAAGCTTGAACACGACCAGCAACTCTTTGAAGGCAAGTGATGCTTTGATCATTTTGATCCCAGATTTTAAAATGTAATTTATGCTTTGAAACTATGCATGCTAATTATTTAAAATGAATTTAAATTAATTTGGGATAATGTAGTTAATCAACCCATTTTGTTATGCCACCTTGAATTATTAATTGTATGCCTAGATCATTGTCACCCTAAGTTTCGATTATATTAGTTGGATGTTAATATTGTGCCAACACGGGAGGCTAGGCCGTGAGTAGATGCTTAGCCTTGCAGCGAATCATGAATGATCTTTCGGAAAAATGCTACAATATTGATTAAAGACATATTGAATGTATTTTGAAAAGTGGTGTGATGATGCCACATGTTGAGATTGAGTACTGACAACTTTGTGTGGTTCATCGATATTGAGTTATTCTTGGCATGTGTTGCACAATAATCAAGCTGGGTGGAAAATGATTTAGGCTGGGGCAAGTGGCAAGAGGTGTGTGCGGTGGGCTGTGTGGCATTGGGTTGTTGAGTGATGTGAGTCTGTGTGCCACATTGGGCTGTGTGCCACTGTAGAGTGTCAAAACTATTCGAATAGCCGTGCTCACGGTATTGAGCATTGCTCGGGATTACAGATCAAGGGTAGTTTTCATAAACAAAACATGGAAGGGTGGTGTGTGCGGTGTTGGAAATGAACTAATAAGGTGTGTCCGAGAATCTTGAAGAAAAACCGTTTGAAATTAGTATTACTTATATCTGTTTCACTGCTTTAATCTAAACAAGATACTAGTTTAAAAATCTTTGCTTGATGCAAAAGGATCAATTAAGCCAATCCATTGGAATAAGCTTTGCATATAGTAATAGTCTTGCATTACATGCATTACTTGTTGAGTGCCTTGTGTACTCACCCCACCTTGCTTATCAACCCCAACATCGATGGAGGAGACTACACGGTATGGGAGGAGAGTATGCGTCGAGGACACGAGCAACTAGGGGCAAGCCCGATCGGTTTACTGTGGCAAGATGGATGCTTACGACTTTTTATGTTCATTGCTATTTCTTTGTTTTGAATAATGTAAGCCTGCGTGGTGACTTATCTGTAAGGAGACCATAAGGTTGTACAACTCGTTTTATATACATGTTTGCACTATTTATTCTTATATCCTTGTGAATGTGCGTGATGTGCAACCTGTGATGATTGTGTGTGCTAGCGTGATCTGGGTCGCACGAGAATACACAGAGGGTCGGATTTGCGGTCGGGTCCCAGCAGAGGTGGTATCGAGCGGTCGATTGTAGGCCTTGACCTTAGTTTGGTTGTGCCTAGGAGGGTGAAAACTATTTTCTAAAGACCTAATCAACTTGAGCAAGAATGTCAAAGAAATCTCGACTTATCTCTTCTCCCTTATTCATACCTATCTTTGAATTTTTATTATTCTCTATTTAATTTAAACAAGGTTTGTTTTGGCGGATGAGGATGATCCATACCTATGGAGGCGCCGGAGGATCGCCGCGGAGTTATGGCGTATGATGCGATTGCTTGGAGGTTTTGACCGACCAGCATGCGAGGACTTGGTGGTGCAGGCGCAGACTTGACATCGCTGGGGCGTCAAGATCACAGTGTATGCTCGGGAGAGGGCGAGGCGAGTCGTCCTATCTACATCACTGCCGGAGGTCTTCTTTCGAGGCGGGATTCGGGAGGCGTCGCGTCGAGCGATGCGGCAAATTGCCCGCACTTACTCGCGAGTTAGAGGCACCGTCTTCCGCCACCATCCGCGTCGCGGCGGTCGATACAACAGGATGGAGCTCGTGGAGGAGGACGCCACGATCACCCACTGGCGAGATCGTCATCGCCCAGAGGGCGCCTTGGGCGAGGCGATCCGGGAGCTGCGAGAGGACCCGCGGCGAGGTTATAGAGGCAAGAACCCAACAGGAGAACTTAGCTCATGCCATACTGAAGATCCGGGGAGTTGGAGATGGCTCTATATGGACCCGAGCGAACCGATCCTGAGTTACATGATCGGTCCGAGGAGCCGGGCGAGGCGCCGATCACGAGCGAGCGGCCGGGACCAGCCGAGTCGATGGGGTCTTTTGCACTGCGCGATGAGGTCACGAGACGATTCGCCTCAATGCCGCGGCACCGCCGATTATGCGCTCGGGAAGCCGCGGCCGGGTTGGCTCGATGGTGATCGAGTGTAGTAGAGTGTAGTGTCGAGACTCGAATATCGAGTCGCGTCTTTGCTTTGAGTCACCCTTAGGTGTGAGTTGTCTTGGATTCCTATGTTTGCTTATTGGTTATGAGTGTCACGTATGTGTTGCATTGCCCTTAGGCACTTGTGAGCAACCATCTTGCTTTATATTATATCAATAAAGTGGCTAAATAATTTAAGTTACACTGTTTCCCCACATAAGTTCTTTTACTCGTCTATGCTTTCTTCTTTTCTTAACCATGGAAGCTTGCAGCAGATGGTGAGGACTCGTGGAAATGTTGGAGCAGTGAAGTGGAGCTAACAGACGGACAACGAATGAAGAGCCGATTCCTCAACCACCGCAGTCGATATCACGAGAACACAGGAGCCTTTTGACAGCCCGACTCAACTCATGACCACGATGGTTCAAACCATGCGTGAGATATCCAATCAAGCTGCTGCGAATGTTCAACACAGGGGCAACCATGGACCACACCCTACTCACGGTTGTCGGAGTTTATGAGAACCCGTCCACCTACCTTCTCGAACAACGCCAATCCACTTTGAGGCGGACGATTGGCTAAGGACAATTGAAAGGAAGCGCACATTACCCAATGTGTAGGACATGAGAGGTACTCTATGCCTCTCATCAACTCGAAGGACTGCCGCGAGAATGGTGGGAAAACCTGCGCGACTCATGAGGACCATGAGTATCACATGGGAGAATTCACCTCGGCCTTCCGTCGATTACCATGTGCAGGGTATCATGGATCTTAAAAAGAGGAGTTCGAAGCCTCAAGCAAAGCGGCGATCGATGGCGATTACGAACAAGTTCACCCAAGCGCACGCTCGCACGGAGGATGTGGCTACGGATAAGGCGGACAATCCCGCTTCATGAAGGGATTGAATGCGAGGGTTGCAGTGGGACCGATCACCCACATTCCACGACTTTCAAGAGTTAGTTAACAAAGCCACGATCTTAGAGGACAAGCGCCGAGAGTTGGATGACAACAGAAGCGCGAGAATGGCGCAACAAGGAGGTCGTCGGGGCAGCAGAGGCAGAGGGCGGCACCCCAGCAGCTCATTGGTACCGGCCTAGAGGCAATGATGAGCACCACTGCCGGCAAATCGCCCGATGGGTCAAAATGTTCGAACTCGGCCGAACTATAGCGCAGATGGAGGAACCTCTCGGCCGTGGGAAGGCGTTGCTATCATTGCAATGAAATGGGGCATTTGCCAACAAGCGCCCTAAGAAGGAGGTGTCACCCGGTTCGCTTTAACTTGGGAACACACGGCAAGGACTCCGCACTAATCATGAACGCGGGGCATCAACGGCGACTCCATCCCAAGGAAGCGCACGAGGCGAGTCAACCACATCACGGAGATGAAGTCGAGCGCCTCGGACGTTGTCTTGGGTAAGTTCTAGTAAACTCGATCACCACTCTCTTGTTTTATTTGATTCGGAGCTTCGCATTCTTTTATTTCCGAGATTTTGCTGTTCAAAATGATATGGAGATAGTGAATCTTAAATGTGTGCTCATAGTCAATCCTGGATCGAACTCCGATCTAAAGTAGGATGTTACGGGGTAGGAATAATAATTAATGGAGTTGAGTTCCTAGCGAACTTAATCGTCCTTAATACCCAAACCTTGGATGTTATCACAGGAATGGATTGGTTAACCGATCACAAGGCGATATTGGATTGCGGAAAAAGAGTCATATCGGTCGAGAGCCGGATGGAAAGAAAATTGAGTTTGAAGCGAAACCGATCGAGATGGACAATTGATGGTCAACGACATGAAGGCGTCGACAGAGGAAGTCTCCATAGTCAATGAATATCGGATGTTTTCCCGGAAGATTTACGGAATGCCGCGAGATAGAGATATCGAGTTCGTGATAGAACTAGTTCGAGGACAGCTCAATAGCTAAGAGACCTTACGGGATGTCCACGGAGGAATTGGTGGAAATGAAGAAGCAAATTGAAGAAGCTATTTGGAAAAGGATTTATAAGACCTAGTTCATCGCCATGGGGAGCACATGTCTTATTCGTTAAGAAGAAGGGCGGAAGTTTCGGGATGTGTATAGACTATCGTGCACTCAATGATGTGACGATAAAGAATAAGTATCCGCTACCGGGATCGATGATTTGTTTGACCGATTGAGAGGAGCGAGAGTATTCTCCAAAATTGATCTTGATCGAGGATACCATCGGTGAAGATCCGATCGGAGGATATTAGAAGGCGCATTTTCGTCAAGATATGGACACTACGAGTTCTGATGATGTCTTTTGGTGCGACAAATGCACGGCATATTTCATGAACTTAATGAATAAGGTTTTATGGAAAACTTGGATAAGTTAGTCGTCGTATTCATAGATGACATCCTTATCTATTCCAAGGCGAGAGAAGAGCACGCAGAGCACTTGAGGCTAGTCCTTGAAAAGTTGAGGAACAACGGTTGTTTGCGAAATTTAGCAAATGTGATTTACGGAAAGATAAGGTGGAATTTCTTGGACACATAATGACAGCAGAAGGAGTTCTTGTAGATCCAAAGAAAGTGGAAACGGTTTTACATTGGGAGCAGTAGAAGGCGGTAACCCAAATCCGTAGTTTCCTTGGAATGGCGGGTATTACCGTCGATTCATTGAAGGATTCTCTACGATTGCGAGACCTCTTACGCAATTGTTGAAAAAGAAAAGAAATTTTTATGGACACCGAGTGTGAGAAGAGTTTTGAGAATTGAAAAGGAGGTTAACATCGGCTTTGTATTAGTTTTACAGACGTTCACCAAGACTTTGACATTTATTGTGATGCATCGCGTCGAGGATTGGGATGCGTGTTGATGCAAAATAGGAAGGTAATTGCCTATGCATCGAGGCAATTGAGACCACATGAGGAGAACTATCAGACTCATGATTTAGAATTAATACTAGTAGTGCATGCACTAAAAATATGGCGTCATCATCTCATCGGAAATAGATGTGAAGTATATCACGATCATAAAAGCCTTAAGTATATTTTCACACAAGTGACCTAAATATGAGGCAAAGAAGATGGTTAGAGTTAATCAAGGATTATAATGTGAATTCACTACCACCGGGAAAGCCAGCGTGGTGGCGACGCCTTTGAGCGTAAAGAACCACAGTGTAAATATCTTTGTTGGAAACAAGTCGAGCGAGAATTGTGTAGGGATTTCGAAACTAGAATTGGAAATGGTACCAAAAGGATTCCTAGTAAACTTGGAAGTAAGACCTACGGAAGATCGGATCGGGAAAGGCGAAAGATGATGATAAGATCAAAAGAATTAAGGGCAAAATGGATGAAGGCAAAGCAAAAGATTTTAAAGCTGGATAAACAAGGTACTATGTGGTTTAAAAGGCGCATTTGTGTCTTAGAACAAAAAGGAGTTAAGCGATTAATGCAGGAGAGGCCCATGACTCCAAGTACTCAATTCATCCGGAAGTGCGAAAATGTATCAAGATTTGAAGGAAAAATTTTGGTGGCCAAGCATGAAACGAGAAGTCGCGAATCGTTGCATTATGTGACATATGCCAAAGGGTCAAAGCTATGCACCAAAGGCGGCGAGCAGGCTATTACAACCCTTAAAGATACGAATGGAAATGGGAGGAAATTGGTATGGATTTTATAACGGATTGCCCGAGCATAAAGTGGATATGATTCCATATGGGTCATAGTAGATCGTTTAACTAAGGTGGCACATTTCATACGGTAAAGACCACTTATTAGGAGACCGGTTAGCGAGAACTTTATATGTCGATTGTATGCATTTTACATGGAGTGCCGAAAAGATAGTGTCGGATGAGGTACCCAATTTACCTCAGTTAGGGTAAGCTTCATGAAGCAATGGGGACTCGTTTGAACTTGATCTGACATACCATCCGCAGACGGATGGACAAGCGAGAGAGTCAATCGGATATTGGAGGATATGTTGAGGGCATGTGCCTTAGCATATTCCACTTCATGGGACAAGTGTTTGCCTTATCTTTGAGTTTAGTTACAACAACGATTATCAAGCGAGCTTACAAATGTCTCCATTTGAAGCTCAGTATGGTAGGTCTGTCGAACACCATTGAATTGGAATGAGACAGCGAGCGACATGTTTTCGGACGGACATTCTTGAGCGGAAGCACAGATCACCTGGTCAAGGAAAGATTGAAGATTGCACAATCCGGGCAAAAGAGTTATCTTGACAACCGTCGCAGGAACTAAGCTTTGAACCGAAGATTTTGTGTATCTTAGAGTAACACCACTCAAAGAGTCGAAGGTTCCATGCAAAGGAAGCTCGCACCGATATGTCGGACCATTCAAAATCTTGAGCCGTAGAGGTGAAGTTGCGTATCAATTGAGTTACCGATCTTTGGCGGAGTGCATGGCGTATTCCATGTGTCTCAAGCGAAGAAGTGTCTTGAGTACGGAAGAGCAAACACCTTTGGAGGCAATTGGTGCAAGAAGATCGACTTACAAAGAACATCAATGAAGATTACGGGCGTAATGGGCGGAGAGACAAGGAACAAGTCAGCGCGTTTACTGCGAGTTGATGGAGCAACCATTGGAAAGTGAAGCAGCGTGGGAGCGTGAAGAAGATCTGAAGAAGGAGTTCCTAACTTTTTTATAGCGACCACAGAATCTCGGGGCGAGATTACATTAAAGGGGGAGGTTTGTAACACCTAATTTTGCTCTAATTTAAATTTTGGAGTATTTTTTATTTTTGTGAGTTTTGGGAATTTATTTAAAATTTATTTGGAATTATTCAAATATAGCCTTCCTTGAAAACAATTAAATAATGGAAAAGTTTTTGCAAAGTTTTATTGCAAATATTTTAATTAAGTTCCAAATATCTCAAAGTATTTTCGGAATTTTTCTAGAATTTTTACGCTATTTTAAAAGCTCCAAATAATTTAATTGAATTTCTAGAATTATTTTTATTCGAAAAGGATTTAAAATCCGGAATAGTGTGCAGGCGAATCGTTGGACGGCCCGATCGTCTTAGAGGCCCAGCTCGTGTCGCCGGCCCACGCATGCCCACCCTTTGAAACCCTAGCCGCGCGCGTTTGCGATTGGATCAACATCGTGCGATCGGGAATCATCACGTCACCCATTGTTCTCGCCCATTGGATCGCTGGCGTGGATGCGGGATTTCGCCACGTCGTTTCTTCCTCGCGAGATCGCCGAGCAATGGCGCTGCATGTCCGCCATTTCGCCGAAGATTTCGTGCACGTCGAGGCGCTATTTAGTGCGCCGCCACCAGCGTGTGCGCACTCCTAAACGCGTCGTAGCCCTAGCGCACGCCTCCAAACTTCAGGTTGCTCACAAAAGCTCGCCGTAGTTGTTCCCTGCGCCGCCACGGTTCTCCGACGTTTGCTTCGCGCCGGTCCCTCCTGCCGTCGCCGAGGTCACGAGCCTTGCCGGCGAGCCGCGTCGAATCGCTAGATCTTCTCGCCGGGAGCCACCAAACGCCGTCGACTACATCATCTTCCTCATCTCGCAAGCTTGCACGCGCGACGCCATCGTCGGACTCGAGCATCGTTGGCCGTCGGATGCGCAGGAGGGTAAGGATCGTGCCACGTCGCCCTTCTCTGCTTACTTTTAGTTTGTATACGTGCCGTTAGATCTGTTATGGGACGGTGCGGATTAACCCCAAGGTTTACACGTTAGCTAAATCTTGATCGTTAGATCTAGAACGAGCGGCTTGGATTAGATCTAATGTCGCGATATGTTTTAGTCTTAGCCGTTGGATCGTTAGTGAGCGCGTAAGATTGAGCCACGTCGCGCCATGAATAGTAAGCAGCTCTAGTAACTTTGGCCGTTGGATCGGATCGAGCGGTTGAGTTGGATCTGGTTTTGTCTAGGATCGCGCCGTTCAAATTTGAGCGTGCGGCGGAGATGACGCCGCACCCCATCGAATCCGTCTTGTGGCGTGTGCGCGTTGGTGAGGAGAGACCAGATCAACCGTTGGTTTACGGCGCACCGTTGGATGCGTGACGCGTGGGGCGTGGAGTACGGCGTCGCCGAACCGCGGGGTGAGATCCGGCCGTTGGTTGGCGGCGATGCGGATCTGCCGCGTGTCGCGTCGGGATTGGCTGCGCGCCGTCGGGCGCCAAGGGTTGCGTCACCGGTGCCGCGCGCGGTGCCTCCGGTCCACGGTGAGACGAGCCAACCCGTAGACTCGGTCCATAGACAGAGCGGCGTGGCGACCTGCAGGCGTGCCCGTGTCGTCTTGGCGTCATCGCCGGCGTCATAAATATTTTCATATATGAAAATATTTCGACGGAAATTCATTTCGGTGCTGACGTCATCATGAGGCATGCTGACGTCATAAATGTAATTTCAGTATAAAATAATTCAGAAAAATCGGATTTTCTTAATTTACGTATTTTGATTTTATTCAAACTTCAAATGACTATAACTTTTGCATTTTAACTCGGATTTGGGTGATTCAAATTTCTAAAAATTCATAAAATTGTGAGCTATTTATTGGTGAATTTTATTTGAAATTTTGAGGACATATAGTCTTCTGTATTGGCTATTTATTGTATACTTTGTTTATGCAGCGTGAGCGTAAATTTTAAGGAAGTTTCGAGGAAGAATTAGTCGCTCAAGACCAAGCTTGAACACGACCAGCAACTCTTTGAAGGCAAGTGATGCTTTGATCATTTTGATCCCAGATTTTAAAATGTAATTTATGCTTTGAAACTATGCATGCTAATTATTTAAAATGAATTTAAATTAATTTGGGATAATGTAGTTAATCAACCCATTTTGTTATGCCACCTTGAATTATTAATTGTATGCCTAGATCATTGTCACCTAAGTTTTGATTATATTAGTTGGATGTTAATATTGTGCCAACACGGAGGCTAGGCCGTGAGTAGATGCTTAGCCTTACAGCGAATCATGAATGATCTTTGGAAAAATGCTACAATATTGATTAAAGACATATTGAATGTATTTTGAAAAGTGGTGTGATGATGCCACATGTTGAGATTGAGGTACTGACAACTTTGTGTGGTTCGTCATCGATATTGAGTTATTCTTGGCATGTGTTGCACAATAATCAAGCTGGGTGGAAAATGATTTAGGTGGGGCAAGTGGCAAGAGGTGTGTGCCGGTGGGCTGTGTGGCATTGGGTTGTTGAGTGATGTGAGTCTGTGTGCCACATTGGGGTGTGTGCCCTTGTAGAGTGTCAAAACTATTGAATAGCCGTGCTCACGGTATTGAGCATTGCTCGGGATTACTGATCAAGGGTAGTTTTCATAAACAAAACATGGAAGGGTGGTGTGTGCGGTGTTGGAAATGAACTAATAAGGTGTGTCGAGAATCTTGAAGAAAAACCGTTTGAAATTAGTATTACTTATATACATTTCTTTGCTTTAATCTAAACAAGATACTAGTTTAAAAATCTTGCTTGATGCAAAAGGATCAATTAAGCCAATCCATTGGAATAAGCTTTGCATATAGTAATAGTCTTGCATTCATGCATTACTTGTTGAGTGCCTTGTGTACTCACCCCACCTTGCTTATCAACCCCAACATCGGTGGAGAAACTACACGGTATGGGAGGAGAATGCGTCGAGGACACGAGCAACTAGGGGCAAGCCCGATCGGTTGCTGTGGCAAGATGGATGCTTACGACTTTTTATGTTCATTGCTATTTCTTTGTTTTGAATAATGTAAGCCTGCGTGGTGACTTATCGTAAGGAGACCATAAGGTTGTACAACTCGTTTTATATACATGTTTGCACTATTTATTCTTATATCCTTGTGAATGTCTGTGATGTGCAACCCTGTATGACTGTGTGTGCTAGCGTGATCCTGGACTGGCACAGAATACACAGAGGGTCCGGATTTGCAGATTCGGGTCCCGACATTTATACACTCATATCTTTTCATTCATAGATATCTAATTGTGGTATGAGATGAGATGTTTGCTTATATGCTCATATGTATCCCCTGGCATGTTCAATCATGTTATATCTTATATCATGCCTTTTCATACTTAGTATTTATTTATCATGATTCATACTTATGCTTAACTGAACATACCGTGATAACTCAAACACATGTATATCATCACCTCTCTTTTGATTTCAATGGTTATTCATTTGAGGGGGTGTTAATGGACTTTTAGTGAAAATTTCTTTCGTTTGCCTATTGGGAGGATTGTTCTTTCAGACTTTTGTTTATAAAATTAACCCCATTGGGCGACAATTTTGAAGAAAGTTTTTAAGATGGTTTGTTTTGAGGGGGAGTTTTTGACAACTTTGTAATAATTTGTAACATAATTTTTATTTTGTGTGTTTCTTAAATGAAAAACAAAAAATTGAAAAACAATGAAAAAGTAATGAGCATTGCATTTGATACACATATGTCATTTGAAGCCATGTTTATGCTACAAGGTCTTTGCAACTTCATATTTATGCATATATGGTGTAGCTTATGTCATGACTATTTAATTGAAATGACTACTTGAATTAAATCTTGTTATGGTTGAACTTTCTTGGCTATCTTGATCCTGCTCAAAAAGTGCTAAATATGAAATTTATCAAAGTTAAGTGCTAAAGCTCAAAGAGTGATTGTTGATAAATGCAAGATCAAGGTTATGTACTATCGCATTTCTTCTTTACGAGACTGCTTGTCATTGTACTTTAATATGAACTTGGAAGAGGTTGTGTATGACCGAAACCATAAAACCTTAAGCTTGTGATTGCTTGGCATGGTTGAAAAGTAAGGCTGATAGTATATTTAATTCCTTGAAATTTTTACATTCTACTGCAATCGATTAATGAATCAGTTTTTCAAGCATCAATAAGTGCACAAAAATTCAATGTTTTCAGGCTTTGAGATTGTTGAGAAAGGGAGATCATGCCATGTAATAAATTGTTAATAGTACTTGATTTCTAGTTATGCTTACTCTACATTGTCTTTGTGTAGATTTGAGGGTGCAAATATTTTTGATAGCATGGCTTGGTGATGAATTTGCAACATTTGTGGATGACATAGAATGCTCATTACATAAAAAAATTTGTCAAACATAAAAAAAACAAAAAGATTTTGTTTTCTTTCTTTTGTATTCTTGATGAATGCATTGTCAAAGGGGGAGAATTTTGCCACTTTGGAGAATTTTGGAGGAGAATCTCGAAAAACTTTATACATGCTTTACACATGCACATGTTCTGTACAAGTGGTATTCAATCATTCACTTATATTTTTCCTCTTAGGGAGAGATTTTTCTTATTTTCACCTAGGGGGAGTTTTTCACTTTGCATATTTGTCAAAGGGGGAGATTTTGTGTTTTTCACTTTGACTTTTGATTTTAAAACTTTTCTTGTGAGGTGAATGCCAATGTTCAGTTTTAAGTGGTGTTGCCAACGTTTTCATCAAGGGGTAGATTGTGAAATCATGTGCTGAAAAATTGGCTTAGCAATTAAATTGGCAATGCAAAGTGGTTGTGCTTATGGCATGTGTGGTGCTTTTGCATGTGCTGTTTCAGATGATTAATTGATATGCTTGTGATAGCATGGTAATAGTTTTGCTTGATGCAATGCGTGGGTGGTTTCATGGACTGATCTTGAGTCAAGTAGTGTACTTGTGCTCGTACACGTTTTCGTGTTTGTTCATGTGCAGGTGTTGCTCGAGGGCGAACGTGGTCGATGACGGGACCGGAACTAGGTTCATGGAGGAACCGAGGTTGGGACTAGGTTTAGAAGGCGAGGTCCTAGTGGTTAAGGATGTCATGCGGGACGTTCGGGCTAGAGAACAGTGCACATGAAGGCTGGTTAGTCACGTGAGTGCGGCAAGTGTGCCGTACGCATGCAGTTGTAATTGTTTGGGGCAGTTTGCATGTATTGGGCCATGTTGGGCCAGGTGAACATGCATCTGATCGTTGCTCATTATAAATAGGAGAGGATATCTCTGTTTAGGTGAGAGAGCCGAGTATTAGTGCAGTACTCTTTTGTTTAGTATCTTGTAACGGACTAGCCAGAAGAAATAAAAAATCAGGTTTTGCTCGCCCATCCGAACGCATGGACAGAGATCTTCTCGCACAGCTATAGTAACCGCGATGCTACAGTGATTGTCGTGGTACTGTTCAGGGGGGTTTGCTACAGTAGCTTCGTTTTGATTGCCCTGTTTTGTTCTTATAGATTGATTCATTGTATCTCTTGATTCAACGAGTTTAATCTTGATTTGATCCATCCAAAACCTTCCTAGGGCATAAACTCAGTGTCTCTCAATGTTTTGTTGGTTAATCTTTTGTAGATTTTGATTAATCACGAAATTAGGGTTTCATAAGTTCTCGTCATAATCTGTCATAGTAAGCTTTTGAGGTTAATAACCTTTGATCTGTAGGTCCGATCGAGCTGATTCATTTTTTAGTAGATTCGTATTGGAATCTAGTTTCTACAGGTCAAATCTCAGGTATATCCGACGGTTGGATCTCCAGGAAATCGCAATTTACAGAATGCATATACTCTGTTTTGTTGAATACGAATGCAATTATTTGAGTCTGAATTGGGGTGAATTTTTAGTAGATCAAAAATTTGATTTTAACTTTCACCCCCCCTTTGATTGCTAGTTCAGTGTATATCGATCCTACATTATGCAAGTATGTTCAACACATTGGACCAAAAACCAACCACAAATTGCAAACGAAAATGCATCCGCTCTTAGATCTTGCGAAACAACGGCTATCTTAGCTAATCCATACCCACAAATCTTTAATACTCTAATATCAACCAATTGCGCCCTTTCCAATCTCAGATCTTAGATCTGGTGAAGAAGATTACCTGATTACTTTTGCCCCTTCTTTTGCTTTCCGGTAGGGGGAGGCGCGGTGGCTAGTGAGGGGGACCACCAGTGGGGTAGGCGCGGTGAGGGGAGGCCACCGGTGGGGGACAACATAGTGAGGGAGGGGAGGGGAGGACGAGGGGGCAGCACCGCGGCTGGTGTCGAGACCCGGGTGTGTCCGTGTGAATTGTGACTGACTTGTGTTGTGACTGTGTCATGGACCTTTGGCAAAATAGGAGCATCAGGCGCAATCGATGCCTTTCCCTTCCCTTCCCACTCTTGGTTGCAGGAGATTTGTAACACCCAAGAATAATTCTCTAATAATCCGGCTCACCCACGGGGCGGACACGCATGCGTAGCACCTCACTTAGGCTTTCGTCCTCTCTTCGCCCTAGAGGGTTAATTTCGGGACCCGGATTTTAAACTTCGAAACCCTCTGTGTATACTGCACTAGTCAAAGATCACGCTAGTGCACACAGTGGAAAAATAGATGAAATATCATTCCATACAATGAATTAACTAAGAAAGAAGCAAATTATTATTAAATAAAGCAGCGGACCTTATGGTCAAAGTTTACACCACTCTGCCTTAAGGGTTTAAGAAAAAAATAAACTATTGTAGTGGAAATAAGATAACTTGGGCCACTCGACATGCCAAGGGCAATCGTCTGGGGAAGCGCCTTCCTAATCCATGTAGTCTTCATAATATTCCTCCTCATGATACTTATTATTTCCTAGTCCCTCCTTGGTAACTGATCAACAAAGGCGTAAAGCCGTGAGTACAAAAAGTACGCAGCAAGCCGTAGGGAAATGATGCAATATATTTATGTATGCTTGACAAAGGATAGACATATGGTTCTTTTGCAGAAAGCAATAACTTGAATTGAAATACAATAAATAGATTGAAAGCATATTGATGAAAAAGATAATGAATAACTGGTAAATCAATGGTACACAACATGAACAGAATGACGAGGCATCACCCTACACCATCTAAAACAAGTATCAAACCACTCATTTCAACAGTATTACTTTAGACAATAAAACAACAATGAACTCCCCATTCACATCCCAACAATTCTACCATCCAACATTTCATGAAACACTCTATACCTCATGTGAAATTCTCGGGCATGTCCATGACCGCGGACACGGCTATTCGAATAGTTTTACATTCTGCAGAGGTTGTACAACTTTACCCACAAAACATGATCAGCTCTTGTTTCCAAGCGCTATTAACACACTTCCTTTGGTGTGTCTGTAGAGAGATCACGACAAAGCCTTTACAATGCATGTCTAAACTCGGTACTGCATGCTAAGGTTTTGCCCCTTAGGGCCCCCTCTTGCGCCATGTGAATCTACCCGTCCATCCCGGAACCCACACCACCAATTGGCAGTACTTAAAGCTAGACATTGCAAATTAATCAGCTAGGTCTGTCCCATACCTTACTTGTGGTAGTACGGTTATGCCCAGTTCAATGGCGCGCAAGATTAAATCCTTTAGTTGTCTCAGGCAAGATATCCACATCCCAATGTGCTAGAAAGCACCCCTTTACTGCACAATCACTTGCCCGAGGGAAAACAACTTTGTTCAACCAAGACCAATGGCAAACCCTGTCATGGTACAACAAATTTTACAATAGCAACTATTAGCCACAATTCAATATCTCATTGTCAAGATTAACATTAATTCACATGTGATGTGGATCCCATCGTATAACTAAGCATGTCTAAACATAGCTACATTAACCCAGTGTTGGTAAATCATCATGTCCAACTAATAATGTCCCAACCTAGAGTTAACAATGGATACATGGCATTCCAATAATCAAGGTGGCATAATGTTAACTAGGTATATAGCTATTCCCATGAAATAAGCATTGATACTCAAATAGCATGCATTTGTATAAAATAAATTACTTTGCGAACATAGGATCAATATGATCAAAGGTTACGACTTGCCTTGCAGATCTAGTGCTGAGTCTTGGTCTTCAAAGTCTCCGTTCGCTCCCTCGGGATTAGCGTCTAACGGAAAATAAAGCAATGAAAACAAATAAATACCAAACAGAGACTCAAACAAGCTCAAAACCGGAAAATAAATGGCTGTAGAATGTAGAGCTTGATTTTAGAAATATTTAGAAACTTGAATCGCCTCAATCGGAGCTCGTATGAGAGAACGGGCCTCCGAAAGATTAAATTCAGAGAAAAAGAAAAATGAAAAATTTTGGGAATTATTTTTCTAAAGAAATATCCAGTTTATTGCGTCACTGCTGACGCGCGGGACCCTCGATCCATGGACCGAGTCCACGGGAGGGCTAGAGTTTACGGTGGACCAAGTCCACGAGCAGGCTAGGTCGGCGTCATGGATGACGCGTCGATCTTGATCTGAATGGCCACGTGTCACGCATCGGTACGCGCGGCGGATTGAGCAGCGAGAGGAACGAGTGGCTGCGGGCGACGACGTGGCGAGATCCGAAGCGCTTGCGAGTGGTTGAATGGCTGGGGTTTCGCGGTGAGGAACGACAACGTGGGCGGCGGTGCGACTCACCGGCAACGGAGGATACGACACAGCAAGTGGCGGAAAGGTGACGGATCGGGCGCGGCTTTAAGCAGATCAGGAAGAGGGCTTCACAGGCTATGAGAAGAAGCAAACGGCATCAGCAGAGAACAAGGCGGTAGAAGACTTCGGCTTCGGCGGAGAACTCCGGCAAGGGCGCAAGGACGAATGGCATGCTCTCGGGCGACGTGGGATGGGGCAAAAGAAGCAGCTGAGAACGGAGATCCTCGGATGGGGTGCATCACGGCATTTATTGCCCTTGGGAGGTGTGCCCAATCCAGAAATCGAGAGTAGCGGCGAACGCGGAGGCAATTAGGGTTAGGGTTGCGGCGGCGCGATCCAAGCCGCACACGCATCGCCCATCCGACGGCGGTGGCGTGCGGGCTGGCTGGGCCGGGCGAACACGTTAAGCGGGCTGGCAGGCCGAGTGGAGCGGGCCAATGGGCCAAGGCTGCGGGAGATTCGGCCCAAAGAATTTTTGAAGAAATAAAACATTTTCGAATTTAGAAAATTTCAGAAATTGAAATAAATTTCAGAAAAATTCAGAAAAATCTCTAAAATACAGAAAAATTCCTTGAAGCATAATAAACCCAACTACGATTGGAAATCTTTTGTTTGATGCATACATTAATCAAATTAAATCTTTTCATTAATAGAAAATTCAAATTAAGCTTTCATTAAATCAAGGAAAATGCAAATGGTTTATTTTCAAATTCAAACATTCCAAAACTCAAATTTTGGGATGTTACGGTTAACCTAGAAGTGACTATTGGCCCATATCGTAGCATGGCAATGTACACTGGCAATGTGGTTCTAAATGGGTAAACGCCTCCGACGCAATTGCATAGCTCAGCATCTATTTCTATCTAATAAATGCTTCGTTGTACTTTTGCAGGCCATCGATCCACTGGAAGAAGTAGCAATGCTCATCCAGCAATCATACAAGTGTGAAGTTACTAATATTTCATACCCAATATGCAATGTGAAATTTCAAGAGATGTCACTTACACGTTAATCCCCTCATATGTAGTACACTCCGGCGGCTATTCTAGAATGTGTGGATTCCTTGGTCCATACCAGTTTATGGTAGTCGCATTGCGAGCATTGAAACTCTGATGGAACAAGATCATCCTTGTAGTATTTATCACGGTATGTTCTTGCTTTCTTGGCAACCTATTTTCACTTCTGAAACATCTCCACATAGTCTAACATCACTAAAAAAGTTTTACATGAGAAATTGAGCATCACTTACATGAAAGTAAATCTAAATTTTACATGAAAGTAAATCACTTCCGTTATGGTTGAGCCAACAAGGTGGATGTGCCATCACATCAGAAGAAAAGGAGTTGTTGCGTATGCTTAATAACTACAAAGGATAATTGTTTTCCTGACGAATTACTTTAGCTACCGTAGTGTATGCCAGCAGAACCATGCCATTACCTCTGTAATAGTTGGAGCTTGAGTTCAATGTGAAGGAATATTCAGTTGATCTAGAGTTTAAGGTAGTACTCAAGAATCAAGCTGATAGAGATAGAAACAGACCAACAGGAATGTTGTGCAAGACCGCAGAGTTGCAAGCAAGTTTCACTGTCAAATGCCGCTTGTTCAATTTCTAGAAGAAGCAGAAAACCGAGTGTTAAAGGACAAAAAGCAAGTGAGCCTGTCAAAGGAGATGCCAGAATGTCAGTCTGAGTGCGTGATGTGTTTCAAGAGTCCCAACAGAAGGAGTGCCTTCTTGTGCCAGAAAAGCAGACACCGTGGAAGTTGGTGGAATTGCAAAAGGACCTCATCTGCATCGCGCAGCCTATAAATATTGGATGTTGTAAAGCGTTTGTTCGAAAGCAACCTTGCCCAGTGTGCAGTTGCTTGGAAGTTCAAGAAAGTCTGAAGAGTTGAGTCCCCCTGAACCTATTTCTATAGACAACCTTAATCTCGGGGTCGAGATTCTGTTAAGGGGGGAGGTTTGTAACATCCGAAAATTTGGGTTTTCAAAAATCTTTTATTTAGTTCATCTTTCCAAAAATCCCCGCTGATTTTCTCGATTTAATAAAGCTTAATCTGGAATTTTCTAATGCTAAAACAATTTAATTTGACTAATATAAACTTAAATTAAAATAAATTTAGTTTTATTTGAGTTCATTGTGCTTCAAGGAATTTTTTGTAATTTTTTGAGATTTTTTGGAGTTCGTTTGCTATTCATTTGGAATTAATTTAAATTAAGCCTTTTGTTAAATTTAATTAAATACTTCAAAAGTTTAAAAAAAGTTTGGTTAAAAATATTTTATTTGAGCTCCAAATATCTTAAAATATTTTCTAGAATTTTTTTAGAATTTTTCTGGTATTTTTATTTCTCTAAACGAATTATTTTAATTTTTGGAATTATTTTAGTTTGGAAATTGGATTGAATCCGGAATTTATTGGGCCTAATCCTTCCTCCATTCCCCCCACCTCCACGTGTCACCTCCTGAGGCGGCCACGTTGCCGCCCAGCTGCAGCCCTCCGATCCCCATCCGAAGCACCAGCATGCGCCACGTCATCAGTTTCTGTTCATTGCGCCAAGTGTTTGATCCGATCCGTTTTCGATCCAAATTCAGTTTTTCATCGTGTTTCCTTGTATAGCATGACTCTCAGGCCTATATAAGTATTCTAAGACCCCTCCCACGCACGCCTAATCCCCAGAGCACCTCCCAAACCCGAAAAGTCGCAGTCGTCCTCTTCCAGTGCGCCACCCACGTCGGCCGAAATTGGCGTCGCGTTCCCCATCGTTCCTGTGAGTTTTTCTAAAATCCTCTTGCGTCATCTCGTGACTTATGGTCTAATCTATCTCTCCACAAAATTTGGTGCAGTTTCATCGGCAAAATCAAAACTTTCGGCCGTTCCAATCTCTAATTTTGTCGTCGTCCGTTCTCCTTCGTTTTTGCGAATTTGACCGTGCCCTTATTACTGTAGACTCATATTGATATCCTCTACACGGTGCTCACCCTAACTCAAGGTTTTGTCCATGGGATTTCTGCAAAAAATTCAATCTTCCCTGGTCAGACTGCGTGCGTATAGCCGAAAACTTTCTCGTGCATTCTCTATTGATCCAGAAGGTAAAACTCCAATCCTTTCACGTCATATTGTGGCTTAGGGTCCCAGATAGCTCTCTGTAAAATTTGGTTTGGTTTCATCCATTATTTTAATAGTTATGACCGTTTGATCTATTAGCTTTAGTAGCCGTTCATTGGTAGTTTGTGATCTGTCCATTGGGTTGCCGCCAAATCCACTTATACTGTTGAGCTCGTCTCACCGTGTTCTACGTGGTGCTCACTTCTCCTTTGCTGTTCAATCAACCAAAAATTTTAATATTCGTTAGCGCCGCCTTTCGTCAGTGCTGCGAGCCGTCTTTTGCCGCCAACCATCTTAGTTCGCCTTGGTCATGTCGTCATGTCTAGTAGGCCATCATTCTCTGATTTTCCCATCTTTAGAGTTCATTTGGTCTTCAGTTGCCATCAATGCCTTATTCTAGAATCTACCCGTCGTCTTCAATCTAGTCCCTTTCATTATCGGATCTTGTTTCGGTTAGCCACCCTTGGTAATCTTTTATCGCAGAGCCAACCCTACCTATCCTATCTCTATGCCAAGTGGATCTATCCGCGAGTCGTTCCTCTCAAACCCTATCTTAACCTTTTGTCCAATCTGTCATTGACGATGCATCATGTCATGTAAACCTCGCAACTCACAGATCGAATCGCATGAATGTCGACCCCACTTGTCCATGTCCTATTCTTGAAAATCTAATCTGCCATTGACCTAGAAGTTATTCGTGGACTTGGTCGATAGACCATTGGCCATATGTCATATTCTTGTGCCATATCTAATCTATTAGTCTATATTTCTTTTGTTTGACTGTGTATCTGTTTAGTCAACAAAAGTCAACATTGAGCATCTGTTTAGTTCATTGTGAACTAACGTATCTTTATGGACCCGGTTTATAGATCGAGAGCCCATATGTCATTGTCTATCCAATCAAGATAATAACTTTAGAAGAAATATTCTTTAGAATATTATTCTTTCTTTCTCAGTTATCAGTCTTTTCCTTTTCGGTGTATTCCGAAAGCTCGTTCTCTTTTGTCTAATCTCTGATGTAATCCATTCAAGTTCCTAAATTCATCTAAGCCTTTGTGATCCAATACTATCCGTTCTCAATTTGGATTTTATTTGATTTATCTTTTGAGTTGGTTTGTATTTGCTTCTTCTTTAATCGTTAGACGCATTGTCCGGAAGTTGTTCTAAGGAGCTCAAGATCAAGAAGGTAAAGATTGAAGATCGAAGATCAAGAATCAGAGATAAAGAGTAAAGAACAGTAAAAATCGCAATGGCCAGGCAAGTTGTGCTTTGATCATGTTGAACCCATGTTTGAAAAGATGCTACTTTATTTTACTTTATGTGCATGTTATTTCATGTGTAGATCTGTTTTCAGAATAAATTGGGATTTAGATATTTAACCTATTTGAGTATACCCTACCTTGCCATTGTATGCCATGATCTAATTGTCACCCTAGGATGGTTAATTAATAGTTGGTTAATATTGTTAATCAACATGGGCTGGTTAGACCGTCGTAGATTGCTTAGCCATGCCATGTCATCACATGTGTTGAATCATCACTGATTAATCTTGACTAATGGAATATGGAACATTGTTATGAACTTGTGTGTCATGTGTGGTCACACAATGAGATTGCGTTGTGGTGACGAGTGGATGTCACGCAACGAGGTTGACTTGTTGATAGCATGTGTTGCTTGGTAATCAACTGGGGTGATAATGATTTAGATTGGGGCAAGTGGCGAGGGGCAGTGTGCCAAGGTGGGCCAGATTTGGCAGAGGGTATGTAGAAGTCTTTCCCTAGTCACCCTAAGGACTTAACCTTGCAAGCCTTTGACTTGAGTCTTACTTGCAACCACACGTCTGGAATAGGACAGCCTAGCCGACTAATTTGTGATGTCTAGATTTCAGTACTGCTGTGGTGTATAGTGAGTTCCGGGTGTACGGGTAGACTCACATGGCGCAAGAGAGGGCCCGGAGTGTGATAACCAATCCCTTCCGTGTTGAAACCTCTGCGAGCAGTACAGGGTCTAGACAGAGCATTGTAAAGGCTTTGTCATGATTACCCTGCCGGCACACCAAAGGAAGTGTGCTAATAGCTTGGAAATAAGGGACGATCATGTCGTGTGGGTAAAGTGCATAACCTCTGCAGAGTGTAAAATCTATTCGAATAGCCGTGCTCGCGGTATTGAGCAATGCTCGGGAATTACAATCAAGGGTTAGACTTTTGTTAAACAAAACTTATTGGGATGGCAGGATGCCATGGAAAGTGGAAATTGACTTAGGATTGAAAACTTGGTTTACTTGTCAAATGTTGAATCTATCTATTATTATTGTTTGTTTTACTGCAATTTCAATCTATTTATTGTATTCTTTTATAAATCTTCGCTTGCCAAAATAGCCATGATAGCCATACCTTTGTACTAAGCCATGCATATAGAATACTAGACTTGCATTCTGTGCACAGCTTGTTTAGTGCTTTATGTACTCACCCTTGCAACACACAAAATCATCAGTTGAGGAGAAGACTACAACTTCGAAGGAGGACAAGTTCCACAAGGAGGTGAATATTTAGGAGTTGAACCTTGTCAGTTGCCTGTGGCATATTGATGGGATTAAATCGGCGTTCTTCATTCATTCTTTGTTTATTTATTTTGAGTTGAAGCCACCAAGGCCTCACAAGTGTAAGTTTGACCTTAAGGTCGTTTAATAGTTCTATATTAATAGATGAGGTCTTTATTTATTATTCCGCTGTGTATGATTGTGATATTTTATCTATGTTGAGACTGTATGCACTAGCGTGATCCTGGACTAGTGCTGAATACACAGAGGGTCCGAATTTGCATATTCGGGTCCCAACAATGGTATTGGGCAGGGTACTCTTTCATCAACATCTTGCGATCCAACATGGATGGAAATAGGATGCCCTTTTGAAGTAGCCCCGTCGATGGGTTTTGGTGGATGCTCCACATTCATACCACCATCAAGAATAGCACCCTTACAAGACTGTCATCCCTGAATTCCGAGATACAGGGATCATGGCTAATCACCTACTCAAAGACAACGACATCCTCCCTCGTCATGACCTCCTCTGGCCGGTCCTTCTCATATTAAGATGCAGACAGCTCATCATAAGTCTCATCATTAGGAGTCTTTTCACCAAAAGACTTGAGCATCCAACTCATCTGAGATGATTGCAACATCAAGCCGATTAACCCATGCACCCACAGGATTGTGTCTTCACCATTCTAATAGCTCGACAAAGATGCCAAAAACAACATCATCGGGGTTGGGGACAACTGGCAATGTCCTATCAAGATAATCATCCATCTTAAACTAAATATCATTCGCATGATCGACCATCGCTTTCGGTGATAGATATGCACCTTCCATCCCCTCCTCTTGCACATGGGGGTGGTTAAGATTGAAGGATCCTTCCCGCAGCTCAGGATCCACAACCTTCACCACCACCGCATCAAGAAACTTTAGTTAGGATCAAGACACGACCTCCTATAGGTTTCCATCAAAAGTGATCGGGCCACAACACCAACTACATATCTTCCCTCCAACCGAACACCCACCCCGTGTTCTGTCCACCCTAAGCTGCCTTTCATACTTTCCACCAAGTCGTCGATCAAGGCGTGTGCACCATACACCGATACACTCAACTCCATGCCGCAAACTCGACACCATTGTCATTGTAAGTCACCATAACAACTTGATGCACACACACGATTCTATCCATCTAAACACCAAATACAACAATTGAAAATGAAACAAATGCCATTCCTTTGCACAAACATTGTTGAGGGGAAGTTCCCTCATAACCCCACAGGCATGCCCCGTGGGTGTACCCCGTGGGAGGTCTCTTCAAGCCCCACGGGCATACCTCCAGGGCATACCCAATGAGAGGTCTCCTCATGCCCCGCGGGCATACCTCCAGCGCATACCCCGTGGGAGGTCTCCTAATGCTCCGCGGGAATACCTCCAACGCGTACCCCACGGGAGGTCGCCTCAAGCCCCACAGGCATACCTCCATGTCCTACCCCGCAAGAGGTCCCCTCAAGCCCCGCTGGCATACCTCCATGTCCTACCCCGTTGGAGGTCTCCTCATGCCCCGCGAGAGGTCCCCTCAAGCCCCACAGGCATACCTCCAGGTCCTAACCCGCGAGAGGTCCCTTCAAGCCCCGCGGGCATACCTTCCAGGGTGTACCCTGCGGGAGGTCCCCTCAAGCCCCGCGGCATAACTCCAGGCCTCATTCACCCCGTGCCTCGCGGGCATGTGGACATGGGTCCGCGGGATGTTGAGAGGGTCTCCCTCGCAAGCATGAGGGGAGGTCCCATCGTGCCCCCACGGGCGTGCTACGGGGGACTCCCTCCTACTCCGCGGGCATCTACAGGAGACTCCCTCCTACTCCGCGGGCATCTACGAGAGGCACCCCCAACTCCGCGGGAGTCATTGGGAGGCACCCCCAACTCCGCGGGAGTCTACGGGAGGCACCCCCTACTCCACAGGCATCTACGGGAGGCACCCCCTACTCCGCATGCGTCTACGGGAGACTCCCTCCTACTCCGCGAACATCTACGGGAGGCACCCTCCTACCTCGCGGGCGTCTATGAATGACTCCCTCTTACCCCGCAGGAGTCTACGGGAGGCACCCCTCTATTCCGGGGTCGTCTACGGGAGGCACCCCCTACTCCGCGGATGTCTACGATAGACTCCCTCCTACTCCGCGGACGTCTACGGGAGACTCCCTCCTACCCCCACGGACGTCTACAGGAGGCATCCTCCTACGCCGCGGGCGTCTATGAGTGACTCCCTCCTACCCCACGGGAGTCTACGGGAGGCATCCCTACTCCGCGGGTGTCTACGGGAGGCACCTTCCTACTCCGCGTGTGTCTATGGGAGACTCCCTCCTACTCCATGGGCGTCTACGGGACACTCCCTCCTACTCCGTGGGCGTGCTACGGGAGGCTCCCTCATACCCTCGCGGGCTCTCTAGAGGAGGTGTCCGGGGGGTATTCTGTCCCCCAAGGGGTCTCACCAAGCCCCCTAGCCACAGGGCGCTTGGCAAGGCAAGTGCCCTGGCCACAGGGCACTTAGCAAGCCCCCTTGGCAAGGCAAGAACCTCTGGCCACCGAACGCTTGGCAAGCCCCCTGGCCACAGGGCGCTTGGCAAGGGCCCTGGACATAGGGCACTTGGCAAGGTAAGGGCTCCTGGCCCTAGAGCACCTGGCAAGGGCCTTGGCCACGGGGCACTTGGCAAGGCTGTTGGTTCAAGAGGGCGCCCCCAGATGCCCATGGAGATGGGTGGGCACCCTTGAGCAGCTCGGGACCAACAACCTAGTAGGGTCCCAAAGTCCCCTGTGGGGCCTCGGAGTCAGAGGCCTACCCCTACGGGACGTTGACGTGGGATCCACTACCTCAATACGGGAAAGACCAGGATGCCCCCGGTTGAGCTACTGTAGTAGGGGTAGGATGGTACTTTACGTAACAGGATGGGCACATATAAAACCCCACTGTAACCCACGCTTGTAACCAGAGCTCTCATTGAATACAAAACCTAACAACTAGTGTGTCTCTCGGGAGCCTAGACTAGAAGACCCTTTCCTACTCCCCCGGGGAACACATCGACAGGAGTAGGGCGCTTGCTTAAGCGCCCGAACCTGTATAAACCCTTGTGTTCACTCTCTTTCTCTCTCGAACGTAGGCCCGTAAGATGGCCAACATCCGCACTCATGCTCGTGTCATGTTTCCGAACATACAACAAGCACGAAAATAATATCAAATACTAACCACGTGGACCGATTATATTGTATTAAGCCATAAAGGGATGTTCACAAATTACACTAAAACACTCACAAACTACACAAATACAACCTATAACAAACTTTTATCCAAACTTGAATGAAGAAAATGCTATAAACAATACTAGCACATGAGCACATAAACATCCTACATCAACATAAATAATGTCGAGTTTCTCCAATTTTACAATGAACACTATCGATTTCCCGCTTGTCCATACAAGTTCCATCCAAACATGCTAACCATACACAAATAAAAACATATACCCCATAATCCGAGTAAAACCCATTACTAACATCCAAGAAAGTCTAATTCCAACAAATAACATCGATTTAAGTGGTAATTTCGAATCTTGGAGGCCTAGCGTCTAGGGTTTCCTCAAAATGTCACTAAATCAACCAAATCCAAATGGTAGAAAGTCGCGGAAATGGGAAATTTCACCTTCAAAATCAAATCCACCCAGAAATCCCTAGCGAAATCGGCTGATTTTGGCATATATGGGGTGCATTGGGGGGAGAGAGGAGAGAGGCGGTGTGAGGGAGCTAGGTGCTTATTCTTCCTGGTCGTGGGGCTACGAGTGGAGCCACTCGTTGCCTTCGTGTGGGCCTTACATCTCAAGGCTCAGCGCTAGCCACTTTTGTGCTATCATCTGCGCTAATGAGTCTGGTGTTGAGGTATAATATCTTAGGCCAGCTTTCCTCACTAACCAGAGAGGCACCATAACTTTGCCACCAAAAAATTGGCTAAAAGTTGGGATGCCACATCAGTGTAAACATATTTGGCGATGAGCCTGCCACATCAAAGACATGTCAACTCTGCTCATTCCTCCTATGCCAGTGTGGCTCAAAGGTTAATGCATGTGCCATTAGGTGTGGCGCTGAGCAAAGGGGCCATTTCTATATTTAGTTTACTACAGGGATCATTTCTAGAATTAGTTTATTGTAAGGCTTTTTTGGAAATAAAATGAAAAAGATCAAAATAGGAAAAAAGATATTGTTTAGAATACGAAAAAGAGCAAGTCGAGCGACCTCCTGAATTGCAACCTCGTACGAGAATCTTCTGGCGGAGATGTTGATTGGTCTGCTAGCTTCCTCGTTCTCCCGACCGTAGATAATCAGCTTGCAAATAAATCCTCGGTGTACACCATTAACTGACCAGCTGCCTCCTCGGTAAAGCGGACGATAGAAGCCTCCCAGCGTCTGAAGAACTCTCCACAACTCCATGGCGTAGCCACCAGCTGACTCCTCAAAGGTCGGAACGATCGGCATCTGCTTGACAAGAACTTTGAATAAGTTCTCCACCCGAAACGGCAAGTAAAACGGGTAAATTCAGCAAAGGCGAGAAGTAGAGAATGAGATAAGTTGAGAGTGTTTTATTAGTCAAATTTAAATTCTTCTTTAGAAAATAGTTTTGGACACACCCAAGACACCTCCATGCTACCTAGGGCCGAGACCTACAGTCAGTATGCTCTGATACCACCTTTGTAAGGACCCGAATCCACTGATTCGAACCCACTGTGTTTACCGCACTAGTCCCAGGATCAACGCTAGTGCACACAGCTCAACATTGGTACATATCACATCATACTCAACGATAATATAATAATAGTTCATTCATCGATATATCTAAAGGTATGATCTTATGACCAACTTACATTATTAAGCCACGCAGGCAAGGTGAAAATATAAACTAATAATTATGCAAATGAAAAGTAGAAAGCGTAGATAGCTCATCAGTTCACCACGTGCAACCGACAAGGCTCGGACCCTAATGACTCGTGTCTTCCGGACTTCATCTTCCAACACAGTGTAGATTCTTCAACTCTTGATTATTGTTGTTTGGCAAGGGTGAGTACTTAAGCACTCAACAAGTTGTGCCACGAATGCAATTCTATGTATCTATATGCAAGGCTTATTCAATGGATAGGCTATCATGGCTATTTTGCAATAAGCGGCATTTATGAACGAATCTGATAAATAGATTGTAAAGCGTAAAACAAATATCAATAGTAAATAAATTCAGTATTTCTCAAGTAAACCAAGTTTCCAATCCTAAGTCAAATTCCATCTTCCATATGGCTTTTCGCCATCCCAACCAAGTTGTCCAATTAATTAAACTAACCCTTAACTGTAATTCCCAAGCATTGCTCAATACCGCGAGCACGGCTATCCGAATAGTTTCACACTCTGCAGAGGTTATGCACTTTACCCACGTGATACAACCAAACACCACCAAGGCGAGTGATTATAACAAAGCCTTTACAATGCTCTGGCTTAACCGGATACTACCCGCTAAGGTTTCAACACTGGTGGGTCTGAAAACCATAACCAGGGCCCCCCTCTTGCGCCATGTGAATTACTCCATAACTCGGGAACTCACACCGACCACGATAGTACCAAAATTAAGACATTGCAAATTACTCAGCTAAACTGGCCCATACCAGACATGTGGTTGCATGATTAACTCAGGTCAAAGGCTTGCAAGGTTAAGTCCTTAGTGTGATCAAGGCAAGACATCCACATACCCTCTGCCCATCGGGCCCACCTTGGCATACTCGCCCCTTGTCACTTGCCCCAATCTAAATTATTATCACCCAGTTGATTACCAAGCACCACGTGCCATCAACAATTCAACATCGTTGCGTGACATGATTCGCCACAACAACTCAATCTCATCGTGTGATCCCACATGACACACAAGTTCATAATATTGTTCCATATTCCATTAATCAAGATTAATTATCAATGATTCTGACACATGTGATGACGTGGCATGACTAAGCAACTAATACGAACTAATCCTCCAATGTTGATTATAATTATTAACCAACTATATTTAACCAATCTAGGGTGACAATGGATCATGGCATACAATGACAAGGTAGGGTGTAGATCAATCTGGTATATTAGCTAAACCCAATCTAATTTAAAACAATTGTATATTTGAAATATATGCAATAGGGTAAAACAAACATAGCAATTTTATAAACATGGGTTCAACATGATCAAAGCACAACATGCCTTGGAATAGGTCTGATCTAGTCTGGAACTTGCTCTTGAGTTCTTTGGATCTTCCTCCGAAGCGTCGCACAATTCAACGTCTACGCGTACCGAAGAAGAAAAGGAAATAAATACCAAAACAGAGAGCAATTGAACTCCAAAAATCAACTAAAATTAACCATTAAATAGATCTCAATTTCACAAATTTTTAGAAATTGGAATCACTCAAATCCGAGTTAAATTGCAAAAGATATAGCCTTTTGAAGTTTGAAATAAATACTGAAAATACAGAAATTCGAAATTCGAAATTAACAGATTTATCTTTATACTGAAAAAGCGATTTATGACGTCAGCGTGACCTCATGATGACGTCATCAACACAGAATTTCCAATCGGATTATTTTCCAATTGAAAAATACATTTATGACGCAAGCATTACGTCGGCGTGACGTCAGCGCTAGACTGAGCCAATCAGAGCGCGACACGCGTCCGGGTCCATAGACTGAGTCCACGGCTCGGAGCCAGTCCACCGTGAACTCGGTCCGTGGCGCCTCGGCTGCTGAACCTGACACGCGGCACGACCTGGTTGGACACCTGCGCGGCTCGATCTGATCCGAAGAAAACCAATCGGGCGGTCAGCATTCACGCGCGACGTGGCAACGCATCAGTCGTTCCGTTCGGATCCGACGGTCCCGAGCTTCTGGATCCGGCAATGGCCGTGCGACGGCGAGATCTTACCGGCAGCGAAGAAGAAGACCGAGGTGATGGCGTTCCGGCGAGATTCTGGCGACGAGACTCTGCGGTTTCAACGCGGTTCAGTCCGGCGAACTCGAAGATGGCACCAGTTGCGGCGAAGGCCCAACGGCGGCGACGAAATCGAACGAAAACCGAGGCGTTCGCGCTTCCAACTCCGGCGAGCTCCTCTGCGCGTTACGACGATCCTCGCGAAACCCCTCCGATCAAAAGACGCGCGCGCTCATTGCGAACCTCGGTGCTACCCTCCTTTTAAAGCCTCGTCGTCCGAGGCTCTACACGGCGAAAGAAGTCCGAGCGTCGTTACGGCGCGGAATCCGAGTCCGAACGAAGACGACAATCGGCGGCGCGACGCGTGTCCCGATCCGACGGTCAAAACGCGAAGACACGCGCCTTCATTTGGGCGGGCCGCACCGGCCAAGAGCCTCAGCGCACGAGTGTTGGGCTTCGCCCAACACTGCTCAAAAGGATTTTTAAAACTTTATTGATTTAATTAATTCCAGAAATTCATTTAATTGGTTTTAGGCAAATAAATTTACTGGAAAAATCCAAGAAAAATCTCAAAAATACTTTGAGATATTCTGGACTCAAATAAAATATTTTTGACAAAACTTTATTTTGACTTTGCACAGATTTAAATAGATTTGAACAAAAGGCAATAAACTTGATTTGAAATTAATTCAAATAACTCCAGAAAAATCCAAATAAATTCCAGAAAATCATAAATGCACTTTTAAGCAATAAAATAATATATAAGCAAATTTTTGGGATATTACAAACCTCCCCCCTTAACAGAATCTCGACCCGAGATTCCGGGCTAACTAGAGAATAGGTTCGGAAATTCTGACTTCAAATCTTCTTCTCGCTCCCAAGTTGTTTCACTTTCGGAATGATTGCTCCGCTGAACTCGGCAAAAGCGAACAGACTTGTTTCTGGTCTTGCGCTCCATAACATCCAAAATTCTGACCGGTTGCTCTTTGTAAGTCAAATCTTCTTGCAGCTCTATTGCATCCAACGGGGTTTGCTCCGTTGGCACTCTAAGACATTTCTTGAGCTGCGACACATGGAATACATCATGCACTCCTGCCAAGGACTGAGGCAACTCCAACTGATAAGCTACCTCTCCTCGGTGGCTCAGAATCTTGAACGGACCAATATATCTTGGCGCAAGCTTCCCTTTAACGTGAAATCTTTTAACGCCCTTAAGAGGTGTAACCCTGAGATACACATGATCTTCTGGTTCAAAACTCAAGTCTCGACGACGGTTATCTGCGTAGCTTTTCTGTCTTGACTGTGCTATCTTCAACCTTTCTCTGATCATTGCGACTTGATTTTCGGCTCCCTCGAGAATATCCGCCCAAAACCAAACGTTCTCTGTTCGCGTCCCAATTCAGCGGAGTACGACAAGCACGTCCATACAACGGCTCAAATGGTGACATCTGCAGGCTAGCTTGATAGCTGTTATTGTAACTGAATTCTGCGTATGGCAAACATTTATCCCATGACGTAGCATAAGCTAAAGCATAAGCTCTCAACATATCCTCTAAAATCTGATTTACCCTTTCAGTCTGACCATCTGTCTGCGGGTGATATGCTGTACTAAAATTCAGACGTGTTCCCATGGCTTCGTGCAACTTATTCCAAAATCTCGAGGTAAATTGGGTACCTCTGTCCGACACAATCTTCTTGGGCACTCCATGCAAGCATACAATCCTTGACATATACAGCTCTGCTAAACGATCTCCGAGTAAGTGGTCTTTCATTGGGATAAAATGGGCGACCTTGGTTAGGCGATCCACAATAACGCAAATGGAATCGTAACCTCTCACGAGTCTTAGGTAAACCGATGATAAAGTCCATTCCGATTTCTCCCACTTCCATTCCGAATTTTCAGCGGTACGCAACAAACCAGCTGGTCTTTGATGCATGGCTTTTACTCTCTGACATACGTCGCATAAAGCAACATGCTCAGCTACCTCACGCTTCATATTAGGCCACCAAAATCTCTCTTTCAAATCCTGATACATTTTTGCACTTCCTGGATGAATCGAGTACTTAGAATCGTGAGCTTCTTCAAGAATCAATTGTTTCAGTTCCTTTTTATCCGGCACGCAAATTTGGCCTTTGAAAAACATGGTTCCTTGCTCATCCAGAGTGAAATCTACGGCTAGGCCTTCTTCCTTTTTAGCCTTGATCTTAGAAATTTTATCGTCATCTTTCTGGCCTTCACTAATCTGATCCTCCAATGTTGGCCTCACTTCCAGTGCAGCTACCATTCCTTGCGGAATGACTTCCAACCTTAGTTTCTGAAATCCCTTACATAGTTCTGGTTGATCCTCCATTGTTAGCGTATTTGCGCTATGGCTCTTTCGACTCAGAGCATCTGCTACCACATTGGCTTTCCCAGGATGATAATGAATTCCCACATTATAATCCTTAATTAGATCTAGCCATCTTATTTGTCTCATATTCAGATCCGCTTGAGTGAATATGTATTTGAGCTCTTATGGTGCGTATATATCTCACATCTATTTCCTATGAGATAATGACGCCATATCTTCAAGGCATGCACTACTGCAGCTAACTCCAAATCATGCGTTGGGTAGTTCACTTCATGCGGTCTTAACTGTCTCGACGCATAAGCAACGACTTTGCCTTCTTGCATTAACACGCATCCCAAGCCTTGTTTTGAAGCATCGCAATAAATATCAAATCCATTCTGCACATCTGGCAACACTAATACGGGGGCTGTCGTTAAACGCTTCTTTAATTCCACAAAGCTTTTCTCGCACTCTGGCGTCCATGCAAACTTCTTTTCCTTCTTCAACAACTGCATTAGGGGTTTAGCAATTGTCGAGAATCCTTCTATGAACCGACGGTAGTATCCCGCCATTCCTAAAAAACTACGGATCTGAGTAACAGACTTCGGTTGCTCCTAATGCAACACCGCATCCACTTTCTTTCGGGTCAATCGCAACTCCTTTAGTAGTCATTACATGACCCAAGAATTCAACTTTCTCCTTCCAGAATTCACACTTGCTAAACTTAGCATACAACCGATGCTCGTAGCCTCTCTAGAACCATCCTCGGATGTTACGCATGCTCTTCCTCGCCTCTTGAGTAAACCAAGATATCGCCTATAAAGACTACAACGAACTTATCCAAATATTCCATGAAAACCTTATTCATCATGTTCATGAAATATGCAGGGCATTCGTCAATCAAATGACATGACTGTGAACTCATAATGTCCATATCGCGTAGAAAACGCAGTCTTAGGCACATCCTCCGCTCGGATCTTCAATCGATGGTATCACGAACGAAGGTCTATTTTGGAGAAAACTCCAGCTCCTCTTAATCGATCAAATAAGTCATCGATCACGGCAGCGGATACTTATTCTTGATCGTTACTTCATTCAGTGCACGATAATCGATGCACATTCTAAGACTTCCGTCCTTTTTACGAACAAACAAAACCGGGGCTCCCCACGGCGATGAACTAGGTCTAATGAAACCTTTTTCTTGCAGCTACTCAATCTGCTTCTTCATTTCCACTAACTCGTCGGTAGGCATCCGATATGGTATCTTTGATATCGGTGCTGTCCCTGGTGCTAACTCGATAACGAACTCGATATCGCGATCTGGCGGCAGTCCTGGCAAATCCTCTAGAAACACATCCGGGTATTCTCTGACTACTGGCACATCTTCCATGCTGATAGCTTTCACACTGTTGACCACTAACTGCCCATCTCGAACTGCGGTTACTTAAAATTCTACCTTTTTGCCACTAGGGCCTTCCAAAGTTACGATCCTTCGGCCACAATCCAAAACAGCCTTATGCTTAGACAGCCAATCCATTCCAAGGATGACGTCTAGGGATTGCGCATCTATCAAGATAAGATTCGCTAGAAATTCTATCTCATCCATAAGCAACTTAGCTCCCAAACACCCAAGGCTAAATCTAAGCTCAGATCCTGGGGCTTGGACTAAGAGCACACACTTAAGATTCACCACTTTAAATCCATTCTTGGTTGCAAAACTTTGAGAAACGAGCGAACGCGAAGCTCGAATCGCAACAAAGCAGAAAGGTGTAATCGAGTTGACCAGAACTTACCCGGTCGACGCTTGTAGCCTCCCGAGCTCCATCGTGATGTGGTTGATCCTTCCACGCCTTTGTTGATCGCGGTGTTGCTCGGCTTGACTCGCGCACGATTTCTCCTGAAGGCTGGTGCCTTGGCGGTGTTGTTCCCAAGTTAAAACGAATCTGGCGTAATGCCTCCCTTACGTGGACACCTATTAGAAAAGTGCCACGGCTCATTGCATGTATAGCATCTTTTCAATGCATATTGATTCCTCCTAGTGCATTGTTGCCTGTCTTTGGTGTCCGAAAGTTACGATTAGCGAGGCGGCGCAGGGTTGATGTCTTGTTCACGGCTGGTGGTTGGAATCTAGCAAATTGCTGTGGTGACATCCTCAAACGTAGATGGTTTGGACGTCCACCCTGATTAGTCATCAAGCGCTTACGGTTTTCACCTAGCTCTTTGCGCTTATCCTCTAGGATCAAAGCCTTATTGACTAACTCCTGAAAGTCTGGAAAATTGTGGGTAATCAGTCCCACCTGCAGTCCTGAATTTAGTCCCTTCATAAAACGAGACTGCCTAGCCTTGTCCGTCGCTACGTCTTCAGGGGCATAGCGAGCTAACTGAGTAAATTTATTCTGGTATTCGGCCACTGGTTGGCCTCCTTGTTTCAGAGCCCTGAACTCTTCCTTCTTAAGGTCCACATTCCCTCCGGGACATGATACTGGCGGAAAGCAGTAGTAAACTCCTCCCAAGTGATCTCTTGTGGGGCTCCATGAGCGGCACAGTAATTCTCCCACCATTCTGCGGCGGTTCCTTCCAGTTGATGAGAGGCGTAGAGCACCTTCTCATTTCCTTCACATTGCGTGATGTGCAGCTTCCTTTCAATAGTCCTAAGCCAGTCATCGGCTTCCAAAGGGTTCACATTTCCTGAAAACGTTGGTGGTTGAGTCCTCATAAAATCTGATAGCTTGGAATGAGATCGAGGTCCACCATTGTTGTTCTGGGCTGCGGGGTTGTTGTTGGTTGCTACTGCGTTGGTCATCTGCTGCATTTGCTGCATCATGGTCTGCATTAGTTGAGTTTGTGCAGCGAGAAATGCTCCCAGATTCTGCATGTCGACTGGTGGTGGTTGAGGGCTGCCTCCATCGTTGGGGTTGTCATTCTGGCGCAGTCCACTTCCTGAAGCACCGTTGTTTCCTCGAGTATTCACCATCTGATGATTGCCTCTTGGGTTAAGAAAGGTAGATGTAGCATAGATAAGAAGCAAGAATTTCTAAAGCGAGAAGATAGGTTATACCCAAACTGAAATAATTCTTTATTTATTCTTGGTATGGCTGCTTATTTAAGCCTACAAGCTTTGCAACACATACTGCACACTCAGCACACAAAGAAGCAAACTAAACACGAAACCTTAACGTCAACTAAAGAGGTAAAGACTAACTTAAAGACGCGACTCACATTCGAGTCTCAACACAGCTCCAAGGCTGACACTCACTCATCCAGCCACCCTGGCTAAGGCTGATCCGGCGCATACACCGGCGGATGAGCGGGCATAGGAGCGAACCTATCCTGATGACCTACTGCTGGCTCCTCCGCAACAACAGGGTCTGCACTCTCCTCTGGCTCCCACTCTCACTCCTCGGGATCCTCCTCGGACTCTCCAACTGGCTCTTGAACTCCTCGAGTCACGCTCTCCAGCTCATCCTCGACCGCCTCTAGGGCCTCTCCCAGCTCAGGGATCATCCCGATGGTCAAGCACGGTCACCTCAAGCTCTGCTCGCCACTGAGTGCCTCGCATAGTCTCCGGCTCTGAGTAGTATCTCTCATATGATCCTCTGGGCAAGGGTGAACTCCGCAAGGTGTACCGCGATGGCACACTCGTCCTCCACGATCCGTCGGCGTCGGCGACGCTTGAACGTCCGGTGAAGTCGGAACCACGAGTCGTGAAGCTCATCGGCGAGTCGCGGCGACACGGCGAAGAGCAAGTCGGCGACCTCGCATTGCAACCTCGCACGAGAATCTTCCGCGAGATGTTGATTGGTCTGCTGGCTTCCTCGTTCTCCGGCGTAGATAATCGACTTGCAAATAAATCCTCGGTGTACACCATTAACTGACCAGCTGCCTCCTCGGTAAAGCGGACGATAGAAGCCTCCCAGCGTCTGAAGAACTCTCCACAGCTCCATGGCGTAGCCACCAGCTGACTCCTCAAAGGTCGGAATGATCGGCATCTGCTTCAGAAGAACTTTGAATAAGTTCTCCACCCGAAACGGCAAGTAAAATGGGTAAATTCAGCAAAGGCGAGAAGTAGAGAATGAGATAAGTCGAGAGTGTTTTATTAGTCAAATTTAAATTCTTCTTTAGAAAATAGTTTTGGACACACCCAAGACACCTCCATGCTACCTAGGGCCAAGACCTACAGTCAGTATGCTCTGATACCACCTCTGTAAGGACCCGAATCCACTGATTCGAACCCACTGTGTTTACCGCACTAGTCCTAGGATCAACGCTAGTGCACACAGCTCAACATTGGTACATATCACATCATACTCAACGATAATAGAATAATAGTTCATTCATTGATATATCTAAAGGTATGATCTTATGACCAACTTACATTATTAAGCCACGCAGGCAAGGTGAAAATATAAACTAATAATTATGCAAATGGAAAGTAGAAAACGTAGATAGCTCATCAGTTCACCACAGGCAACCGACAAGGCTCGGACCCTAATGACTCGTGTCTTCCTGGACTTCATCTTCCAACACAGGTGTAGATTCTTCAACTGTTGATTATTGTTGTTTGGCAAGGGTGAGTACTTAAGCACTCAACAAGTTGTGCACAGAATGCAATTCTATGTATCTATATGCAAGGCTTATTCCAATGGATAGGCTATCATGGCTATTTTGCAATAAGCAGCATTTATGAACGAATACAGTAAATAGATTGTAAAGGCTGTAAAACAAATATCAATAGTAAATAAATTCAATATTTCTCAAGTAAACCAAGTTTCCAATCCTAAGTCAAATTCCATCTTCTATATGGCTTTCCGCCATCCCAACCAAGTTGTCTAATTAATTAAACTAACCCTTAACTGTAATTCCCAAGCATTGCTCAATACCACGAGCACGGCTATCCGAATAGTTTCACACTCTGCAGAGGTTATGCACTTTACCCACGTGATACAACCAAACACCACCAAGGCGAGTGATTATAACAAAGCCTTTACAATGCTCTGGCTTAACCGGATACTACCCGCTAAGGTTTCAACACTGGTGGGTCTGAAAACCATAACCAGGGCCCCCCTCTTGCGCCATGTGAATTACTCCATAACTCGGGAACTCACACCGACCACGATAGTACCAAAATTAAGACATTGCAAATTACTCAGCTAAGCTGGCCCATACCAGACATGTGGTTGCATGATTGACTCAGGTCAAAGGCTTGCAAGGTTAAGTCCTTAGTGTGATCAAGGCAAGACATCCACATACCCTCGCCCATCGGGCCCACCTTGGCATACTCGCCTTGTCACTTGCCCCAATCTAAATTATTATCACCCGCTTGATTACCAAGCACCACGTGCCATCAACAATTCAACATCGTTGCGTGACATGATTCGCCACAACAACTCAATCTCATCGTGTGATCCCACATGACACACAAGTTCATAATATTGTTCCATATTCCATTAATCAAGATTAATTATCAATGATTCTGACACATGTGATGACGTGGCATGACTAAGCAACTAATACGAACTAATCCTCCAATGTTGATTATAATTATTAACCAACTATATTTAACCAATCTAGGGTGACAATGGATCATGGCATACAATGACAAGGTAGGGTGTAGATCAATCTGGTATATTAGCTAAACCCAATCTAATTTAAAACAATTGTATATTTGAAATATATGCAATAGGGTAAAACAAACATAGCAATTTTATAAACATGGGTTCAACATGATCAAAGCACAACATGCCTTGGAATAGGTCCTGATCTAGTACTGGAACTTGCTCTTGAGTTGCTGGATCTTCCTCCGAAGCGTCGCACAAATCAACGTCTACGCGTACCGAAGAAGAAAAGCAAATAAATACCAAAACAGAGAGCAATTGAACTCCAAAAATCAACTAAAATTAACCATTAAATAGATCTCAATTTTACAAATTTTTAGAAATTGGAATCACTCAAATCCGAGTTAAATGGCAAAAGATATAGCCTTTTGAAGTTTGAAATAAATACTGAAAATACAGAAATTCGAAATTCGAAATTAACAGATTTATCTTTATACTGAAAAAGCGATTTATGACGTCAGCGTGACCTCATGATGACGTCATCAACACAGAATTTCCAATCAGATTATTTTCCAATTAAAAAATACATTTATGACGCAAGCATGACGTCGGCGTGACGTCAGCGCTAGACTGAGCCAATCAGAGCGCGACACGCGTCCGGGTCCATAGACTGAGTCCACGGCTCGGAGCCAGTCCACCGTGAACTCGGTCCGTGGTGCTCTCCGCCTTTGAACGACACGCGCGGCACGACACGGTTGGACACCGCGCGGCTCGATCGATCCAAGAAAACCGACGGGCGGTCGGCATTCACGCGCGACGGCAACGATCGCCGCTCCGTTCGGATCCGACGGTCCCGAGCTTCCGGATCCGGCAATGGCCGTGCGACGGCGAGATCTTACCGGCAGCGAAGAAGAAGACCGAGGTGATGGCGTTCCGGCGAGATTCTGGCGACGAGACTCTGCGGTTTCAACGCGGTTCAGTCCGGCGAACTCGAAGATGGCACCAGCTGCGGCGAAGGCCCAACGGCGCGATTTAAATCGAACGAAACCGAGGCGTTCCGCGCCTAACTCCGGTGAGCTCCTCTGCTGCTTTACGACGATCCTCGCGAAACCCTCCGATCAAAAGACGCGCGCCGATTGCGAACCTCGGTGCTACCCCCTCCTTTTAAAGCCTCAGCGTCCGAGCTCTACACAGCGAAAGAAGTCCGACGTCGTTACGGCGGCGGAATCCGAGTCCGGAACGAAGACGACAACCGATGGCGCGACGCGTGTCCCGATCCGACGGTCAAAACGCGAGCGCACACGTGGCCTTCGCTGGGCCGTTGGATCGCAACCGAACGGTCACCGATCTAGGGTTTTGCCCTGCGATGATTCACGAAATTGGATGGGCCGCACCGCGCGCAGCCTCAAGCGCCTGATGTTGGGCTTCGGCCTAACACTATTCAAAAGGATTTTTAAAACTTTATTGATTTAATTAATTCCAAAAATTCATTTAATTGGTTTTAGGCAAATAAATTTACAGGAAAAATCCAAAAAAAATCTCAAAAATACTTTGAGACATTCTAGACTCAAATAAAATATTTTTGACAAAACTTTATTTTGACTTTGCACAGATTTAAATAGATTTCAACAAACGGCAATAAACTTGATTTGAAATTAATTCAAATAACTCCAGAAAAATCCAAATAAATTCCAGAAAATCATAAATGCACTTTTAAGCAATAAAATAATATATAAGAAAAATTTTGGGATATTACAGGCTATGTGGCTTAGTGGACTACTACTTGTTGAAGGCCTAATTTGGCAATTAGTAACTTCACTTGTTGCTTGCAAAACGGAACTCATACCCAAGACACACGTAGAGATCATAGAGAGGGGGAGGGCGGTTCGATACCACTCCTTCATGAGGACATGGAAGCTCATCGAGTCAGGGGCGTTTGACGCAGTCACAAGGAGTCGACAATTGTGAGGGCACGACGAGGGCGCCAAGTGGATGCTGGGGAGCTAATGAGTGCGCGGGTATGTGGCTACAGGCATCCCACCATGGTGACATCGAGCGGGCAAGGAAGTGAAGGGGAACAGGTAGGCTACTCTAGCGAAAAATCAAAATTTTCAACCACGTAACTAAGGAACTACTGCAAGTTATAGATCACAAAATTACCACTAGACACGCAGACACGTAGCGGAAGTAGAGTTGATGTAGTGCGGTGGTGCAGATGTAGTCATACTAGCCTCTTGCCTCCCCAACAGCTCCTTGTGACTGTTGCAAGTTGCGGATCGTCCTAGCGTTGAAGCTTCGCAGCAACGCCTCCATGGTATCCACATGTACAGGGCAGGAACACCACACGCCGGAGTGCTAGCACCAGCTGCACGGTTTTTTTGGCGGAGGAGGGGTGACGGCTAGGGTTTCGAGAATTCCAAATTCCTATTGTGTCTCTTCTTGTATCTCTCTATCTCCACAAAGCCACCACCCCCTCCCTTTATAAAGACGTTCCATAATGGGTTTCAACCGTTGAAGCCCATTAGGAACTCTAAGCGCATTACAACTCGGATCCCTATCCGAATTGGTTACATCTCCTTAAGTGTGCGACCCTATAGGTTCACATGCACTCAGATATGGCTCAAGTACCCATATCAACCATTGAGTACTCCTACTCGACCATCGGGTACTCCTACTCGATGATCGAGTACTCGACCAATAGTCGGTAGCGGCCCCTAGCAGGACTTGCCGACTCCTGAGTACTTGTAAATATCGAACGAACCTCAACAATATCCTATATGCATTTCCTTTTTCCTCATGATATCGGTCAAACCCAAGGTGAGATATTGTCATACTTATTTGAATGGCTCGACCACTCTTTCTCGATGCCTTCACTCGGAATCCCCAAATACCTCGAATTAACTCTTTATCTCGATAACTCGAGTAACTCTTTACTTGAGTAGTTTGGCCTTGCGATTTCGGATTCTGACCACTCGAGAGGCCTAGAGATATCTCTCCCATTGTATGGAAGGGCAAATCCTATCTTGATCGACAATGCCTCGCAGCATGTTTCATGACAAACCTGAAAGCCATCTTTATAACTACCCAGTTACAGAGTATCATTTGACGACCCCTAAGTAAGCATTACGTATCTCGAGAACATGCAACGATCTCAAGTCAAAGGATATAGCATACATATCGTATATGAGACCAACTGATGACATGAAGGAATACAACATTCTCATAGTCTCATAGTGGGTCGATGTCCAACGCCATGTTCTCTAACATGTGTCCATATTATTGGTTTGATATCTCCATATCTATTACCTGTGAAGCATGGTCATCGACTAATACATATGTTAGTCTACTCATATGTGTCCTCGTATGATTATCGACTAGGGACTCCTTTTAGAATGAACATCACAAAGATGAATACAGAGTTTCACAAACAAGTCACGTACTTGTTAATCAATATCCATGATGTTATTCAAAGAACAATCTCATAGTTCATGAATATCTATGGAAATATAATCATCTCTATGATTGTCTCTAGAGTATATATCCAACAGTCTCCCACTTGCACTAGAGTCAATCATTTAGGTATCTAATACCCATAGCTCTTTTGTGCGCCTCATGCCTTGGCTGCGAGAGAGGTTTTGTCAGCGGATCAGCAACATTTGAATATGTTTGTACTTTGCATATCTTTACATCTCCTCTATCCACAATCTCGCGAATAAGATGATAGCGCCTGAGTATATGTTTGGACTTTTGATGGGACCTTGGTTCCTTAGCCTACGCAATGGCTCTACTATTATCACAATAGAGATTCATTGGGCTAGAGGCACTAGGGATCACACCCAATGCAAAAATAAATTTCTTTATCCAAACACACTCTTTTGCAGCCTCAGAAGCCACAATGTACTCGGCCTCTGTCGTAGAATCAACAGCCGTGTCTTGTCTGAAATTTTTCCAACTCACTGCCCCTCCATTTAAAATGTATACAAATCTAGATTGCGAACGACAATCATCCTTGTCGTTTTGGAAGTTTGCATCAGTGTAACCGTTTACAATGAGCTCTTTGTCACCTCCATAAACTAGGAACAAATCCTTAGTCCTTCTTAAGTACTTAAGAATATTTTTAACTGCTGTACAGTGACCTTCACCTGGATCAGACTGGTGTCTACTCATAACACTTAGAGCATATGATATATCTGGTCGAGTACATAACATAGAGTACATGATAGACCCAATAGTTGAAGCATAAGGAATCTTACTCATACGGTCTCGCTCATCAATAGTCGAAGGACATTGAGTTTTGCTAAGACTTATTTCATGCGACATAAATAAGAACCCCTTCTTGGTTAGGCAAGAACCCCTTCTTGGCATCCTGCATGTTGAACCGATTCAACACCTTGTCGATGTAAGTACTTTGGTTTAATCCAATTAGCCTTTTCTCTCTATCTCTATAGATCTTTATGCCCAAGATATGTTCTGCTTCTCCTAATATCTTGCCTCAGGTTGTGTCATGTACATACAAGAATTGAATTACAAGTGCGCTCCCACTAACCTTCTTGTATGCACAAGGTTCTTCTATGTTCTTGATGAAGTCAAACCCTTTGACTACCTCATCAAAACGAATATTCCAACTTTGAGATGCTTGCTTCAACCCATAAATAGATTTTTTGAAGTTTGCATATTTTACTAGCATTCTTTGGATCGACAAAACCCTCAGGTTGAGTCATGTACATATCCTCACTTAGGTTTCTATTAAGGAAAGCCGTTTTGACATCCATTTGTCATATTTCATAATCAAAATATGCATCAATAGCTAGAATGATCCATACAGATTTAAGCATCACTACCGGCGAGAAAGTCTCGTCGTAGTCAACTCCTTGAACTTGTCGAAAACCCTTTGCGACAAGTCTAGCTTTATAGATGTGAACATTTCCATCCATATCAATATTATTCTTATAGACCCATTTGCATTCAATGGTTTTTACATCATCAGGCAGATCAATCAGGTTCCAAACCTGATTGTCTCCCATGGATTCTAACTCGGATCTCATGACTCCAAGCCATTTTTCAGAGTCTGAGTCCATCATCGCTTCCTTATAAGTCATAGGCTCATCATTGTCTAACAACAATATACCACACGAATACCGAGCAGGTACTTTACGCAGCCTGTTCGACCTACGTGGCATTAGTGCCTCCTCGATCGGGGTCCCTCCAACTAGAGTTTTCTCAATCACGGGTTCCTCAACCAGATTTTCCTCGGCAGGGACGTTTCCGACCAAGTCCTCCCTGAGTGGAGTAACTCGAACTTCTTCGAGTTGCACTGTTCTTCCACTTGCCTTTCGAGAGAGAAACTCTTTCTCTAGAAAAGTACCATTCCGAGTGACAAACACTTTGCCCTCTTCTCTGTTGTAGAAGTAATATCCTAATGTCTCCCTAGGATATCCCATGAAAAAGCATTTATCCGATTTGGGTGTGAGTTTGTCATACGCCTCGCGTTTAACATAAACATCACAAACCCCAATTTTTAGAAAAGACAAACTAGGACTCTTTCCAGTCCACATCTCATATGGTGTCTTATCTACATATTTAGATGGTACCCTGTTTAGTGTGAAACCTGCAGTTTCTAGAGCGTAACCCCAAAAGGATAGTGGTAGATCTGACTGACTCATCATTGACCGAACCATATCTAACAAAGTTCGATTACGTCGCTCGAACACCACATTCCTTTGAGGCGTGCTGGGTGGCGTAAGTTGTGGAACAATTCCACACGATCAGATCATAGAAACTTAATTTTCTTGCCACGTTAATTTTGTACTTCATTCTGGAATTCCTTGAACTTCTAAAAAAAAATTCGACTTGTGCCTCATTAAGTAGAGATGACCGTATCAACTATAGTCATCGGCAAAAGTAATGAAGTACTGAAAACCACCTCTAGAATTCAAGCTCATTTTTCCATATACATCAGTATGTACAAGTTCCAATAATCAGATGCGCTCTCACAATGCCCTGTGAAAGGTGTCTTGGTCATCTTACCAAGTAGACAAGACTCACATATTTCAAATGATTCAAAATAAAATGATTTTAGAAGACCATCTCTATGAAGCTTCATCATGCGTTTCTAACTAATATGACCCGAGCGAAAATGCCAAAAGTAAGTGGGATTCAAATCATTTGGCCGAAGCCTCTTAGCATCAATATTATAGACAGGTTCATCATCAAGATTTAAAATAAACTACCCATTCACAACGGGAGCATAGCCATAAAACATCTTATTCAAAATTATAGAACAACCATTGTCCTCAATATTGAATTTATAACCTTCTGCCAACAAACATGAGGTATGCTGGAACATAATAACAATTACTTAATTTCATCATAAATCTTGAAGGTAAATATAGTGGCAAGGTGTCGACGGCCAACGCAGCAACCCATGCTTTATTCCCAACGAGGAGATCAACCTCGCCTCTTGCAACGCTCCTACTCCTTATTAACCCCTTCATCAAATTGCAAATATGAGCAACCGATCCGGTATCAAATACCCAAGAGTTATTAGGAGAATCGGCAAGAAATACATCTATAACATTAATACCTGAATTTGATTGCTTAACTCCACCATTCTTTTTCAGATCTGTCAGGTACCTTTTGCAATTCCTCTTCCAATGGCCTGACTCTTTGCAGAAGAAGCATTCACTCTCTGAAGTAGGGCCAGACTTGAAATTAGGCTTAAGCTTATTGCTGAGGATCTTATCCAAAGCTTTAGCCTTGCCTTTTCTTTTAGTCTTAGCTTTCTTCTTGAAGCTAGTACTTTTCTGCACCATCATCATATGACTAGTGCTTTTCTTAATGCTGCCCTCTGTTGTCTTGATCATCATATGTAGTTCGGTGAGATTCTTGTCCATGCCATTCATATGAAAAGTCATAATGAATTGCCCGAAGCTCGAAGGGAGCGACGCAAGAATCAAATTAGTAGCCAAATCTTGGCTAAGTGGGAAACCAAGTTTTTCCAAGCTCTATGTGTAACCAACCATCTTGATTACATGAGGGCTCACCGGACATCCCTCGACTAGCTTACATCCAAATAAGGATTTTGAGATCACATATCTCTCAGTCCTAGCCTGGGTCTCAAACATACCCTTAAGCACCACGATCATATCGTAGTCCTCTATGTTCTCAAACTGCTTCTGAAGGTTTGAGTTCATAGCAGTAAGCATGAGACAGCTAACATCGAGGGACTCATCAACCGCCTTTTGTAAGCGACTTTAACAGCATTCGAAGCATTCTCGTCAAGCACATCTGAAATTGGTTGCTCTAGAACATGTTCCTTTTTATCTTGCTTGAGAACATTTCTCAGGTTGCGGGACCAATCCACAAAGTTCGTTCCATTAAGTTTTTCCTTTTCAATTATTGAACGAAAAGCATAACTGGAAGTGGGTGCAGTAGCAGGTGGTGACATGATCTAAAATAGAAAATATATGTAAAACTGAGAAAACATTCATGAAGAGTAGCTTATATTAAACAATTTAATAAAGATACTCCCACTAAATTCCATATCCCTCTTATGGTACTTAATGATTCAAGATCCATAATTAATTAGTCTACTAGTGAGCTTTAGCATCACTGCTAGAAGGCTAATGAATTCGGTAAGCAACCCTTTGCTAATCATATCACTATATTACTCTTGTTGTTGGGTGGCATCTCTATGCCCCGGCCCCAACCCTATGCCCCAAGGTCCATAGCCGTTATGATGACCTCATCAAGTATAACCAATGCTATGCGTGTGAGTGTCCAACACAAACCCATCTAATCAAGGAACGTTAATAGCACCCTACTTTAGTAGACCTACCATTAATTTACATGATATTGGATGGTGAAGCCAATTGGGAGGGTATCAATTTTGCTTAATTTTACGTGAGGGATATTTACTTCTACCATGTTAAAAGCATTCGGATCAAATATATAACATGCATAGAAATAAATAAATAAATAAATAGGAACATAAAAGCAATAACAGATAATCACATTAACTGTGACATAGTATGACCCTTCACATAGTGATCTCCATCACCACTTTTCCTATTTGTCATGCCTCCAAGTGCTTGAGTCCATCAAGTAGCTATTACTCCTAATAACACTAGTAACAAATTACAAGGAGTGTAGAAACATCACAAGTCGACACGTAGCCCATTTATACAAATATAGACAGCCTTGGGCTGCAATCAAACATGACACGTAGGCCATGAAAATTACACACATGCATCATATACACAAGGGGCCATACTATTCACATCAATCCTGCAAAAATAAGTTATGCATAGAATCATATTCTACCAAATGATGTGAACTTGCAACGAACTATTAGGCGTTGTACACATAGGGTACTCCCGCTATCCAGTTAGCGGGCAGGGTTCGAAGGGGAAACGCCCCTCGCGGGTCAAGGGAAGAAGAGCCCATGCGGGTTTGGGCAGCGCCCGAAACCACTTCGGAAAACACAGATCAAATCCATGAATCCGAGCATGGAAAACCTCTTCGGGTTAATCATATTAACCCTATTTTCAACCACAGATCCGTGTTGATCAATCCTATTGATCTTCGCATGTTGTTTGTGGGTTTACGTTTTACGGTCTACCCCGATGGCGAAAAACCGACCGGTAGGGGTAAGTAGTGGCGTGACCACAACAGCATGATCACAGAGTAATGACCTTGAACCCATCTAGGACCACCGAATATGAATTAATATTATTAACTAGTGCCAAAAACCGATCTATCAAATAAAGCAAACAATAAAACAACAATAGATCACATCTATTACTACCGCATATCATCATATGCATCTATTCCGAATCTAAAACTAAATAGCAAGGCTCTGATACCACTGAAGGGGAATGGGTAGGCTACTCTAGCGAAAAATCAAAATTTTCTAACGTGTAACCAAGGAACCACTTCAAGTTATAGATCACAGAATTACCACTAGACGCGCAGACCTGTAACGGAAGTAGAGTTGATGTAGCGTGGTGATGCAGATGTAGTCGTACTAGCCTTGTGCCTCTCGAAAAACTCCTTGTGATTGTCGCAGGTTGCGGATCGTCCTAGCGTTGAAGCTTCGCAGCAACGCCTCCAAGGTATCCACACATACAGGGCAGGAACACCACGCGCCGGAGTGCTAACGCCGACTGCGCGGTTCTGGGCAGAGGAGGGGTGGCGGCTAGGGTTTCGAGAATTCCAAATTCCTATTGTGTCTCTTCATGTATCTCTCTATCTCCACAAAGCCACCACCCCCTCCCTTTATAAAGACGTTCCATAACGGATTTCAACCCTTGAAGCCCATTAGGAACTCTAAGCCCATTACAACTCGGATCCCTATTCGAACTGGTTACATTCCCTTAAGTGTGCGACCCTATAGCTTCACACGCACTTAGACAGGGCTCGAGTACCCATATCGACCATCGAGTACTCCTACTCGGCCATCAGGGATTCCTACTCGATTATCGAGTACTTGACCAATAGTCGGTAGCGTCCCCTAGCAGGACTTGCCGACTCCCGAGTACTTGTAAATATTGAACGAACCTCAGCAATATCCTATGTGCATTTCCTTTTGCCTCATGATATCGGTCAAACTCAAAGTGAGATATTGTCATCCTTGTTTGAATGGCTCGACCACTCTTTCTTGATGCCTTGACTCGGAATCCCCAAATATCTCAAGTTAACTCTTTAACTCGATGACTCGAGTAACTCTTTACTCCAGTAGCATGGCCATGCGTTTCCAGATTCCGACCACTCGAGAGGCCTAGAGATATCTCTCTCAATGTATGGAGGGGCAAATCCTATCTTGATCAACCATGCCTTGCATCATGTTTCATGACAAACCCGAAAGCCATCTTTATAACTACCCAGTTATGGAGTAGCATTTTATGACCCCTAAGTAAGCTGTTACGCATCCTGAGAACATGCAACGATCTCAAGTCCAAGGATATAGCATACGTATCGTATATGAGACCAACTGATGACATGAAAGAATACAACGTTCTCACAGTGTCTCATAGTGGGTCGATGTCCAACACCATATTCTCTAACATATATCCATATTATTGGTTTGATATCTCCATATCTATGACATGTGAAGCATGGTCATCGACCAATACATATGCTAGTCTACTCATATGTGTCCTAATATGATTATGGACTAGGGACCCCTTTTAGAATGAACATCATAAAGATGAATACAGAGTTTCACAAATAAGTCACGTACTTGGTAATCAATATCCATGATGTTATTCAAAGAACAATTTCATAGTTCATGGATATTTATGGAAATATAATCATCTCTATGATTGCCTCTAGAGCATATTTCCAACAGGAAGGTGACGCAACTTATGTTGGTGAGTGCCTTATTAGTTGAGTGGGCTGACCACAACAACAAATAGGCAATGTGAGGTCCTATTCTGATATATGTTTTTTTATCAATTGTAATTGTGTCAATGGGTTGAAGAAAGACAATAGCGAATTTGATTGTTTGATTGTTGTTAGCTTGTTCATATATTTCCAAAAGTTTGACAAGTGAACGTTGCATATGTATTTATCAAATAGTGAAGTACTAATAGTAACCCTCGAACCGATTAGAACACATCACATGTAGGGGTGGCAACGGGGAAAACCCCTGCGGAGAGCGCCCTCCCATCCCCGATCCCCGATAACCAAAGCTTCCCCATCCCCGTCCCTATCCCCGCACACGGGGCTTAATTCCCCTAATCCTCGATCCCCGACAGGTATGCGGGCCCCGATGGGAACTAATCCCCAAAAATGCTATATGAAAAACCACATGCTACATCAGTAAATCACTAGAGTAATGGTGCATGTGTGATTGAAGTGTGAGTGAATCACTAGAGTAATGAGTGAATCACTAGAGTAATTCATATTTAGCATGTTTATTAATAATGACCTCACATATATTTTTTATTTTGAGAATGATCATTTGCTCCCGCCTATTAGTAATAACACGGGGGCGGGGACTAGGATCGGTGGAACGTCCTCAGCCCTGCGATAACTGATGGGGGCAATATTTTCCCCGATAAGCCCCCTGCGAGGGGAGATTCCCCATCCCCGTCCTCTAATACGGGAATTCCCTACCGAGAAATGCGTATCGAGGCCCTATTGCCATACCTAATCACAAGCTGTTTTATATATTTGTCTCTGTTTGGCCTAATATTTTGTGCCTACCCTTCATTTTTATCATAGCTTCGCCACTGATAGGAGCGGTGAGGAATTATATTAACTAGTCGGTAACTCGTGCATTCACACGGTCTAGCCTTTTAGATAAAATCACTCGGGTCCATTAATTTGGATTATACGTGATAGCCACTATAACTTGTTTTTGTTATATAGGTGCTAAATCTTTTTCTTTTCTCGATTAATGTGAATTTTTTCCTCATAGTTTATAATTAGTAAAAGTAATAGATTTATTACAAATTTTAATATTTTTGAAATTTAGCATTTCAATTCACATACAAATCAAATCTCAAATCATCCTTCAATTTATCTCTAATTTGCATATTTTTGGATCGCACTTTGGGTGGATTTTTTTTTCAGTTTTAGGTTAGAGTTCGTATAAAAATCTATTTTGTATTTTCATTTATTGCTATTCTAAATTTAATTTTTAGGTTTTACTTTCGAGTTCAGATGTAAATCAAAATTGTAAACTTTTTTATTTTTTATTATAAATTTTACTTAATTTAGGTTGTACTTGACAAAGACTCATTCTGTAAAAAAAATGTACTACATATTTTTTAACGATCTTGCCCGTAAATATAGGCTGCATTTCATATTCTCATAAAAAATAGTGTGATCTTCCCTCTATACCCCTAACAAAATCTAGCTTTACTTTATATCCTCTATATGCATGCATTGTATAGTGTTTATATACAACAATTAGAGGTATTCTAGTCATTTATAATATCACCTTAGTCTATGTGTCAAGAGAAAGTGCACCTATGAACTTGGATGGAGTAAGTAATACTATTATTCTGAACTTTTTTATTTATAGATGTTACTTTAGATGTCGTACAAATCAAATCTCTAATCACTCTTTATTTTTTTCCGAATTTGCAAGTTTTTATCGTACTTGGGGTAGATTTTTTCATTTTTAGGCTAGAATTCATATGAAAATTTATATTTTAATTTATTACTTTTATAAATTTTATTTATAGGATTTACTTTGGAATTTGTTTAAAATCAAATTGATAATTTTATTTTGTTTTTTATTCTAAAAGTTATTTAATTTTGCATGTACTCCTTCCTATCACAAATAGTTTTCGTTTTGAAAATCGACACAAACCCCAAAACACAACTTTGACCACTAATTTCTATTGTAATATATTAAAAAAATTAATAATATTATAATATTATGAAAGTACGTTTCGAGACGAATCTACACATATGATTTTCACGCATCCAATCTAAATATTTAGAAAGATATCGATAGCTAAAGTTTCAAAAATTTAACTGCACGTATCCCAAACCGACAAGTTATTGTAAGCCAGAGGAAGTACTTGACGTAGACTCTTTGTTTTAATTTGCTAATTTTTATTATAAATTTATTTATTTATGTACTTACTTTGGTAATCGTATGGAACTCAAATTGCAAATTTTCCGTAATTTTTTATTTTGAATTTCAGTTAAGTTAGATTGTACTTGCATGAACTATTTATTTTAATCCAAACCGTTATAATTTAGGCCAGTAGACAGATAGCCAGATCTTTTTGGTTAAATTAGAAGTTTCCTAAATTGACTAATTAGTATAGGTAGAAATGGCCAAACGGTAAGACGCGCACTGCAAGATTTGGCGCCCGGCCGAGCACTCCGACGGCCCACCAGAACGGGTCATGCAGACGCCACCACCCGTGGCGTGCTTGGGCCGACGGTGCGACGCAACACGCCCGTTCTGACGCGACGACACGGCACGGCAACGGCCCGGTCCGACACGGCACGGGCACGACCCGTTTTGCCCGTTTAAAAAAAATAGCCGTTTTATAGCAGTTGGAGTCTTAAAAAATTCAAAAAAAATCCCAAATTTTTTTCCTATAAATAGGTGGCTGCCCCCCATTTCCACACCAACAATCTTGCATTCTCTTCTACTCATTCTCTTGTGGAAATTCTTTTGCTCTTGGTGGTAATTTGGCAAAATTCAAAATAGTTTTGTCAAAAATCCAAAAATCTGAAATTCGGCTTTCGGCTTCTGTCAAGAACTCAAGGTGATAATTGTGATTTAGTTTTTCACATTGTTTGTATTTTAAATCATATTTTAGTATTAATAGCGTCATTATTTCTTGTAGTTTGCTTTATGGAGCCCGGGGATTTTCCATCGTTCTCAGCTTCTGATTTCGGTATTTCACCCGAGGAGCTTCTTGCATCATATGGCCAAGAAGCTGCAGGAGTTGTGCCATCCTCAAGCTCTACAAGTGCTATTGCGTCGGCAAGCACCAGGGCGAAAAGAACAAGACGCTGTACATCGGGAGTCTGGAAAGATTTCGACCAGATTTTTGAGACATCAAACGACGTCCAGATCTGGTATGCTGTTTGTAAATATTGTAAGCATAAATTAACTGCGAAATCTTCAGGTGGAACGGGTCACTTGAAGAGGCATGCTGAGAGCTGTAGAAAAAAGCGAGGATGGCTTTGAGACAGACGCAGCTTCAGTACATCCACGATGGTACGGTACGTAACTGAGACTACAATCCTGAAGTAGCTCGTGAATCTCTTTGTTGTTTAATCGCTTCTCAAGATCTTCCTTTAAACTTTGGTGAGTCAGCTGCGTTTGAAAGCTATATTAGGACCGTTCATAATCCTAGGTTTTCTGCAGTTTCTAGACAGACAACAACTAGAGATTTGATTAAATATTATAATAATTGTCGCAATAACCTAAAAGAAAATTTTAGTACCTGTACTTTTTCTGTGTCTTTAACATCTGATATATGGAGTGGTAGAGCCAAAGAGGATTACCTTAGTGTAGTTGCTCCTTATGTAAACGATGATTGGCAACTAGAAAAGAGAATTATAGGATTCAAATTAATTGATGTAGCACACACTGATGAAAATATTGCTGATTGTATTGTAAAAGTTGTGGAAGATTTTGGTCTTAGTGATAAGGTTTTTGCAATAACATTAGATAATGCTTCTGCAAATACTTCTGCCATTAACATTCTTACTCCGCTTTTCAATTCCTATGCTAAATCTTTCTTATTACATTAGCATTGTGCTTGCCATATTATTAATCTTATAATTAAATCTAGTTTTAAGAGGTTAGATAAGTATCTTGAACCTTTTCGCACTACAATATCTTACTTAAATTATTCTAATCAACGAGTAGCAGCATTTAAGACTTATTGTATTACAATGAATGTGCGTTCGCGTAAGTTTGGTTTGGATATGCCTGTTAGATGGAACTCTACTTACTTGATGCTTAAGAATCTCGTACCATATGAGAGCACATTTTATGTTTTTATTAACACGCACTATCGTACACGGGATGGTCAGCCGCTAGTCACAGAGCAACATTGGTATATTGCTAAATATTTGCTGTCATTTTTAGAACTTTTTTTTGAATCTATTGTTGCTTTATCTAGAGTTTATTACGCAAACTCTCCTTTAATTGTGCATCATATTTTAGAAATTGCTACCCATTTAAAGAGCCACGAAAATGATAATGTCTTGCGTGAAGTTCTTTATGCTATGAAAACTAAAATTTTAAAATATTGGCAAGAAATTCCTATGTTATATGCATTTGCATTTATTTTAGATCCTAGAGCTAAAATTCGGGGATTCTGTAATGTTCTCTCACTTCTAAGTGATGCGTAAATAATGGCATAATGTTAGTGAAATATTAGTATAAATATTGTAATATTATTATAGTACAAGTATGATGTAAGGGAATTAGTAGTATGTGAAATTATAGTATTACTACAATTAGTATTGTAATGTTATGTTGTTGGTTGTAATGTTATGCAGTGTATTTTTGGAGGATTTTATTAAATGTAATGTTAGTGTTCTATTTGTATAATGTTACTACAATATGAATGTAAATAGTATGGTGTTAGGACAATATGAGTATATTCAGTCTAGTATTTTTACGATATTAACGGAATATTAGATCGGTGTAAAGAAATTTATGTAGTATCAGAATAATTAGTACAATAACACTGTTATTAGTTAAAAATTAGTACAATTTAGTAGTATAAAATATGATGGTACTAGTAACATTAGTGCTACATAAAATTATGATGTAATGCATAAATATTGTTGGACAATTAATATAATTGCAGTATGAAAAGTTTAACATTTGTACAATGTTATTATCGAACTAGCGCATGAAAAATCATGTTTAAAAATTTGCTTTTATAACTATTAATTACGGTTGTGAGGAAATATATGTTAGTATAATTGACGATACAAGGTGTAAACAATACTACTAATTAGTGTCCATGTGATGAGTAGTACACGAATTGATGAGGGAAGACATAAATAACGGTGCGTGAGTACTTTAACAGTACCACATAAAAATAATGGCAAATATTCAAGATTTGATCGTGTTTTATGGTGACGGAGTTGTTCGAGAGGGTCTATATGGGGTGGACTTTTCGAACTACAAACGAAAGGTGATCCGGGCTCTAGGTATGATGGAGATGAGTCCGACAAACCTCCGTACGTGCGTGAGGAGCGCATTCGATCGGGAGACATCCTGAAAGAAGCTTGTAATCAAGGCGGTACATGCCAGAGTTGTGGGAGGTTCCACCAACTATGTGTGAGACCTATGCAAGATCACGGAAAGCACAATGTGGGGCGAATACATGCAAATTGTGATGAACCCTCAAGAGAAGATACACCATCGTCCGATGGTGTACGTGCACTTCCTGAACAAAGGGCAAACCTCAAGTCCTTCTGGGGGTGGTGGCGTCGAAGCATCCTCTGGGGTTATCTGTGCGGACACTAGTGCGGGTGAATTTCAGCCGAATGAAAATGTCAGGCAGTGGTGGTCCACTCACATTGACTGCCACAAACACCTAGAAGCCATGGCGAACGAAGCAATTTCCGAAGATGATGAGGACATCGACACGGATTGCAGTGGGGATAACCATGTAGCTCCCATCGGTAGCATAGTGTCCACTGATGTGGAGTACGTGCCTTCACGGCTCAACGATCTAGCGATGGTTTCTCTCGTGCCGCCAGATGATGATGGCACTGATTGGGCTTTCAATCAAGACACTCTACTGGTAGGGCAACGCTTCCCTACAAAGATTGTCGTCTAGCAGGCAATTGCAAGATATGCGGTAAACATTAGCCGCATATACCGGGTATACAGATCCAACCAGGAGACGTATATTGTGAAGTGCATGGATCCTTAGTGTCTCGGCAAGTTCCGTGCCTAGAAATTTAAAGGCACGAGTTCATCCTTTAGGATAACTATCCTGACAGATCACACAAGTGTGCTTGCTAAGCCACTACAGAAGCACAGAAATATCACGTCCTCATATGTGGCCAGCTTGATTTCTCACTTGGTCATGACGGACGTGACCGTTTCACCTAAGCTACTGAGACTGACATGGTTAACATGGTGGAATATCCTGTTAGCTACGGCAAGGTGTGAGAGCGAAGAAGAAAGTTATAGAGATGATGTACGGCACGTACGAAGAGGCGTACAAGTTTGTTCTACGGATGCTTCACTAGATTGTTGAAACCAATCCTGGGACCTACATCAACAAGCTCGATTGACCGCATCCCACGAAGGGTCCGAATTGTTTCATCCTGGACCGTGTGTTTTGGGCATTCGGACCAGCCGTTCAGGGCTTCAAGTACTGTCGGCCTGTGCTGACCATGGATGGCACTTTTCTATCCGGCAAGTACAAGGGCACCATACTGATGGCGGTCGCCGCGGATGCCAACGACCAGCTACTCCCGGTGGCATATGCAATCGTGGAAAGCGAGAACACGGAGAGCTGGTTGTGGTTCCTAGCAAATGTGAAGCAAGCTGTTGTTTAAAGACCGCCCGAACATATGCCTCATAATCGACAAGCATGCTGGGTTAATATCCGTCATCTGCACCATGCAAGGAGGGACCTAGCCATCGTACTAAGTGCGTGCAAGTTTCTAGGGATGACCAGTAGGCACAGCAGTCCACGACCCTGCAACTGGCATCAGTTAGTGCATCATGTAATTTAAGTTAGTTGTTGCACTATCTTTTGACCACGGCACTAACGATATATTGCAATGCAGCCTCTTGGGTGGGTGTAAGACATACTCCGCCACCAACACCTCGGACCCAGCCAGCTTGACGACGCCTCTCTCATGACACGGGACACGTAGTACGACTTGCGGAGCAGTACGCACACACCTGACCGGTTTACGTACCCAGAGGACCAATTCCTCCATGGGCGAAAGCGGTAACCGGATCAGAGTTGAGGTTTCGAGGACGCGACCGGTTCTATTGCTGTAATGCAGTCATGTATGTAATTGTTATATGCCTTCATGAGTCACCCTGCAAGCAAGTAATACTCTTGCATGTCACCCTCGAAGCATGATCGTATGGCTGTTGCTTCAGCTTTAGTTAATGTTAGTCCCCAAGGTGCTGGTGCTCCAACTGCTGCGAAGTGCAAAAAGTTGTCAATCGAAGTTGTCAATTTTCTGGACTTCTTAGTAGTTGGAGCACCAACACCTTAGGGACTAACATTAACTGGAGATGAAGCACCAACCATACGATCATACTTTGAGTGCGGAATGGACGAGGATTGCTTGCTTGCAGGCTGTGACATTCAATTAACATCATGTCGTAAATAATGTTTGCGTCTTCATGTTATAATTATTGCATTTCTGTCCTTCGTATGAGTAACTATAGAAGTTACCCATGTAGTGCCCATTAACTAGGCCATGAAAATACTAGTTTGCCCATGCATGTCTCTGTTTGGTCACGTTTGATGTATCCAACAAACTGTTGGCGCCATTTTTTCAGCTGAATCTTTGCACTGCCTCCATAACTAGGCCTCCATGCCGCCTCCGCTCCCTCGTATCCTCTTTCTCATCCCATTCCTTGCCTCCTGTAGGTCAAGTGAAGTCCATGTCTGAAACGTCGAGCTCAAGGAATCGGAGGGCCCGTGCACTTGCCACTGCAATGTGGGTCGATTGTCCTAACTGTCATGTGCAAGCTAATGTGTTCTATGCCAACACTGAGGGAAATAACGAACGAGTGTTCTGCAAATGCCCTTTTTTCTCTCTAAGTGAAATGTTAATTCGATTTCTTCTCTTTTTGATGCTTTCTTTCCTGTTCGAGTTGTCTATTTTTTAGATATCTTCTTTCTTTCCATAGCCTCAACGCATGTTCACATTGTCACGTTGGCTGCAGGATGCCAATATTTCCAATGGGCAGACACCATGGATACCTTGATGGAGTGTCCTGCAAGCACAGTACCGTAGAGGATGCAGCCTGGGATGGAGCAGAGGATGGATCTCATGCTCGAGCAGAGGCTAAACTTGTGTAAGTTCAATCTTCATTGGTTTTGGTGATTGATTTTAGATTAATGCTTAATCATTGTTTAATGATAAATCTAATCTTTAATGAGACTAATATGTTTATTGAGCTTATTGTTAGTAGTCTCATAATTTGGATGGAAAATGGAGAACCTAAGGTATGCAAGTTAAAGTATGAATTCCTCCATTGTATTAACCTCAAAATGTGCATTATGTCTCAAATTCCATATATTACATGGATGCACACATCTAGGGGGAGTTCGTGCTTTAACTTGAGGTTTCAATAGTATTGATCTATTTCATCTTGCCACATAAATCAAGGATCAATACTTTGAAACAATTCCTTGAGTATATATTTGACTTGCATAGTTGTAGTTACTCATGGTAATATAGGATAAACTCCAATGCAATCAAATTTAATATGTGCATATTGTTTCCAATTCAATTATAGGTACGCACATATCTATGTGGAGTTTATTCTATGGTTGATGGTCTAAATAGGTATTGATTCCTTTCCATTTCACTCAAATATTTTGGATCATTACTTGAAACCATCGAAATGAGTATATGAAAGCTTGTGTAGTTAATATATACTCATATCAATTTAAATGAACATTTAAATTGAGTTTGTTTGTCTTATAAATCATTAAAGAACACTTCATAATGTGTTGATGGTGTTCCTTGATTAATTAAGGACAAATAGATAGTTCTTGAGTATAATGAAGCATTAGTTGCATCGAATTACTCAAGACACATTTATATCATTCAAATTGATTTGGGTTGTGCTTAATCGATCTTGGAGGCATCCATTATGTGTTAATGGAGTGTGATAGATGATTGAGATAACCGTGTTTGTTGGACTAATATTTTCAATGAGTTGTGAAAGTAGGTTGAGTCCAACGGTGATAAAGAATCGAGAAAAAGAAGAAGTCATCATGTGTTGATGAGCTTCAAGAGGAGAATTCCGAAGTGAAGAGAAGGGAGGAGAAGAGGCAGAGGAGAGTTCACCATGTGTTGATGAACAAGAAGAGAAGATGGATTGCGATCCCGGGAGAAAGATGATTGAAGATCTAAAAGCCCCAAAGGGGATCGTGTGCAGTGAAGGTATAATTAGATAGGCTAGAGTGTCTAGTTTAGATCGTCGTACTATTAAGAGGGCTTGAGTTATTTTGCTTAAGCTTCATCATGTGTTAATAAACTCAATCTGGTTCACTCTAGCTCACTCTCTTGATCGGTTTTTGCATGGAGCTAACCATTTGGCATGTGTTGCGAATGGGTGAAGCTCGTGCATTAGTTTTTGCATGATGCTTTGATTTGTATGTGTTGCAAATAGGAGAAGTTCATGCTTGCTTCTTATTTGAATTCTCAATTTGTTTTGGTATTGATTGGAGCTAAGTTTTGTATGTGTTGCAAAAGGAGAGAGCTCAGGCAATTTGGTTTAAAGTGGTTGCATGGAGCTAGAGATTTGCATGTGTCGCAAATAGAGAGCTCATGCACTTGAGTTTGATTTGTGATTTGCTTGGAGCTAAGATTTGCATGAGTTACAAAAAGAAAGCTCAAGCATTTGAGTTTATTTGGATGTTGCATGAAGCTATGGATTTGCATGTGTTGCAAAGAGGAGATAGCTTATGCATGTTGATTTAGTTGACTTTTGCATGGAACTAAGAGATTTCTATGTGTTGCAAATAAAGAGAGTTCATGCAAGTTGCCCTTAAAATGGTTTAATTGCTATTTGCAAATGTGTTTTGTAAATAGACGAGACGTTTATGAGATTTGAATCCTAGAGCATGTGAAGAGGGCATTTGCAATTGTGTTTTGCAAAGTGCCGTGATCTTGTGTTGATCACCTCATGGCTAAGAGGATTAATCTCATAGACTCTTGGTTTATTTGCAAATATGTTTTGCAAATAAAGTTGGAAGTTAAATGCGGTTCTTTTGAGCATGTGAATAGAGTTTGCAAATTAGTTTGATCATGAGTTGATCATCACATGGCTCAAAGAATAAATCTTTGTGGTTTTGGAGAAAAGGTTTTAGTGAAAATCAAGCTTTCTCCCTGAGGCCGGCACTACCGATGTGCTAAGGGCGGTAGTACCGCTGAGACCGACAGGACCGCTTTTGGGAGCTGTGCCGCTCGGCCGGCACTACCGGCCCTAAGTCGCTGGTAGCTTTTTAACAGTGGGCATGTTTTTGCTCTCACTCCTCGACCAGCACTACCGGGCTCAAGGGCAGTACTACCAGAGGTGCGGTAGTACCGGGCCCAAGCCACAAATAGTAATTTTCCAGAGAGGTTGCTCTGGAGTTGACCTAAGGCCGACAGTACCGCCTATGGAGGCCGGTACTACCATTCGAGCAGTATTAACGGGCTTTGGCCTGCGGTAGTACCGGGTTTCATGTGCAATAGCTAGTTTTCTAGCTGTTGGACTGGAGGTCGGCACTACCAGGCCATAGAGGGCGGTAGTACCGGCTTTGCTAAATTTTTCCAGAAATGACCCCCAACAGCTAGTTTCGAGTGTGGGGCTATAAAAGGCCCCTATGGGGGCAAGGGCTTATTGTTGAGTTTTTGTAGTTATTGGGGTGAAGTGCATGTGTTGCCTTCTCCATTTTGTCTCTTGAGCTAAGAATGAGCCCTAATTGTATGTGTTGCAATTAGAAAGTGGATTGAGGGCCTCTTGTGTATGTGTTGCACTTGAGAAGGATCCTAGTGCATATGTTGTACTTAGGAGGTCACCGGAGTACATGTGTTGCACTAGGTAAAGCTCAAGCGGGAGCGCTTGACTTGTTACTCTTGGAGGTTGCCACCTCCTAGACGATGTAGAGCGTTGTGCGCGGGAGCTCTCAACGAAGGTTGTGAGAAGCCCTGACAAAAGTTTGGGCAGGTCGATGCTCGCCTACCCGAAGGGGTACAGAAGCAACCACTAGTGGAATCGAGGCGTGTGCTCAATTCGTGGAGCCGGTCCAAAGAGGTTTAGGCTTGCCTCAACGTGGATTAGGGGAGACCGGAAAGTCTCCGAGACCACGGGAAAAATATATGTGTGTCTCTTGTGCTTTTACATTATTGCAATTCTTATTCTTATTGTTACTTGTCTTTAGAATTGCAATATCTTGTGTAGAGACTTAATTAGTTAGTGCACTTAGTGAGCCTAGGATATTTAGGCATTAATTGTCAAAACCTTATATTATCGCTTTCGCATTTATATTTGTTAAATTTTTGACATAGGGGTTAAATAGATCATGTAGCGAAAGAATTTTAAAAAAACAGCCTATTCACCCCTCTCTAGTCGACATCCTCAACCCTACAACATGCTGATGTTTATGATGGAGCGCATTTTAGATCATGTCAAGTTGTTAGAGAAGATTGTGTGTGTGGCTATCCTTGTTGTACTGTACGTTATACTTGTGAAATAGTTCATTTACTATGTAGGAGACAAAGTTGGTCATAGATGTGATTCGAAGTGGTTTAAGAATGATGTACCTTATGTACTATTTCAATATGATATTTCGCTTTGTTAACTTATCTGCTATTCGGATTTGATATTTTGCTTTGTTAACTTATCTGCTATTCGGATTTGATATTTTGCTTTGTTAACTTATGCATTACGTAATTATCTCCTCGTAGTAACGATAGTTGTCAAAAACTAAAAGCGTCCATCACCTTTCGCATTCACAAGTCACAACACTCTGTCCATCGCTTTTAGCTTTTTCAGGCCGATTTGACAATATGCTGCCAGTAGCTTTGTCAGACCGATTTGACAACACGATGCCAGTAGCTTTGTCAGGCTGATTAGACAACTCGCGGGCAGCAGCTTTGTTAGGCCAATTAGACAACTCACGGGCAGTAGCTTTGTTAGGCCGATTAGACAACTCCTAGGCAGCAGCTTTGTCGTACCGATTTAACAACTCGCTGTCAGCATCTTTCTCAGGGCGCTAGGACAACACGCTGGCACCGAAAACTAACTATAAATACGGCTTCTTGTCCAGCATACACATTCCACACAATACTGAGCCAACCCCTGCACCGAACACCACATCCCTACTAGCACCACATCCCCTTCACCGGTGTGTTCACAATGGCGGACTACGCAGCAGGTCATCGTAGGTGCAAGTGGCTTGCCGAGAAGGGGAAAACCCACCCAAATGTTTCTTGCAAGGATGTACCTGTGCCACCAGAGTTTCCCTGCCCACACTGCGACTATGACAAACCAGCGAGGATAAAGCATTCCAAACATCCTGACACCGCATCCGGGCGTACTACACGTGCCACTCGAAATACGTGCAAGTTAATGACATGCAAGTATATTCCGGTATGTATTTTTTAGACTACTAATTTTATCCTAGCATGACACCAGGGAGAAGACAGTTGCCACTTCTTCTAATGGATCGATGGCCCGAAGAAGTACGATATGGCGTACTTGCAGCACGAAGAGTACCTGCACTTCGCAATTCTCCCCAAGAACTTCCACATTGGAAGCCTAAGCCTCAAATCGCGGAAGACAGACCAAAGCAATGCACACTTGTGAAAGGCACTGGAGTAGCAACAGGCACATCGCAAGAAGATGAAGGAGATAGCCGACGAGTGGGACAGACATGAGCGTGAGGAGCGGAAGATCGCCCCGGAAGACCGCTTTTGGGTCGATTGGTACGGGCCTAATTGGAAGGAGGCCAAGGCCCTACATCGCACGCAATAAAAGAGGAAGGCACAGATGGATCCTTCTATATAGGATCTACGATAATAAGTACGACGTTTTCCCATTTCTAAAAGGCGCGCATGTACCTTAGCAATAGTTTCCATTCATTGTTTGTCCATGTCGTCGCTCCATGTCTCTTTCATCATTTCCTATGCAATGTTATGTCCACGATGTAGTGCTATGTATCCTAAAATTTTTATGTCATGCTACGTGCCCTAATATTTGTATGTATGTCTGAAAGACCGAGATGGCGAACAAAGGGGGGTGAATGGTCTCAACTTAAAAACTTTCCCTCAAAAACAATCCAAACAAACCTGCAAAGTAAACGTGCAAAAGGAGCCGATCAAAATGAGTCAATATGTTGTCTGGCCAGTGCTACCACTGGAAGCCCGGTAGCACCGCTCGAGGGGCGGTAGCACCGGGCTCAAGAATAGCCAGAAAAATCAGCACGACCTTAAAGCCAATTTCGAGGAATCTTTTGATCGGCTGGATAAAAACTCACTACACTTGGTAGATAAGGTCCTCGGGATGTCAGGAACTTATTTCAACCTTCAATCACAAGGATTGACGTCAAAGTTTCGACCTTTTTTCCCAGGAAGGAAGAACACACCAAGTTTTGAGTAAATCGAAAGAACCTGATTCAAGATTTGCTCGTGGGGTTTTGATGATCAAGATGATCTTGAATAGCCTCCCACATGTCACAGCAAGAAAAAGAACAAGTCTAAACTCAAGAGAACGCGAGATACAAAATTACACATTCAAGAATGCAAAACTCAACTTCTTGGAAGAAGAACGCACGGATTGCCTAGATGATTGAAAACATAAATTCAAGAGAAGAATCATTCATCAAACATCAACTTCAGCAAAGATTCAAAAGCATGTAGAAGGAGAGGAGGCAAATCCAAATTGCGTAAATGTAAATTGCAAGGAAGTTAATGCGGAATTTAAATTGCGTAATTTAAATGCGTAAAGTAAATGCGTAAATAAAATTGAGCATATGGAGAAATATTTTCATTTCTGAAAGGAGAGGTTTACAAAGCCTCACAAATAAGTGGGCAAAGCTCAAAGGAGCATAAAACCCTCAAAAACCTACAAAATCCTTCAAAGACCTTCTAAGAGGGGAGGGCACCCCTACCCCTCTATTTGTACTACTCTTGGGCCACCTACCACCCTTGGATGAGTCTCTAAACCCTAGAGCACTCCATCAAGGGCTAGGATTGACCCACTCACACAGCCATGCAAGGGCTAACCCAAAACCCACACACATGGGTTTTCTTGCACGGTTTTCAAAGCACACTAACTAGACCCGCTAACCTATCAACTAGACCAAGATCCAATGGCCCTTATTGATGCATGCAACGCCTAGCTAGCATCTCGTCCGTTCCTTATCTTCACGGCTCGCCACGACTCCGTCTCCGATCATCTTTCGGCGATCCCCGACTGTCTGGACCTTCGATGCTCCTCGCCTAGTCCCGGTCTTCCTTCGCCTCACCATGATCTAGCGTCGTTGTCCTGCAACTATCAAAAACAAGGAAACTCCTCACATAGCATTGCCCACAAAGATATGCAAGAAATTCATCAAAGTCCACACTTTGAAATTCATCTTTGTTCGTTCAGGCCGGTGCTACCGCCCTCAAGCTAGTAGCACCGCCCATAGTGGACCGGTGCTACCGCACTCAGGCCGGTAGCACCGCTCTGCGCAAACACCAGAAAATGCCCTCTTCTGGAATTTTCACACCACTCCAAGGGGCCAGTGCTACCACTCGCCCAGTAGCACCAGGTTTCCATGGCCGGTAGCACCGCCTGGCCAAAACACCCGAAAAACATCCTCTCTGTATTTTCCATACCACTCGGAGGTCCGGTGCTACCGCTCGACCGGTAGCACCGCGCTACCATGGCCGGTAGCACCGGGAAAATAGAAAATACTTCAAATTGCTTCTATTTGAAAATCCAATTCAAATCAAACTCAAACCAGAGCAAACCAAGCTCAAATTTAGTCAAATACTCATCACAAACCTGGGTAGACCTCCACATGGTCCTTCAATCTCCCCCTTGATGAGTATATTGACAAACACAACAAAAAGGCATAAGTTTTGAGTTTAAAGAAGATAGATGAAAGCAATTTTAGTTGCAAAATCAAACTTTGTTCAAAGAGAGAATTTAGATCAAACCAAGTTGACAACAGAATTTTGGAATTTTGTAAGAAAGAGCAAGTTTTCCACAAAAGCTCAAAATATCAAAAATTTCAAATCCACTTTTTTATTGACGCGTTTTCTTCATTTCCTCGCCCTTTTGGCAATATAGGCATCAAGATTTTTATTTTTTTTATATGTATGCATGAAATGCAATCTAAAGAGTTTTGGAGATTATCCAATTGATCATAATGACAAGATATGACACCAAGCTTATCAATTTTAGATTATGACTAACCTAAGAAATGTCCAAGAACAAATACATTTTGTTAACAAGCTTATTTTACAATAGTTCATTTTAGCAAGAGTTGACAAGTGCAAAACTTAGCAAAAATTTCAAAGCTAGAAGCAAAACCATTCATAGGAACAAATGGAAAACCTAGAGTTCAACCTACTCAACACTTTGGGGAATCTTGAAGTGCATATAAGGTCCTTCGAGCTCATTTTTCAATTAATGCAATTTTTTCTTTAAGACTTTGAAAAACATAGCGGGGTGCAAATGTTTGACATTATTTGCATTCTTTACCTACTTATATGTTTGTTATTTGCATTGTTTTAATGATTGACTCAAGCCATTTTTGATCATCTCAAGAGTAACTCTTAAGAAAATAATCTTGGTCATACACAATATATTCCAAATTCATCCCAAGTGCAATGGGAAGCAGTCTCATGAATATAAAGTGTTGAGATCACTTTTGCACAAAAGAGTCAAATTTTTCTTGATTTCAATTTAGCACATCTGAGCAATTCTGAAGGACTCAAATATGGATCAAACAAGTTTCACCTAAGTTACTACAGGGACTCTAGAGAACTCTAAAATTTCACAAATCATGGTAAATACCGCTAAAGAAGAAACTTAGTAAGTAAAAGCAACATGTTTCATCAAGTTTTCATTCAAAACTCTCAATTTTTAAATTTTAACATGCTTAGCATGATAAATGAACTTGGACATATCTAAGCTAGTGACTTTCTTCAAAAGATGTAGCATGGTGTATTGCATGAAGATTAAGTCATTTGCATAATAGACAAAGCTCATAAAACAGAAAATGCAGTCTATATGCAATGCATGAACAGATTCCAAAACTTCCCCTCAATAAGTGAATCAATTTTAAGCTCAAATGTGGTTAAAGTTGAGTTATTAGCAAAATTAGGCATAAGGAAAATCCAAATGAACTCAATAACAACCAAAAAGACAGAATGAGGAGAAGAAGTCGAGAAACTGCAAATTGGATGGCTATTGAGCATAGATAAGATAGAAGAGATTCATTACGGCTCAGACTCGCTCTTATCTTCCCCAGTGACTGACATAGGGAAGCTGACTCTAGATCCCAAACTAAGGAGTGCACACAGACCCTGTCTACCTAGGAGGTCCAAGACCTACTAGACTTATAAGACTGTGAGGGAACTCAACCTAGAGAGAAGAGAGAACAGTTAATCACGCATGATAGCAACCTAAAGCACAAGATAAGAGGTCCATGTAAAGCATACCAGAAGTCTAAGTGTAGTAAACTCAACTCAGGAAAATAAGCCCATAAACACCCAAAAGAAGCAAAAGAAAAGAAAAGCTGGAAGAGAACATATTATACATAATATACAAACTAGCTCCCCCTCACGATAGGCCGTAAGGGCTCACGACTCCAAGCTCACTCCTCAAGGCAACAAATCTGGACCTATCCAATGGCTTGGTGAAGATATCGGCTAACTGGAGGTCACTCTCTACAAACTGAAGCGCGATATCCCCCTTCTTCACATGGTCTCTAAGGAAATGATATCTAATATCAATATGCTTGGTCCGGGAATGCTGCACTGAGTTCTTAGCAATGCAAATAGCAAAAGTGTTGTCACAAAAAAGTGGAACACTTGCTATCGCTAACCCAAAGTCCCGCAAAGTCGATCTCATCCAGAGAACCTGGCTACAGCAACTGGCTGCAGCAACATACTTGGCCTCAGCGGTGGACTGTGCAACTCCGAACTGTTTCCTAGACAACCAAGAAACAAGAGAAGTGCCAATGAATTGGCAAGTGCCAGAAGTGCTCTTCCTATCTATCCTACGGCCAGCAAAGTCGGCATCAGAAAAGGCTCGAAAGGACAGACAAATAGAAGAAGAGTACCAAATACCATAATCAGTGGTAGCACGAATGTACCTGAAGATGCGCTTCACTGCCTGGCGGTGAGAGGCGCGAGGAGAAACCTGAAATCAAGCACACAGACACACAGCGAAATGTATGTCCGGCCTCAAAGCAGTGAGGTACAAGAGGGAACCGATCATGCTCTGAAACTCCTTTTGATCAGCAGACTCACCATCCTCATCCGGCTCGAGGACAGCAGTGGTGGCCATAGGAGTCATCACCGGCTTCCCGTCAGACATATCGAAATGCCTCAGGAGGTTCCGGGTGTACTTGCCTTGATGCAAGATAGTACCCTCCCGAGTTTGCTTGATTTGGAAGCCAAGAAAGTAGCTCAACTCGCCCATCATACTCATCTCAAACTCTGTGCTCATTACCTCCAAAAACTGAGACACAAGCAAATGAGATGAGCTACCAAAAATGATACCGTCTATATAAATCTGGACGAGAAGAAAATTCGACTCATGGTGTCTAATGAACAGAGTTTTGTCTACTACGCCCATCTTGAAGTCATGGCTGAGAAGATAAGACTTGAGCCTCTCATACCATGCTCTGGAGGTCTGCTTGAGTCCATACAAAGCTTTAGAAAGCTTGTATACATGACTCGGAAACTTGGGGTTCTCAAATCCTAGAGGTTGTTTGACATAAACCTCTTCCTCAATATAGCCATTGAGGAATGCACTCTTGACATTCATTGATAGAGCTTGAAGCCCCGGGATGCAGAGAATGCAAATAGGATCCTAATAGCCTCTAGTCTAGCTACAAGGCAAAAGTCTCCTCAAAGTCAAGACCCTCAACCTGAGAAAAGCCTTGTGCATCTAGCCTAACCTTGTTGCGAATGACAACCCCATCCCCACTCTGCTTGTTCTTGAATACCCACTTGGTCCCAATGATATTATGACCAGATGGACGTTCTACAAGCTGCCAAACTTTGTTTCTCTCGAAGTTTTCAAGTTCCTCATTCATAGCATTAATCCAAGATTCGTCAGATAATGCATGAGTCACATCCTTCGGCTCAAACGAGGCAACAAAGGCACAGTGAAGGCATAAACTGGACAAACCTGATTTTGAGCGAGTGACCCACTCAAACAGATCGTCGATGATCTGATCAGGTGGATGAGAACGCTGAATATGACGGAGAGGTCCAGAAGCAGAAGTGGCCTCTACCTCATGCACAGAAAAGGTAGGAGCAGAGCCACTAGCTGCATGAGAGTCAGAAGGCAAAGGCTGGCCTTACTAAGGTGCGGAAATGGAAACAGGAGGCACCTCAGGTATAGAGGGGACTGGATCAGCTAGAACACCATCATCTCCATCATCCTCATCCTCTACAGAGATGGTCTCAGAGGTAGAAGAAAATCCTAAAATGTCAGGTCTAGCTCCTGAGCTAGCCTCATCAAAGGTCACTTCACAGGTCTATGATCCTATACGCATCGCAACTCCAGACCCTATAGCTATGAGAAGAAGTCGAGTAACAGGTCTCTGATCCTATACGCATCGCAACTCCAGACCTTATAGCTACGAGAAGAAGTCGAGTAACCCAGAAAGATACCATCAAAAGAAAGAGACTCAAACTTATCTAGATTACCAGACTTCAAAATGAAACACTTGCAACCAAACACACGAAAATGAGAAACACTAGGCTTTCGCCTGTACCTCAAATTGTAAGAAGTGCGGTGCAAATGTGCTCTCAAGAATATGCGATTTGAAACATGGCAAGCAGTAGCTATAGCTTCAGCCCAAAACTTCCTTAGAGTACTGTACTCGTCAAGCATCATCCTGGCCATCTCTACCAGGGTATATTCTTCCTTTCCACTATGCCATTTTGCTGAGGGACGTAGGGAGAGGAGAACTGATGCTCTAAACCAGACTCCTCACAGAAACTCTCAAAATAGGAGTTCTTGAACTCCGTGCCATTGTCACTGCATATAGCTCGTAGGGCACCAGGGAGCTCAAAAGACAACCTATGATCCAAACCCCTAAAATGAGTAAAAGTCTCATCCTTCGATGCCATGAAAAACACCCAAGAGTACCTCGAAAAATCATCAACAATGACAAGAACATACCACTTCCCACCCACTGACTGCACTCTAGCTGGACCAACAGTGTCCATATGTAAAAGCTGTCCTAGTGCACTAGTCATCACAACAGTGACTAGGGATGAGAAGTAGCAACCATCTTGTCATGTCAGCAGGGAGAGCAAACTAAGTTTTTGACCATTTTGAGTTTAGGCAAACCACGAATGAGGTCGTGGCTGCTAACTCGGGTCAAATGATCAAATCCAATGTGACCAAATCTCCTATGCCAGAAGGAGAGATCACGGGACTCTGAAGCAATCAAACACCGAAGTGAGTCTCCAGAAGAAACAGAAAAATCAGCACAGAAGACTCTCCCAGATCTAGAAATCTCGCAAACTAACCCTCTTGGTTAATCGAGGTTTCTACAGGCATTACTCTTAAAACTTACCTCGAAAGAGTTATCGATAAGCTAAGAAACAGAAAGCAAATTGTGTTGCAGCTTACTCACTAAGGCAACATCTCTAAGAATGAAATTTTCATTAATGCAGATGGTACCTTTAGTAATGACTCTACCTGATGAAGCATCTCCGAAAGTGATCAACTCATCAATGAGGGCTCGGACTAGTGAAGAGAACCAACGAGAATCTCCGGTCATATGACGAGATAACCGGAGTCGACAATCCAAACATCTCCCTTCCCCATCCGACGAACCTGATTAAGACACAAGAGAGAAAGATGACTCAGTACTAGGATAGAGTGAAGACCTGGGAACTCAATACTGAACCACATGACGCCTCAGAGTATCAGCCACAGAAGAAGACTGGACTCGAGTGTCTCTCTGATGTTTAACCCTAAAAAGATCAGTAGCAACTCTAGTAGATGGTCTAAGAGCTGGAACTGGGTTGGCCTGCCATGGTGCAAAGGCCAGACCACCCCAGTGAGGCTGCCTAAAACTCCTACAGGAAAACACCTCACGCCGCTGATATCTACCTCGATGAGAAGAACGAGGAATATCAAGAGGACGGCAAAAAAACTGACCACGAGTAGCTCCAGGACTAAAACTCAACTGAACAACATAAAAACCGAGTCCTGGACGCTGCTCAAAAACAGGCAACTCTCTGACCTGTCTAGAAGCAGTGCGTGCCTTAGGAGCACTCAAGGTCTGGGGATAACCATGAATACCACTAAGAGCAACGACACACTCATACCGAGTGATCTTGACGCGCCAGAAACAGAAACCTACTAGATGACCATCCTTCTTACAGAAGGTGCATGTGTACTTCGCCTTGCTAGAGGCAGAAGCAACAGGAGTAACAACCTTCTGATTAGAAGTCCCACGAACAACCTCAGCAGAACTAAACACAATGGTACTCACTCTGGGAGCTACCACAATCTCACCACTCTTGGAGCCGTGCACAATGGTGCGAGGATGCGCTTGAGCGTGCTCCAAGAGGTCAAATCCTAGACCCTGATTAAATCTGCTAATCTTTGATTAGTCTAGAATGAGATTGAGCTTCTTCTTGCCTCCTACAAACTTTTCGAGAGTGCTCATGAGATACTCACACTCCCGGAAGAAAGAGGCACATGAAGAACAAGGAAGAGAGGAAGAAGAAGAACCAGAAGGAGAAGCTCTCTCAGCACATGCATTTTTCTCCCTCAGCACGGCTGTCTCAATCTTGAGGACCTCACAAGATGCGCAAGACGCATTTCTAATCCTATGGTCTTGGTCTTCTAATTTCTTCCTAAGTTCGACTTGGATTTTATCCAAGTCCCCCTCAATCTCAGCACATCGCAAGCAACTTTCTTGTGACTTATCTAGTAAGTCTTTAGCAAGTTTAGCACACTTGATATTTATAGATGCATTGTCAAGTTTTAGTTGCCTACAGCCCTCACATGAGCTGACTTGGTCCTTAGAAGCATGCATTTCAAGTTCATCATTTCTAGAAGAAAACTTCCTAAGGTGATCGCTCATGGCATTAATTGCAGCAAGCAATTTAGGGCAATTAGCACAAGAAAGAGTAGAGTGAGTATGAAGAAAACTAACTCTATAGACATGGCATCAATAGATTCATTGCTAGCATTCTTCAACCTAAGACTATCTAGTTCAGACAACACACTATCATGCATAGTCCTTAGGTTCTCCAACTCCACAAGAAGAGCATCACACAAAGAACAGTCATCAATGACTCGAGAGGGAGAAGATCTAAGAGAAGCTAACTCCTGAGTCAAGGTACCTACTTCCTTCTCTAGCTCCATATACCTAGGTCAAGCTCTAGCATGAAATTTCCCTAGTTTGCAAAAAGCTTCATTGAGCTGGTCATAGGAGGGTACCTCGTCCGAGTCGCTGTAGAGCTCGGAGTCACTGATACTGTTCGCATCTGCCATGAAGCACAAGCCGAAGAAGTCATCGTCGCCTTTCTTCTCTTGCGGTTCATCCTCGCCATCGTCACTCCATGTCTCCATGTCGGAGAGGTTGATGTCATCAAGCGCGGCGAGGATGTGGTGGAAGATCTTCTTGTTCTTGGAGAAGTTGCGGTACTTCTTCTCACACACTGGCTCGTGAACTGGAGGCTTCTTGTTGCAGTTCTTATCGATGTAGTCGTTCTTTGCCGAACCGTCGGTGTCATTCTTTGTCTTCTCCAGTTTGGGGCAATTAGCCCGAATGTGGTTAGGGCCACCACACCCGAAGCAAGTGATCATGCCACCTCTCTTCCTCTCTCTCTCACCCTCTTGTATGCATGAGAAAATTTGCGATCCAAAAGATCAAGCTCATTTTCTAGAAATTTTTTCAGTTGGTCATCGCTTAGCTCGTAAAGGGTGGGGAGGGAGAAACCAGCAGAAAGATCAAGGAAAGATCCAGTGGGATCAGTGACCAAGGCCATCGACTGAGATTTTGTCTTGCGAGAGACGACGTCGATCTCATGAGTCTTGAGACGGGAGTAAAGCCCATCAAGAGTCAAAGTCGACAAGTCAGTAGTGTCCTTGATGGTGGTCACTTTCATCTCCCAAACTCGAAGATCGAGTGCGGTCAAGAAATATCGAGCATTATCTGAGTCAGGTTATATACAATCGACTGCTCGGAGGTCGCTCAAAATCTTCGTAAAACGACCAAAGCACTCGTCAAGACTCTCACCAGCGTGTTGTTCAAACTTGTTGTACTCACGCTTGAATTGGTCCTGTCTCACCATCTTGATTTGGGTAGAGCCCTCATGACAAGCATCGAGGATCACCCAAATCTGATGAGCAGAACGAAGATGAGAAATCCTATCATACTCACTGCGGCTAAGACCCTGTATGAGGATGTTCCTTGCCTTAGCGTTTGCTTCAACGTCAGTCATATTGCCAGCCGTGACGTTTTCATCAGCAGGAACCTCATATGGGAGTTTCACCTTCTGCCATATCAGGAAGCCCTGGGCAGTGATGTATGACTCCATTCGCGACTTCCAAAATGGAAAATCAACTCTAGAAAAAATAGGAGGCTTGGTGGAATACTTGTCCATCGCCATGACTCTTGAGACCGGCAAGATCTATGAAAGAGCGAAACCGGCTCTGATACCAATTGAAAGACCGATATGGCGAACAGAGAGGGGGTGAATGGTCACAACTTAAAAACTTCCCCCAAAAACAATACAAACAAGCCTGCAAATTAAACACGCAAAAGGAGCTGATCGAAATGAGCCAATATCTTTGTCGGCGGTGCTACATTGAAGCTCCAAGAAGACCGCCTTCGGGGCGGTAGCACCGCGCAAAACGACCAGAAAAATCAGCACGACCTTAAAGCCAATTTCGAGGAATCTTTTGATCGGCTGGATAAAAACTCACGAAACTTGGTAGATAAGGTCCTCGGGATGTCAGGAACTTATTTCAACCTTCAATCACAAGGATTGACGTCAAAGTTCTGACCTTTTTGCCCGGGAAGGAAGAACACATCAAGTTTTGAGCAAATCGAAAGAACTTGATTCAAGACTTGCTCGTGGGGTTTCGATGATCAAGATGATCTTGAATAGCCTCCCACATGTCACAGCAAGCAAAAGAATAAGTTTAAACTCAAGAGAACGCGAGATACAAAATCACACATTCGAGAACGCAAAACTCAACTTCTTGGAAGAAGAACGCACGGATTGCCTAGATGATTGAAAATATAAATTCAAGAGAAGAATCATTCATCAAACATCAACCTCAGCAAAGATTCAAAAGCATGTAGAAGGAGAGGAGGCAAATCCAAATTGCATAAATGCAAATTACAAGGAAGTTAATGCGGAATTTAAATTGCGTAATTTAAATACGTAAAGTAAATGCGTAAATAAAATTGAGCATATGGAGAAATATTTTCATTTCTGGAAGGAGAGGTTTACAAAGCCTCACAAATAAGTGGGCAAAGCTCAACGGAGCATAAAACCCTCAAAAACCTTCAAAGACCTTCTAAGAGGGGAGGGCACCCCTACCCCTCTATTTATACTACTCTTGGGCCACCTACCACCCTTGGATGAGTCTCTAAACCCTAGAGCACTCCATCAAAGGCTAGGATTGACCCACTCACACAGCTATGCAAGGGCTAACCCAAAACCCACACACATAATAGGTTTTTTTGCACGGTTTTCAAAGCACACTAATTAGACCCGCTAACCTCTCGGAGGTCCAATGCTACCGCTCGACCGGTAGCACCGGGAAAACAGAAAAGACTTCAAATTGCTTCCATTTGAAAATCCAATTCAAATCAAACTCAAACCAGTGCAAACCAAACTCAAATTTAGTCAAATACTCATCACAAACCTGGGTAGACCTCCACATGGTCCTTCAATGTCTTCTCTAGTCGTTTCGTAAAACATGCTATGTCATTTTCTTCCATATTAGCAATCAAATGTACTTCTTCGAATTTTTCCTTACTAATTAATTGATTCTGACAAACAAAATTAGATTATAAAATCTATGTGCCATTTATTGATTCTGATAAACAAAATTCAATTATATAATCTCCGTGCCATTCATTGGTTGTGACAAATAAAATTCGATTATAAAAATAACAACCGAGTTAATTCAAAAAAAAATGGAAAAAAATAAATTCAAGCAGCCAAATCTATGACAACACACTGCCTATTGCTTTGTCAGCACGATTTGACAACATGCGGCCCCGCTTTCTCAGAGCCCCCGATTTGTCGTCATGATAACGTTCTTCGAAAAAATTCCAGTAAAAAAAATCCTCGGCCCACCGAAAAACAAAAACCGAATCTAGCAGACTATCGCCGCTGCAAAATAGAAAAACCGCTCGTCGCTGGAAAATAAATAATCACCGGAAAATAACAAAAAGCAAAAAAATAGCCAGCGGTACCTCACCGCTGGAAATGACTAAAAAAATTAATCAACGGACTCCTAGCGCTCAAAATTAAAAAAAAAATCGCCATGCCCCGGAAAACAAGAAAGAATTTTCCAGCGGTTCGGTACTGCTAAAAATCAGTGAAAAAAAATGACCAGCGGAATCCGACCACTGGAAATAAAAAATATTTCACCGGCACTGGAAAATAAAAAAGAAATTTCCACTGGAATAAAACCGCTGAAAATAAATAAAAATTTCAGCTGAGTCCAAGCGGTGAATTTACCTGCATAGGGATTAATTTCATAATTTCATCGCTACAATGACCAATTTCGGGAAAAAAAACATATAAACATATAGAGGATTACTACAATTAAAAAATTCGCGGGGGCAGGGGATTAGCAGGACACTGTCCATCGCCTCGTTTAAATAAAGGAGCAGCAGAAGGAGGGAGGACCAGACTACACAAGATCCTTTTCTTTGGATCGTACTAGTAGTCATAGCCTGAAACTTAGCCTGGTTCAGACTTCAGGCTAGCTGCAGTTCTAGGCTCTAGCTGGTGTCCTACTCCCGTACTCCGCCATGCATGCGTTCTTACAATGAGACAGCGCAAAGCTACGAGCTCAACTTAAAGCTTTAGTGTTGGAAACTGCATTTGTGTACGTGTACGTATGGATGAAAACTGAATCAAACGGTAAATAGCTGTTCGTTTTTGTTTCCACATTGTTTTATTAATAATAAAAATAAAATCGAAAACCCCGTAAAAAGATACGTAAACGGATAGTAACAGAAACAGAACAGAACGAATACGAAAATAAAAGCGTAAAATTCTATCCACGTATGTTCCCAGTTGTAACACCCTAAAAAAAATTGCAAATTCTTTAATTGAGCCTTTAATTCGGATTTTATATTTTTTTCCTGAATTTTCAGCATTTAATTAATTATTTTTTGCTATTTTTAGATTTAAATAAATAATTTATTTGGGAAAAAACCAAAATCTTGCTATAAATAATTTTCCTAAGTTCAAAATATTATAAAATATTTTTGAGAATTTTTGAACTCTATTTGATATTTTCTATAAAGTAATATATATTTATGGTATTATTTAAATTAGAAAACAGAATTTCTTATTTTATTTATACAGAATTTTCGTTTCCATTTCCGTTTCCGGCGGAACTAACTCTCTTGTTTCTATTTCCGGCAAAAAAAAAATATTTCTGTTTTCATACCAACATTTTCTATTTTCGTTTCCAAAAAAACTTCTATTTCCGTTTTTCTCTGGAATGATCGAAAATTAGTTTCCGTTTTCGTGTACTGTTCAGTAGCTTAGCTAGGGACATGAGAGGCTAGTACTGCTGATCTAATTGCACAGAACATATTTAGGGCCAGTTCGGTTGGGCTTCAACTCCAATTCCTCTCTGATTCTGCTTTGATTCCTCTTGATTCTAATCTTCTGAATAATCATGAGCAGTTTTTAAAAGTGTTCAGCTAGCTAGTTGGCTCTGGATTTTTGAAAGAGGGGATTCTAGAGAAATTATCCAGTTTGCCCTTGTTTGTAATACCTGAGTTGTATTTATAACTTGACCCTTTGTATTTGTGTGGATTATTTATGAGATATGAGAAAATAAAAATCAGAATCATGCAATATATTGAACATCCGAGTAATTAGCACGGTAATAAAGTCCAAAAATTACGTAGAAGACTCATCATGATATATTAGTGATTACAAAAGACAACAAAAATAAATGTTATCAATATAAATGTTGTTGTCGCAAAAAAATGTTATTCCTCGGTTCATGTAATGTATGTACACCGTCTGTTTATACTTTTTATGAGGGCAAGCAATGAATGTTATCAATTCTAGGAATGTCTTCTGTGTTCAGGAAAGTCTGAACCACAAGAACCAAAGCTTATAAGATCAAAGGCTCATGATTTGTTGGACCAGGCATGCAGTCTGCTTGCAACACAGTCAGGGCTTCATTCAATCAACTTCCTCTTCTTCGGCGCCGGCTTAGATGGAGTGACACACCCAATGTTCTGATTATTAGCTTGACTATCCGAAAAATCAGACGTCACAACAGACTCGCTTCTACTATCATCCTTGTAGCCACGAAGCCACCTGCAGGATTCTTCACTTGGTGGTCAGTTCCTTCGTTCTGGTTAGCTTTGCTGCTCATTTCTACATCCTCAAGTCCCTGCTTGACAACCAGATCATGTTCAGAAATGGATAAGGTTTCTGATTTGGTAGATGGCAACTTGTTCAAGGAGTCACCATATCTGCATTAATTATAAAATGTCAATCCAAAAATGAAAATGGCAGAGCCACAGGGGAAACAGAGCTCTATTGGTAGGTTTTGGAAGTTTAGATATATGTAGTCCGTTTTAACATTTCAATGAGAAAAAATGTAGGGAAATTTTCTATTTGTCAATAGCAAAGACCTATTGCTGAAAGTTTTTCACTTTGATTACTCAATACCAGTAAATACTAAAGACTAGGGAATTTTTCAATTCATAGAACTCAAGATCAAATTTCCCAAAACTCCATGTCTGCTTAAGCTTTCAAAAATTCAGAATTCAAAACTTGAACATTAGGAATTCTATTTTGATTCACAGGCTGTAAGATGGAAAGCTTTCAATTTTGTTCCAGTAACTTGAGTACTGTCGACCTTCAAGATCTTTCTCCTTTTTTGCATGAATTTCACAATAGCTTTCAATTTTGTTCCTGTAACTCGAGTACTATCACGAAAGGAACCCTCGGCCAGTAGCTTTGCAATCACCGGTTAACAACCAACCAAATGAAAACTGTTGGAAATATTAGGAATTTTCTCAATATTTTAATCCACAGAATTATGTAAATCATGATTAAACAATGATACAATTTTTGTTCAAAGCCAAAGGTACTAGATAACAAATTATCTATCTCATACGCAAAGACTAATGAACAAGAAATCAACATGAATAAAACACGGTATAAGTTAATATACCCTTGAGCCGGTGCCACCGTTGACACAGGCGCAGGCAGAACATTCTCGTTCGCCATGACGGTCGAAGTAGACGATCACAGGTTGTCGCAGTGAAGCCTTGGTGCAGTGAAGCGGTTGATGCACGGTCTGAGATGCGCTTCAGAACACTTTCGAGCATCGCGTGGTACGCTCCCCAAAAACCTTATCGGCCTTCTATCTCGAGCAAGATCTCAAGAAGGGCGAGGTTCCGGAGGCCTGCTCCCTCCGCTACTTGTGCGCGCAAGAAAACGGAGTCGGGAATGCAAAAGACAGCAGCAACTACTATGGATGGATGGAGTATTGTTCTGCTGATGGAGAAAGGCACAGCCCTCCTTATATAAGCTTGCGGCAGAGTAACTGACGACGATTAATAGGAGGCCATCAAAACGTCCGTTACTAGTAACTGACTCCATCAAGACGTCCGTTACTAGTAACTGACGGCGTTTATGACCCAGCCATCAACCACGCTCGGCTCGGCTCGGCTCGCGCGCGCGCGTGGCACATCCTTTACCCTTTTCCACCTTGCTAATTGAGAGACACACAACTCAACTATTTAAGTTGGTCAAACCTTCTCTCAATTACCCATATGGTACTAAACCAATTTCATGACTCCTAGTATTCTAATGAGCCTTTTGGAATTTCTATTAAATTAATTATGAGCCAACCCCATAATAATCTAACAAAAACAACTAGTATCATACGAAGGGGCTTAGCTTTTTCGTGGTTCAGCTGGTGGTAGTATTAATCAAAGTATGAAAACAACTAGACAAACTAGAAACAAGATTGAACATATGAATCCTGTCTAGCCTTGCTAGTGGACAAGGAAATCCTTGTTAGTGGATGAGTGCTTGTCACAGCAAGGGTGTCGTATGTAATAGCGAGTACTTGATGCGGTTGTGTGGGTCGGAGTTTGGGCTAGGCCCATGTAACATGCGTGTGGCTGTGAATTCGGAACTTAGCAGTATATAAGCAAAGACGTAGGTATTGTTGAGGCAGGACTGTCTTGCGCCCCAATCCTCTCTCGTTCTGTCTCATGTTATCTTCTTCCCCTGAAGCTCTCTTACCCAAATCACCAGAAACTCCCAAATCCCCAGTAAGTACGTTACAAATTGGTATCAGAGCCAGTGACGGGCACTCTGGTGCCAAGGAAGAGGCCAAACCCGTTTGAGGAGCAGATGGTAAAGTCATTATCGGCCATGGAGACGCAAGGAGATTCGACAACGATGATGCTCAAGGAGCTCTGTGATCAGTTCAAGTCCTTTCAGGAGTCGTTGGGAGAGACGAAGGAGTATCAGGGGCGTCCCCAAGAGCGATTGGAGATGTTGGAGACGAAGAACATCGCGTCGGGACCTCAAAGTCCAGCGATGGAACCAGGCCTGCAGTTCCAGTCGCAAGGCGCAACGCCGATGGTTGCGGGGTCATCCTCGTCATCAATTCTCAAATTTGTCAGTTGAAGGCTCGCTATTTGTCCCCTAGATCAGACCATCATGTCCTGCTACATATCATTATCATCGACATCCTCTTGCTTCTCCAACTATAAAGATTTAATGCCCTAAAATTTACATATTATCGTTCAATGTTCATTTATGATTTTCTGAGATTTATCCTGGATTTTTTGGAGTTTATAAAACCCATTTTGCTATTTTTTAGATTTATATAATTAATTTATTCATGAAAAATGAAGCCAAAATTATGCTATAAATAATTTTCCTAGTTTCAAAATGATACAAAGTATTTTTGAGATTTTTTTCGGAATTTTTGAACTCTATTTGATATTTTCTATAAAGCCATTTGTATTTTTGAAATTATTTTAATTCGAAAAGAAATGTAAACTCTCCATTCTCCTTTTTGGGCTAAGTGGGCCAAGTTTCTGACGGAATTTCCGGTTTCACTTATACGGAATTTTCGATTCCGTTTCCGACAAAAATGGCTCTCCCGTTTTCGTTTCCGTTTCCGTACCGATGTTTTCCGTTTCTATTTCCGAAAAAAGACTTCCGTTTCCGTTTTTCTTCGGAAGGGTTGAAAATTCCGTTTTCCTTTTCACCCCTATCAACAATACCGACGTCTTAGCTTATATACTGCTAAGTTACGAATTCTCACCCACACGCCTGTTACATGGGCCTAGCCCAAACTCCGACCCACACAACCGCATCAAGTACTCGCTATTACATACAACACCCTTGCCGTGACAGTGCTCTCCCTCAAAAACAAGGAAAACCTTGCTGACCTTGCCCAACAACAAGGCTAAACATGACTCAAGAGAACCGAACATACCTTTTGTTCAGTAACTAAACTTGTTAGATAAAGGTGGAAAAGCAATTGAACAAGCTCCATGTATGTGATCACAAACACAATCCATTCATATAAACAGACTATAACTTAAATTCTTGACCCATCTATACAAATCGTGCGAGAGAACGAGCTTTCCAGAACAATGCCTCACTTTTACCCGTCAGTTTTCCGGGTACTTGATTCGGACATTCACAACTTTGCTTTATTTCTACCAATGAAAAATTTTCTGCATATTCTCATCGGTCACATTTATGTACAACCAATGAAAAAATTGTTCATGGCATAAGACAATGAGAACCACTGAGCACTAGTATAGTGCCATATCTTCCAGTTTTCTTTTTCCAGCACGTAATATATGGTCTTTTCCTTTTCTAGAACGTTTGTTTCCTTTTCCTTAATTTCAGGATATTTGTTTCCTTTTCCTTGAGATGATCTTTGAAGGTGGGGAGATCATTGTGGGCCACGAGGATGAGTTAGACACATTAAACAATGGCCATCGGATGTGGGTGAGTAAAGCTGAGGAAAGATCTGAGAGGTTAATTTTGATGGAGGCAAGTTTCTAGGGACGTTTCGCTGGGTGCATAAAGGTTGAGTCATCTCTAGTGGGGTGCATTATTTGAGGTGGACGTAGAAAAGAATGCTTAGGTGCATTATAAAGGGGTATAGATTCATTCGTTCCATAAAAATTACATGGCAAAATAAATTAATATCAAGTGGTGGAATAAATCAAAACCAAACAAATTACTAGTACTAATTTCACACACGTTCATTCTAGATCTACGCTCTTGTTAGAACTAGCTTCATGAAAAACAAGAACCAGTGCAAGAGGTTTGCTCAGATCTGGAAATTAGGGTTACGAGTGTTGGTAGAAAACCTATGTGGGAGGAGTACAAGGTGTGCGTAGGGTCACTGTGGATGCCGGGTCGCCGCTCCTTGACGCCGCTTGTGACGCTGGATCGCCGCTCGTGGACTCCGTGGACGCTGGGTCGCCATGCACGCTGAGGCGTGGATGCTGGGTCGCCGTGGATGCACACTGCTCGCCTGGGGATTTCGTCATGGATGCCAGGCTCCTCGCGCCAGAACACGAACGCGAACGGTCGCCAGAACATGAACGCGATGGGAAAGTGGAGTATAGCAGTGGCATTTCACGGGTAAATACCCATAACTTGAAGGGTGGATCTCATTTGGGTGTGCCGGATGGCCCGGATCCCCACCAGAAGCAGCTATTCGGTTGCTCCTCCAGCCACGTTCAAATCACTGGAGCGCTTCAACTGGATCCTCGAATCTGCTTTCAAGGACCTAGTGTGTTTGGTTGGGCTCGGGCCGCTCCAGTCGAGAAGTCTGGAGGAGGAGCGGTACCAAACGGCCCCTTAGCTAATTTTGTCATAACTAATTTTGATAAGTGTAGTTTGATTATACTTTTTATGGCAACAAAATTCAGAGCACAAGTACAGTAAAACTTGGCAAAAAAATTGAGTCTATCTATAACCCTTTATAATGCACCTAAGCAATTTTTCCTACGTCCACCCTAAATAATATACCTCATTAGAGATGGCCCAATGTTCGTGCACCCAGCAAAACGTTTCCAGAAACTTGTATTCATCAAAATGAACGTCTCAGATCTTTCCTCAGTTTTACTCACCCACATCCGATGGCCATTATTTAGTGTGTCTAATCATCCCTGTGGCCCACAACAGACCTCCCCCACCTACATATTTGGAAGGAGAGCGAATCAAACAAGGAAATAAATAAGGAGGATCCGCATTCAAGGAAACCAGACTTGAATTTTTTACTTGCCAAAATTGTACGTACTACATATTTGGAAGGAGGGTGAATCAAACAAGAAAATAAACAGGGAGGATCCGCATGCAAGGAAACAAGAATTGAGTTTTTTATTGTCCTGGCATTGTGATCGTATTTTTTTTCCAAATATGACCCTTCTCGAGACTTTTTTACGGATCTAGCCCCATAGAGCCTAATTTCAAAGCATGAGAGAGCTGAATTTTCGTTTTATTTTTATCTAAGGAACCAACGATGCTGTGAGTCTTTGCTTAATTTTTTCAATTTTTCTCGCGGAACGTAGTGAAACGATTTGTTAATTTAATTTTATCTTTTTTCCTTGCGGATCTAGCGGTCGCAGCGCAGATTTATTTTCCATATTTTTGAAATCATCCTGTGGCCCTAGCAGACCTTCCTCACCTCCGGCATCAACAAGGAAAAGGAAACAAACGTCTTGGAATCAAGGAAAAGGAAACAAACGTCCCGAAAAGGAATGTACCATACATTACGTCTTTGGGAAAAAGAAACCGGGAGATGGGGCGCGGTCGGAGAACGCAGTCCGCAATGGCTCCACGATCGCCATCGGTGGCTTTGCCGACGTGGCGAGGTTCTTTGGTCGGCGACCTCGCGCGCCGTGCCTCGGCAAATTTATAATTTAATTTTTTGAAAATAATTTTATTAAGTACAAAATAATCGAAAGTTTTTGAGAATTTTTCTAGAATTTTTAACCTAATGTGCTATCTTTTCAAAAATCCTTCTATATTTAAAAAATGAAGGCAACTCATCGTAGCTTCTTCTAGTCGCAACCTGGACTGAGAAGATTCTTCTCTTCCCTCCCTCCATTAAAGCAAGAAAGAAGATCCAAAACTCCATCAATCCCGCACCAAATCTCCTCTTTCCATCTATGGTGTTAATTCCCCAAATTTCGTACTCTATTGCCAAAATTTTCTCTCAATCTGATTTGATCCCAAATTATGGTTTCCATAAATATGCTTGTTTCGGGGCTATAAAAGCCGGCAAGCTCTCCTCCACCCCATCGCATTGCGTAAATCCCCAAGTGCTCCCTCTTGTAAAGATCGCCGGATTTTGGAGGTAACCCAAGCCATCATCGTTATCTTTTCCGGCGAAATTCACCGCAACCGTGAGTCCTCCCCCGCAGGCGCCGATGCCGGCGATCTCGCCGCACCAGTGCCGACCCACTGCGACCGGCTGGCCACCCCTAGCCTTCCCTCCCCCTTGCGCTGGCCAAGCCCAGAGAGCACGTTGTGCTCTCTGTGGAAGCTGCAAAAAAAATAATCTAAAATCAGAAAATTCTTTTTTATTTCTCTTTCTTGATTTAAAATCTTTTGGGAGCCCGTTTTCACCCATTCGATCTCCATTTAGTTCTGTTTTTCTTTCTAAATTCATTTAAAATTCTAAATTTCTCTTTTATTATTAATTGTTGTATTCATACTTATCTTCTCATTTAATTGATAAGCGGGTGTACTGCCGTCGTAGCGTTAGCACAGGTACTATACTAGTAATGTGTGGGACACAAGGCTAAGAAAGTATGGTACCCCGTCATACCTGTAGCAACAAATCAAACAATCTTCTAAAAATTTAGAGACCGTCTAAACTTATAAAATTAGCTTCAAAACAAATAGACCCTGAGTTTCAGGTAGCAATGCATGTTGATAGGTCAGGTTATTATCGGGGGAAAATTGCAAAAGCTGGCAGATGAAATGCAGCTTTTGATGCAGCAATTTAATACTAGGCCCTAAATCAACGGTAAACTCGGAAAGCTTCGTAGTTATTACGGCATTCGGGATTCAGTGCTGCATTGTCGCTGCTTTTCGTAGTGTGTTGTCCTAATGAACCAATCGCAAGTCAAATACAGAGTGTAATAACCCTGTTGATATAGAAATAGAACCCCATAAAATAATCTGGTTACGTTCAAGTTCTTGGAGTATACAGTGTATACAGCTGTTCCTGAAAACGCGGCTGTTTTTTAGCAAGCCAACAAGCAATTGACACAACTATCAGTTTACCAGGTATCGGCAACGACGTTGTGCAACGCGATGCAATGAAATGCAGAGATTGAGCATGTTTTATTTAGAGTAAACTATTTTTCAGCCATGGGACTCCCGTGAGCTATTATTTAATCGACATATTGTAGATGAACTTTTAGGATCAAAATCGTGTGGCAAAATTTTAGCGCAGAGAACGAAAAGAAAATAGAAGTTAATAACAAGAAAGAATAGCTCAATGGGCATAGTGAGAAGTATGTGCCTATACTACTGTTTGCACCAAAATTTAGCAAGTCTGGTCAAAATCGGAAATAAAATAAAAAAATACGGAATTAACGGACAGGATGAAAAGGTTTGGAGATATTTTGGTAACGGCAAGATCTTTAAGGAAATAACTGTCCGAGATAAAGGCCGATACGGATCAGAACTTGGAACGTGTTGTAATCGGACACGATCGGCCGAAAGGTATAAAAGAAGGACCAGAACAAGCTGCAAAGAAAACAACACATTACAATCAACCAGCTTTTACTTTTTCTACTTTTTCCTGTCGACTAGGAGTAGCCTCTGTAATTTAGATCTCTCTTTGTAATCGATTTTGATCAATAAAGTTGCGCATCGTCGATTGTTGATCTTCGTCAATTACACTCCTAGGTTTGATTTATTCTGATTTTGTTACGCATCGTCTTCTTCAGAATCAATCTACCTTTATCCTCTAATTAGCTTTAATCGGCTAATTAGACTTACCCTGTTACTTTGATCTTAATCGGCTTCAAGCTGATTGAGTCTAAGCCGATTGATCGTCACGATCGGCTTTGAGTGAATTTCATATTTTTACCTTGTCGGTTACAGGTCAAATCGACTAGCACGCTCTGAACCTGATGTTCGTCTGGTGTGCTGCTATCAGAGCCCTACATCAAGTTTTTGACGCCAACACACTCTTGGCACGCCCGGTGGGATCGATGTCTTCATCAGGAAAGTCAATTCCACCATCCGATCTGAACGCAGAAGCCATAATCGTCCTAACAATGGACGATTTGACCGTGAACAACTTGTCGAAATAGAGGCTCTAAGATGCGTTGGAGGAGATGATGCTAAGTCGTTATCGAAACCAGACGTGGCGTCACACAAAAGTCCGCCCTGCCGACGGTCAACGCCCTGGGAGATGCGGGTGTCACAGAACCGGTAAGCCGATATCTGCCTGCTTAAACCGAATTATCGGCTATGATTAATCAGTCTGTGCACCACGCCTTAATAAATCAATCATCAGCTCTCGTGACAACGCTCAAGCCAATGATAGCAAATAGCGTCAAGTCTATAGCCCAGGAGTTAGCCTCGTCAGGAAGCCTGCTTGACCCATTACAAGCTCTGCCTAATTATCCTGTTTTTTTAGTAGCGCAAAACACGCAGAGCTCAACAGTCGATCCTAAACCATCGGCTATAACCTCACCCCCTACAATGATGCCTACTCAGCCGACCGTAATATTGCCTAGAGATCCTCGGTCAAGTGGGGTAAGCCATTATCATTCCTACACCGATGCCGCCAAGTTAGACGCATCGATAAATCTGGCGCCGTCGGCTCCGTTCTATGCTTTTCCCCAATCAGTTCCATAGCCGATTGGCTCCGAGAGATTCTCTCAAGATCCTACGATGCTTAGAAACCCAGGTCAACATAGGGTAGTGACATACTCAGAGCCGTTTGTCCCCGTGCCAGAACCTCAAGTCAAGCATAATTGGCATGATCAGTATGGTTGTGTGCCGACGATGCAGCATAATTGGCAACCCGAGCTTGCACTCCGGGGGTAGGCTGCCAACTATGACCAACATTATCAAGGGCCTGCTATGCCAATGGCCGATAATGTAAATTGGGCAGATCATATTTTCGCTATTTTACGTGCCCAGTTCGGCATACAGCCTAAGGGAAAGGTTATCGGCTATAGAAAGCCGTGTCCTGATTACATAGATCGTATGCCATACCCTCATAATTTCAGAGTACCAGACTTTGCGAAATTTTCTAGCGATGATTCAACTACAACGTTGGAACATATCGGACGGTTTATCGCTCAATGCGGTGAAGCGGCTCAGTCTGATGGACTGAAAATAAGACTATTCCCGTTGTCATTATCCGGAGCAGCTTTTACCTGGTTTACCTGTTTACCTCCGAATTCGGTCCACTTATGGAACGATTTGGAAAGCCGATTTCACGAATACTTCTTTTCGGGCAGTTTGGAGCTCAGGATTTTCGATCTAAGCTCGTCAAGTCGAAATTTGGGAATCGATGGCGATTACATTAAAAGGTTTAGGGAAACTAGGAATCGATGTTTTAGCGTCACTTTGCCCGATAACCAACTTGCTGATTTGGCATTTCAAGGGTTGATCCCTCCGCTTAGGGAGAAGTTTGGAGGACAAGAGTTCGCTGATCTGAGTCACTTACTTCATCGTGTATCGGCTCAAGAAAGCCGATTCCCTGATAGTAAAGCGTTTAAAGATAGATTCAAGAACAATAATAATAAGGAGAAAGATAAGGCCAAAGTCAATATGGTCGAATATTGTCCTAGTGATTCTTCATAAGACGATGAAGCAGAAATAAATATAGCTGAATGGGTAAAGGGATCTAAAAAGTCCTCAGTTTGTTGAGGCATAACTTCGAGTTTGCATTTTGGCTAAATAGCCGATGCTCAAATAATCAGGCAGAGTACGAAGCATTGCTCAAAGGTTTGCAGTTATTGGAAAATATCGGAGCAAGTACGGTTGAGGCATACGGGGACTCTATGCTAATTATACAGCAAATCAAGGGAGAATACCAATGTCGAGACGAGATACTGCTAAAATACTTGAAGCAATTCATAGAGATCATCGGCTCATTTACGTCGTTTTCTATCGGTCACGTCCCTAGAGAGTTGAACGATAGAGCTAATGCCTTGGCTCAACAGGCATCAGGGTACAAAGACCTCGACCGATATCAAGTGACTGAGCTAATAGATAAAGCCGTCATGTGTGTGAATGTCGCGGATTGGAGGACGCAAATAAAGAAATACCTGATCGATCCATCTGAGCCGACAGAACGCAAAATTAGGCAACGAGCTTTGAAGTACATTATTATGGACGATACTTTGTACTATCGGACGATGGAAGGATTGCTATTAAGATGTCTTGGGACCGAGGAAGCGCGAGTGGTAATGGGTGAAGTACAAGAAGGCATTTGCGGTTCTCATCAATCGGCCCATAAAATGAAATGGATGCTTAGACGGACAGGTTACTTTTGGCCGACAATGCTAGAAGATTGTTTTAAATACTACAAAGGTTGTCAAACTTGCCAGAAATTTGGCAATGTACAATTAGCACCAGCATCGGCTTTGCACCCAATTATCAAGCCATGGCCGTTTAGAGGTTGGGGAATAGATATAATCGGCCAAATATTTCCTACATCGAGTAAAGGCCACAAGTTTATTTTGGCCGCAACTGATTATTTCTCAAAGTGGGTTGAAGCTATACCACTTAAGAAAGTAACCAGCGTTGAAGCCATCGGTTTTGTTAATGAACATATTGTTCATCGGTTTGGAATACCGCAAACAATTACAACCGATCAAGGCATGGTTTTTATGTCCAATGAGTTTCAGGCTTACGCAACAAGTCTGGGGATTAAACTATTGAATTCATCCCCATACTACGCTCAGGCTAACGGACAAGCCGAGTCGTCCAATAAAACGCTGATTAAACTAATCAAAAGAAAAATCGATGAAAAACCAAGGAATTGGCATTCAACTCTATCGGAGTCGCTTTGGGCGTATCGGCTAGCTTATCACGGAGCGACAAAACTTTCACCTTACCAGCTGGTGTATGGTCAAGAAGCCGTTCTACCCGTAGAGATCAACATTGAATCCATACGAATAGCCAGACAGAACGGTTTGTCGGCTCAAGATTATAACAATTTGATGACCGACAATTTGGATGAATTGGCAGAATTACGTTTGTCTACGCTTGATTGGCTTAAAAAGAATAAAATAAGGGTGGCAAAAGCGTATAATAAAAAGGTCGTGCCTAAATCTTTCGATCAAGCCGATTTAGTATGGAAAACGATTTTGCCTGTTGGTTCGAAAGATAACCGATTCGGAACATGGTCGCCTACGTGGGAAGGACCATACAAAGTTAATCGGCTAGTTGGCGGAAATTCGTACGTACTAGAAACGTTGGAAGGATGTGTATTGCCTAAAGCTATTAACGGAAAATATTTGAAGAAGTACTATCCTAGTGTTTGGATTGGAGCCTAGCCGACTAAGGATCACGTTCAGAGCCAAGATTAACACGATGCTGTTAATCGGCTAAAAGTATTGCAAACTCAGAAAATACAACTAGTAAGCAAGATGAAAATCGGTTAAACAGCCGATTATAAACATAACAAAAGTTACAAAGTATTCAGAATGCAAAAGTGTTTTCTTAAAAACGGCCGACAAACTTTCATATCTCAAGTCAATTTTGGATGCCAGAGCCCAGGAGGGTTGCGCCTAGAGCCGATAGTGCACCAGCAGCCTTTGCAATCACACATTGAACTTCGTCAATCATGCGATCGTCCTCCTTTGCGCTCCCTGGCACTGGCACTACCTTGGTCGATTGTTTTTTCACGCTTGCCACAGCCATGGCGATACCAATCTTTTGATCCTTTATCTCCGATGCAGTTTTTTCCATGGAGTGCTGGCCTTCTTGGATTTGTTTTTGTCTTGGCCAACTCTTCCAAAAGAAATTTCTTCGTGTTTTCAAGTTTGGAGAGGGACTCCTTGGTCGACTTCAGTTGCTGTGCGTTGGCATCAAATTTGAGTTTCTTTGCCTTCGCGTCTGCGACCAGTTCATCCAGAAGCTTTTGATCGGCTTCTTGGGCTTCGCAGCGATCAATTCTGGCTTGTGCTTCCTCGACTTCGAGTCTTCTCTCGTCCAAGTGGCACACGTTCAGGAGTGCTGCCATTGCTTCTGGAGGTAAGTCGGCGTCAACGACCGCCATGGCATCTCGAATCGGCTGGTTATTCGCCAATATCTCCGACTGCGGCCTCATGACCAGATCAAAAAGCTTGTTTAATTTTTCCTTCATGCCTGGGGCAGAGGTGACAACAGCCAACGCTTCCTTCGACACTTCTAGGATTCTCCGGATCTTGGCGTCATAATCATCAGTGGCCATGATCTCCGGATCATCGAGATCGGCCAAGGAGAAACCCAACAGGTTGGTCGGTCGAAAGCTCGGTGAGGTCGGCTGCACGTATTTGTTGAAGTAGGCCGTGGCTAAGGGACTGGCGCAGAAGTCTTCGAAAGATCGGCTAAGATCTTCGCGACTTGAACAGATTGCGTTGGTTAAAAAAAGTGAAATACAGAGTAAGCCAGCGTATCAAAATACATAATTTACTAGACAAATCATGATGACCTACCTCTCCAGTAGCCAACGCATGTGGCGAACTCTCGCCGCTCTGTTCATTGAGCTTGGGGACCTTCTTGGTTGCAGCCTTGGTATACTTTCGCTTCTTTTCTGAAAATTTATCGGCTTAGTAATCTTTGTCAAATGAAGATTGATTAAATGATAAGTGAAAGCCGATAAAAGACTTACTGGGTTGTTTCTGTTTCTCTAAGTCCGAGAGAGATAGGCTCTGAATGCCCAAAGACCCGGAAGCGTAGCCGGTAATAGCAGCCGATTGCTGCTGTTTCCTGGGTTGGCCATCGCTCGATGGGCCTGAAGCCGCCTTGTTCCCAATTACCTTGTTCTGCAGGAGGAAAAAAGTTAGATTCAAGGTACAGGTTCATGTAAGACAAAATAGGAGATTTGGACTCTAAGCCGATACCTCGCTAGAGACACCTAAGCGCGTGTTAGTATATCCGGACGAAGTAGCCTCACTGCTAGAATCAGCGTCGGATACTAACGTCGGCTCCAGAAGATTCGGAAAAAATTCATTAATAATGTTTGACGGAGACTTTGACCGATACAAAGCTGCTGCAATGACTGACCACCACGAAGTGTAGCCTCCTGCCCGTCTGGTGTTCAAAAAGAAGTGTGGCAAAGATTGAATTTGCAGGTCATCGGATACTTCAAGAACGATCTCGGCCGACATAGCATTACGGACTCTGGCCCTTGGCTCAAGCCGATCAAGAAGCTGAAGACTTGGAATCAATTGACCAAATCCCAGTTGTCTTGCATAAATGGAGGGATGGTAGAATTCATATGATGGCTGGTATGTCCGATTCCTTGTGAAGAGACCAGCGTGAAGAATACAAGGAGAAATAAAGATTCTGTACAAACTGAGGGTTTCCGAAGACATCTCAGAACTGTCGACTTCAAGTCTAAGGAATGAAGGCCATGGAAAATCGGCCACTTGGCTATAGCTAAAAAAATCTCGCTGCCTCAAATCCGCGTCGCTCAAATTAAGGAAAAAGGACATATATTTCTTTGAATTAGCTGCTGTAATTTTTGTCTCGCCACCAGAACACATAATGAAACGTTCGCCAAAAGATCGGCTTGCTTGATATTGGGGAATGGCGTTCTCAGGATTGTCTTCTCTTGGGAAAGCTGTATCTTCGATAGGTTCTAAGTCAAAAGGTCGGCTAAAGAAGCAACATAGCCAGACCTGAATAAACCATAAGGGACCTCCTATGTTACCCACGGTGAAGTCGGCAAAACCCGTGTAAAGCCGACTCCTAATGACATGCATCATCTGGTATACTGCTCCGACGAATGTTTTTCCAAGTGCAAGCCGACGGCCCTCTACTAATCCTTCAGCGATAGTCTGATACACTTGAGTTGGTCCCAATGAAGCTCCACAAAATAGAAATCGGTCAAGCCACAGGTTAAGGAAAGCGATGTGCTCCTCATCCGATACTAATCCATTTACTCTGTTATTATTGGCTATATACTTGGACCAGCTTTCGTCTTTTGATCGGATAAGCTTATGTTTGGGTTTGGCACTAAAAGCCGATATTTGTTCTCCGTCCGGTCTCAGGCAGCAGAGCTGAGCAACATCCAGCAAGGTTGGGCCGATCATGCCAGTGCGAAACATAAAAGCATTAAATGAATCCGACCAGAAATAACAAGCCGTGGCCACTAAGGGCTCGTTGGCCTCTGGATCGGCTAAACTTAAAGGAATGCATTCTGCGATGCCCATTCTCTCCCAAGACTCTCTTTTCTGGGCTGCTACTCGATTGTACCAACTCTTCCAACCTTTAAGTGCAGTCGGCCAAGCCCTAAAACTCTTGCTCCAACCCTCAATATTATATCCTCTAGCCGATAAGGAGAGACGAGTTACTTCTTGATCAATGACTGTAGCTGCGTCTAAGTTTCCTAATGGACCGAGAAAGAATTGATCAACACTGTTGGGGATTGGGATAAGTACCTGAGAGGGATCCATTCAGCCGATCTTAAGTTGAAAGCCAACTGCAGTCAAAAGAGTTGGCGTGCCAATGAGAATAAGGTGCGGAAGGAAGAAGCCGATTGTGAAAGACGTGAGAGCTCGAGCGCGTGAAGAATGACTGAAGTGGGGGCCGCATTTTATAGCGTGGTGAAAATTTGAAGCGGCGGGAAGTGAATCTTAAAAGGCGCGAGTAGTTAAAACGCACTACCTGCATGTCAGAGAATTACGGCGCGAATAAAGTGGCAGTTATTGAGCAAAGTTCAACAGTTAGCCGATTGAAAAAGGCGATAAAATTGCGATTTTTGACAGATGACAAGTCATCTCTCAAAAATGGGGGGCATATGTTTGCACCAAAATTTGGCAAGTCTGGTCAAAATCGGAAATAAAATCAAAAGATACAGAATTAACGGACAGGATGAAAAGGTTTGGAGATATTTTGGTAACGGCAAGATCTTTAAGGAAATAAGCGTCCGAGATAAAGGCCGATCTGGATCGAACTTGGCGTGTTGTAATCGGACACGATCGGCCGAAGGGTATAAAAGAAGGACCAGAACAAGCTGCAAAGAAAACAACACATTACAATTAACCAGCTTTTACTTTTTCTACTTTTTCCTGTCGACTAGGAGTAGCCTCTATAATTTAGATCTCTCTTTGTAATCGATTTTGATCAATAAAGTTGCGCATCGCCGATTGTTGATCTTCGTCAATTACACCCCCAGGTTTGATTTATTCTGATTTTGTTGCGCATCGCCTTCTTCAGAATCAATCTACCTTTATCCTCTAATTAGCTTTAATCAGCTAATTAGACTTACCCTGTTACTTTGATCTTAATCGACTTCAAGCTGATTGAGTCTAAGCCGATTGATCGTCACGATCGGCTTTGAGTGAATTTCATATTTTTACCTTGTCGATTCTGAGTCAAATCGACCGCACGCTCTGAACCGGTGTTAAATGCGGTGTCTGTTTGTCGAAACCCTACATCAAGTTTTTGACGCCAACAACTACCTAGATACTCTGAGGAAGCTCCCATGTTAACCAATAAACATTTGACCATCTATCTACTGGATTCGAGTTAGAACAACTTAGATTAAAAGAAAGAGCCTCATATCAAGTACAATATAAATTAACTGAAACTCAAAAGAAAAAATTAAGAAAAATTAGCAATTTGACTTTCATGCGATTTTCAATAATTGCAATAATAATTAAAATTTAGAATAATAATTAACTTAAAAATAGTAAACTAAAACAAAGAGTCTATAAATTCATAATAAAAATTAAAGGCATATTTGATTTTGGCACATAGACCAAGGTAATATTAAAAATGTCTAGAATACCTATAATTATTATCTATAATCACAAAATTCAAAACATGCATGTAAAAGATATGAAGTAAAGCTGAATATTTATTAGGGATATAGAGGGAAGATCACACTAATTTTGTATAGGAATATCATGTACGACCTATATTTATGAACAAGACTATAGAGTAAGCCTCTATCAAGTACAAAACAAATTAACTAAAATTCGGAACAAAAAAAATAAAAACATAGCAATTTGATTTTAATACAAATTTGAAAGTAAACCTTAAAATAAAATTAGGAATAATAATAAATAGAAATGGAAATGGATTTTATACAAATACCAGCTTAAAACTGAAAAAAAAATCAACGAAAGTGCAATCCGAAAACAAGTAAATTAGGAATAAATTAATGGATGATTAAAGATTTAATTTGTATGCAAATTAGAATGGCAAATTCAAAAATGTTAAAAATTTTAATAAGATTTTTACCAATACTAATTATAAACTATAAGAAAAAATTTATATTAATAAAAAACAAAAGATTTAGCATCCACACAGCAGACCTATGTTTTAGAGCAGCTATCAAGTACAATCTAAATGAACAGATCCAAGTGACTTTATCTAAGAAGCTAGCTTATACGAATGCACCCGTGTTGCCTGGCTGGTACTATTAATCATGCTTGGAACATGATGACAGCCCGTTAGTCGTCTCGAGTGGAAGAAAGATATGTAGACTCAAAAAAGGCCCAAGCATAGTTAGAAATCCCGGTGAAATTTTGGTAATTTCGTCCAGGATTAAGGATTTCGGCCAGGGAAGAGATTCAAAATCTCGATTAGATAAAAAAATTTGAAAAAAATTAAATTGCTATAGCAATTTCAAAATTCTCAATGAATTGCCAAAATCTGGAGTATTTTTACCGAATTTAAATTTTAAGTACCGGATTTGGCCCAATAACCCTTAAGAATGTCATCTTCTGAAAATTTATTGCAAAACCAAACTTTTGAGACATTTTATAATTTCAATAGAAAGAGTGTCATATTTATATAAAATTGTACAAGTTTGATCAAGCTCAGAAAAAATTATGGTACCATATATAGCAGTCTAGGATCATCCAAAAAAATTTAAAATAATTTAAATTCATTTGTTATCTTTAAAAAATCAAAAATTGAATTAACATAACTAAGACAATAACCTTGTCAGAATTTTATAAATTCGCTCGTGTGTTATCGTGATCTGAAATTTTTAGGAGAGCTTAAGAATTACCTCAGTATGCTTTTATAAAAGTTTCAAAAAAATTAACTTGTTTGTATTGCTCAATCAAATATGTGGAATCAATACATGTAGCACTGTAAGGTTTTTATCAGGACGGTAGCACTATAACAATTTTTAAAAATTTCTCAGGCTTGGTCATCGTCTGAAAAGTTTATGCGAACATTAGTGATTCTTTAGAACCATGTATAAATTTTTTTAAAATTTTCTAACTTGGTTTCAACTACTTTTCATTCTATTGAAAACGAAATTTTAATCAATGAAACTTATTTGCGCAGCCAACAAGTACCAGCCCATTAAGTACATGCCAAATGCAACGATGCTTAGACACATGCTTAAAGAGAGATAAACAATGCCATATCATGAAGCATATATTTAATAGTTCAGTTCTCCAATGCAAACAATTATTTTACGAATGCTTATTTAATTTAAATAGGTTAAGAGCTCGTTTAAGCGACTACACGCTTAGAGATGGTCAAATAAGCCGTGCCTAATGGGCCAACCCGAGGCCCGCCTCTGTTGGCACATCCCAGACATGGCCCGCTAGCCCGTGCCATGCTTGGGCTGGCACGGCAAGGCCCGGCACGATTAGGCCCGTTTATTTGAAAAATAGCCGTTGGAAGCTGTAAAAAAATCCGCAAATTCCCCAATTTTTTCCTTATAAATAGGGTGGCAGCCCCAGTCATTTCTCCACTAGCAAACTTGCAATCTCTTCTCTTCATTTTTTTTTTGTGAAAACTCTCTTGCTCTTGGTGGTAATTTGGCAAAACTCAAAATAGTTTTGCCAAAAATCCATAAATCCGAAATTCAACTTCCGGTTTTTGTCAAGAAATCAAGGTAATAATTGTGATTTAATTTTTTTTTATTTTGTTAGTATTTTAAATGATATTAAAGTACTAATAGCGTAATTATTTCTTGCAGTTTTCTTTATAGAGCACAGGGATTTTCTGTCCTTCCCAACTTTTGATTTCAAGATTTCACCCGAGGAGCTTCTTGCATCCTATGAAGTTGAAGAAGTTGCAGTACCTGTACCATCCTCAGGCTCTACAAGTACTACTGCGTCGTCAAGCACCGGGGCAAAAAGATCAATACATAGTACATCAGGAGTCTGAAAAGATTTCGAGCAGAATTTTGAGACATCAGACAGCGTTCAGAGCAGGTATGCTATTTGTAAATATTGTAAGCACAAATTAACTGCTAAATCTACAGGTAGAACGGGGCACTTGAAGAGACATGCTGAGAGCTGTAAAAGAAAAGCGGGGGTGGCTTTGTGACGGACACAGCTGTAGTACAACTCCAACGGTACGGTACGTAACTGGGACTACAATCTCAAGGTATTTTGTGAATCTCTTTGTCGTTTAATCGCTTCTCAAGATCTTCCTTTAACCTTTGGTGAGTCACCATTTGAAAATTATATTAGGATCGCTTATAATCTTAGGTTTTCTGCAGTTTCTAAACAGACAACAACTAGAGATTTAATTAAATACTATAATAATTGTCATAATAAACTAAAAGAGCAATTTAATACCTATACTTTTTCTGTCTTTGACATTTGACATATGGAGTGGTAGGGCTAAAGAGGATTACCTTACTGTAGTTGCTCATTATGTAAACAATTATTGCAACTAGAGAAGAGATTATAGGATTCCAATTAATTGATGTAGCACACACCGTTGAAAATATTGCTGATTGTATTATAAAAGTTGTGGAATATTTTAACCTTACAGATAATTTTTTTGCAATAACATTAGATAATGCTTCGGCAAACACTTCTGCCATGAACATTCTTACTCCGCTTTTTAATTCGTATGCTGAATCTTTCTTATTACATCAGCGTTGTGCTGATCATATTATTAATCTTTCTTATTACATCAGCGTTGTGCTGAAGAGGTTAGACTAGTACCTTGAACATTTTCGCACTGCAATATCTTTCTTGAATAATTCTAATGAACGAGTAGCAGCATTTAAGACTTATTGTATTGCAATGGAGGTACGTCCACGTACGTTTAGTTTGGATATATCTGTTAGATGGAACTCTACTTACTTGATGCTTAAGTCTCTCATACCCTATAAGAGCAAATTTTCTGTTTTTATTAACACGCACTATCGTAGCCAGGGTGGTCAACCGTTACTCATAATGCAACATTGGTATATTGCTGAATACTTGATGTTATTTTTGGAACTTTTTTATGATTCTACTATTGCTTTATCTGGAGTTTATTACTCAACCTCTCCTTTAATTGTGCATCATATTCTAGAAATTGCTACCCACTTAAGGAACCATAAAAATGATAATATTTTGCGTTCATCTATTTATGCTATGAAAACTAAAATTTTGAAATATTGGCAAGAAATTCCTATGTTATATGCATTTGCATGTATTTTAGATCCTAGACCTAAAGTTCGAGGATTTTCTAATGTACTCTCACTTCTAAGTGATGTAGTGGGTACTGATTATTCTAGTTATTTTTTAAATGTCTGTGCTAACTTGTCTCAAGTTTATGCTAAGTATGATCAGAAGTTTGCTGGAGTTCGCATGCAGCGACCTCCACTAGCACCCACAACAGGTAAGAAGAAAACTGTGTGGGAAAAAATATGGGGTGCAGATGGCTCTTCCTCAAGGAATTCGACTACAACAACGTCAAGTGCGGATACAACAAGTGGTGGAAAGCTAGCTGTCTATCTCAACAGTGACATTGTCAACTACCCAGAGCAGCAAGAGGAGAACTTCAATATTTTGCAGTGGTGGCATGAGCACAAAATAACATATCCAGTGCTTTCTATACTGGCACAGGATGTGTTAACAGTTCCTGTCTACACGGTTTCTTCGAAGTCTGTTTTCAATCTATCCGAAAGAATAATCGAGGAGAGAAGAACAAATTTGACAAGTGAGATGGTGGAAATACTTCTCACTTTGAAAGATTGGGAACTAGCTGATCAGCGAACTCAATATACTACAGAAAATACCGAGCTGATGGAGGCGTTCAAAAATCTTTTATCTAGATAATCATGAAGAATAATTGTTTGTAATCTTTACTTTTTTCATGTATCACAGAGCTATAGGTTGTACTCTTTTTTCTTTGCCAAGGTTTTCTCGTGTTGAGTTTTTACTTGGCAAAGTTTTTAATAAGGCAGCCAAACGTCAATAAAGCTCATTATTTAATTCTAATTATTTGTCTATTTTTAGAATTTATTTTATATTTTTAGCTTTTCTTAATTTACATATATTTTTTTTAGAAAAATCTACATCCTTTGAGTTTTCAAATTATTCTAACTTTTTCCTGATTTTTTCTGAAAATTTTCAATTTTTTCTTTATTTTTTTCATACTTTCCTATTTTCTAACATTTTTTTATTTTTCCTAATTTTTTTGTATTTTTTGACGCTAACGGAGTGGCTCGGCCCGTTTCGACCCGTCAATCCACGAGGACCTTGAGGCCAATAAACTATGTTTGAGCCGACACCTCGGCATGTGGACCGGCACAGCACGGCCCGGACCGTGCCGCTTGATAAATGGGCCAGGCCGGTCTGCCCATCTGGCCATCTCAGACTCCAACGCAAACAGGTCATGCTCGGTTGACAGCCCAACTCCTACCGTTATCAGCTCTTTCTCCTCCTGTGCTTCAATATTTTTCCTCCTAATACAAGTTGTATAAATCTTAAAACAAATGAAAGAATAAGTAATCACCATCTATTCTCTATTTATGTTTTAACATTTGTGAACTGTAAAAAAGAAAATAAAAGCATGGAATCACCTCTCCTCTCTATGCTGTTCGCAAATATCCCTTTCCTCTGACGGCCGGCCTCCTCACCGGCGACGACTGGGGAGGGGGTCCTCACCGGAGTTGATGTTCCCGCCACTTGATTGGAGTATCAGCCTGGAAGGAGCGGCGACAGGATCTTGTGCAAACAGGTTAGCAGCAACAGCCAAAGCCCAAGAATAGACAATTGGACACCCTGTCTGTTCCTCCCTTCTCCCATCCAATAATCGGGATTGCACGTTGCTGAATTTGATCGAGGATCTGATCTCCCTTTGTTGTTTCTCCTGTTCTATGCGGCTATGGTGTTTTGTGTGTGTGTGTGTTTTCAAGATATGGAGTGTAATCGTCCCTGCTGCTGGTTCCCTTTGCGGAGTAGAATCCTGAATTTCTAATCGGTTTATCCACCTAGTAGCGAGAATCCGTTTGGTTGGTGGTAAATATGGTTTCGGGTGGTATATCCACTTTTCGTTTGTTGTGATGTTTCTTGTTCGTGGTAGATTTCTAAATGCTAGAAATCTGGTCGAGAGCTCGTGAGAGCCGGCCGGTGCTTTGTTTCTTGATTTGATATTCTTCGCTGTGTTGGTGTTCTCTTGTCGTTTTCAACTGCAGGGAGCTAAATGGCATAAAAGTCGAATTCTTGCTTGTTCTCCTAATTCAGGATTGGGCTGCTTTCGTGGGGTTTCCTAAACCTTTGATTGAAGCCCCCATTTCACGGCCTGAATCTTGCCAGAGTTGAAATTTGGTTTGGTTTTCTCGGTCAATTGGTGATCCCGGTAATCATGCATTCTTCTCAATCTGCAGAGGAGTTGATTAAGGAAAGATACAGCTGTTGATTAGTGGATCTCTATTTCTCTTCACCTAGTTTCAGAAGAACTATTTGTTTGGGTTTCCCTGAAAATTTTAGCTCAATTTCTTTGTTGAGGAATTGCATAATCTCAGATAGGATTGATGGGAAAAAAAACTTTCGTTCTAGATGAAAGGACAATGGTAGCCTTCTGCAATCTAGAATGAGTACATTATAGGCATATGTTCATGTGCATTTCGTGGCATTTTGTTTACTTCTTTGATGGTTGCTGATTATATTTACCCCAGAACATACAGTCTTTTTTATCGGACTTAATTGGATTTGTTAGTGTTTTAGTTACAGTTCTTGTTCTGATATGGTTAGTTGCCCTCTTCACCGATATCAACTAATCACCAACTAATTCACCCAACTCTTCCAGGCACAAACGGCTCAACTGAAGCATCTGTGCAAGCGTCCGTGAGGAAGACTAGCGAAAAGCGCCGGCCTCCTCTCCAAGCAGCGAGCAACGCATCTGCATGCAAATACTGTACACGGTGGCAAGGTCAAGCAGTCCCTTCGTCCAAGGATTCAAATTTCATTTTCGAATAAAATACCGTCCCGAACTGGAATCCAAAATTTCATCAAAATTCGGATATTTCGAACAAATTTGGTTTGAAATTCAAAAACAAAAAATCAAATTTGGTTTGTTTTCTACCGAGAAAACAAAATTTCACCGAAAATTCCCGAAATTTCGGGCAGAATACCCAAAATTTTGACGTTTTTGTAACGAAAGAAAAGTGGGTCAAATGATGTCGAAAAAGTTTGAAATTTGTTTTGGACAGTCCTGACACATAGTTGATATTTCCATAAAAATTTTAGATAATTCTGAAGTCTGTGGAATTTTTTAAAATTCAAACATTGCTACTGTCCTAATAAAACGCTGACCAGCAATTTTGAACCGAATGCAAAATGATTCAAACCACGTTATAAACTTTTGAAAATTTTTTTGCATGGTTATGATGCATCTCTAATGTTCTTATAAAATTTTCAGATGATGATCAAACTTCACGAATTTTTAAAAATTCGAACAGTACTACTGCCCTGTTAAAAGGCTTAACGGCAAACTTGAATAAAATGAAAAATTATCTAAACCACATTAAAAACTTTTGAAAATTTTTGTGGATGGTCCTGATGTAACATTAATGTTTATTAAAAAATTTTAGATAATGTTCACTCTCAAATAATGTTTAAAAATTCAGACAGTGCTGTGTCCTGATAAAAGCCTCATGATCAATACGTAGATTTTGTTTAGCAATAAAAAACGTTTTAAATTTTTGAAAATTTTACAGAAGGGTGATAAGGAAGTGATTAATATCTCATAAAAAATTTGAATCATGATCACACTCCAGTGAATTTATAAAATTCTTACAAGGCACAATACCATTTATGTTCTTCTCTTTTTTATTTTTGAAATATAATATAACAAACGAGGTTCAATGCTTACATAGATTTGATTAACCAAACAAAAAAAGTTGAAATTTTTTGAAAAATTTATATAATAGTACTGAGGCAATTATTAATCTCTCACAAAAATTTTAGATCATAATCATACTCAAGAAAATTTATAAAATTCCGACAATGTAACTGTCCCAATTATGTTCATTCTATTTTTGATTTTTTAAGGATAACAAATGAAGTTAAATTATTTTGAAATTTTTTATGTATGATCCTAAGCTACTAAAGATAGTACCATAAAATTATTTTCAGATCATTACGAAGCTTGTAAAATTTTATAAAAATCTGACAGTGTTTCTGTCAAAATTTTAAAATGTCTTAAAAATTCGATTTTTCAACAAATTTTCATAGAAGATGACTTTCCTAAGGGTTATTGGACCAAATCCGGCCCTAAAAGTTCAAAAACCGGCAAAAAAAACACGAAATTTCGCCAAAAAAATGAAATTATTGTAGCAATTTCAATTTTTTTTATTTTTTTATCCGGCTGGTAGTCTAGATTTCGTGGAGGTCCGAAATCCGAAATTTCGACAAAATTTTGCCGAAATTCTGCGAGATTTGAAACCCTGCGTCCAAGCGCCTACCCTAGTATAAGCAACGCATTGTACATGGCCTAAGAGCATCTCCAAGAGAGCTCTCCAAAAGTTATATATGGATAACTTTCCAAAAAAATATCTCTCCATATCTAATTCCTCTCCAACAGCACTCTCTATTCTCTCTCCCCTATATTCTAATCATATTCCATATAACCGTCATAACAGCAACGGTTTTTTAACCGGTAAATTCAAACGGCTATATTTGAATGCGAAAATTTAAAATTTAAAATTTATTGTGACAACTACGTTGTAACGGTTATCTTTAAACGGGTAAATTCGAATGGTTATATTTAAACGCGGGAATTTAAAATTCAAAATTTACTGTAAAGTCATGTTGTAATGGTCATTATTAAAAATATTGTACTGATTGAGTTATGTCCTAACAGTCATTGTAACGATTAATATTCAAATGGTTATCTTAACGGCTATATTCTAACGGTCATCTTAACGACTATATTATTCTCATCTATCTATACATACCTATTTGTAGTTGAACGTCTTGCACGTTTCTTGTTATTCACTACCTACAACTTCAACTATGATGTACTAGTTTATACACTTTAACTATGATTACAGAAATTTCATTTTAACGACTACTAAATTCAACACCACTAAGTTAATCCAAGCATGAATAGAAGATAAAGGACATAAAGTAGGATCACATCAACCTGGAATAAAAGTATTAGAGAAAGCTTTACATGTAAATTGCATGGAGGGAAATATGACACAAATGATAACTAACAAAAGGGAATCACAGCACATTTAGCTACCTCAGCCTATGGCTTTGGTCTGTTTCAAATGAAGAGTTCTGATCACCTATCATTAGTGTATGTCCATAGAAAAAGAATGGCATCCACAGTTAACTAAAAGACCATAAATACTCACCATTTCATTATTAGAAAGCATATCCGAACAGCTTTGTACACTTTTTCATTGACACTAGTAAATGATGACCAGTTTTTCTGGTTGCTGCCTGATGATTTTGGCACATCCTGAAGATATGAAACATTCAGATCAACCAATGGAGTAGGACCAATAGCAAGATTAGGACAACAAAGAACGGCTATAAACAACTAACAACAGGGTTGGTAATGCTATAGTTTCAGAGTGTTTTCTTTTATAAAAAAAGTAATAACTCATTGAACTCATAAGCTCCATCCTTTTTTAGCGGGAACTATCAATAAGACTGAATCGCTATCTATTTCTACTACACCTGTAAGTATTTTCTTTTATAAAAAAGTAATAACTCATTGAAATCATAAGCTCCATCCTTTTTTAGTAGGAACTATCAATAACACTGAATCGCTATCTATTTCTACTACACCTGTAAGTCAGATCTTCATACTCTAGCATTCCACGTAGTTGTATGCACAAACAGATTGCAAGAGGCAAAACAATATCCCATAAGGTAGTTTGCCGAAGCTATGTTTTTGGAGACTATGTCAATGTCCAAAATGACAACTATTTGTGACCAAAGAGAGTAATTATCACTAATCCTTGACCTATCCAACAAATAGGCAACAAGTATGAAACGCTTCATTGGTATCAGCATGTTGGTCTTCCAGTTGGTCCAGTCCAATATCAAGAGGTATCTGCAGCAGAAGAGAGCAGGGAAGAGGGTTCAGTCAATGCATAATGCTACGACAACAAACAAATGCCTAAAAAAGTACTAATATCAGGTTAAACGAACACATAAAAATTTATCAACTCCTCGCAGTCCAAAGGGATAAAAAGTACTGACCTACAACGCATACAATGTCAACATGAGTATATATGCACAAAAATTAGGTTGTAGAATCGTACTAACAACTTAGCACAGCATAAAAACTTGGTGGAGCAATTGAGTCTTAACCTTTTGTTCACACGTCCAAAGGGAGTCTTGTGAAGTTATGAGCACCCACATATGTTCGGAACTCTGACCCGGTTTCCCCAAATTAATTTGACGCACTTGTGAAAATCTACAGACAATCTCTAGTGTTCATGCTGGTTTATCTACTGCTATGGATAGTACCATAACCACATAACATCAATTACTGATTCATCTCCAACTGATCATAGAATTCCATGGTATTATCTCCAAACCAGTCTCAATGTTCTCGCAATCCTCCCAAAAAAGGATCAAACTTCTAAGATACTACATCCCACGACTTGATTCGTAAAGGCAGGAGCTTTTGAACTTCGAAGAAAATGTCCAGATCGGACATCCCCTTTAGAAACCGACGCTCTTTTTGTTCTCATCCAACCAAAAAAACTTCAAGAAAAGGAAAAAAGGGGGTTGGTAGCACTAACATGGCGGTGAAGAAGGCGAGCCACTTGAGGAAGGAGGTGCTGAAGCCGAGGCCGCCGCCAAGGACGAAGGTGTGGTTGGCGAGCTTCCGCGCCGCCACCCCCAGTCCCGCAGGTCCGACTCGATCAGCGCTGCACTGCCTCCGACACGCCGCCCACCGGGTCAGTCTTCATCGCCAGGTACGACGCCATCTTCTTCCCCATCACTAGTCGCCTCACGAATCCCCTCTCTTTCTCTGTCTACAGATCAAGCTCTGCTCTGCGCAAGGTGGTCTTGGGCTTGGCTGCGTTGGTGGTGCGAATATGTGCAAGGCGGCGGGCTGGGGAGCGGGAGGTGGAGGTTGGGGCGCGGGCGAGGCAAGGAGAGGAGGCCGCAAAGACACGATGACTGGCTGTCGTCACAGTCGCGTGAATAAAGCAGAGCAGTTGGGCCGTGCCGGATAGCGAGCGGAGAGAGACTTGTTGGGAAACTCTAATGGCCCATTGAAAGCTCATGTGGTCCTTTAGCCTAAACCCTGGATGAGCACTATAAAAGGAGGAGGGGGTCCCCCTATGTATCAGAATTCATTAGCAATAAAGAATTTCCGCTTTTGCTCTCCCTAAACACGTGTCTCTCTCTTTCTGTTCTCCACTTCAAATCTGTTCGGGAACCCCGGACTATTCGATAGCGAGGTTCCTTGACACGTTATCGCGACGAAGCTCTCACCGAGTTCGATTGAAAAGGTGAGAAAAGGTGGGAATTGACGATTGAATCTAATCGCTGTTGTTTCTATGCATGCATCTAACCTACGCATCGATACTGCGTTCGTCACGTGGCAAGAAGCTACATCGACACGAAACAACAGTACACATGAAGCATTTTTTGCATCCAGAAAAAAAAAGGAAGAAAGGCCGTCGCCTCGGCATGCGACCATCGCGCCACCGCCTGCGCACGGCACGCCTAAAGCACCTCCGCGCTCGCGTGGCGCCGATGCCTCGGCTCCTGCGCAAGACGCAGCCAGCAAGACGGCGCCATCGAAGACTTCGCCACGGTGATGCGCTCGGCGCGCGCCACTGCCTCGGCCTCGTGTGCACCATTTCGGCTCGGCCGCCGGTGCCGTGCATGAAGACCGGCTCGGCCGCGTCGCCCACCCGTCGCCTCCGGCCTCGCTGGCCGCCGTCCGCACTCTCGCCGCTCGGCGTCGCCGGCTCGAAGCCGCCGTGGCGTTCGCATGAAACACATGGCCCGGCCACCTCGCATTGCACCTGCGCTTTGAAGCTTGCTGCCGCTGCAGCGGCGGCGCCGCCCGCTCGTCGTGTGCCGCCGCTCGCTCGCCGCCGGCCGCCTTGCGCCGTCGCTTCATTGCCGGCAGCGCCCGCTCCGTCGGCCGCCGCGCGCTCGCTCGGCCGCCCGGCTCGCCTTGCCGTCGCTTCCGCAGCCGGCGCCGCCGCTTCCGTCGTGCCAGCGCCACGACTTGCTCGGCGCCCGGCTCGTCGCGCCGCCGCTTCGCAGCCGGCGACGCCGCGCCTCGGCCGTGCTCCCGGGAGCTATCGCCGCCGGCGTGTCGCGCATAAGCCGCCGCCGGCGCGTGAACTCGGCTTGCCGCTAACGCCGACCCACGCCTCGTATTCTGCGGCGGCGGCGCGAGGCAAAGAATGGGAGGCGGCGGCGCGCGAGGCGGAGCAGAGCGTGGCGCTTGGGCGCGAGGCGCGAAGGGCGATGGTGGCGGCGCAGCGCGATGAGGGCAAGGAAAACCTAGCCACCGATTTTTTATGACCTGCGTAGTGGGCTGAGGCCCATGTGGCCAGGCGGGAGCGGCCTGAAGGCTCGGCCAGCATTCCCTTTCCGGGTTTTAAGGCAGGCCAAGCAGGCCGATTGGCCCATGCAGCGGCCCAATGGCCGGTTCGGCCTGAAGCAAAGAAAAAAAAAGAGAAAAGAGAAAGAAAAGAAGGAAAAAAATTGCAGAAAATTTTGAAAAAAAATTGCCAGAAAATCAAGAAGATTTATTTGGCTCTGTTTTTAATTTTTCTTGCTCTATTTCTCTGTTTTATGAATTTTCTTTAAGAATTTTGAATCCTTTGCTTTATTTTATATAATGCAATGCATATGAATTTAATTTTTCTGCACTTTATGCTTTTGCAACTATTTTCTATCAGATTACACGCAGTAATCTAAATCCAGAATCTTGATATCATGCAGATGTCTGGCATTGTGAATCGTGAGTTTGAAGAACTGGCCCCGCACGGTCAGAACTACCTCACTTGGGCATCGGACGTAAAGATTGTTCTTGGGGCAAGAAGCTCCGTTCAGCGATTGGTCTAGGGTCCTCGCAGGACGCAAAACCTATCGCTGAGCAGAACGATCAAGCTCTGCATTTTCTCAGGCACCACCTCTCAGCCACTCTAAAGAATGAATATATGGCTGAGGAGAGCGCACTTGAGCTTTGGACTGCACTTGAAGCGGTTCGAAAGCTCAAGTACACCATCTTGCCCCAAGCACGCAAGATTGGGTGCGCCGAGGTTTGAGACTTGAGCGATGGTCGAGTACACCGCCTTGCACGTAATTTGTACCAATCTCTCCCTATGTGGCAAGAAGATCACCGATGAGGAGAAGATTGAGAAAACTCTCTACCTTCCACCCTAATGCTATCCAGAGTGCACGCGACTATCGTCGGGACGCATACAAGGAGTATAGCGAATCGATTGATGTAATGCAAGTTGCGAAATCGCAAGACGATGTTCTACGCAAGAACTATGTCTCCGACCACTGGGACGAGGCAACGCATCAAGTCAATGCCAACACTACAAGGTGAGAAAGCCCACTCATAGAAAGAAGGGCAAGCGTGGTGGAAAAGAGAGACCCTGTGCCAAAGAAAAGTCCAAAGCCCACGTGAAGAGGGATGACAAAGAAAAGACGACGCCAAGCCGTATGGACAGCAGAACGGACGTGCTTCAAGTGTGGCACTTGGGGACATTGGTCGAAGATATGTCGAGAATCCAAGGAAGCGATCAACGCATATCGGGCTAAGAAGAAGGCAAAGGAAAACGCCCGCAGAGGCGACCGCCAACATCGGTGAAGATGATGTCATGGATGTAGACACCCCACTTGCCTCATCCTCACAGAATAGCACGGACATCGATGTCGCATCATGATTATGGTAAATGAAGAGAAAACTTCTGCAGATGATATAGAAGCAGAAATTAATGCATATTTTACAGATTCTGTTTAATGCATTTCTTTTATTTTGGTTGTTAGCATTTTCTTTGAATAAAGGATTGTAAGCTCTAGAAGAGCATACTTCTTTCATGAATAAATACGCAATTTATTCTTTATTCCAGTATTCTTCAATTTTGCAAGTAATATTTGGATTGTTTTTGCCTCTATCTGATTAGAATTATATTTCTTTTATCTAGAAATCGTGTAGCGCCCAAATGGAAGAGATATGCATTGTTGATAGTGGCACAACAAATACCATCTTAAGAGAGTCTAAGTATTTCCAATGATCACGAAGAACGCTGGAAAGATTACTACGATCGCCGGAAGCGACTCATATGTAATCGGCTCAGGAAGAGCCACTATTATATTGCCTATGGGTACAACTTTGGTAATTGAAGAAGCCCTTTTGTACCCTGAATCAACGCGCACTCTCTTAAGCTTTAAAGACATCCGCGCCAATGGTTTTCACGTAGAAACCAATGAAGAAAATGGCAAAGAATACTTGTGCATTGTGAAGCACGTGGTATGTGAAAAATGGTATTAGAAAATGTCCTCATATGAATCAGGTTGTACTACACGAATATTCATGCACCAAGTGTATACTTCCTTGAAGACTGTTTTAGAAACTCAATTATTTTCTTTATGGCATGGTAGATTAGGTCATCTGGTCTTAGAATGATGAGAAATATAGTGAACAACTCACAAGGTCATGGCATTAACGTTAAGAATTTCCCGAATCATGAAGATTTTGTGTGCCCTGCATGTGCCACCGGGAAATTAATAACTAGACCCTCTGTCATGAAAGTGCAAAGTGAAATCCCTGCATTCCTGGAACGCATCCAGAGGGATATTTGCGGTCCAATTCAGCCCCTGTCAGGGCCGTTTCGATACTTTATGGTGCTCATCGATGCTTCCTCGAAATGGTCGCATGTATGCTTGTTGTCAACAAGAAACCATGCTTTTGCAAAGCTGATCTCGCAGATCATAAGAATTAAGAATGCTTTCTCTGATCATCGCGTGAAGTCCATTAGAATGGACAATGCCGGAGAATTTACTTCAAAGGCATTTGATGATTATTGCACAAGAACGAGGATAGCAGATTGAGCACTCACACCGCACGTTCATACGCGGAATGGACTAGCAGAAGCACTAATAAAGAGGATTAAGTTTATTGCCAGACCGCTTTTGCAGAGTTGTAACTTGCCCAACACTTGTTGGGGACACGCAGTCCTGCACGCAGCAGCTCTTATCAATTTCAGACCGTCGGCCTACAACATCCATTCTCCTATGCAACTTGTGCACGGGATCATCTCGAAGATCTCCCATCTTAGAAAATTTGGGTGTATGGTATATGTACCTATACCACCCCCTCAGCGGACTGCAATGGGCCCTCTCCGCAAGTCTGGGATATACGTTGGTTATGAGAGTGCATCCATAATCAGGTATTTGGAACCCATGACTGGAGACTTGCATACTGACCCGATTCATTGATTGCATCTTTGACGAGGATCGTTTCCGTCATTAGGGAGGAAATCAACCTTTGGATGAAAAATGCCGGAAATCATATGGCATTCCTTTGGGATCCCCGCACATGACCCCGCACTAACGAAGCAAATCAAGAAGTCCGAAGATAATTGATTTGCGAATTTAGCAAATGAACCGCTGATCATTTTGTGATCTGAAGGGCGTGGTTAAGTCGCATGTACCCGCAAGGAATGCACCGAGAGGGTGGAAATACCAAAGAAAATAGAAGGTATCCTCAACCTTGTTGAGGCCTCAAAGAAAAAGAGCAGCAATCTGCTCCTCAAACCCAAAGTACCGGAGACGTCTGGAGAAAGCGGGCAAGAGGACTTACCACAACCAATCACGAAAATGTCCCAAGGAAAGAAGGGAAGCAGTTGAGACTGCACTGGAAAGAAGCCAACAGAAAGGCAATTCGGACTTGAATCTTCCATGAAGGAAGCCGGAAATAATGTGTGCGCACACATAGGCGATGAAAAGCTAAAGGAACTTGCTCTGCGATAGGGAAAAGCGGCGAAGAGCAAGTAGAAGTGCATGAAGCACCCCATGAAGAAATGGCCATAAACTTTGTAATAACAGAGAATCCTGAATAGAGCAACGACCAACGTTGATGCATACTTTGCAAAGAAGATTGCCTCGATCATTGATCATGATCCCGAGCCTGCATCTCTAGCAGAGTGCAAGAAAAGGCTAGATTGGGAAGAATGGAAAAGGCAATCACTGCAGAGTTAGTCTCTCTGAACAAGAGAGAGGTGTTTGTTCAGTATGCCGCACACCTTCCCATGTAAACCCGTGAGGTCACAAATGGGTCTTTGTTGGAAGAGAAATGAAAACAACGGTTGTAAGGTATAAAGCAAGGCTTGTAGCTCAAGGTTTCACTCAACGTCCCGGAGTTGATTATGAAGAAACCTATTCTCCGGTCATGGGAGGAATTACCTTTAGATATTTGATCTCAATGGCAGTCAACTTGAAATTGAGAATGAAGCTAATGGATGTTGTCACAAAGATACCAGATGGAAACTTGGATTCGAGATATACATGAAAGTACCAGGAAGGAATTCCTATCCCGAACCAAGATGGAGTAAATAGAAACACATGCAAATGTGAAATTAGAGAAATCACTGTATGGGTCAAGCGATCGGGAAGAATGTGGTACAATCGCTTGAGTGACTTTCTCTGCAAGAAAGGCTACACAAACAAATAAGATTGTCCATGTGTGTTTATACGATCCCGAATGGATTCTCAGATAATCTCCGTCTATGTAGATGACTTGAACATCATAGGGACGGATGAAGAAATTGAAGAGGCATGCTCATACTTGAAGTCTGAGTTTGAAATGAAAGATTTGGGTAAAACCAAGTTTTGTTTAGGCTTGCAGCTTGAACATGTCCAAGGAGGAATCTTGGTACATCAATCAACCTACACGCAGAAAGTGTTGGAAAGATTTGGGTTTGAAAAATCATATCCTGCAAAGACTCCAATGGTCGGAAGGTCACTCCAAGCAGACCTAGACCCATACAGACCTAGAGAAGAGGGGGAGGAAGTCCTGGGAGCAGAATTCCCATATCTGAGTGCAATTGGAGCACTCATGTACCTTGCGAATAGCACTAGACCGGATATTGCGTCATTGTGAATTTGCTAGCTCTCAGATAAAGGCGAGAACCCACCAAAAGGCATTGGAAAGGGATTAAGGACATCTTCCGTTACCTCCAAGGAAGCAAAGATCTTGGTTTGTTTTTCAGAAGAAACAATGAATTGAATTTGGTTGGCTATGCCGATGCTGGGTACTTATCAGACCCGCATACTGGCAAGTCCCAAACTGGCTATGTTTTCCTATGTGGAGGAACAACAATTTCTTGGAAGTCGTCTAAGCAGACTCTTGTCTCGACGTCGACAAACCACTCGGAAATCATCGCTTTGTATGAAGCATCTCGTGAATGTGCATGGCTCAAAAGAATGGTTCACCACATCCAGAAGTCATGTGGTTTGAACATTGAGCAAACTCCCACGATAATTTATGAAGATAATGCAGCTTGTGTTGCCCAAGCACAGATGGGTTATGTGAAGAGCAATCTCACGAAGCATATCAACCCCAAGTTCTTCTATGCTCACGAATTGCATAAGATGAACGAGATCAAGATAGTGCATACTAAGTCATGTGAAAATCTTGCAGATTTGTTCACTAAATCACTCCCAAAGATCTACCTTTGAAAGGTGCGTGAAAGGAATTGAGATGATGAGACTTAGAGAAGTGCAGATTTCGGGGAGATATTTCACATACTCCCACATAAATCTCAAGATGAATTATGAATACCCAACATGAATCTCGAAGATTAGCAATTGAAGTTGGGAGAATTGTACTCTTTTCCTTAGCAAGTTTTTCATGAAGTTTTCTTGCATAAGGTTTTTAACGGGGCAATTCATGCAACATAGTAAGCGTATGCTATGTACTCTTTCTCCAAGTATTTTTCCCACTGGGTTTTTCTGGAGTTTTAATGAGGCATATGCATCTCGCGGCAAAGGGCTCAAGGGGGAGTGTTGGGAAACCCTAATGGTCCATTGAAGGCCCATGTGGTCCCTTAGCCTAAACCCTGGATGAGCACTATAAAAGGAGGAGGGGGTCCCCCCTATGTACCAGAATTCATTAGCAATAAAGAATTTTCGCTTTTGCTCTCCCTAAACACGTGTCTCTCTCTCTCTCTGTTCTCCACTTCAAATCTGTTCGGGAACTCCAGACTATTCGATAGCGAGGTTCCTTAACAAGACTCACTAAATATAGGGAGTCCCTCTCCGCTCCCATAATTTGGAGATGCTAATAGCGAGATTTTTGTAGACGATTTTGAGACCGAATCTATAAATAAAAGAGATGGGGATTTGGACTCCCTCTCCGCTCCCATAATTTGGAGATGCTAATAGCGAGATTTTTGTAGACGATTTTGAGACCGAATCTATAAATAAAAGAGATGGGGAGTTGGACGGGGAGTCCAAATTGGAGATGCTCTAACATAACAAAGCCCAATCAGTCGCGTAGGCCCGCTCCGGCGCTTCTCCACACCACACCCCTTCCTGCCGCCGGCGCCGGCGCTGCAGCGCGGCATGGCGCGGTGGTCGTCTCCGAAGGACCCGGCGCTGGAGGCGGCACTCCGCCGCAACCGGCGATGGATCGTGAACAACCAGATCAAGCGCCTCCTCCTCCGCTTCCCGTCCCTCTCCGCGCCCGTCCGCTTCCTCCAGTCCCGCTTTAAGACGCTCGACCTCCTCGGCAACGCCGCCAACTGGCTCCGCAAGTACCCCTCGTGCTTCGAACTCTTCGACGGCGACGAGCCCTGCTTCGGCTTCACCAAGCGGATGGCCGCGCTCGTCGACGCCGAGGGGGACGCCGTCGTCGCGTCCGAGCCGGCCATGGCCGACCGCCTCGCGCGCGTGCTCATGCTCGCCCGCGGACGCCGCCTCCAGGTCTCCAAGCTTGCCGCGCTGCGCGGCCCGCTCGGCCTCCCCGACGACTACCTCCTCCGCCTCCTCCCCGGCCGCACCGACCTCTTTCGCCTCGCCAACCCGTACCCTCACCGCCGCAACGCCGCCGAACTGGAGCTGATCCGGTGGGTGCCCTCCCTTGCCGTCTCCGCTGTCGAGGCCGCCGCCTTCTCGAGCAACTCTCCCGCGCGGTTCACTTGCTCGTTGCCGCCCTCCTGGGCCAAGTCGCACGCCAAGATGGACGAGTTCAATTCTACACCTTACATTTCACCGTACTCGGAGGAGTGGGCGTTGCCCGGCACGGATGCCGAGGCCGAGAAGCGCGCCGTGGCGGTGGTGCACGAGCTCCTCTCGCTCACCTTGTGGAAAAAGATGTCGGTTTTGAAGCTGGAGCACTTCAGGAGGGAGTTTGGGCTGCCGGAGGACACGGCCAGGATGCTGCTGTGGCATCCATGCCTCTTCTACCTGTCAAATAGGTACAAGATACATACAGTGGTGCTCCGGGAGGGATACGAGGGGTCGGAGCTGAAGGAGAAGGATCTGGTGGTGGTGGCAAAGGATAGGCTTGGGGAGCTAATGCAGGAGGGGCTGCATGAGTATAACCAGCGGCGTCGTGCAGTGAATTTGGAGAAGAAGAGGAGGAAAGGTGAATTTGAGGTAAAGAAGGAGGAAGAGGAGGATGAGGTGGTGGTGCGCTTGGATAGTGCAGAGAAGAGGGAGGAGAGGAGGAGGTTTTACAAGGTGTTGTTTGATGATGACAATAGGTGATCGGTTTGTGTAAGTCTAGGAGACTCTTCATATTCATCCTTGCTAGGTTTGATGATTGAGTTGAAGCATATTGAGCACTTTTATGTTTCACAATGAATCAAAGCAAGTAGTGATGGATGCAATAGGTGTGGCCTTGCTATGGAGGCATGAGGCATCTATCTGCAAATTTAACCTGCTGATGTTTCCAAGGACATGTGATTTGCTGTAGTCTAGTCATAGTGAATGGAATTCATGACCTGCTGATGTTTCTAAGGACATGTGATTGAAGAACCACAATAATGTCACCAAATAGTTTGATGTTACAGATTGTAAAAATTCAAGCTTTCTGGATCAAAGCAATCAGTTATGGTCCTTATGGATAACTGAATGATTGATGGAATTCTGGTGCAATAAGGATTGCTGTGAAGAAAACATATTGATGAAGACAATTAGTGATGTATATAATAAGATCGGAAATTCTACAATGTCTGCAGTACTGCAAGTGAAGTGATAAATGGGCTGGTCGTGTTGTCTCGTCAGAGAATGGAATTCATGAGCAGCAAATGTTGCTGTGGAGGACGTGCAATTGAAGAACTACAAATGAGCAGTCCAAGTTCGTTTGCTCTTTCAGCATAATAAAAACTGTAACTTTTTTGTAGAATGTGTTTTGTATAGCAAATATCTTCCGCCAAGAAATGGAACTCGATGAGTGTGGAGCAAGGTGCAATTTCTTTTTCTTGTGCCTTTGCCCATGGTTTTGTATGTATTTTGGATAAATTTTGTTATAGCTGAACGATCTCTATATATGGTAGACTTTCTTCAAAAAGCCAATCTTGTTTTATCTTTGACATAAAATATGTTAATCCATCATTTAAGTTAGATGCTTTCCCATCTTGAAGTACTTATTTGCTTATGCCATTTTGCTGAGTCCTTGCAATGCGAATTGAGCAGTACATTGCTATGTCGCAGACCACTAGCCTGCACTGCAATATACAACCCTATAATGCTCATTGAGTGACAAATCACATAATATATGTTGCCTGCTGATGTTGGAACATAGATCAAAGCAGTGACGAAGCCAGGATAAAAATGAAAGATGAGCTCAAAGGATTAGGTTAAACTGAGATAAATATATTACACAACTTATGTTGTGTTCTCGTTGGTTTGAGGGATACTACTAGTACTTCATTATTTGAGAAATGTTTATGCAACATTCATTTGTCAAACTTTTGAAAATCTATAAACAAGTTAACACCAATTAATTAAACAAATTGTCTATTATCTTTATTCAACCTATTGATACAGTCACAATTAATAAAAAAATCATATATCAAAAGAGGGTCTCACATTGCCTATTTGTTGTTGTGGCCAGCTCTTGCCCGCTCAGCTGGTTAGACACTCACCAATTCATGCTTGCCTGCTTAGCATCACCGCAGTGGGTTGCCCGTAGCCACACTCCCGCGCACTCGCTGCCTCCCTGGCATCCACTCGACGCCCTCACTGTGCCCTCACAATTGCCGACTCCTTGCAACGTGCGTCAAGCGCCCCTGATTCGGTGAGCTACCATGTCCTCGTGAAGTAGAGGTGTCGAGTCGCCCCCCTCCCCATCGTCTCTACATGCGTCTAGAGTTCGAGTTCAGTTTTGCAAGCAGCAAGCGAAGCTGCCAATTGCCAAATTAGGTCTTTAACAAGTAACGGTCCACCAAGCCACATGGCTTAGGAAGTAGCTCACCACCCAACAAAGTTTATTCTTCCCCTAGCTGCGCCTGAGTGCGCTTGCATTTACCGCCACTATGCCAAAAACTAAGCGTCGGTGCTAAAAAGGGTACTTAGGGTCGGGCGGCCTAATGGTGGGCTTGAGCCCAACGGAGCCCCTCTATTGGCTACCCTCTTGATCAAAGTAAGAAAATTAAACCAAAACACAAGGATAAATTATATTAACAGATAAAACATCCTTAAGTGCTTGAGAACCAATTGAAGCAAATATCATAAGCCTGTTTTTATTTTCCTTGTTGGAAGACTTGGAAAATATTGGGCAATGAAGATTAACACAAAGCCACCGAAAAGAAACTTCCAATCATCACACCCAGCAAATTCTTCAGTTATACATGTCCTAAAAGCACATCCATTGCTTTCCTGGTGGTTTCATGCCTTGTACACACCCTATCATCTTGTTGCTACCTTCCCATCCTGCAAATGTAACGAAGAGCATGATTTAGTCATCAAGGTATGTCTTTGTGAACAACCATTTTTTGTCTATTGTGTTCTTTCCGTAAGGAGAGGGACCTTTGGCCATGTTGAAGCCACTTCTTTCCAACTCCTTGTACTCTTGGCACAGCGCGCAACTCTCACAGCAGAAGTGGACGCAGCAGTCCAAGCACGGCGATTCTTGCGAGTTGTATTGTGCCCGCATTGAGGAGCATTTGGTATAGGAATGCAACCAATGGCAGGATGCGTACGCTAGCAAAACATACAGGGTCCCATTTATGCAGCATGCTGGAAACAAGGAGCCAGCCAACAAGATCGATGATTTTTATGCTTGAACCCAATCGCAAATGATAAGTAAAACACCTACAAGTTGAGCCTCTATCAACAGTCTCAGCAATGAGACCAAATATAACGCAGGGGCACCAACAAGTCAAGCAACATGCAACACTAGGAAGAAAATGAAACGTAGACGTGCAATTGGCATTTATTGTTATGAAATCCATGCATAAGAGGTATGAGAAGAACAGAGAAGTTAGCTTTGCATACAGGTGCCGAAATCTCCAAAGCAGTCGAAAAGTCCAACTGACCACTCCCGAAACATGCTGTTGGTTAGTTCGGTAGATTGTGATCTGTGGAATATGGTAATTCAGGGTGTGTAACTGTGCCTTTTTGAGCCGTGATATATTTTATCCTGCTGGTATTTATATAGCACTATGAGTACATGACAAAGTAAATCGCTTGCCCATTTTAGTGCAACTATTTTTATCGTTTTGTTGGCTTTCTCTTGCACTGAAATGTTGCATGCTATCTTATGTGTGCAGGTTTGGCTTTGAATTGGTCCTTCTGAGGATCCTAGGTTCAATTGGCATGTTCAGCTTTGAATCGTTCTTTCTGAAATTCTGACGCGCGACAAGCATTCAGGACTTGCAGCATTTTGGAACTTCTTGTGGGAACTTTTATGCCTTTTTGTTCCTTTCCTTATTTATTGGATTGGCTGGATGAAGGGAAAAAAAATACAGTTTTTCACCATGTTGATCTCAATGCAAAAGAGGGGAATCATGCCTGGTGCTAAACTTGGCAAAAGTGTGTCAATTGTAGTTTCTCATTGGAAAAACCTGGAACCCAAACCTTCAAGAGAGGTGCTTTCATGCTTTTTCTTTTGACAGTTGCATAAATATTAAAACATTAATGAATGGTAGATAGTGATTACTTACACATTCGCTTGCTTCAAGATTTGTGCAACTTGTATTGGGAGGGAAAACATTGAAGCACTGCTCAACCTTTAATCTGATGTTGACATGTTAAAAAGGATTGATTTCTACATAACGGTATGTTTAGGGCCTGTTTGTTTTTGTTGTGAATTCTTTAAAAGCTGATTCTGGATTGTGGCTATAGAGAAGCTGATTCTGGATTCTGGGATGACATTTGGTGAGTAATTACTTGAAACTTTCAGTGGCATTCTCATATTTGTAGTCTTCAGAATCCACAGAAGCATATATGAAGTGGATTGTGGATTCTAGTGTATATGGGTGGGCTGGATTATAAGAATCAATTTTTAGAATTAGGCTGTTTGTTTTTTATTCAGCTTTTGAAGCCAGAATCCATAATCCACAGCAAAAACAAACATTCCCTTAAGGTATGTTGATGATGACTGGGCAGTTTTATACTATCATAGTACCACTTATTTTTCGAAACCAAATCACAGTATCACTTCATTGCCATGACAAAGTTTACAGAGATCGAACGGTGTAAGAGCTCTTCATGATTTCTACGGAGTTAGTAATACCCCCACATCAAGCTAATAATAATAATAATAATAATAATAATAATAATAATAATAATAATAATAAATATCTTATGTCACCTAGAATTCTCGGCACCAGAGCGCTCCGCCGTACGCTGCAGAGCGCCCGCGGCCAATCGGGTGGCGTCCGTGCTTCCTCGGCACCGTTCCGTTCCGGCTTGCGCCAGCGTTGTTCCGTCCGCGCCGGCTCGCTCGTTTCTTGGCCGTTTGTTCTGCCGATGGATTTTTGCTCGTCATGGATTCGCGCCACGGACGTCCTTCGCACGACCTCGCGGTAACGTCCCCTTTGTGGCCTCGCCGGGTTGCCTCGGTCTGAGATCCGCCAGTTCGTTCCTCCCCGCCTCGCTCGCTCCGTCCCTCTCCCTCGGAAGCTCCGTCGGCCCCCTGCGTCGGTCCCTTCGCTGCTCTGCCACGCGCCCGCGCCCGCTTCCCTGGATCGCATGCTTTGCCGGCCCTTCCCTTTCTGTCTTCCCTCTTGCGCTGTCCGCCGCTTCTTCCCTCACCTTAGGTCGCATGCTCCGCCGCTTCTCCCGTCGCCTGCCTCATGCGCCCTGCTAGTGCTTGCACTTCTGTCTTCCCTCTCACGTCCTTCGCCGCTTCTCCCCTCACCCGCCTCAGCCGCTCCGTCGGTGCTCCCCCTTTCGGCTCTTGCATCGCGCTCCCAGAACCCTGGTGTTTACTTCCTTCTCCGGTGGGCTCGTTGCAGATGGGGACGGCCGCGTCACTGGCGCCGACGACACCAGGTTCTTTGCCATGTCCGGCCTATCCCACGCCGACCTCAAGCAGGTGAGCTCGCCGCATGCCCGCCGCCACCCGAGTCCTCGAGTCCCTCAAGTGTCGCCGCTGGTTGGTTGATGTAGTATATCTAATCCCTTTGTTTTTTTTGGCAAATCTGTGACACGGGAGTAGGGGACCTTTTATCTCTGACGTCTCGAGTGTTTTCATTGCAACCATGGCGGCTTCTATGAAGCCTTCGAGTTAGCTTTGAGATTGAGTCCTAATTTTTCTTTCTTTGCGATTTGTGTTGATGTACCCTAATGATTCGTTCTGAGATCATGTCTCAGGATCTCACGTTGATAGCTGCTATCTTCGGAATTATATTATTCAGAACGCATGTGCTAGCAATGATTTGTTATACGGTATGATGGCCATCCTTGTTTTACCCTTAAGGCCTTAACTAATATATTTAAGATTCAGAAACATTTTACTAAAGGTGGAGAACTCAAACAAATCCATACAGGATAATGTGTGTTGAATCAGAGTGTTTTTTTCACCAATCACACATGTAGTATCCATCTGGCATGGTAAATTGTTCATATATTTGTTGATGTTTCTATCAGAGACCAACATTAGGAAAACAAATCTTTTCCTGCAACTTAGTCATTCATTTACTTGCCTCCCACTTAGTTTGCATAGCTATTTCCTACTATTCGTGATTTTTTCCTGACTTTTCGGAAGTTCTTGCAGATGTTTGTTTGGTCTCTTGTTTTGCTTGAGTCTATGTAACTATATCCTAAGCTTCTGTGAGTGCCCTGATCTTGCTGGTTTTTAGAGGCTGAGCTCGAGGAGAAAGCAAGAAGTGTACATAGGGACATAGTGAGTCATGTAAGTTTGTTAGGAACTTAGATTAGCTCTGCGCATTATCTGGTACATACTGCAAGTGTTTGCATGTAGATCTGATATCTCGAGTCTCATGTTTTGGTTCTTGTATTAGAGTTTAAATTCAATACTTCTGTGACATGTTAGTAAATTATGGATTCTCCCATTTTAAGTTTACCTATTCATTCTATTTGAAATGTTAACCAAGTTGTCCATTTTTCCCCTTTCAGTGGATCCATAAAGAACTTCAGAGACTGGAAAAACTAATTGAAATGGCAAATGAGAAAGGTTGACGCAATGAATATCCTTACCAGATTGAGCTCTTTTGATCATTTCATGATGTTTGCTACAAAGAAATTATGTTTTGTTTTCCTGTTTTATAGCTGTAATCCTATCTTAGGACTTTCGACTTAGGAGTTGCCTTTGTACAGTCATATCCTTGATTGAATTTCATGATGCATGAATACATTGATAAGAGACAGCTATTACGCACACCGTCTGAAAGACAGCGCCTTCTTGAATCAGGGGCGGTACCCAGGGGTGCCAGGTATGCCCCGGCACCCCCAAAATTTTGAAAAGTTGTATTAAATCATCTCTTTAATATGCTAAATTTGTTTATTGAATTGGTTCTGATTTTGGTGGTTTAGGATTTTTAAGACCTTAGAACTATTTATATTATGCTTTTAGCAAATTTCAAATATATGTGTTGGATTTACGATGTTATGAAATAATTGTAAAAGACTACGGAGTTGTACGTGTGAAGTGTGCACACCGAACGAAAAATTTCTAGTTCCGCCACTGTCTTGAAGAGGTCCCTTAAGTTATTCCATATACATAAGATAGTAAAGACACTGAATTTGTAGTTGTAGTAGCAGACAAGTCTTTCCAGAATAATACAACTGCTTTTCAAGGTCATGCTCACTCCTACAATTGTTGCTTGGGCTGCTTTATTTGCTAAAGTCCAGTTAGTGTCATATCAAGCCTCTGCAGAGAAATCTCTAAAAACAAATGGGTGGATAGACTCAATATTCTCTTTCATGATTAATTTACCTTTGTGGAATCTTTTTTTGTGTGTTTACATTTATTATACTCAACATAATTTATTTACAGCTGGCCTCTCATATACTGCTTTTCATCAATAGAAAGACACTAGTGTAGAATATTAGATATACTACAGTTTTTGTTGTTATGCATTCTATTCAAAATAGAGCCCCTTATTTGTCCATTTGATTCACGGGGGTATGGCCTATGGATGTTGGCCGGAGCGAAGTGCATGGAGGTGCTTCCACAGGGTTAGTGGCATAGGTAGCCTAGGTCGCAAATTTAATTCTTTAACAGGAGCTTGGATTTTTTGGTGGGTCATTCCCGTGGCTATGTTGCAGGTTTAATCCGTCACACATGCCCATTGGTTTGTATGGAACTTTTTCCTAATCTTAATGCAATGATACAGTTCTCCTGCGTGTTCTAAAAAAAAAGGTGCTTTGCTCTTTGGCAATTACCACTAGCAAATAATATCCACCTGAATTGATTCTATGGTTTCTACTGATCATGTGGTCCAAGATATTTACCACTGTATTTACTCATGTCCCAGCTTATGATCATATAATTGTTATTAGTAGATGTTCACTTAAAGGGATGTCCTGACCCATAGTCCTTGTCATGTTCTTTAAAATTTATCTTACTACAAGGCAGGTAGCTCATGTGCTTAGTGGTTGCTGAGGATGCATTAACTTTTCTATCGCTGATCCTTTTCATAAGAAAGGAGGCACTCCTTTTGCATTCTCTTGTTGCTTATTTCAATGGCTTCTTACACTGGTTTTTGTGTAGGTGTCCATGGGGAGAGAGCTGTTTGTTTGGGAAGTTGCTGAGAACAAAAATCTAAAGGTTTGCTACTGCTATTTTCTTAGAGATAATTTTCTTCAGCTACAAAAGATATGTTGAGCTCAGCTCCCCAACCATGTCATTTCTTTTCCGTTTGTTACCCATTTTCTTTGTATCTTATATACTCTCTGTTTTAGGATGTGACAAGCTATGGAAAAAATGGGGCTAATTTCTGCAGAAGAAACGGTAATATCGTTTCTGTTGCAATTTTTCTATTGGAATCTTCAACGAAAATATTCACTTGTACTATACATGAACTAGCTTCTTATCCATTTATATGTTCAGGCTTCTTCTAAGTTACAGATTACCAATTGTTAGCATTTTGTGAGAAGCAACACCATAACTGAAAATTGAAGACTCGCTGCAAAGATTAACCATGCTGACTATTTTCAGGTTAGTCTTGCTTGAAAATTCAAACATTGTCGACTATCTACATGTTGACATTTGCTATTGTGTCAAGATCAGTTTGATCATGGTAAATTATTGCATAATTAGCCCACGGTTCGGTAAATGGAAATACTATTATATGATTAGATCACAGAGCTGCTTCCTGCTACCGTTTTATCTCATCAGTGTTGCTACTTTAGAACTATATCAATGCATTATTTGTAGGGTTTGGGAGAATTTATTGTCTTTCTAATATATACTGTTATATAGGTTGATCAGTTAGTGTTCCAAAATGTATTTGCAACTTTACACGAAGGCCTTCGGGGTTCTGGAAATTTACGACGAGGTCCTGAGCGAATTTACACAAAGGACCTTGGGGTTCCGGAAAAATAAGAAGAGGCCTTGCGCCAGCAAAATTCGCCCGGCGTAGCGTAGCTTGCGATCCCATCCTATTGGATGTTGACATTGTATTGTTCGCTTAATTGCAGAAATGATGGAATTCATGCGCTAATGGTGCCACCGATATAGGGTCATGAGTCACGACTGCCAGGCTCTTCCGAAGTACTCTGTCCATTCTTTTTTACTTACGTCCTAAATCTGTGCCATCAAATATTTTAAAGCTTGACCACTAATATAATTTAAATTATCTAGATTTGCAATAAAAAAACTATGTTACTAGATTTGTCGTTAAAAATACTTTCTTTATATCATACTTTATTAGTACTAGCTAGTCAGGTGCCGAGCGCTGCAATAATCAAATCATGCCCTATATTTCTAAAAATAAATTTGCACTCTTGAATTGCCACAGAAAAAAAAAAGTGGGGAATAGTCTAATCGAATGGAGCGGGTGTGAGTGGAAAGAGAGATGCGGTTAGTTTTTTTTTTATTCTCGAGAGGTGGGGGAGCGTGTCACGGCACGCAATCCATATATCAGCGTGCTGCTTTTCTTTGAGAAGAGAGAGAGAACGAATAATTACCGCCTTGTATTTATATATTAGTAAAGACATATTAAAATCAAGTTATAAAAAGTAATGGGCAAAGTCATATCTCGAAACCGTGAAAAATAAAAAACGTTAAATTAAAAAGAACGGAGGGAGTAATTTCTTTTTTGACTTTTCAACGTAACTTCTAGTTGGATGGGCTATGGATTTTTCCTTGATGGAGCTTTGTGATGAACCCTTGATAAAAGCGACTTTTTTAGAATTTCTTAATGACATCCAGTTTTGCGCTTCTTTTGTCTGTTTCTGCCTTGCGTTTTTTTTTTAATATTTTTCGTTCTTCAGGAGCATAATCGACTGGACCTTCTATCTGTGTTGTACATATGAACTCCCCTAAGAGAGTCAAGATATGAACGCAGGGTTCACAAAATCGAATTTCGAAATTCGCGGTACGAAAACCGCAAAAATCGCTCAAAAGCCGTCAAAAAACCGAAGGGTTAATAAATCAATTTTTTCTGAAAAATTCCAAAAAAATAGAAAAACTGCTCGGTTTTTGCGAAAAACCGCTGCAAACTGGATGGTCATCGCAAAACGGTTTTTGTGAGCGGTTTTTGGCGAAAAACCAAGCGCATAAATTCTTTCAAAATTTTTAAATTTTTAAACTTTTTTTTAATGGACCGGTTTACCGAACGATTTTTGATTTCGAACCTCAGCGGTACGCTCGAAAACCGCGGTTTTTATCGGTTTTGTGAACCCTGTATGAACGTATGTTATGCAATTTTGTGACCTGCCTATATACACTGAGCTGTTGCAAGTTCGAAGTAATGCTGATCTGGCCCGCACTGATTGGCTACAGCGAAGTCAACTCCCGAAGGATGACATCATGCATGACAGCTACCACACATTCCATGTTCAGGTTTGACAATTTTTCTCTTCCAGTTCCAGGTGAACCGATCGCTGTATCATACCTTCATTAAACTTTGCATAAATCCTATCACCACAACGATTTGAGCCAGCTCGGCTCGCGGCTCGAGCTGGGCACGAAAAAAAAATTACTCTTAGGTCCTTTTTCTAAAAAAAATTACGTTTAGATCCTTTTTCGGAAAAAAAATACGATTATATCTTTTTTAAATATATATATATATATATTATGTTCAGATCCTTTATGCGTTTTTAGGCATTGCGCTTGGGTTCTTTTTTGGAAAATTAAAATTATGTTCCTTTTTATGAAAAAATATATATTACATTTAGGTCCTTTTTGCATTTTTTTAGCATTACGTTTAAGCCCTTTTTCGAAAAAATAAAATTCTCTTTAGGTCCTTTTTCCAGAAAGAAAAGTTTAGGTCATTTTTTCCTTTTTTGTTTTTCCCGAGGCGAACCTTCCGTTCCAGCGAAATCGCATATTGTATCCTTTCAACAATTTCGCGTGTTTCCTCGATTTGCTCGTGTAAGGAGCAGCAGTCGCACGTTTTCTCGATTTGCTCGTGTGGGGAGCGGCGGTCGCGGTGTGGCGAGCGGCGATCGCAGCGTGGGACGCCGCGGTCGATTATCTAGTTACCTTCTACATGGGATCATTGAGGAGAAACACAGCAGGTTTTACTTAAACCCGATCATGACATGACATCGTACATACACCACGCAATGATGCAAGTTACACACATCCACAAGCAAACTAACTTGAAGGAACAACGTTGCACGAACGACGACGGCACATCAACAACGTCGAAACACCATTGATCTACGCTAAACTGGATGATCAGGACACATGCGCGCGCGCGCGCTCACAAGTACGGTACTCGTGCGTGGCGTGGGTCGAGTTAAGCCGAACGGCCTATCAGTAGACCTTGACGGCGATCTTCATGCCGGCGGCGCAGTGGCCCGGCAGGCCGCAGATGAAGTAGTGGGTGCCCCGGCGCAACCTGACCTTGTCGTGCCCCGTGCGCAGCACCCTGGCGCCCCTCGGCACGGTGCAGCGCCGGTAGTTCTTGGCGTTCACGATCGCCACGTCGTGGTACGCCTTGTTGTACCTGAACACTGCACACACCCATGCCATGTATACGCAACGCAACGCCGAATATATACCTCGTCACATCAGAAAGCAGTACGTTTGGTCTGAAGGCAAATCGTCACTTTTCTAGCTAGTTGTGTAATTTTTTTTGTTAAATCTAGCTCCTTTTCGAACGTGATTATAAAAATAGCTTTAGCTGGACCGTGGAAGCTTCTTCTGAGCCCCGGCAAGCCGCCGAAGCTACTGAACATTTGGTAGGAGCTCCCGCGACGTGGGAGCTCAACAGGTGAAATGTGTCGCAGCTTTTACGATCGGAGATAGAGCTATTTTCACAATTACATTCAAAAGAAAGCTATTTTTGCAAAAAGAAAAAGCAAAAAAGAAAAATTTACGGCAGAGCTATAAAAATGATGATTTCTTCCAAAGGCTATGGATGTGCAGAGTCGGGAAGAAACCTACCGAGCACGTCGCCGGGGCGGAAGGTCTTCCCGGCCAGCCAACACGCGAGGTTGCGGCCCCACCCGGCGCTGTCGCCGACCACGTACGTCGTCGCCGCCTCGGCCACCGGGCCGGCCGCCAGAAGCAGGTACAGGAGCACGACGCCGGCAACGAGAGAGCTGGTTGCACTGCCTCTTCCCTGAGCGGCCATTGCTGCCACGCAAATCGTCAACACACCAAAGTTAACTAGAGCTACCTAGACAGGTGATCGACGCTTAGGTTTGCAGGAAGGGGTGGCCTGGTCGTGTGGTCTTTATAGCTAGCCCGTGTGCTCTGGTGCAGGTGAGCTAGGTGTGGATCAATATATGAGCTGAGTGAACGCGTTGCACGTGCTGACATGTTGTGAATACATGCTCTGACTAATGCAGAGCTTAATGCATGTGTGCAGGGAACAAGCATACATAAAAACGAAGCTTCTGTGGCATGTGACAGGCTGACAGCACTCCTACAATATTGCAGGCATTTGAGATACTCCTATTATATTGTAAGAGAAGAGTGACACCTTAAAATATGTGCAGTCATGTTAATTTTGATCAAAGGTAGTGTGTAAAATATATTGTTGAATATATGAGAATGGTACGAGCGAATTCGCCATACAAAATGTTATTGTAATTTTTTCGCTCTATCCATACTTAAATGATTTAAAAGAGATTAAGTGGTTGTGATATGGCATTTAATAGAAGTATATATGAATATTTCTTATTAACTACTCCCTCCGGTCACAAATATTTGTCGTTTTGGATACCGACACGGTCTTCAAAACATAGCTTTTACCACTAATTTCTATTATAATTTATTTATAAAACCTAAAAAAATTATAATGTTATAAATATACTTTTCGAGATAAATCTACACATGATTATAATGTATCCAATTTAAGTATTTGAAAAGATATTGATAGTCAAAATTTTGAAAATTACCAGAGGGAGTACCCCTTAGATTTATTGCTTTCTTAGCAAGGTTTAAAATCCAACCGAAATTTCGAAAATTTCGGCCGAGATTTCGCATTTCGGCCGGGGACGAGATTCCAAATCCTAGCCAAATAAAAAAGTTGAAAAAAATCAAATTGCTAATGTGAAATAGAGTGAGCGCCTGTCTAGCTTTGGCAGCGCAGCGATTCCCCTGATGCGTCGACTTCAACTGCGCGAGATGTCAGACTTCAATTTGGGGGCAGCATTTCTTTTTACTATTTCTTGTGTTTGTTAGCACCTAATATCAATTACGGATCGTGATGCCTCGAAAGCTGCGCCTTATGCAATTACTCTGTCAGACAGATCGACCCGATCCACATTCCGCGCTCGCCAGCAGCTAACGATTGACGAATCAAACAAACTAGATAATCACAGTCCGAGATAGCTCTCGTTTTATATATATAGGTATGGTCGAACTTTAAAAAATTTAACCGTTAATATTATTTTAAATATTTTAATTAGATACATTGTATAGATTTTTCTCGAAAAATAATTTCATAATATTATAATTTTTATGAGATTTTATAAATATATTATAATAGAAAGAGACCGTATCTACATCCAAAATGATAACTATTTATGATTTAATGGAGTAGGTTTCATGCACTAAGTTATGCCGCGCGTGGCCACATGAAAGGCTGGGGAAGTATACAAATGTATTTCGTATCAAGTATAACCGAGAGATTAAATAGATAAGGAATAATTTAATCTTCCAGTTTATTACTGTCTGCAGCAATCGAAGATCATGAAACCCAGTTATGTTGCAAAAATATGAAGAAACAAAGGCTAAGATCCCGTTATCCCTTCCAAAGTTTGCACAACATTATAAATACATGGATACGAGACTGACTCAAACCATTAGCTAGCTAGCATCGAACAACATCAATATGCCCAAAAACATAGAAACAAAAAACCACAATAGCAGAATTAATACAAAATAAGCTACATTTTAGCTAGTACTGTCTGGCAAAAAAAAAAATCTACATAGTTCATGTGTGTTTCCAGCAACTAAGCATCCTTCTAATACCTGTGATGACAAAATTAAAATGACCAGAAATTTGTTACAATGTAAGCAAGAAACAATTTGACACGTTGGTTTGGTGTTTTATTAGTGTCCGACACAGATACGACATCGACACGTATCGATCACGTATTGCATAATTAGATAACCAAAATAAATATTTTAATGTTCGACACGACTTTGACATTTTGAAAGATCGAAATGGCGAACAGAGGGGGGCTGAATGGTCGCAAATAAATTTTCCCCAAAATACTCCAACAAAAACCTCGACAAGATCGCTCAAAGGAAATTGTGAAAAACCCGAAAAACTAGACAACTATGTGTACCCCTAGCTTGCATGGATAAGTACCATAAAATATGTGGGGATTTTTGAGTTACAATTCTGGTTGTCTAGTGTCCAAGATAAAGAGGAATCAATCCAACTCTTGCTTTTAGAAAGGACATCAATTCAAATCACAAAAGTCACTTTCAGAAAAGCAAAAGCAGAATTTCCAGAAATTATCCTCAAATTGAACAGGAGGTTGGTGGGTTTCTGCAGCTCACAAAATTTTGATAATTTTTCTCCCTATGAGAAGCAGCGTGGTGAAGAACTCCACCAAATTTCTCCTTAAAAATCCTTACAGAAAAAACAGAAAAAATCGAAGAATACAGTTAGTCAAGAACTTCGAGCAGAAAGTTTGGGGCTTGGTTTACACCTCACGGAAACCAAACGGTGCAACAAGTGAACTCCAAAATTTTTATGCAGGTGGATATCAGAGTCCCGCACCTCCTCCAATAAGAATCACTTAAAATTGATTTTTCTATATTTTTATAAAAATCAAATACTAAATGCTGCGCAAAAAACAAGTTCTGAACAAAGTTGGAACTTGAAAGAAAAGATGTTCTCTACTCAATCCAAGGGTGCAAAAGAGATGTAAAACCATATGAACACACTCAAAACATCCAAGATCAACAGCATTTAGAAGGAGGGGAGGCAAATCCAAATTGCGTGAAAGTAAATTGCGAGAATGTAATTGCGAGAAAGTAAATGCTGAATTTAAATTGCGTAAAGTAAAGACATAATGTAAATGCGCAAAATAAATTCAGAGATGGATGGATAAAACTTTCATTTCTGGAAGGAGAGGTTACAAAGCCTCACTTTCATGTGGGCAAAACTCAAAGGAGCATTCAAAAACCTTCAAGGGAAGGAGGCTACCCCCCACCCCTATTTATACTACTCTTGGACCACCTACCACCCTTGGATGAGTCCCTCAACCCTAGAGCACTCATCTAAGGGCTAGGATTAACCCACACACACAGCCATGCAAGGGCTAACCCAAAACCCACACACATACTGGGTTTTCTTGCACGGTTTTCAAAGCATACTACCTAGACCCGCTAACCTATCAACTAGACCTCAATCCGATGGCTCTCATTGATCCATGTGGCATCTAGCTAGCATCATCTCCTTTCCTTGTCTTCTTGACATGCCCGGACTCCGTCTCCGATCATCTTCCGGCGATCTCCCAACCGTCTGGACCTCCGACGCTCCTCGCCTAGTCCCGGTCATCCTCCGCCTCACCATGACCTAGCACCGTCGCCCTGCAACCATCAAAGACAAGGAAACACATCACATAGCAATGCCCACAATGATATGCAATAAACTATCCAACTCATCACTACCGCGTCCATACGGCCGGTACTGCCACTCCTGGCAGAGACAACTCAAATTGCTTCATTTTGAAAATCAATCCAAATTAAACTCAAACTTGAGCACACCTTGCTCAAATAAAGTCAAATACTCATCACAAACATGGATGAACCTCCACATAGTCCTTAACACTTTATCTACACGTATGGCCACTCAAGTGGAGTAAAACACTAACATCAAGGCTCAATTGTGAAACCATATTGACGCTCTAGATATGGGTGGTTCGTCTAGAGAAAATATGGAATGAAGATGCAAGTATTGCAAATATATTGGCGCTAGTAGGTACTCTAGAGTCAAAGCGCACTTGTTGAAAACTATTGATAGAATGATATGTCCTAAGGTGATGATAGTTATTATTGCTCAGCATAGAAGTGAAATTGCAAAGGCTAAGGTACATATTTCTACTTTACACTTTATATCATTTCAGTTTGACAAACACATAGAAAGACAGAAAATAATACATACGTATCTATTATTTAAATATATATGTGTGTGTGTCACCGTGTCAGTATTTTTAGAGAAAAAAAATGATGAATCCCGTATCGGTGTCGTGTCATGTCGACGTATCTGTGCATCATAGACTCCTTTCAATGGCTCCTGAAATGTGCATCCTTTTCTGAGGGGAAAATGTGCATGTTGCGGAATGCCAAAATGATAGAACCGAACTTGAAGCTTGAGCATAGTAAAATCACATTTCTCCCTAGAAATAAAAAAGATGTAATATGACAAATATCATAAAAAACCCAATTCTAGATTGAAAAATAGATCTTTCATATAGAAATTGGCAAGGTTGTCTAGTTGTTCCGAGTGGCAGGACACGTTGACACACTAATTTGTTCACTTACTTCACTGTAATCAAACCATTCCATATGTAAGAGACAATCCAAAATAAAATAGTATTAAAGAGGGAGCTAGCTCTAACTGTACGAATTTTTTGCCTTTTTGGCCTCGTGGATTATATTTTTTTCACAACTAACCCATGCATGAATTATTTTCAAAAATAGCCCCGAAACAGTGTTTTTCAGCGTTCACTGATCGCATGTTTTTTTTTACATTTTTTCTCCAGACTTTCCAGCGCTCAGCGACCGCACGATTTTTTTTAAAAAAAATTTCACCGGTTTCCAGCGGTGAGCGACCGCGTAATTTTTTTTTATTATTTTTTTCGGTTTTTTTTGCGCAGGCGGGAAAAAGTTTTTAATCGAAGGCTGAATCCGGTGATCGGCGATCATTGGATTCGCGGGCCCGCTGGGCAAGGAGGCGAGGCGGGCGCGGCGGCGATGACGACGCGTGGCTAGCCGCAGGTTTTATTTTTTCTATTTTTTCGGAGATGCGGGTAATATCTTTTCTATGTATTTGTGAAGAAAAAATAAAAATTATTTTATGATGAACTTTAATTTTAAAAAAAAATTCACTGTTCTAGCACGGCACGTATAATTTTCGGGGATCTGAATCGCTGGAAATTGTAAAATTAAAATTTCGCGATCCACTGGATTGTACTATTTGGAGGTGTTTTTTTTATCCGATGAACGTCTAATCGCGAGGAAAATTATACGCGCCGGGCTAGAACAGTAAAAAATTCAAATTTTTTAGTGTAATCGAAAATATGGTCTTCATGAAATTTCGAAAATTAACCGGACTTAATGCACAGTATTTTTTTAGGAGGAAATTTAATTTTTGTGGAAGTACTTCGCATCGATTTTATTCGAAAAATCGCTGCAACCTATGAGCTCTAATTATTAAACTGAGATACAAAGTTAGATACATTCATATTTCAACGGCCTCTTTCGATAGTGTTTGAACGCCAAGGTGGAGGTGAAACGAAATCATCATCCTCATCATCGTCGTCATTTGCATAGTTAGGAGCAAGCCCCCCTCCGGTGGTGCTTGAACGCCAAGACGGAGGTGAAACGAAATCGTCATCATCATTTGCATAGTTAGGAGCATGCTCCCCTCCGGTGGTGCTTGAACGGCCTCTTCCGATATTGCTTGAACGCCAAGGTGGAGGTGAAACGAAATCGTCATCATCATCATCGTCGCCATTTGCATAGTTAGGAGCATGCCCCCCCTCCGGTGGTGGTTGCACGTCCTCTTGAACTTGCTGATGCAGCAGTACTGTGTCGATATCTACCCCTCCTGTTAGATCCGCTTTTGCGTCTTCTGCGCCATCCAGGCATCATACCCCTGCCGAAGAGCATATGCATCGCTAAGAATTCCGGGATTGCTTTGTTCAGCAACTCTTCATCCTCTGGGAATGACTAACACAGAAGACGAACATATGAAGTAGTGAACTTATGTATAATGCACAAAAGATTAGTAAGCTGAACAAATATGAAATAACTAACCTTAATATGCTCTGCATACCGATCGGGTAGCATCAAGACCTTGTAATATCTTGTAGAGAAACTCAGTAGAAGAAGGGCGCCGGCTAGTTCGCACACCGAAATACCTTTGACACCACCATTGCAAGTGCGCCTTGTGTCGCCGATCGTCACAAGGTTCAGGCCAGATGTTATCAAGGCTTGCCTCCGCAATGTCGGGCGCCACTCTTGCAATTTGGACACCACTTTACTTAGGTTCTCCTCCTTGAATGGATCATCCTTCCCACCACGCGTAACCTTCAACGTGTGATGAAGAGCTACGTTGCTCATATCAGGTGTCCACGAAAATGCTCTGCTAGAGGATCCAACCATGGTGAATAAGTGTGAGTGGGAGCTGTGGATGTGTGCCTGTAGTTTTGCCTTTTATAGACTCGAAGGAGTGGTGTATGGACTAAGTGTTGGAAAGTAAGCATACAGACAGATTGCAAAACAACGCCGCAGTGTGTAGTCTAGTCGGGCTGAAAAGGCAGTCATGCATGCAAATTGTCAGCACTGACAAAAGTAGGCAGTGAGTGGTCACTTCGAGCTGTGCCAGCATGTATGACAAAGCCTTTATGAGAATGAGTAGAAAAAAGAGTAGAAGTCCATCAGCGTGTGGTCAAATTGGCGTGAGGAAGCTATAGGTAGAGTGTTGTGAAATCGACCTGAAAAAGTTGTAAGCATTGGGCCCGTCAGTTTGCTAATCGCGTTAGAAAAGCCATTGCACGGTCGTCGTCTCCATGAAAGGTTTTAAAGTTTTGGAATCTGCACTTGTAGTGATTGCTTAGGGTGTTTCGGGGCTATTACTCTATAATTTGTCATCTGAACATGTTTTTTACTGAGTATCTTTTGTGGATAAAATGTTAACTGTTAACCATTTGATGAAGATAATATCTATTAATGACCGAGTGATCGTCAAACTGGTGATGTTTTTGAAGTGCTTGATGGTTTGATGTTCAAAGATGGTTTCATGTATAAAAGGGTTGCTTCTCCTCGTGAGTTGTATAATCGTGATGGACCATGGCCTTCATCAGGCCGATGTGAGTAAACAAAAAATCATATGTGATGAAAGCAACATTCCATATGGACATAGTAATAAGGATTATCATTCTTAGACCAATACAAACGGGCAGAAAGCAAACATCAATTACACGTACGCACTGCAGTTATCACTATAACCGATCACTGCCTCGTAGTGTCAACTCTGATCTTATTGCCGCTTTCGCTGATCATGGATTTGGTCCTCTGGGAATGTGAACCGGTCGGGCTCGTGGGTCATGCTACGCAGCTCGTAACGTGTGTCCTCTGTCTCGCGAGGTGCGTCGTACAGCTGGCTGGGAAGCACGTTTTGCGTAGTCAACATGTCTCCCACCCACCCGGGAGGTTGCCTGCATTGGAATGCAGTGTTAATGTCATGCCTAAAAATGAGTTCATTTAAATTACACGAGACACTTACCGATAAGTGTTGCGGGGCCGTAGATTGTGCTGCCCATTGGGAGAACTCGTCCCGCGTAACCTGCGCACACGTACTGTTACCATGGCGTCATGTTGGGAATAACTTGAGCTGCACAAACATACCGGCCCTGGTGCCCACCAAGTCTGCTGAGGTGGATGCTGCGGTAAGCGTGGGGTCGCAAACGTACCCCAGCCATAGCTTGCTGGTGGTAAGTACTGCTCGGGGGTGTCCACGTGAGTGGGTGTATCTACCTCAGCAGCTCTCGACGGTGGCAGGAGAGTTTGATCCCTACGCACGTCCTGCAAAAGAACGTGATACGAATAGGAATGTTAGGTACCTCCGAGAAATTAATGTTCGATAGCAGGTATTAACTTCAAACAAAGGTAACATACCTCATGTGGCGTCTGTGTAGATGATGTGCCAGCACCGAAACTGTGAAAGGCGTAGGGGGTATAAGCCTGACCGAAACCGAAATCCTGCGGTAAGTGTGCATGCGAGGACTCAGGCAAGTCTCGATCAGGCCTATACGACGAAGGCATGAGAGTTTGATCTCTACGCTCGCGTTGCAAAAGGACGTGGCATTGCCAATTAAGGTAATTTAGGTGAGTAGTTCATAGTACGAGAGTTGAATGTATGTGTCGTACCTGGGAATCCTGATGGCCATACTGAGAGGAAGACAATCGTGAAAAGATCGATCGTCTTCCGCCCATGCTCGGGCGTGACGGCCTGGGAGATGCAGGACGAGCGCCTCGCTCACCAACCCGTACGCCAACGCCACCGTGGATTACCGATGTTAATGCCCTTATGGTGCCCGTAGACTCCCTCATGACTCGACGTAGAACCCCTACTAGGCTAGACTTAGGGCGTTCGGCCTCATGTTGTACTGCATCGGAACTATCTTCGAGCATACGGCTATTACGGGCGTATTGCAAGAAAACATGATTAGTACAAGAAATATGAATTGAAATATAATGTATGTCCGTACCGCATCATCTAGACGTGCTGCGCTATGTACAGAGTGGCGGAGGGTCAACCGCTCGACGTCCGTGACCTCCTCGGGCCTTTCAGGAGGTGTGGAAGTAAGGCGTGAAGTGGTACGAGGCACGTACCACTGGGCACGCTGTGACGCACGACTCGAGGTCGTATGGTCGACCCTCCGCTACTACCTGCTCCGTGGCGGACTGCTCCCATGTGGTCGTCCATGGTAACTGCGTGTCGCGCCATTCGTCGCTCCTCTGGCCCCTCCGAGTTTGCCTGTGGGAATGAAAGTTGTAAGTTATAATATGTAAATACAAATTACAATTCATATTTATGAATCGAACGTACATATGCACTTTCCGTGGTAATGGCCAGCCAGCTTGAGGCAGGATTTGCTGGTAAAGTCCAAATTGGCGCATCACTCGAGCTGGACAGTACGCCTCCACCATATGACAAAACACGAGGGGCACCTCGTCAACCAATAAGCACCATCCTGCCAACACAGCTGCGACAATCCGTGCGGCGCCGTAGCCATCAACAAAACAGGAGCCCAGGGGTTCCATATTATATCATCCTCGTGCAGGGTCTCAAAATTGTTATGAAACTCAGTGTAGACTCTGCGAGTTCTATCCTTTGCCCATTCCAAGTAGAAAGCCGTCCACCGAAACCCCATGGTGGGAGCATCAACCGGGTGTCCACCATAGTACTCAGCGTCCAACCGGTACGGGTGAACGGCCTCGCGGAAGTACGGGCGCCCAACAGGAAAATGCTCCCAAGACCATATCTGCAGCAGCGTGTAGCACACTACAAGAACGGGCTCCTCCCCCGTTGTCTTCACGCAAGCCTCGCACAATCCCCTGTATGTGGTGCAAAGCATAGCCGATCCAAAACTAAACTGAGGGACCTCGTCGTCGTGGGCATCAGCTAAAGCCTCCGCGATGTGGATGTAGCCAGGGTAGACAACACCTCCCTGCGCTGTAGGGAACAGCACCCAGCCAAATAGGAAAAGCAGGTAGGCAACAAGGTGAGTTCTCACCGTGCCCTGAGGCGCATTATCAGGGCATCAGATATAACGACAAAGCCATGACAGTGGGACTCCAGGACTGCGCTCAAGGACTGCATGGCTAAATCTGTCTTGCAACCTTACTTTCCAGTCATGCCTCCTTGGAGGCAGAACTATCGGCCTGCCCCTGATAGGCAAGCCGGTGATGTAGGCAACGTCCTGGAGGGTGACGGTCATCTCCCCCCAGTGGAAGTGGAAAGTGTGGGTCTCCGGCCTCCAACGATCCACTAGCGTAGATAAGAGAGGCGCGTCGAAACTGAAGGCTTGCCCGGTGTCCATCATCCGGGCTAGCGGCAGTAGCCCTGAATCCCGTAGAATGGGTACGTACCGCTCGTCCAAGGGCCAGTGCTCCCTTGGGGCCCTAAGAACGAAACACGGTGGCACAACACCTGAAAACCACAGCCTGCTACGATGCTTGGCATCGTAGTATGAGTCAAGCAAAGTCTGCGGGTGTGCAGCCATGTCCTACAAGTACAAAAAAGAAACACAAGTTAATACGGGTAAGTTAACATGACATGACATATCAGCAAATATTATGTGATGTGACATATCAGCAAAAATAAAATTATACACGGGACGTTAAATGATATAACAATAAGTAACATGACATAGGTAGTACAGTACATGATACTACATAACAAAAAAAAAATTACACGAAGGTACTACACGCACAGAAAACAATTATACGAAGGATCATTGACATGGTTTCTACGGATGGGTCGACGAGCCAACCCTATTAGGGCAGTTCTTCATTGTATGCCCCACTGTCCTGCATATACGGCACTTCCGTGCAGCACGTCCGTCTCCCCGCTGACTTGCATTCATATCGTTACGAATTCGCCGTGACTGCCACCGTCTACGGCCGCTCCGCTTCAAAGCGTCATTCTGACACCAAGTCACTTGCCCCGGCCACAGCTCCCTGTAATGCATGTCCAAGCCATACGAGTTGAATTCCGAACTCCATGTTCCGAACAGATAGTCGGCGCTGAAGTACTCAGATATGTATGCCACGGAAGACTGACAGAGAACCGCGCACGCCGCATATACATGCGAGCATGGCTTGTGCAACAGTTGTGGCTTGTTGCATGTGCATGTGGCCACATCACGTACTGTGCACACTTGTTTACGGTATCCTCTGCAATGGCTATCGACAAACTTCTCCCGTAGACGCATTTCAAACTTACGCCTGACTCCATCCATGGTGCGGGCGTCGTATGAACGAGCCTTCTCTATTTTCTTCTCTATGTATGCGTGCATACGTTTGGAGAACAGCTTCCCTCGTCTAGATGCCTCCTTGCATTCATCCCCCTATTCACAAAGTATCCAACGGTCTTGTTCCAGGTCTCATCCACGATGGTACTGATTGGGAGGGACCGAACACCCTTCAGAACACCGTTGTAAACCTCCGACATGTTAGTTGTCATTATGTTGTACCTTGCGCCGTCAGTGTCATGCAACAAGGACCACTTCTCTAGCTCTGGAGCGTGCAACTGCACCCATTGAGAGAAGTTATTCACCTGGCCCTCTGTGGACTGTGTCGTATGTTTCGCAGTCTCCTCATCGAGCACTTTCCATATGGCTTCGAACTTCCGCCTCTGGTTTTGCATGCAGAGCCTCTTAAATATCTTCATAACTTCCTTGCTGCGGAACCTCCTGTGTAGGTTCGCGGCAAGATGCCTCATGCACCAGCGATTGACGACATCATTCCATTGGTAGGGTGGTTGTGTCCCTCCTTGCATGATGTTGATGGCGGACAATAACCCAGCATGCCTGTCCGTTATGAGGCATACGTTCGGACGGTCCTGCACAACAGCTTGCTTCACATTTGCTAGGAACCATAACCAACTCTCCGTGTTCTCGCTTTCCACGAGTGCGTAGGCCACCGGGAGTAGCTGGTCATTGGCGTCCGCCGCAACCGCCATAAGTATGGTGCCCCTGTACTTGCCGGATAGGAAAGTGCTATCCATGGTTAGCACAGGCCGGCAGTACTTGAAGCCCTGGATGGTTGGTCCGAATGCCCAAAACACACGGTCGAGGATGAAACTGTTGGGACCCTTCGTGGGGTGTGGCCTATCCACCTTGTTGATGTAGGTCCCAGGATTGGCTTCAGCAATCTGGTGAAGCATGCGAGGAACAAGGTTGTAGCCCTTTTCATACGCGTACATCATCTCTATAACTTTCGCCGCTTCGCCACACCTTACCGTAGCTAACAGGGCATCCCACCATGTTAACCACGTCGGCCAATAGTATCTTCGGTGAAACGATCACGTCCGCTGTGACCAAGTGAGAAATCAGACTGGCCACATATGAGGACGTGACATTTCTGTGCTTCCACAGTGGCTCGGTAAGCAGACAAGTATGATCCGTCAGCACAGTTACCCTGAAACCCGAACTCCCGCCCTTGAACTTCTGGGCACGGATCTTGCTTGGACAGTCAGCATCCGTACACTTCACAATGTAGGTCTCTTGGTTCGACCTGTACACCCGGTACGTGCGGCTGATGTTAACCGCATATCTAACTATTGCTTGCTGGGCGGCACTCTTCGTAGGGAAGCGTTGCCCTACCAGAAGAGTGTCCTGATCGAAGGCCCACTCAGTGCCGCCTTCGTCTGGCAGCACGAGAGACATCATCACCAGATCGTCCAACCGAGAAGAGACATACTCCACATCGGTGGACACAATGCCACCGACTGGAGCTGCATCGTCGTCTCCACTGCTATCCGTGTCCACTTCCTCATCTTCATCGGATATTGCTTCGTCTGTCATGCCTTCTAGGTCCTCGTGGCAGTCAATGCGAGCGGACCACCACGGCTCGATGTCTTCATTCGCCTGGAATTCATCAGCACCAACTTCCTAATCGATGGCCCCAGAGGATGCTTCAGCGATGACGTCACCGCCACCGCCTTCGAGGGGATTAGAGGTTTAGCCTCCGTCCAGGAAGCGTACATACACCATCGGCCGACGGTGTATCAGCGCTTCAGGGTTCATCACAATTTGCTTGTATTCGTCCCACATTGTGCTTCCCACGATCTTGCATAGGACCCACACGTAGTTGGTGGAACCTTCCACGACTCTGGCATGCACCGCCTCGATGACGAGCTTCTTTCGGGCAGTCTCCCGATCGAATGCGCTTCTCACGCATGTACGGAGGTCTGTCAGACTCATCTCCGTTAGACCCGGAGCCCTGATCACCTTTCTTTCGCAGTTCGAAAGGTCCGCCCCATATGGACCCTCTCGAACAACGCTGTCACCATAAAACACGGATAAATCTAGAATTTCTGCCATTTAGTACCTACCATAGCGAAATGCACAAGCACGCGCATTAGGTACCAACGTAATACTACAGAAATTTCGTTAAAACAAACAAATATTCCATTAATATCATACAAATGCTACACTAAATATTGAACTGTTCGTACCGCAATTTTATTAATTGTCCAGCAAATTTTACGCCCGACAGTGGTATCATTGTACTACTCACTACTGCTGTTATTTCAAGCGCGCCTCATTGCACTGATTTTACCATTTCTTCGGCTACTCTAACTACTAATGTCGTTATTTTGTGTACTACTAGTTATTCTAATATTGCACTACTGCCACAAATGTTGTCATAATGTTATACTAATATTGCCCAAGTTATACACAAATCGCAATAACTGTATTAATCCCGCAAATATTGCCGTAATAATACACTAACATTATTGCAGCGTCCCACATATCGTCATAAAATTACACTAATTTTCAACTAATAAAAGGACCACATTATTGTCATTCTAAAAAATCCGTAATTGTATGACAGAAATACTGGTCTATATGAAAATTTTGAACTAACCTTCGTGAAGATCTTCTGGGGATTAAATGTTCTAAGGGATGTATGATGAACCAACGTTCCAGACTACCTGTAATAAAAAGATCCCTCGTCAAATGATCGAAAATAAAAACTCCAACAAAACTAATACAAAGTATGAATATCATAAAAATTCCTCCAGAAATACGCTTCCGAATTTCCTTTTCCACCTCGCTTTCCTCTCTATTTTCCCCTGCTCTCCGCTCCTCTCCTCTGCCTCTCGGTTAGCAGCGCTCGCACTGCCTCGCTCTTCCTCGGTTTTCTTCCTCGAATGCGCAAGGCAGACCATCGCAATAGAGCTGCAACTTATAGCACCTCCCTGCGCGCATACACCGAAGAAACAGCAATTGGTTATTGCTTTCGGCGTATGACATGACATAACGATTCCAATTAAGCAGCTTTTTTGCGTACATTGCTAGCAAATTTGTACTGTGTTCAGTGAAATTTTTTTCCGACCGAATTTTTTTTTTGCTCCGCGCGTCGCGCCCTCCACGTCCTGTACCATCCGGCCCGCGCGCCCAGCGTCTCTTCGCCCTCCACGCGGCGCCCTCCAGGCCGGCCCGGCCCGCCCCCCGCCCACCACGGCGCCACGGAATCCAGCGGTTGACGACCGCTGGATTCCGCCGGCCCCACCGAGTCACGCGACGATTAAAAAATACCAGCCGTGCGGCCGAAAAAAAAATTACGCGGTCGCTGACCGCTGTAAAGCGAGGAAAAAAATTTAAAAAATAATCATGCGGTCGCTCAGCGCTGGAAAGGTTGGAAAAAAAATAAAAAAAAACACGCGATCGGTGACCGCTGAAAAACACTGTTCCGAGGCTATTTTTGAAATTAATTCATGCATGGGGCTAATTGCGAAAAAAATACAAGCAACGAGGCTAAAAAGGTAAAAATTTCTAACTGTAGAGATCCTCGTGCCCTACAACCCTTGAGACATCTCCTTACGTTCTTAAGCTAGGACAAAAGATACAATCAGTGAGATGAAGACAAAGATTTTGGGAACAACTTTGTACTTGCTAAAGCATAGCAATTACTGCAAAAATGGTAGTGGGCCAGGCTCGGTCAATACAAAAACCACAAACTTCATTCAGTATTTAGAGCGCTAAATTTCTAAGATATCCATTATTTACCGAATAGACAAACACCCACATATTTGACAATAAACTAACTTCTAGTTCACATATCACCATTCCTAGCATGAACATATAATATATCAAAAATGTCAGATATGTCGGTTCATATCTTGCGTATAGTTTGTGCGTATTACTATCAGCCACCAACCTAAGCAAGCGATAGGATCATGATGCGTCAAAACCTGTATACTACACAAGATAGTATAATTTTGCATGTAGTGATTTGTTGTGACCGAACAAATATCTAGATGAGGTTAAGATTTAAATACTAAATTAAACTATCAATACCAGGTCATGATTTAGGCAACCATCAATCAAGACCATGAACTCGTGTAGAATAGTTTATACTTTATGCGCGTACCTCAACACCGGCCACTCGCCTATTTTCTCTTCCTTTGTTGACGAGCAAACTCCATGTAGGAAGGCAATCTATTGTTTCAGTTGAAAGCATAAGTAAACTGAAATTGTACTAACACCTGTAGCAAAGAACATATGCTTAGTATATCTGATATTCACTGTTGGTTTAGGAAATCAGAACAATTAGCTTAACATTCATGAAGTGACAGAAGACACAATTGATCACAAGCTAATTTGCTATGATTAATAATAATTCTTGTGAAGGAGAATGAAGGTAAGATGTATAAATCCAATAATTCATCACTTTCTCCTAAAAATAGCCAATTATGAATTATCATGCGGGAAAAGGTGCAAAACAAAGCCACAAGATTGTTTTCAACAATGTTTAACTTCAATAGAATTTTAGGCCGACAGAGCCCTCGTCACTACTCTCCTCATAGGTCAAAGAGACTACGTCATGGATTTCTCTACATGTTTGGTCAGAAAATAGTTAGATATTCAGATCAAAACAAATGAGAAGAACAAACAAGCCAAAACACTAGAAAACTGTTATTTTTTGTGATCTGAAACAAAGAAAGAAAATTCAGAATAGCAAATTCTATAGGTGGCATGATTGTCTTCTCATTTAATAGAGCCATAATAAATCCTGAAATCAACTCTTTTTGGAAAAAGGAGAACGAGTAGGTGCAAGTATATAACTCTCCTAACTCTTGTTGTAAGGATAAAAGGGAGAACATGTAGGCGCATGCATGGTTCAAAATCTCGTCGAAATTTCGGAAATCTCGATCGAAATATCAGCTTTCGGCCGGGGCCAAGATTCCATATATCGTCGGGATAAAAATAAAATTGAAAATTTTCAAATTGCTACAGTGATTTTGGTCAATTTTAGCGAGATTTCGTCCTTTGGACCGAGATGTTCACAAAATCGACCAGTTTTCATGTTTTTTTTGTCCAGATTTAGCACCAAATTTTTTGTGGTGAATTGTAATGCCTTTTATGAGGAATATATATGAAAACTTTGCAAAAATAATACATATACAAATTATGACACCAAAACAACAAAGAATCAGTTTTAAATATACCACCTTGATCAGCCATGTGCATAATAATTAAAAGTAATCTAGTTATTTTTAATATCTTCTTAGTTTATATGCCAAAAAATATAACATGTAAACTCGGAGGAGGGAGTACTAATTACTAAATAGCTAGAACTGTCATTTGTATCTTTCCCAACCCTGATTTCCTGCTCATGTGTAAACAACTAATGTGAGCACGCAGCAAGAAGAATCGAGGGTGGCACATCGCTGCTCAGCAAATATAGAGGACTCTGACACTAGCCACAAGCGGGCGACCAGCACATGAGCTAGAGGTTGACATCCCCTTTGGCTGGCAAGTGGGGCCGGGAGGGAGTGGCCCTAGCAAGTCAGTGTCGCTGCATGTGGTGTAAGTGTGCGAAGTGTCCGGTGTGGCAGTTGGATGCGCTTTAATTAAGTCCTTGTCCCTTCCACCTGTTGAATACAAGCAAAGGCTTTAATTAAATGTGCTCGTGGAATTTGGCCAGGCTTTGATACGGTTGTGTTACCCTTGATCCACTTAATCATGTGTTGGTAGTAGCATTAAGAACTATCGTTTTCAATTTTGCACGTTTATATTTGTATTGGTCTCTGATGTAGTAGCATCTTAGGTAGTTGATTTCATATTGAAATGTCAAATATACGTGCTATCATGATTTTATCCCTTTGGTTATACTAACTTTCTTTATGAAATGGTGCCAAATAGATATACTAGTTGGGAGCATTTGATAAGAGGATCAGAGGTCTGAGGTCGAGGGACGTACCCTGGCATACCTAAAAAGGTTAGACAGGCTAGGCTCTCAGACCTCAACAGATCTCAGGAGAAGAAGGAGAAGCGGGTGGAGCGCCTCCGTAAGGAAGAGGCTTATGCCGACTGGGCCACTGACTATCGTACCGAGGAGGAACAGCTCAAGATGGCCATAAAGGCCTCCAAAGAAGAGGTTTACCTTAGGAGCCAAGGTTTGACCCTAGGATCGGGATCTGGGAGTGGTGCAAGGAGGCTCGCGGTCCAATCCACGATCAGTCGAATGTTCAACATGTCCAAATTGACACGGGAAACCATGGCTCCATCGATCCTGACCTTGCATAGAGTGGTGTCCCATATCAACCCCGTATTGACAGTGCATTCAAGCAGGGGGTGAGGCAAAAGGTTGGGAGGACATGGTCAAAGTGGTTCCATGCAAATGCAATTCCAGGAAGGAAGCCCGAGTGTCCGTACTCATATGTATACAACGCTCTTAGGGTTTTTAAGTTAAAAATCAATCGTTAATTGTACTAACCTCTTATGTCCGCTGTGAATAGGTGCACTTAAGATGACGCAGGATCTTAGCCTAGGGATTCGTTCACCACATGGCCACGAGATCGATGGGAAGTACCTCGACGAGAACTAGGAGATTATCGAGTACCTTCGAAAGTTCAAGTCCGACTGGACCACATTCGGTGTGACAGTCATATGTGACTCCTGGATTGGCTCGATAATGCAGAGCATCGTCAACTTCATGATGTTCTGCAACGAGGTCATATTCTTCCACAAGCCCGTCGATGCCACAAGTATGCCATTGCCGTGTGTTGGTAGTAATGCAAATGTACGCACTAACTTCCGACATCTACATTCAACAGGCAAGATCCATAACCACAAGTACTTGCTACAGGAGATTACGAGAGTGGTGGCGGACGAAATCGGGGCTGACCACATGGTACAGGTGGTTACTGACAACGCATCCAACTTCATGAAAGCCTGCCAGATGTTATGAGTGCAGTACCCATAGTTTATCTGGCAGCCATGTGTGGCACACACGGTGAACCTCATGCTCAAAGATATGTGCGATGTCCCTGATATCAAAGGGGTCGAGGAGTGGCGAAGAGGATTTGCCGCTTCTTCTACAACTACATGAATCTACATACGCAGATGAGAGAGCACATATGCAAAGAGTTGGTGAGATCAAATGCCACGCAGTTTGGCATGGCTTTTATTTTCCTAGATAGTTTCAGGAAAAAGAAGAAGTTCCAACAGTGGATGACCCATTCGGACTGGACAAGTAGCAGGTGGGTTGGGATGGAGGACAACAAGTTCACATACGACCACCTCGTCGACAGTGGTTGGTGGGACCTTTTGGAGTGGTGCATGAACACCATCGAACCTAGCTTGCAGAGAGCAGCACCGCTGATCCCCACATGTCGACTGGTACGCTACTAATTTTAGATAATGTTCATTATGTTTCATGTAGGTGGAGCACTAGTACTTTAATGTTATTGTCTACACTGACTGACACACTTTTTTTTGGTGTTGTCTGTAGCACAATGGTGGATGGCGTTCGAGAATTAGACATCGGCATTGTAGAAGTACGCTATGAGGTTGATATCACAGTGTGCATCGTTGAGTGGTTGTAAGGGAAATTGGAGCAATTTGCCTTAGTGCACATAAATGAGATTGTAACCGTGTTAGAATTTTATAAATTCGCTCGAATATGATCATGACCTAAAATTTTTATGACAGATTAATAATTTCCTCAGAACCCTTATCTAAATTTTTTTTTAAAAATAAACTTGTTTTGTTTTCCCAATCAAATATATAGATGCAATACATCTAGCACTATAAGGCTTTTATCAGGACAGTAGTACTGTCATAATTTTTGAAAATTTCACAGGCTTGATCATCATCTGAAAATTCTATGGGAACATTAGTGATGCTTTAGGATTATCCAAAAAAATTCAAAAAAATTTAGCGTAGTTTGAAACATTTTTCATTTGGTTGAAATTTGTCAATCAGCTTTTTATCAAGATAGTAACACTCTACAAATTTTGTAAAATTCCTTAGGTTTGATCATAATCTAAAAATTTATAGGGATATTATTAATGTGTCAGGACCATTAAAAAAAATCAAAATTTTCTAACGTGTTTTAAACCATTTTTCATTCAATTGAAATATGTCGGTCAACTTTTATCAGGACAATAGAACTATCAAATTTTTAAAACTTCCTCAGGCTTTATCATCATCTAAATTTTTTATGGGAATATTAGTGATGTGTCAGGACCATCCAAAAAAAATTAAAAAAATTTAACATCGTTTCTACCATTTTTTGTTCGGTTAATTTTACCAATATTTCAGCAATTTCGGTCGAAATTTCAATAATTTTTGTTGAAATTTAGGAAATTTCGTTTCAATAATTCCAAATTTCAAATTGGTTTTTCAATTTTGACCTAATTTTATCTAAAATTCCATGATTTCACCAAAATTTCAGATTTCACCCGCCTTCAAGATGTAAACCGAAAACGAATTTTCAAATTTGTATACCTGGCCCGGCCTGCTCAGAACTATGGGCTATCGAGGTTTCTCGCTCGGGCCGACGGGAGTGGTTGCCGGGCCAGACGAGCCGGCGTGATGAGCAAAGCGAGAGAATCCACCGTGCCGAGCTGAGAGAGCTCGTCCTTCGTGTGACGAGACTAATATTCCATTGCCAAATCCGATCCATTCATCTCCCTTCGCTTTGCTTACCACATCTTGGCCTCTCCGCCTCTACCTGTCCTCTTCCTCCTGTTTCACCGATTGACACGTCCAGTCAAACTTTTACTATCGATATCTTTTTAAAATGTTTACTTTGGATATATAAAAATTATATATATATATTTGTCTCAAAATATATTTTTGTAATATTATAATTTTATTGGATTTTTTTATATATTATAATAGAAATTAATGATCAAGTACATGTTTAAAATAGAACCATGCAGATGTCCAAAACGACAATGGACCGGAGGGAGTACTAATGAAGCCATCTATCTTGGTCGTAAGCACCAACAGTTACTGAAAGCTACAACTAACCAAGCGTACATCATCACTTGCAGATGCAGCGGAATCTGACGCTTAACCAGAGTACAAGACCGGCTTCTGCAATGCATACCTCGCTTCTAATGCACAAATAAATAGTACTTCATGTTAAGCACAGGTATTCGATCACTCAGAACAAAGCAGAGTACTCGTTAAGGATCATAAAGTTTGATAGGTCCCGTCCCACCAAGCATGTGGTATTGTCTCCATTTTTTTCTTCGGTGGAACACCGAATGATACTAGTAGCAATCAACATAGATAAATAATAGATACTCCACTTTAGGAGGGGGATTCACATTAATTTCACTCGAATCCTCACTCTCCCGTCCCGAGTCTCCTCCTCTCCTTCCTAGTCACATAAATCATAATAGACCACTGCAACAGCTGCGGGGACACAGAACACAACAGGATCTAGTAGCATCCTACCGGATAAATTCATTACTAACCAGATGAACTTATAGAGCGAGTAGCAATGGAGGAAAAATCAGACCACTAATCAATCTAGCCGTCTAGGGGCACTTGGGCCCGCCCCTCTTGGTCTTCCAGTTGCTGTAGCAGGGGCACGCGGCCTTGTTGCCGTAGGTGCCCGGCGGCACGCACAGGCACTTGGCGCAGCACTTGTTGCAGAACGTCAGGCACGCCTTCTTGTACTGCGTCCCCCCGCACCGCCCGGAGCACTTGGACGAGCACTCTGCACACCACACGCCCAAGAACATCAGCAGGGAAGAAGCTAGATAAGAAATGTGCAGATGTCGAAAGATCGCGAGCAGGTTGAGCAGTTAGCTACCCCATGGCTTAAGGTTGCCGCCTCCCATCACCTCCTGCCACAAGCCAAAGGAGAAGAATACAAGATTGGTTAGTGAGCGGCAATGCCTGAAAGGCTGAAGGAAGGTGAAGTGAGCTTACCGCCGGGAAGGCCACGTCGAGGAGGAGGAATGCAAGGAGCAGGAAGGAGATCTTAAACATCGCTACCTCTCTCCTCTGCTTTCGTGCCTCTTGAGGGTTGAGCTGCTGAGGCGGACGTGAGCGGTGAGCCTGTGACGGTGAGATATTTGGGTGGCACATTTGGTTAGCCGTGGTTGGTTGGTTTATATAGGGCAAGAAGGAAGAGCAAGAGGCAGAGAGGAGGAGACGGGGTCGGTGGTAGTGGTTCCAGTGGGAGATGACTAGGTGAGCAGTTATGGAAGCGTACTGTGGAGAGGACGGGCCGGCTGGCCTCCGGCATGTGATGCGTCAGTGGGTGCGCAGACAAAGGTTAGCCATGCAACGCATGTTGCGTCGCAGCCCTTGTTTTTACATTATTGTTGTGTGTTGTTGCTATTGGTAGGGATGAGAAGGGAACAGGAACCGGCGGTAAATCGCTGATCTGTTTTTATTTTTATATTTTTTATCAGTTGTATTTTGAAGCTTGTGTTGAGAGAGTACAAGAGACCTAGAGTGACAAGGTCTTTGATATCCGGTAAAAACATTGTTTGATTTTAGAGTAAAAAATACTAGAAATTTATGCGCGGCGTGCCACGTCGCTGGCGTCGCTCTCCACGCAAAAAAAATCGATAAAACGCGCGATTAACGCTGCATACACGAGTAAATCGAGAAAACGCACGAAAAGGATCTAAAAATAAGTTTGTATTTTTCGCAAAAGGGCTTAAACGTAATGCTAGAAAAGCGGAAAAAGGACATAAATGCAATGCATAATTTTTTTTTAAAAAAAAGGACATGAATTTCTTTCTTAAAAAATGACCTAAACGTAATTTCGATTTTCCTAAAAAGGACCCGAGCGCTACTCCTAAAAACGCTAAAAGGGCATGGACGTAATATATAATCTTTTTCGGAAAAAAACCCAATCGTAATATTTTTTCTCGAAAAGGACCTATCCGTATTTTTTTTTAGAAAAGGACCCGGATGTAAAAAAAAATTGGCCGGCTCGGCTCGAGCCGCGAGCCGAGCCGGCTCCCTCCCAGCTCAAAACGTCCTGGGACCGACGTTTCTTCCAATTATAGTATAGGTATGATTCGAATGTTGTGTAGTCAAACCAAAAAAGATTCAGTATTTAGTGCATTTTAGTAGTGTACTGTATTTTTAGTTTTTATAGTTTTGCGTCTTTGGTCAACTGGGACTGCCCATTAGGACAGGTACAGTACGATCATCTTAACTCATTATTAGTATGTACACATCAGTTTTATCCTATATGGAAGAGTGAGAAACGATGAAAGAGAAGAGACCGACTCTTATTTTGCGGCCAGCATCATATGGAAAACAACGTGTTATATCTAGCCAAAAGCCCGTGTTGGAGCTGGTGCGAGCGACTGTTAGCGTTGAAGTTAGTGTTTTGCCAATAGCTACAAAGGTGAAGTTAGTGGTGAATGCTCAAATTAAATGTTCTAGTGTTTTTTTAAAGACAACCATTAGAGGTAGTTATTGTATATGTTGATTTTATTGTTTGCTCTAGATGATATAGATAAGAGATAGAGTAACTAATGAATTTTATTATTGTAGCTACACTTACGAGTTACAACTCACGAGCATGGCTTTGCATTCTGAGCAGCCTGTGAAAATGCATGTGGTTAACTCCATCAAAACAAGTGCTGGTGAAGTCGGAAGCAAACGATGAGATATATAACATGTATACATTCTTTCGACGAAGTGGTCATATCCTAATGTTTTAAGTCTCAGTTCGTTTCAGCTTCTGGATTATAGGAGAAGTTGGTTCTAATTGTGAAAGAATCGAGCTAGGTCGGCTGCGACTTCTAGATTTCGGACCAGGCCGACGAGAATCAGATTCCAGCCAGATTCTAATTCTATGTAGAGGGTAGCTTCTGATTGTGGGTAGGGATAAAAACGGTACGGAAACGGTCGGTAAATAGCTGTTCCGTTTCCATTTCCATATTTTTTACCGGTAACGGAAACGAAATCGGAAACTCCGAAAACGGATATGAAAACGGATAGTGACGGAAACGGAAGTGGAACGGATACGGAAACATAAACGGTAAATTTCACAAGAATATAGTACATGATCTATCCAAAGTTTCAAACATACCAACTTTGAATGGTATTGTAGCTACATAAAATATCTTAATAACATTAGCCAACGTGGACTCATTGAGCATGGTATGAACAAGGACATGTAAACATTGTTTACCTCAAAATCAGCCAACACATTATAGTATAATAGCAAACATAGATAGTTTCACATCATAACATAATAGCAAGGTCACGTAGTTCCACATCATAACATAATAGCAAAGACATGTAGTTCCACATCATAACATAATAGCAAACACATTTAGTTTCACATCATACCATAATAGCAAACACATATAGTTTCAAATCGTTAAAACTTAATTTTTTCTCAAGCTATCTGTCCCCCATATTAATCCATCATATTCTCCTCCATATCAGTATCATCGACATCATCTTGCTCCTCCAACTACAAAGACAAGCACGAAACAATAGTAATATTTTTGATAAGACAAATAGAAGCACATTAAACTAAATTTTACTTGATTTGCACAATATGGTTTGTAAGTTAGATAAAAAAAAGGCAAACCGTTGCTATCGAGCTTGCAAAATGTCGCTCAAGGCTATCCACGTCCAACTCAGTCATGATAGATGCAATGGTACCACCTAAATGATTAGTACAAACTCATTAGACTTAAATATTTTCACATTATGAACAAACTATTGAAACAAACTAAAAAGTTACCTTTTAATGCTGCGGTCCAATCCTTAATACAAATTAAAGCTTGCACAATCTCAAGATCTAGACGGCTGCGAAATGGGTCAACAACCCGTCCACCAGCACTGAATGCTGATTCTGAAGCAACCGTTGATACTTGAATAGAAAACACATCACGAGCAAGCTGAGAGAGAATAGGGAGCTCAACTTGCTTGACCTTCCACCATGACAAGATATCGAAATGCTTGTCTTTTATAGATGCTAAAGGTTGCTCCAAGTACACTTCCAACTCATTTTTGCTAACATGATCTGTTTCACTAATGCTATGCAAGAACATATCAAGCTCATCATCCTCATCAACACTATCAATTTGAGAATCCACTTGGTGCACATTTTTAGCGCTAGATACTGTCTTCTTCGAAGCAGATACATAAGCTTGGAACAACTCATAAACAACTTTAGTAAACTTATCAATTTCTTGCATAGAAGGAATGGGGTAAATCTTCGATGCATAATATTCTATCACATTTCTCTTGTATCTAGGATCAAAGAAGCATGCTACATCAAGTGCCATGTTGGATTTTTCCCAATACTTGTCATATTTAATTTTCATGGAATGTGCCATAGCTTTAATTACTAGGTCAGAGTTGTCACAACATTCTGCAATTGCAATCTTAATTTGACAAAACTTTCTGAAAAATAGATTTGCAGTTGGATATTTAGTGCTAGAGAATAACTCAGTAACATCATAAAAAAGCTTCAAGCATGCAGATATCGATATTGTCATAGCCCAATTATTGGAAGTTGGAGCACATTACTTATATTTGCTTGAATTCCGAAGAAAGAGCCTACCAAAAGCAACTTTATAGTAAATTGCACTCTTCAACATAAGATATGTGGAGTTCCACCTTATAGGAACATCCGATGAGAGACCCTTGGTCACATCCAAGTCACACTCTGAAGCACACTTCTTAAACTCTTCATATTGCAGTGGAGAGCTCTTCACAATTGCGACTGTATCTCTAATATTTGCAATGGCTGGTGCAATTGTCTTTAAACCATCTTGGGCAATGGGATTCAAAATATGATTCAAACATCTCATATAGAAAAAGATGCCATCACAGATTAATGGAGATATCTTATTGAGTTTGCTCACTATCCCCTGAACACATTTATCATTTGCTGAAGCATTGTCCAAAGTAAGTGCAAGCAATCTCCTATCAAGATTCCAATCTACTACACTATCATAAAACGATAAGCACAATTTTTTCCCGAATGATGCCCTTCTACATGCATGAACTTGATAATCCTTTTTTGCATGCACCAACTGTCATCTATCCAATGTACTGTGATGCACATGTAGCCTTTGTTTTGATTAGATGTCCACATATCCATAGTTGCACTAAAGCGGCATTCAATTGTTTTAAAGTACTCATACAGTTTTTTCTTTTCCTCCACAAACATATTCAATATATCTTTTCTCACAGTAACACGACTTTTAATTGGAAAAGAAGGACGCAAACTCTTGATAAAGTCCACAAAGTACTCATGCTCAACAATATTAAAGGGATATTCATGCATGATAATTGCGAGATAAATTTTTTCAAACCGATGACCTCATCATACCTATAAGTCTCAATAGATGCAATGGATTCGTCGCCCTCACTCTTCTTCAGATTGATTGTTTGATGCCCAGTCAAGATAAAATGCTTGTGTTTCAAGTGACTTTTGAAACCCGATGCTCCTCTACTGCTCTCGCATCTACCTTTGTAACAACATCCGGTCTTATTGCACCTAGTCCATAGCTGTACAACATTGTTGCCTTTTTTATCTTTTGCATTAACCTCATACTTGGTGAAGTGCATCCAAACATCAGAGGTGGCTTTCTTAGCTTTTTTTTCAGGTGGTGGCTTACCCTCAGTTTCATCGATCAAATCCACACTTGGAGTTGGAGTAGCATCTGCAATAATATTTGGAGTTGGAGTAGCATCTGCAGCAATATTTGGAGTTGGAGTAGCACTAGGGGGCTCCAGCAGCAGCAATGACTGAGCCAAAGCAGGGGATGTCGCGCTTGCACTTGCACTGCTGCTCCTACTTGCAGCATTGTCCATGGCTATCTGTTATAGACAAATGGATTACAAAAAAGCTTGGAATATTACATAATATGCAATGCACAAATTGGAAATCATCTGAAGGAAAAAAAAACCATAAGATACACATACACACACGAGAGAAGCAGATGTCAATAGAATTTAGATAAAAGCAGATGTCAATACAATCTAGATAACCATCCAACCCACATTTACTTAATAACCAGACAATTATGTTACTTAGTAGAATATTTATGCTGCTTAGTAGAATATTTATGCTGGAACAATTTATCCTGCCATTGCTCAAACAGCTTGTATGGATACAAGGCAGCTTAAAGGAATATGAGGACAATATTGCATATATAGAACCAAAAGTGTTATTTGATTCGCAGACTCCGCTGCGATATTTGAGAAGATATCAAAATGATCATTTCAGTGATATACCTAGTGGACAATTCCTGATCCAGGTGGAACACCAAGCATGTTACGGAATGCAGTGGAACCCCATTTCAAAAACCCAAACCGCTCCTTGTTACGATGGAACTCAAGCTCTATATTTGCCTGAACAGCATTTTGTGATCTTGCCACATCAACTTGTATTGAATGATCAATAACAAGGTCTACATGTAGCTGCAAAACAAATGTATGAAAAACAATACATCCATCCATATCAGCGAATGAGCGAAAGCACACATGCATCAACTTCATATATTGACAAAGAGAGCAGCAGTAGACCACAATATGTGAATCATTGTGAGGGGAAAAGTTGTCATAGGATTATCTTTTGAAAATTCTGGTTGAATCAACTCAACAATAATGAGATCATAGGATTAAGAAGTTGGATTCATACAGCTCAAAAGAAACTCGACTAGAACAGATGATATCGCACTGAATGAGATGATAGGCTAAGGAGCTAACCTCAAGATTCAAGACTAGTATGTCACACACTCCTCATACTGTCATAAAACATCAACAAAGAATGGGCAATAAAGTATATCTATTCAGAATTACATCATAACCACACTTTGTACATCAGTGTTGATTAAAGAAGATGACACTGAATGTCGTTAATTGTAAAAATAACAAAGTAGGACATAATTTTTTTTATCAGTGTAGTATCACTAGCAAAAAAAGGCATGCTAGAAGACAGTATTTCTCAATGCTAGAACACATTGCAGTTCATACAACAGATAGGGGACGACGGCGTGGAGGCGGCGGCGTGGTGGAAGAGGGGCACCGGAAGAGCCAACTGTACCTTCAGGTGACGGCGGCGTGGAGGCGGCGCGGTGGGGGACGACCCGTGGAGGTGGCTCGGTGGGGGCGACGCGGCGAACGAGGGGCGCGGGGCGCTGTGGATCAGTGGTGGAGGCGACGAGGGGGCGAGGGCCGCGCGGTGGACTAGGGGCGGGGTGGCGCGGTGAACGAGGGGCGGTGGGGTCGGGGCGAGGCGGTATGGTGGAAGCGCGGTGGTCCGGTGACGAGGGCGCGAGGCGACGGACGGGCCACGGTCGGGGCTGGGACGGCGCGGTGAGGCCGTGGCTTCGCCGGTCGGGATGGGGCGGTGGCGCGGTGAGGCCGTGGGGTCGCCGGTCGGGGTTGGCGGGCGCGCGTGAGGGTCAAGGGGCGGCGCGTGAGGTCGTTAGGTAGGGTCGCGCGTGAGGGTCAGGGGCGGCGCGTGAGGTCCGACGATCGAGGGTGAAGGAGGCTAGGGTAGTTCGTGACTTCGTGCCTCGTGGCCTCGTGGAGACATGGAGTCGTGAAATTTGGTTGGCCGCGGTTCGAAATTCGCCATTGGTATCTGAAATTTCCGAACCGTTTCTGTTTCCGTCGGATCTGATTCTTTCATTTCCGGAAAAAAATCCGCTTCGCTTCGTCTCGATATTTACCGCTTCCGTTTAGAAAAGAGCTTTCGTTTCGTTTTAAATCGGAACGGTCGGAAAATTTCCTTTCCGTTTTCATCCCTAATTGTGGGAGAAGCTGTTCAGAATCCTCCCCGTTCGACAAACAATCCACTTTTTTTTAAGCAGAAGCCGTGCAGAAGTTGAAACGAACGGGACTAAATCTCCACGAGATCGAGCTGCACATGGCGCAGCTATATATGGAGTGCATCTGTATAGCTCTAGGGTTAGGGGGTGTTTGGCACAGCTTCAGCTCTACCAAAATCTGTAGAATTAGTGGAGCAGTGTATTCTTAGTTTCAAAAATTTATATAGCTGGAGATGTGAGTATATTAAGAGTTTTTAGATAGGTCATCGTATTTATATTTTATACTAAAAATATAAATTTAATTCACTTTATTTTAGCATATAAGCTCCAGATCTAAGATAGAACTGAGATCTAGAGTTCTGTCAAATAAGACCTTACTTTGGCACATCTACTTCTCACTTTTCTACTGTAGAAGTCAAAAATTATTCCAAACAACAAGCCTTTGAATGGCTTCTCGAAGCACAAGCCGAAAACAAGTTAGAAGCAAAACCCACCCACCAAGAGGTGTCCGTAAGGAGAAGCAAGGGTTTCTGTGGGTGACAGATACTATATTGACCCTGAAATTCTAGTTATTTACACCCTCCCCCATTTGTCACTCATATAAAATACATACAACTCTTCAGTCTTCACCCTTTGAGTTATTTCTTCCCCACATCTCCCAACTCCTATCCCTGTCCCGAAGCCGGAAGCTCTTCTAAATCGTGTGGTCTAGGGCTTGACGGCTGGCCAACCCATTGCCCTGAAGCTGACCTCGTCTCCTCGTTCTCACCTTTGTCCTTTCTCCTTCCTCGGGTTTAGAGGTGGGCACTCGGTCCGAAATTTTTTGTACCGACCCGAGGCATAATGAGCATGGTCCGGTTCAAAGTTCGTCTCGGCAAGAAGTGGGTCGTGCCTTGCGCGGTATGACACTGTAGCACGGGCCGTGTCGGGCCCGAGAGCTGGGCACGATGGGCGGTATGGCCTGGCACGATACTGTAGCACGGACCGTGCTAGGCCCGATGACCCAGAGCATGAAGAAGAAGCCCAGCATGAAGGTCATCGACCCGCAGAACATAAGCGCCATGGACGCCACCCTCGTGTCGACACCTGAGAGAGACGGGCAAAACGGGAAAGAGCTGAGAGAAATTGAGAGACGGTGCAAGAAGCTGCTCTCTCTCGCTCGTCTCTCTCAATCTCTCTTAGCTCTCTCTCAATCTCTCTCGCTTGTTGTTCTCACTCTCTTTCTCGTCCATTGCCCCTCTCTCGCCCGTGTTCAGCACATTCCCTTCACTCTCTGTAACTGTTCAAGAATAAAGAAATTTTAGTTTTCCCATAATATTTGTGTCAACTGCCTCAACTTCATGCATCTTCGACTCCTTTTCTCTCGTCGCAATAATGCAAATGGGCCGAGCCTGAGCCAACACGGCACGAAGCAGGCACGACGCCTACCTCTACTTAGGTTACATTGCTCCTGTTCGTCTCCCCTGGGTCGACACCACCCTCCCTAACTCCGGAGGTGGACGAGTTTTGAAATGGCGGCTGGAATGAAAAAATTCAAAAGAAATTGAATTGCAATAGTGATCTCGCTATATCTCGGCAAGATCTCGCCATATACCGTCGAAATCTCAGGATTTTAATCCGGAATTTGATATTTTATGACCGGATTTGACAGTAAATTAATCAATAACCCTTATGAAAGTCATATCCTACGAAAATTTGTTGAAAAACTAAAATTTTGAAATAAAACTTTAGAAACACTATCGGATTTTTATAAAATTATACATGCTTTTATCATTATGTGAAAATTTTGTGGTACCATCCCATGAAGTGTAGGGTCATACATAAAAAGTTTCAAAATAATTGAACTTTATTTTTTATCTTGAAAAAATCAAAAACAGAATGAACATAATTGGGACAATAACATTGCTAGAATTTTATAATTTTTCTCGAGTGTGATCATGATCCAAATTTTTTTTGAGAGCTTAATAATTGCCACAGTACCATTATCTAATTTTTTTTAAAAAATAATTTATTTTTTTGCTCAATCAAATCTATGTATGCATTGAACTTCATTTGTTATATTTTAAAAATAAAAAATAGAAAGAACATAAATGGTACAATGCAATTGTAAGAATTTTATAAATTCACTAGAGTGTGATAAGGTCCAATATTTTTATGAGATCTTAAGAATTTCCTTATAACCCTTCTGCAAAATTTTCAAAAAATTTAAACATTTTTTATTGCTAAAGCAAATTTATGTATTGATTATCAGACTTTTATCAAGACCTAGAACTGTCAAAATTTTTGGAACTTCTTGAAGCTTGATAATCATATAACAATTTTATATAAATATTAATGACACATCAAGACCATCCAAAAAAATTCCAAAATTTTCTAACATGGTTTGTACAATTTTTCATTTGGTTGAAGTTTGCCGATAAGGCTTTTATTAGGACAGTACCATTGTCCGAATTTTTGAAAATTAATGAAGGTTGAACATCATCTAAAAAATTTATGAGAATATTAGTGATGCATCGTAACCATGCATAAAAAATTTAAAAATTTTCTAAAGTGGTTTGTTTCATTTTTCATTCGGTTCAAACTTGTCGGTCAGCATTTTATTAGGATAGTAGCAATGTTTGAATTTTTAAATATTCCTTAGATTTGATAATAATCTGAAATTTTTATGGGAACATCACTGATGTGTAAGAAACCTCCACAAAAAGTACGTTGTTTCGTCCGGATTTCGCGTTGTCCAATTTTGCCAAGATCTCGGTAAATCTCTCCAAGATCTCGGCAAAATCGGCCAAGATCTCGGTCCTACCTGTCGAAAAAATACCTGATTTGAAAATCTGTTATTGTGGTTCGCCGGGAATTTATCTGAAATTTCTAAATCTCGCCGAGATTTTGTTCTCCGGTCGCCTTTGAGATTTCGAGCGAAAACACGATTTCAATCCTTGGGACCGAAATGCTACTGTGTTGCTCAACAAGTTGAATTAACAAATGAACGGATATGGAGTAGTATTGTCCAGTACATCAATGAAATTGATGGATTTTCTAGTTAAGTTATGTGAATTTATTTTTGAATCCAATGACATTATCCATCATCAGATTACAACCAATTATTTCGGAAAAGGGGCCCTACAGTGCACTAGTAGCTCAACATAGAGTAGAATAGAGCGGGCCAATTTCAGCGGCAAACACGAGGCTAGGTCGTTCTTTTGGCAAGGAGTTACGGGGAGGGCAAGCCAAGTCGCCGTTCTGTTACGGCGCGCCTAGATCTGCGGCGCGGTTGCCGGCCGTGGGTGGGGCGGTGAGACCGAACGGTGCACGGCGGTCGCCCGTACTGCACTACTACGGCCTACGGCGGTACGTCCGCTCCGCGTGCGACCACCGCGCTGCTGCGCCTCCGCATGGTACCCCGGCCTCGTGCGCGCCAAGTAACACGCGGGCCCCGACGCCGGCGGGGCTCACGCACTGCGTTCTGTCCAGTGTCCATGGCTGGTTGGTTTGGCTGCCGAGCTGTGGTCAGGACTCAGGAGTCAGGAGTAACATGGGGAACGGCAGCAGGTGGAAACAAATGTGCTGGCTTGGGAGCTGGAGCGCGCACGGTCTCGAGGTGGTTTTCCACGGGCTACTCGCTCCCTATGCCGACCTGCCCTTTTATCCGCGCGCGCTCTCCAACGCTTCTCCAGTCTCGTTCATCAGATCAACCGGCCATATTGAGAAAATCGTTTTGCATTAGGAAATCGAGAAATTTTTACAGTGGTAGTCTTTTGACTGTTTTCTTTAAATAGTTATCGGTGTGACGAAATTACAGAAATAGTCTCCTTGAGGCAAATCCAACGGCCGGTTTGCCCTGATTTTTTTAATATTTTTTTATTGCTTTCTAGTGGACTGGTTTCACTGAATTTAAAAAAAAATATTTTTTCATTGCTTTCCAGCAGAATGAAACCATTGGATATTTTAAAAAAAAATTCGGCGCATGGGAGGGTTTTTTTTTATTCCAGCGGAGGGCGTCCGCTGGATTCAAAGGTTCGAGTTGCGAACTCTCAGAGTTTGTCATTGTTTTCTTCTGTTTGTCGCTTGGAATGTTCGTCTGCATGTTGATACCTGCGCAGCAGTATTTAGTATGTACCAAGTCAAACTTGCCCATAGTATGCACGAAAAAATGAAAAAAAACAGCGCTTTGGGTCCGCTGGAAATCTTTGAATCCAGTGGACGCCCTTTGCTGGAATAAAAAAATACTCTCCTGTGCGTTGATTTTTTTTAAAAAAATATCCAGTGGTTTGGTTCGGCTGGAAATTAATGAAAAAATATTAAAAAATATTCAATGACTGGTTCATTTGAAAGCAATGAAAAATATTTTAAAAATTCAAAATAAGTCGCTTTCGGATTTGCCTCGAGGGAGCTATTTCCGCAATTTTATCACAACATGGCTATTTTCAGGAAAAAAAATTTAGCGTTTTTTCTTTTAAAATAATCTTTGAATCCAGCGGACGCCCTTCGCTGGAATAAAAAAAAATACTCTCATGTACGTTGATTTTTTTAAAAAAAATATCCAGCGGTTTGGTTCGGCTAGAAATTAATGAAAAAATATTAAAAAAATATTCAGCGGACTGGTTCCGCTGGAAAGCAATGAAAAAATATTTTAAAAAATTCAGCGCAAATCGCTTGCTGGATTTGCCTCGAGGGAGCTATTTCCGCAATTTTATCACACCATGGCTATTTTCATGGGAAAAAATTAGCATTTTTTTCTTTTAAAATAATCTTTCTCTCTACTAAAATTTAGTAGTCGCCCGTGGCAACGCGTCGGTTTTTAAAATTGATGTTTCACGATCGATCCCATGTCACATCCTGCTATATATATACACTGTACTCAAATTAATTAGTTGCTGTTAATACCCTTGTGATCCTATATATATGACATTATTAGGATAGCATATTCGCGTGTATATATATACACTAGATTAAGGGCCTGTTTGTTTCAGCTTTGGATTCTCTAAAAACTGATTCTGGATTGTGGTTTTTGAGAAGCTGATTCTCCAAAAGCTAGAATCCAAAAGCACATATGAAGTGGATTGTGGATTCTAGTGTATATGAGTGGGGTGGATTGTCAGAATCGAATTCTAGAATCAGGCTGTTTGTTTCTGATTCTGTTTTTGGGACCAGAATCCAAAATCAAAAGCTAAAACAAACAAGCCCTTACTTCGGAAATGAGCAGAGAAGCAGAAGATTAGCATGCCTAGCTGAGCTAACCGCATCGATGATCGACAATTAGTCAGCATGCATGCAGTTGGTAGGTAATTCGTCTTCAATGGTATGTACCCTTCAGTCAGCAGCCGGGAAACAACGCAATAACGTGCAATCAGAATTTGAGTGCTGTTAGTTGTCTGATTAGTGATGAAAAGTAGCTGTCAGATTGTCGTAATTGCTGATAAGGGGAAACTTAACCCTCTGCGTGAAGCCTATAGGAAATGGTTTCGTAAAAGAAACTGTGAAATTAATCGATCCTTCTATACAAATAGGCCCTTTAACCCTCTGTTGCCGCTATGGAACAGCGGAAGTACCAGCCTTTGATATAGGGAAATGTTTTTGCACAAAGGATTCCAAGTTCAACAACTAATTTGTATGCTTAATCCATTGGTTGATTGTTAATACTCCCTCTATCCAAATTTATATGGATTATTTTTTGGATGGTCTTATTTATAAATATAAGACGTACATCATCTGTTCATAGATTACACCAAGGTTCGATGCTTACGGACAGCTATTGCCCGTTGGATCCGATTGCCCGCTCTCCTGCCAGACAGGTGGGAGGCGACCACCAGCCTGGAAAAATGGAACCTACATCAAGTGAACCGACAAACAATATTCCGAAAAGGTGTCACAACTTTGATCATCATAACATGTTGGCAATGGTAGAGAGAGCGCACAGCAGAATTTTTCAAAACAAATGGAAAACAAATGATGACATTTTCCAGTCCATTAAGGATGAGGCTGCAAACTGGATTACTGCGGGAGCAGCTGACCTCAAAAAACTGGTGGAGCGACTTAATTGATTTTCCTTTTCCCTTTTTCTTTCCTTTTTTCCTTGTCCTTTTCCGCTTTAATCTGGTGCAGTCTCCTGCACCTTGTACTTTTCTTCTCCTATTCTATCTAATATAATCACAGCTCCGCTGCCTTTAAAAAAAGACGTATTTCATATTTCAACGAGAAATTAGTGTGATATTCCTTATATAACCCTAATAAATATCTATCTTTACTTTATATTCTCTACATGTATGTATTGAATATAATGCTTCATGTTTACTGATAATAATTATGGATAATATAGTCATTTTCAATACCCTCTTGATCTACGTGTCAAGAAGAAACAAGACTTATAAACTTGTAAAGAGGGAGTAATTAGGGTATGTACAATAATGCCATGTCAGCTGGCTCTTAACCTGTACATATCAGATTTGGTCTATGTGAAAGAGTGAGAAAAGAGGAGAGAGAAGAGAGCTGGCTCTTATTTAGTAGCCAGCTTTGCACGGGAGCATAGGTAGATCATTTATGTACAAGAGAGAAAAGATATTTATTGCACAACATCTAGAGACAACTTTTAGAGACAGTTATTGTACAAGTTGGCTTTTAGCTTACTATTAGCCAGTAGTTGGCTTTTGACGAATACTCGTACCAGGGGTACCCCAACGGCCCAGGATGGCAAGCAGGTCGCGTCAAGCCCAGCTCCGACCTGACAAGCCGTCCCCAGGCCCAACTCCGACCAAGGGACCTGCGGGGCCGCGAAAGGACGCTCGTCCCCGACCAGAGCGGGGCGAGCAATCCCGGCCAAGTGGGACGCCGACCCTCGTCACAGGTCGGGCTCTCTTGAGCCCCGACCAAGCTAAGACGACCTACCCCAAGAACCATGTGTCAGGCCTCCGCCGACTGTTGGCCACGTGCCCCACGGACAGGATCGTTCGAAGTGACCCTACGGGGTAGATGGCCCCTTCCCAAGGCAGCACGAGGGTTGCCCAAGTCAAAACTCCTGTCCCATCGCCCAGTCACACGAAGCATGGGGACACGCTCTCTCCCGAGGTAACGCCAGAGCTACGCTTCGCAACTTCAATACCTGTCAGGTTCCCAGAGGGCAGGTACGCTGTTTCCCAAGGAAACGGCGAACTACTCTACTCAGCAAGCCTACCAAACCCGGAGTGGACGAGGCCGGACGACGACCAATCACCAAGGCAAAGGACTAGGGCTCCTAGTCTAGTTTTCTCCTTCCTTCCTTCCTTCTTTCAATTCTCGATGTAACCTGCCCCTTCCGCCTATATAAGGGGGGGCAGGGCCCTCCGGGAGAAGGGGGAGAGAGAGGAGACAAAACAGATTGAGCGGATAGATACACGCACACACTCGGGACAACAAGAAACACTATTGTGCTCAAACCTCGCTGTAATCGCATGCGACCTCCGCACCAAAAGCAATACAACATCGCTACACGAATCGAGTAGGGACATTCGGCCCGAACCAGTATACATCTTGGACTTTTGAGTCTAACCATTCAGGGAGAGGGAACGCGTGGCCCTTTAGACTTACAAATTTACTTGCTGGTGCTCGAAACACCGACAATTGGCGCGCCAGGTAGGGGCCTTCGCGCGTCTTCATCGACATCTCCGGATTCTCGCCTGTCTCCCTGATGGCTTTCTTCACCCACGACGGCGTGTCCGCGTCAAGGAGCCGGATCCGTTTCGGCTCCCTCGACTTCATCGTCACCTCGGCGGGAGAGCCCGCGCTCATTCCCGTCACCTCTGAGGACCGAGCACCCGCTAGGAGCTCGACTCGTTTGGCGACCGCCGACCTCCGGCTTGGGCCCCTACAGACCCAAGGCCGAGCTCGCGATGGCGCCGCCTCCCGGGAGCGGCACCCACGAACTCGGGATGATGACCGCATCACCTCCCGTAAGCTCACAACTCGTGGCCATGGCCAGCTATATGCCGGCCTCTGTTCACAACCTGCTGGAAGACTCTTCCAGCCACGATTCCGGCTCCGACATGGAGCACGCTGCCCAGACGGCACTCTCGTGAGTGCAACATGGCGGGCACGGCCGACCGACCGTAACCCCCCCACGGCCACGGGGCCCTCACTGGCGCACTGCGAGGCGCGGGAAGAGGAATGTCGACCTGGGCTGGCGCGCCGCGCCCGCCGCCGAGCTCCAACAAAGAAGGCGACGAGCCGGAGGCCGAAGGTCGAGATCAACGAGCTCCAGGCCAACCTAGAGCGAGATCAGCCTGAGCCCCCGCTTGTGCTCGGTGGTGCGCGTGGACGAGCGCGTCAGGTACACCACCGGCTGGTGGAGGAATCTGATGGCCCTCGATTCTTCCCCCACGCAAGCCAAAACGTGGCCGCAGCTGCTATGCTGCTCCACGGCCTTCCTGAGCCGGCTGACCAAGAGGCCAAAGCCACGTACCCAAGACCTCGGGGTTGGTGGAACGTCGTCTGCGGCAAAGACATGCAGCCTCGGCTCTCATCACTGGACGCCACCTCCGCCGCCAGACCGCGATCACGCCGGGCCGGATGGGTCCGGCAAAGGCGGCGGCGCACCACGAACAACCCTAGGCCTCACGCGCCCCGGTGCGCCAGCGCCTCGGCGACGACTACGACGTCCGTGCCACCCTCGAGACACGGAGGAAAGCGGTAGACGAAGTGGCCCGGTCGCGAGTCGTAGACAGCGGCCGCCGCGACGATCGCGGCCCCAGCCCCGATGGCCCAGGGCCACGGGCTTTCTATCAGGGGATCCGCCATGCGGATTTTCCTGCCAGATTTAGCGCACCTACCAATATAGCCAAATAAACTGGGGCCACGAACCCCGGTGTTTGGCTGGAAGATTACCGGCTCGCATGCCGGGCGGGAGGAGCTGCGGATGATCTCTTTATCATCCAATACCTCCCCATCTATCTCGCGGACTCGGCTCGAGCCTGGCTCGAGTACCTGCCCGCAAAAACTATCAGGAACTGGGCCGACTTGAAGAGCCTCTTTGTTGGCAACTTCCAGGGCACTTACAAGTGCCCCAAACTCCTCGAGACTCAAGAGTCGCAGCAAAAGTAGGAGAAACCCTCCGGATTACATCCGCGCTTCTCCCGACAAAGGTAATGAGTCGCCCGACATCTCCGACGCCGATGTCGTGGGGCATTCATCTACGGCACCTCGCAAGGCCTTGGTGCACAAACTGGGCTGCGTTAAGCCCAGAACCACCAGAGAGCTTTTGAACATCGCCACCAACCACGCCTCCGGCGAGGAGGCTGTGGGGGCCATTTTCGAAGGGGGAAAGGCCAAGCAAGAGCTCGCCTCGAACTGGTCCTCCCGACCGCTCGACAAGCTTAAGCGGCACGGGAAGCAGGTCCGCGAGGTCCAGGTGGTCGCGACTGTCGACCGCCCTGCCAAGCAGCAGGCGCGCCCGACCGTCGCGCCCGACCATTTCGAGAAGCTGATGAATAGCCCGTGTCCACACCACGGGTTCCCCGTCAAGCACAAGTACCGGGACTACGAGGTCCTGAGACGCTTCCTCTCCGGCACCCCCACGACGCCGCAGGGCAAAGGAAAGAAGCAAGCCCCGGCCCCACGGGCCGAGGAGAAAAGGGTGGAAGCTGAGTTCCCTAAACCGACGGCTGCCTCATGATCTTTGGCGGACCGGCTTGCTATGCCGACAAGCGCCGGCTTAAGCTCGCCTTCCGCGAAGTCCACACCGCGACTCCAGCCGTCCCCCAATTTCTTCGGTGGTCGGAGTCCCCTATCACTTTCGATCGGACTGACCACCCCGACCATGTCCCGCAGCCCGGGAGGTATCCTTTGGTGGTCGACCCCATCGTGGGGAAGAAGCGCCTCACGAAGGTGCTTATGGACGGCGGCAGTGGCCTCAACATCTTCTATGCTGAGACACTCGACGCCATGGGATCCCCGCCGAGTCTCCGGCCGAGCAAGGCGCCTTCCACGGCGTCATCCTGTGCCGCCAGCCCACCCGCTTAGGCGATCGATCCGCCTGCTACCTTTGGAGGATCGAAAAATTTCCGCGACCGAGACCTCACCTTTGAGGTCGTGGATTTCCGGATCCTACAACGCCATCCCGGGAGACCGTGCTATGCCAAGTTCATGGCGGTCCCACCTACACCTATCTCAAGTCAAGATGCCCGCCCACGAGGAGTCATCACCGTGGCCTCGCTCTTTCCAGACTTGCTTACAATCGCGAGCGGGCGATTTGCGAGCTAGCGTCGGCGGTCATCGCCTTCGCCGAGCTCGCCGACCTCCGAAGGGAAGTCTCCGAGTCCGCCCCCGAATCTAGCAAGACGGGGGCAGGATCCTTCAAGTCCGCCGAGGACACGAAGAGGGTCACGGTCGATCCCGAGGATCTGACCAAGACCGTGCGGGTCGGAGCCACGCTCCCCGCCAAATAGGAAAGTGCGCTCGTCGACTTCCTCTGCGCCAACAACGACGTCTTCGCATGGAGATCCTCCGACATGCCAGGAATCCCGAGGGAAGTCGCCGAGCACTCCTTGAGCATCCGACCAGGCTCGAGGCTGGTCGCCCAATGCCTGCGCCGCTTCGACGAAGAGAAGCGCAGAATCATAGGGGTGGAGATCGCCAAGCTTTTGGCTGCGGGGTTTGTAAAAGAAGTGCGCCACCCTGAGTGGCTCGCCAACCCTGTACTTGTAAAAAAGAAGAATGGGCAATGGAGAATGTGCATTGACTACACAAGTCTGAATAAGGCATGTCCCAAGGACCCGTTCCCCTTGCCCCGCATCGACCAAGTCGTTGACTCCACTGCATGGTGCGAAACCCTGTCCTTTCTGGATGCCTACTCGGGCTATCACCAGATAGCGATGAAGGAGTCCGACCAACCCGCGACTTCATTCATTACCCCTTTTGGCTCCTTTTGCTACGTAACAATGCCGTTTGGTCTAAAAAACGCGGGTGCTACATATCAGCGCTGCATGCAAACGTGTTTCAACGACCAGATTGGCCGTAACATCGAAGCATACGTCGACGAATCGTCGTAAAAACTAGGAAGGCCGATGATCTCATCACCGACCTAGGAGAAACCTTTGCGAACCTCCGGCGGTTTCGCCTAAAGCTCAACCCCGACAAGTGCGTCTTCGGGGTTCCCAAGGGAAAGCTTCTCGGCTTCATCGTCTCCGAGCGTGGCATCGAAGCCAACCAAGAGAAGATCTCGGCGATCACAAGGATGGGCCCGATCGGCAACCTAAAGGGAGTCCAAAAGCTGACAGGATGCCTTGCGGCCTTGAGCCGTTTCGTGTCTCGCCTCGGCGAGCGCAGGATGCCGCCTACAGTGCGCTCAAGAAACCACCACTTCACCGACCCGGAGGCTCAGGAGGCCCTCACCCGCTTGAAGTCCTTCCTGACCTCACCTCCAGTCCTGGTCGCCCCAGCACCAGGCGAACCGCTGCTCCTCTACGTCGCCGCCACAACCCAAGTCATCAGTGCGGCCCTTGTGGTGGAACGGGCGGAAGAAGGCCGCGAGCTCAAGGTACAACGGCCAGTCTACTTCATCAGCGAGGTGCTTTTCGAGTCCAAAGCTCGGTACCCGCAGGTGCAGAAGCTACTCTACGCGGTGCTCATCGCAAAGAGGAAGCTGGTCCATTACTTCAACCAGCACCCCGTCACCGTGGTGACCACTTCGCCACTCGACGAGATCATCCACAACCGCGACGCCTCAGGAAGGATAGCTAAGTGGGCATTCGAGCTCAACGGTCACGACATATCGTACGTTCCTCGAACGGCGATCAAGTCGCAAGCCCTGGCCGACTTCGTCGCCGAGTGGACCGAAGCTCAGGCGCCACCGGCGCTCGAAGACCCCGAGTACTGGACGATTTGTTTCGACGGGTCTTACACCAAGAACGGTGCGGGCGCGGGAGTCGTCATCATCTCCCCGCACGGGAACAAGCTCCAGTATGCCATTCGGCTGCTGTTCGATGCAACCAACAACGTCGTCGAGTACGAGGCTCTCGTCAACGGACTCCGGATCGCTGCCGACCTCGGCGCTTGCCGACTCTACGTCCACGGGGACTCCAAGCTTATCGTCGACCAGGTCATGAAGGCTGCGGAACCCCGAGAAGCCCGTATGGCCGCATACTGTCGAGAAGTACGCAGGCTCGAAGAACGGTTCAAAGGTTTCGAGCTTCACCATAGCTACAGACGCTACAACGGTGAGGCCGACTACCTGGCCAATCTCGCCTCCAGCAGAGGGTCAGTCCCGCCTGGGATTTTCGTCCGCGACCTTCCGCAGCCTTCCGTCCAGATGGACCCAAAGAATCGAAGCGGCCTCCCGACCGCCGGGCGCGATCGCCCGGCCGCCGGGCGGTCGGGTGTAGAGCCGCCCGGGTCGGGCCGCGACGTGCTGACAACCGAATCCAACTAGATGAGACCCTTTGTCGGTCGCCTGACCGATGGGTCGCTCCCCAGCAACACAACTGAGGCCCGGAGCCTCGCTCGTCGGGCGAAATCTTTCGTCCTGGTCGGGCCAGACCTATAGAAAAGGAGTCCCTCTGGAGTCCTCTGAGGTGCGTCCTGGCCAACCAAGGGAAGCAGATACTGCTCGATATCCATGGCGGTGTCTGCGGCCACCATGCTACGCCTCGATCCCTAGTAGGAAAAGCCTTACGACAAGGTTTCTACTGGCCGACCGCCATATCCGACGCCGAGCAGATCGTACGCACCTGCGAAGGATGCCAGTTCTTCGCCCGGCAGACACATCTCCCGGCTCAGGCCTTACAGACGATCCCCATCACATGGCCGCTTGCGCCTGGGACTCGATCCGGTCGGGCCCTTCAAAAGGCGCTGGGGCTTTACCCACCTCCTTGTCGCGTGGACAAGTTCCCAAGTGGATAGAGGCTAAGCCGGTCGTAAGCATCACGTCGGTGCGCAGCGCCACCTTCTTCCGCGACATTGTCTTTCGGTTCGGAGTCCCGAACTCCATCATCACCGACAACGGGACGCAGTTCACGAGGAAGGAATTCCTCGAGTTTTGCGACAACTTCAATATCCGCGTCGATTGGGCAGCCATAGCCCATCCGCGGACGAACGGTCAGGCCGAACGCGCGAACGGCATGATCCTCCAAGGGCTCAAACCAAGGATCTTCAATCGGCTGAAGCAATTCGCAGGGCGATGGTTGGCCGACCTACCTTCCGTCCTCTGGAGCCTACGAACCACACCAACTCGGGCGACAGGGTTTACACCGTTCTTCATGGTGTTCGGTGCCAAAGCTGTCATGCCAACCGACCTGGAATACGGCGCCCCAAGATTACAAGCCTTCGATGAGTCTCGGGGGCTCGTCTCGCAACAAGACGCCATCGACCAGCTCGCCGAAGCGCGCGATGTGGCCATTTTACTATCGGCTAGGTATCAACAGACACTACGGCGCTACCACGGTCGTCAAGTTCGAGAGCGATCCTTCAACGTTGGCGACCGGTCCCGCTACGTTCAGCAACAAAGACAAGCACAAGCTCTCTCCGCCTGGAAGGCCCTTCACCGTCGTGGAGGTTCTCCGACCCGGCACCTTCCGGCTCAAGGACGCGGACGGCCACGTCCTCTCCAACGCATAGAACATAGAAAAGTTAAGGCGATTCTATCCCTAACCTCTTTTCTTGTCCCTTGCACCGTCTTTTCCTTTTTCCGAGCACCCGGTCGCCTTGCGATGCTCGGGGCTGTCCGTTGGCACCCTCGTACGGGTCGCTTTTGGTCTGGCGTACTCACATGGATCGGTGACCCGACCAGCCACAAGGTCTCTCCCAGAGCGGCAACCATCTCAACCCGAGTGGTACGGCCTACACCCCAGTGGCTATGGTTGCGAAGTAGCACTTCGCGGAAGAAAGAAGTACCCAAACGAGGCGACCTTTGGTCGATCGGGAAAACTCCTTCCCACGCGAACGCAGCTAATTCACGTACTCACGTGGGTCGGTGACCCGATCGGCCACGGGGTCCTTCCCGAGCGGTAACCCTCTCGACCCAAGTGCTACGGCCTACGCCCCAGCGGCAATGGTTGCGAAGTAGCACTTTGCGGGCGAAGGAAGTGCCCGAGCGGAGCGACCTTTGGTCGATCAGGAACACTCCTATCCCACGCAAGTGGGCATGAATGCTGCTAAGCCAGAGTTCCTATCCTCACCCTTCCCTAGCAAACAATCCGACCTACGCACAAGCGACCCCCACGGTCCTTAAAGCTTTGGTCGGACATGTACTCAATAGCATAAAAGGGCAAGAGGCAGACCGGAACTTACTAAAAAGCTTTAAGATTATTTGCATAAAATAGTCTTTTTACAATCAAAAGGGATATGCCTAATCTTCTCTCTGCTCTTTGTGGAGGATGCTCTGCGGCGGTATGTGACCGACGATCTCCCGAGCGTGTGGCTCGACCTGAAGCTCGAGCCTATCCACCTCTTCGTCGGCCCGATTCCCAGCAACCCCGCTGCTCACCACCGCAAGGTCAATGCCGTCATAATAGGAGACGGTGTTGACCAGCGCCATGGAAGCCCCAAGCGCAGCGCCCTCGCCATCAAGACTCTCGACGTGTTCTCAAGACTTGGGCTAGCGCGATGGCGAGCGAGCTCGGGCTCGGCACGGCTCCGAGCACTCGGTCGCAGACGTCCTGGCCGACCCTCCGAAGGTCCTCCAGCTCTGCGGCCAGCTCGGACCGACCACCCTCGGCCTCCCGGAACGCTGCCAACGCCACATCCCGGCCGTGACCGCCGCGTCGCAGCCTCCGAGCGTTTTCGCGCCGCGCGCGGTGAGATTTTTCGCAGCTCGCAGATCGGGTAGCAATGTAAAGCATGTCCCATCGAGCAATCGCAATATTAACAAAAAGATCAGACTCCATCGACCGCAGAGCTCGTCAGGTCGCGGAGGTCGACCTCCGCTTTGGTCGCTCCTTCGAAGCGGCGCCGCGACTCGCCTCGCGTGCGGCTCGGCGCCTCTCGAGCTCGGGTCCAACTCGCCTTGAAGGCGGGCGCCCGACCGCGGCGGTCGCCGGTGGCTACGGCCATGTCCTTGGCGTCGCTTGCCCCCGCCAGGAGAGTCTCGAGCTCCGCCACTCGTGCCGCCAGTGGACTGTTCGCTGGCGCGCCGACATGTGGTCCTGGCGACCGAACCAGCTCTTGACGGCCTCTCCGCTGCCGCTGCGTGGCCCAAGGCCACTGAAGGCCGTGGCACTGGGCGCAAATGATCGCGATCTTCCTCGGTGGCCAACCTCCGGTCGTGCAGCCCCTTGATAAACTGCGATTTCTCCCCCGAACAGGTACGCAAGCGCTGCGAGACACAACGCTCCATTAGCTCGCGACGAATCCGTCAAAAGCTACAAAAGCCAAGTTTTGGTCGACTTACCAGGCCAATCGGGAGAATCTCGTCGGAAACCACGCCCAGCACTCCACTAGAGCACTCGAGAGCGAGGGCCAGATCCTCCTGGATCCGCTTCGTCTCGGCCACTATACGCTTGACACCGTCTCGAAAGACGCCCCACTCGCGGTTTTCCGCCGGGTCGTCCATCGAGATGGTTGGCCCGCCGGTCTGAGCGTCCCCCGATCGAGCCAGCGCAAGCGGCGGCGGTTGAGCGGAGCCGCTTGGGTAGACCCCAGCAGTCTGCGCCTAAGGGAGATCAACCGGCACCTCCCTCTGCAGCTCTGGGGGGACCACCTCCGATCCTTGGATCGCCTCCGTCTGGTCCTCGGGCGGTGGCCTCACAATCACTTCGGAGAGCTTGGCCGCGCCTGCCGGCGGGCTCCCCGGTGGTAGCGGCGGCAGCTCAGACCGACCTCCCTCGGCCAAGGGAGGGAGGCCCGTCTCGCCAAGGGCGGTTGGGATCGCCCGCCTCGACGCCCCGCCATGGGCGTTTAACCCCGCCGATCGACCGACGCCTCTTCCTTGATCCGCGCCACGCCGATCGCGCCGATCTCGCCATCTTTGCCGGTCGGTCGCAGCCGCGATCGCTTCTAAGTAAGCGCCAGACGCGCGAACGATCAATAAATTGCTCGGGCAACCTAGTTGCGAAAAAGTTTGAAGAAGGTACTTACCGCGTCGATCGGACGCGCGTAGCCGTGCTTTTTCGCCGCCTCCGCGGAGGAGTCGCCTCCGCTTCCCCAAGATGACTCCACCGAGACATCTCCGCTTGGGGCGACGACGAAGCGGTGCCCTCGCCCACGCCGCCGCCACCGCCGCACTTCGCCGGGTTGCCACCGGCCGGCGAAGTCGTGGAAGACCCAGCAGACGGGTCTCTCGCGCTGCCCCCATCTGCCGATGGAGGTCTACCCCACGCAGCTGGTCTCAGATACGCTTCGCGCGCTCCCCCTCCTTCTTCCTCCTCGTCTCCTCCTTGCGCTTTTACGCGCTAGCCTCCACTGCGAAGCCGCGGCCTCCACCATGAGCTCTTTCTCCCCCGGCAGCAACGCCCGGGAGACCGACCCAGCAAGCCCCTGGGGAGTACGGAGACGTGAGTCGGACTGATCGCCGAAGCCTAGGGGGAAGGCCACAAGAATGAGGAGGAAAAGGTTACAATCGGCTTACCAGATTTGGCGGGTTCCGGGCTGAGAACGGCTTGGGGTGGTCGACCACCGCCTCGGTCGCGCTTCCACCCGTGACGGTGGGCACCCGCGCCCCGACCTCCGACTAGGGGAGCTCCTCCTCCAAAGATCTCGCCTGGTCGGACCGCCTCAACCGTAACATGGGTACGGCCGATCCATCGCCGGCCGACGCGCATCTCCATGAACGCGCGAACAACAAAGATCGCCGGCCGACTCGCCTTTTGGGTCTTGATCCGATCGATTATTCCCTCCACCCGGCTCCTCTCCTTCCGTTTGGCGCCCCAGCCCCACTCGGGCTTTACCTCGGGAAGACAGTAGGCCTCCCAACTCGCTACAAGCGGGGGTTCTTTTTCCCAAGTTCTCGGTGTAGAGCCACTCGGGATGCCACCCCCGGTTGGACGACGATAGCTTCAGGTCGATATAGTCCGTTGCGCCCCGCGCAGCTTGAGAGCCACACTCGATGGGCGCGCGCTGCTCGAGGGCTTGTCCTTCTCGGCCGGGCCCGAAGAAGTGCCTCCACGCCCAATGGGGTTCAATCTCAGAACGCCTCACATAGCGTGATGAAGACGGCGATGTGGAGGCCCCCGTTGGGGTTGAGGTGGTGGACCTCCACCTTGTAATGATGCAGGAGCCCACGCACGAACGGGTGTAGCGGAAGTTCAACCCGCGGCCAGAAACGAGGCGGGCACGACGACTCGCCGCCCCCAAGACGGGGCGACGGCCCCGATGGCACCTCCGCCTCGAGATGGCTGCAAGGTGGAACCCTTCTTCACCAACCCTAGTGCGAGGCTGGTCTCGATGGAACACGCCGGCCACGACATTTCCGGACGGAATCGCGAAAAGGTGAAAGGGAAAGTTGAGATTCTCTTCGGCTTACTGTTTTCTTTCTTGACTCAGCAAGCGAGGAAGACGAGAAAGCAAAGGCGGAGGTTTGCACGAATGCCGCCGCACCTATTTATAACAAATTAACGGGCGCCACCAACAGACACCCTCGAGCGAAGCGTCATGGCCGCCTCGTCTCGACGCGCTTGCTATTGAGCTGGCGCCACCGAACCGCACTGTAACTCCGGTTTCCAATTCCTCTCAGATTTAATCTCGGCAGAGCCAAAGACACCGCCGGGCAAGGCCCCGTGACCCCGGTCTCGCTTTCGGCTAGGACGACTCTCCAAGGCGCGCGGCGAGGCCCCATGGCGCGCGGCCCCAAATGGCAAGAGAGTTCAAGACCACGCTAGGGGCCCACCCCAGCCGTGGGTTCTAAAGGCCGCCCCACCAAGTGGGAATAAGACCGCCCAAATAAAATTGAGCGAGGGACGAGCACGAGGCGAGCCCCCTGGGCCTCCGGCTAATGGGCTAACGCCCAATCGTCTTAACTCGTGTCCGAGACCATACTTCACACTCTCTCGCGGAGCCCATCAATGGGTGACACCGGTGTGCTCTGGGTGTGAAGGACCCTGTGGTCCGATACGGATCGAGTAAAGAAAGGTTTTTCATGGTCGCCCACGGCGGGCCAGACACCCTACTCGGGACCGCCCGCCGAAGGGTCCCCATGGGAGGGACCTCCCGAACCCACTCGGACTACCCGCTATTAGCTTCATGAGCACGGCGCTCAAACCAACGCTGTAAATGCGCCGCCACACACCTCCGTGTCCCACACTGCGCGACGGGCGTACACGTGGGATAGATACGCCGCTCCTTCGCAGCTACCTCACGGACGAGGACTCGAGGACGCCACCGCTGCTACGACGTTAAACGAGCACTCGGCACCGTAACCTCCCGAGAGGCATCCGTCGCCTCGCCGACCAAGGCACCGCAAGCCGCGACATTAAACGAGCACTCGGGCACCGTAACCTCCCGAGGCATCCGTCGCCGCCACCAAGGCACCGCAAGCCGCGACGCAACGAGAACTCGGGCACCGTAACCTCCCGAGAGGCATCCGTCGCCCTCGCCGACCAAGGCACCGCCAAGACGCGACGTTAAACGAGCACTCGGGCACCGTAACCTCCCGAGGCATCCGTCGCCTCGCCGACCAAGGCACCGCTGCCGCGACGTTAAATGAGCACTCGAGCACCGTAACCTCCCGAGAGGCATCCGTCGCCTCGCCAACAAAGGCACCATCAAGCCGCGACGCAAACGAGCACTCGGGCACCGTAACCTCCCGAGAGGCATCCGTCGCCTCGCCGACCAAGGCACCGCTAAGCCGCGACGTTAAACGAGCACTCGTGCACCGTAACCTCCCGAGGCATCCGTCGCCTCGCCACCAAGGCACCGCCAAGACGCGACGTTAACGAGCACTCGGGCACCGTAACCTCCCGAGAGGCATCCGTCGCCTCGCCGACAAAGGCACCGCTGCCGGACGTTAAACAAGCACTCGTGCACCGTAACCTCCCGAGAGGCATCCGTCGCCTCGCCACCAAGGCACCGCTAAGCCGCGACGTTAACGAGCACTCGGGCACCGTAACCTCCCGAGAGGTATCCGTCGCCCCGCCGACTAAGGCACCGCTGCCGCGACGTTAAACGAGCACTTGGGCACCGTAACCTCCCGAGGCATCCGTCACCCGCCGACCAAGGCACCGCTGCCGCGACGTTAAACGAGCACTCGGGTACTAGCACCTCCCGAGAGGCATCCGTCGCCCACCGACCGAGGTCGCGCCTAGTCACGACGTTAAAACAAGCACCAAGCCTCCCGACAAACATTTGAGACTACGAGAAAGGCGCCCGATCGCTCACAAGACAAGAAGAGCAATCTTCCATCACGGTGCTAAACCCCGAGGGGGTTGGTTGGGAAAAATGTCCAAGACAAGCTCATCACAAAGACACAAACAGTCGCAAAGGAAAGGAAAATTTTATTATTGGCCTTACAAGCTCAAGCTTTACAATGCCACATAAGGCAGCCAACAGGCTCAAACACTACACAACGCTACGCAAAGCTACATGATATGGTGGAGCTATCTCAACACCAAGCACTATATTACGATTTTCGGATCGCGCCAGTGCCGCCGCACTGACGGCTACCGGCGGCGCACCCGCGCCATCGCCTTCAAAAGGACCTCCCTCACCTCGAAGAGCCTCGGAGCAACCTCGAGCAGCGCTTCGACCGTAGCAATGTCGCGGGCCACGGCCTCCTCCTCCTCCGATAGCTCAGCCATCGCCTGATCATGCTCGGCCCAGAGCTCAGCCAAAGGATCTTCTTCCTCCGCCTCACTCTCATCACCGGTCAAGATCGCGGGTGCCTCAAGCCATTAGGGATTCCAAGAAAGCAGACGCGGGATGGGGACAACCGCTCAAGCAAGCGTGGTGCCCCTATATACCCGGAGGGTGAAGATCAAACGACCCGCATAGATGTCAAGCGCAGAAAACGGCGCCTTCACGGTCCCGGCGGCGGAGAAGACGAATGGTCACGATGTACCAAGCCATGCGCGCGCGCGGCAACGAAGCAATTAAAAGCTTCCGGCGGTTCAATGCCTTTGGCAACTTTTAGGCAACCACGGATGCGCTAGAGCACAACCAGCTCAACCCCGATCGATCCGACGAACTCGCGGGGTTCGGGCTACCGACGAATACTGCACTCGTGGGTACCCCAACGCCCAGATGGCAAGCAGCCGCGCCAAGCCCAGCTCCGACCGACAAGCCGCCCCGTGCCCAACTCCGACCAAGGGACTGCGGGTCGCGAAGGACGCCGTCCCGACTGCAGCGGGCGAGCAATCCCGGCCATGTGGGACGCCGACCCTCGTCACAGGTCGGGCTCTCCTGAGCCCCGACCAATCTAAGGCGACCTACCCCAAGAGCCATGTGTCAGGCCTCCGCCGACAGTTGGTCACGTGCCCCACGGACAGGATCGTCCGAAGTGACCCTACGGGGCAGGTGGCCCCTTCCCAAGGCAGCACGAGGGTTGTCCAAGTCAAAACTCCAGTCCCATCGCCCAGTCACATGAAGCATGGGGACACGCTCTCTCCCGAGGTAACGCCAGACCTACGCTTCGCAACTTCAATACCTGTCAGGTTCCCAGAGGGCAGGTACGCTGTTTCCCAAGGAAACGACGAACTACTCTGCTCAGCAAGCCTACCAAACCCGGAGTGGGCGAGGCCGGACGGCGACCAATCACCAAGGCAAAGGACTAGGGCTCCTAGTCTAGTTTTCTCCTTCCTTCCTTCCTTCTCTCAATTCTCGATGTAACCTGCCCCTTCCGCCTATATAAGGGGGGGCAGGGCCCTCCGGGAGAAGGGGGAGAGAGAGGAGACAAAATGGATTGAGCGGATAGACACACGCACACACTCGGGACAACAAGAAACACTCTTGTGCTCAAACCCTCGCTTGTAATCGCTGTGCAACCTCCTGCACCAAAAGCAATACAACATCGCTACACGAACTGGAGTAGGGACATTCGGCCCGAACCAGTATACATCTTGGACTTTTGAGTCTAACCATTTAGGGAGAGGGAACGCGTGGCCCCTTAGACTTACAAATTTAATTGCCGGTGCTCGAAACGCCGACAGCTTTGCTATTGTACTTGCTCTTAGCTAAGTGAGACAGGTTAGCTGGTGTAATTCATTAAATTGCTTGGTTAAAAAACCCCAATTTACCATTGTTAATTATTTTTTTGGAGAGAAAGTCGAGAGCTTTTACTAATTCTCAAACTCCACCCGCAATGACGAAGCCAAGAGTCGAGGGTTTGTACTCCGTCACTCAATCTGACCAAGTGAATTTCACACATCCCAACGTACAACAACCAGGAATGGTGCTTGTTTCACCGACTAAAGTTCTACACTCGCTTGGAATACTCCCTCGCTCCCCCGAGTTTACGAGCGTATTTCTTTTTATTCATTTATTAATAAATATTTAAATAACTAGATTATTCTTAATTCTTATCACTAAACACTATATTCAATGTATACATATAGAGAATATATGTAAAGATTGATATTTATTAGGTGTATAGATGAAACATCAAACTAACGTTAACGTTGCATTAAAATATAAAATACGTCTTTTGTTTATGGATAAGACTATTCAAAAAACATGCCTTATAAACTTGGATGGAGGAAGTACCTCCATGCAAGTTTGTAGGACATATTTTCTCTTATCACATAGACAAAAGATGATGAAAATGACTAGACTACATCTAATTATTACCTCTAAGCACTATATTCAATGTATGTACGTAGATAATATGAAGTAAATCTAGATATTTATTAGAGGTATAAGGGGAACATTACAGTAGTTTGCATTGGAACGTGGGATACGCTATATATTTATGGACAAGATCATTCAAAGAATACACCTTATAAACTTAGACGAGGGAGTAGATGTCTCCAACCCAAAGTTCTATACTCCCTATGCTATTCTAGGATATTGCACTTTGATCAACGATCATATAAAAAAAGTTATATTATCTTTTTTATCAGATCATTTATTGTTATTTAAATGATGTTTCTTACTCTTGTCTATACAACTCCTTCTCTTCAGAAATATAAGGCATATTTTGACTTTGTACAAAGATTAAGATTGGGATGAAATTGAGAAAGGTACCAGAGAAAATGACATCTTGAAGATGAGAATAATACTTTGTATGGGCGTTAATAAATAAAATGCATATAGTTGAGAGAGAATAAATAGAGGTATAGTAGAAAAAACCTATTAAATCTATATACAAGCTTTATATTTCTAAACATGATTATTCAAATTATAAGCCTTATATTTCTAAGCAGAGGGAGTAGTAAATAGCATTTTAAAATAGCCGAAGGGGAGGGATGTACAAGAAAAAAGGTACAGAATCAAATCGAAATTATATAATAATATATATTTAGTAATAATACTTGAAAGATAAAATGATATGCATTCCGAGAAGAAAAAAGGTACAAATCATATCAAAATTATATAATAATATATATTTAGTAATAATACTTGAAAGATAAAATGATATGTATTCGAAGACGAAAGGAGCAGAAAACAATCAAGCGATCCCCTTGTTGCTAACCGCAGTACTCCATGCATTGCAATGGAATCTTAAAAAGGGTGATACATATAAGTAGAAATGATCCTAAGCCATATAATAAAGTACAATATTTTCATACACACATCAAGCGGAGCATATCTCGGTAAGCTAGTAAATAAATCAGATTATAAACAAATGTTTTATGTTGAGTCTCGTCCAACATGAATACAAATAAAACATCTTTCAGTTGTATTATAAGATATCTATGATGTAAGAACTTTGTAGACGACATTCTTGGTAAATGTCTCATCTGAATTGAAGTGCCCATCCTTTGAAGCACAACAAATATTTTAAGATTGCTCATAGAAGTAGGTTGTGAGAGTGCGATGTAGAGTTGTCCATGAGAGAAGATAGAGACATACATTTAGGATAGTTTGGCCATGTGCCTTGTAAATGATCACAACGATTTGTTTCTTCAAAATCCTTAAAAATATCTGCCAAACACATTTGGCTACACAGATTCAAGTTCTCCATGAAAAAAAAAGAAAGGTCATCCACATGGCGATTATTACTTTGATTATCACCTTAAGCTTTATTAGTATTTGGGCAAAAAACTAATATTTAAGAAATGTATTATTAACCATCAACCAAAGTAATATATGTATTTTACGAGGGCAATTAACTTTAAACTTCTTGAATAATGACACTCTGTAACATCCCAAGATTTGGTCTAATTATGTTTTTATCGCTTAAATATGCATTTGTGATTTTCTGAAATTTATTTGGATTTTTCTGGATTTATTTGAATTAATTTTAAATTAAGAACACTAACCTTTTATTCAAATCTATTCAAATTTATGCAAAGTTAAAATAAAGTTTTGCCAAGAATATTTTATTTGAGACTAGGATGTCTCAAAGTATTTTTGAGATTTTCCTGGGATTTTTCCTGATAATCTATTTGCCCAAAAGTGATTAAAGGAATTCTTGGAATTATTTATCTGTATTGACGGTTGCAAAACTGATCCATCATTGGGGTTCTCACTGAGTTGATTTCCACTTCCACTGACTTTACTGGTTCCACCAGACTGCACCATCTGCTTGGTTGCTTCAAAGGGTTAGGGAAAAGGGAAATAGCATAGATAAGGAATAATGATCCTAATACAGGGGAGATAGGTTTAACCCCACAACTTAAGCAAACAATATTAATAACTTAGTATGGTTGCTTATATAAGCCTAAGAGCTATGCAACACATACTGCACAATCAACAATCAAGGAACAACCAAATCAACCTATACACACAAAACTACCGTCTATAAGGGCGACATTCTAGCTTAAGAAGATGTGGCTCCCACACATGAGTCTCAACTAGATACTCAAAGCACTGGGTCTTCTAATTTCAGGAACACTGCATCGATCCTCCCTTCCTTGAGCTTGACGATTCCTGTCTTCACGATCTTAAGGTTCAGCAACGAGACACCCAGTACTTTCTCCTTAAGTGGGAGACATCGTTAACTACTTAGAACAACGCAGGTAAGATTTTTATTTAAACCAGTGAGGAAAGATGAATAATTTTTTAGCAAAAGGGGAAAGAATGGAAGAATAAGATAAGTCAAGAACTTATTATTCTTTCAAGTTAAATTTTCACTTTTAGAAAATACTTTTGAAGCTCCTAAGGAACGGCCAAACTATCTAGGGTCAAGACCTACGGTCAAGATGGCTCGATACCACCTCTGCCGGGTCCCGAATATGCAAATCCGACCCTCGTGTATTCAAGACTAGTCCAGATCACGCTAGTGCACACAGTCTCAACATAGATGAAATATCACAATCATACACAACGGAATAATAATTAAAGACTTCATCTATTAATATAGAACTATTGAACGACCTTAAGGTCAAACTTACACTTGTGAGGCCTTGGTGGCTTCAACTCAAAATAAATAAACAACAATGAATGAAGAACGCCGATTTAATCCCATCAATATACCACAGCAATCGACAAGGTTCAACTCCTAGATAATCGCTTCTCGTGGAACTTCTCCTCCTTGAAGTTGTGATCTTCTCCTCAATCGATGATTTTGTGTGTTGCAAGGGGTGAGTACATAAAGCACTCAACAAGTCGTGCATGTAATGCAATTCTAACATAGCTATATGCAAGGATTATTCCAAAGAAATGGCTAACATGGCTATTTTGCAAAAGCAAGATTTGTAAATTAATACAAGATATAAATTGGAAAGACAAGAAACAAATAATCAGATTAGATAGATTCAACATTTCTCAAGTAAAACAAGTTTCCAATCCTAAGTCAAAATCCACTTTCCATGGCATCCCGCCATCCCAATAAGTTTTGTTTAACAAAAGTCTAACCCTTGACTGTAATTCCCGTGCTTTGCTCAATACCGTGAGCACGGCTATTCGAATAGGTTTACACTCTGCAGAGGTTATGCACTTTACCCACACGACGTGATATTCTCTTTGTGCTCGCCATCAAGACACTTCCTTTGGTGTACCGCAGAGAATTCACGACAAAGCCTTTCAGAACCTCTACCTTAACCAAAGAACCTCTCCGGTGTTGCCTTCGCTATCACTCCTCTCACGCAGCTGCCACCAAGTATAGGACAGGCCAACACCGTTGGATGGGTACCAAGCCGCAAAGACAGTACGCTCCGCACAGTACACTTTCGTGTCTTCGTCGCCCCGAGGCATCGAGGAAAGATATCGTAACCCTAATCAACTAGGTCCGTCCCATATCGGACATGTGGTCGCATGATTGACTCAGTCAAAGACTTGCAAGGTTAAGTCCTTAAGATGATCGAGGCAAGACTTCCACATACCCCGCCCATCGGGCCCACCTTGGCATTCTCGCCTTGCCACTTGCCCCAATCTAAATCATAACCACCCTAGTTGATTACCAAGCACCACGTACATCGCAATTTAACCTCGTTGCGTGACATCCTCTCGCCACCGCAACTCAATCTCATCGTGTGACCACACATGACACACAAGTTCATAACATCGTTCCATATTCCATTAGTCAAGATTATTTATCAAAGGCTAAAGTACATGGGATGGCGTGGCATGACTAAGCAACTAATACGGTCTAACCATCCCATGTTGATTATTATTACTAACCAACTATAATGAACCAATCTAGGGTGACAATATATCATGGTATACAAATGGCAAGGTAGGGTATAGAGCAATTGGGTATAATAGCTAAGTCCCAAATTTAATTGAAGACATTTGTACATGTCAAATAATATGCAATAAAGTAAAACAATATAGCAGTTTTTGTAATCGTAGGTTCAACATGATCAAAGCACAACTTGCTCGGCACTTGCTATAAACTGCTCTTTACTCTTTTTAATTGATCTTGGCTTCATCAACCTTTGGCTCTTCAATCGAATGCTTGACTTCCTCGCCCTTCGACTACTTGGGTAACTTCGAACGACACGCCTAACGACAAAGAAGCACAAATACAACAAAACTCAAAAGCAATTCAAATAAACTCCAATTTAATATTAGATTGGTACTGAACGGAAGGGATTGAATTTAGGAACTTAGATTTGATCGAAGATCGGATGAAAGAGAACAGGCTTTCAGAAGATTTATCGAGAAGGTTACGACTGATAATTAAGGAAAAACTGAGTATATTCCAGGGGATATCCTTCGAGATTAATTAACTCGATTGGACAAATAGACATATGGGCTCTTGATCTATAGATCGGGTCCATAAAGATATGTTAGTTCATGATAAACTAAACTGATGCTCAATGTTGACTTTTGTTGACTAAACAAATACACAGTCAAACAAAAGAAAGATAGACTAATAGAATAGATATGGCACCAGGATATGACATATGGCCAATGGTCTATCGACCAAGTCCACGAATGAATTCTGGGTTAATGGCAGATTAGATTTTCAGGGATAAGACAAGGACGGATAGAATCGACATTAAGTGCGATCTGATCTGGGGTTCAGTCATACATCAAAGAAGAGACTTGACGATAACAGGGCGATGATGATATGTAGTAAGACAGTACAAATATCTTACTACGGTGGACACAACGTGGAAAACCGCAATACGGCAGTAGCATGCTCACGATGAACTCAGTCCATTGAACCGGTCTTAAGTTAGGTTTTGGTCTGGATTTGCAGATGATAGAAAGATAAATCCAGACTCACAAGGAATGGGGTTAGATCACGATAGGACGATAGAAAGGATAATGACATCGCGCTACGCTCTCGCTGGAATGCGCATATGCGATGATAGCAAAGCGTTAACGGCGGAATGTTAACGAAGAAACGTTAGCAGCGGAACGTTAACGGCGGGAGGTTAATGACGGAACGTTGACGACGGAACGTTGACGACGGAACGTTGACGACGGAACGTTAATGGCGGGAAGTTAACGACGGAACGTTAACGGCGGGACGTTAATGACGGAACGATAACGGCGGGACATTAACGACGAATTGGACCAAGGGTTAAGTCCGGGTTTGAGCGAAATGATTCAAGGATGAATACACTTGGCATAGGGTAAGATGGTTGGGTTGGCTCTGCGATTAAAGGTTTCCAAAGATGGCGAACCGAAATGCGCACCGACACGAAGGACTAGGCCAAAGACGTCGGGTAGATTCTAGAACATGGCTTTGACGGCAACCGGGGATCAAAGAACTTCAACGGTGGGCAAAACAGGGGATAATGATTTTCTGGACACAATGACATGGCCACGACAAACCAAAATGGTTGGCGGCACAAGACGACGCGCGACGGTGGCAAAAAGACGACGGTAACGAATATTAAAATTTTCGGTGGATAGAACAGCAAAGGGAAAGTGAGCACCACATAGAACGCGGCGACACGAACTCAACGGTATATCCGGATTTGAAAGCAACCCAACGGACAGATCACAAACTGCCGATGAACGACTGCTAAAGCTAATAGATCAAACGGTCATAACTATTAAAATAAAAGATGAAACCTAACCAAATTTTACATAGAGCTATCTGGGATCATTTGGCACGATATGACGCGAACGGATCTGAGTTTTACCTTCTGGATCAACGGGGAACGCGCGACGAAGTTTTCTGCCGTACGTACGAAGTCTGATCGGGGAAGATTGAATTTTCTGCAGCAATCCCGTGGACAAAACCTTGAGTTAGGGTGAGCACCGTGTAGAGGACATCAAGAGGAGTCTACAGAAAAAATTTCACGGTCAAACTCGCAAAAACGAAGGAGAACGGGCAGCAGCAAGATTTGAGATTAGAACTGCCGTAACTTTTGATTCCGCGGATGGAACTGCACCAAATTTGGTGGAGAGATAGATCTGACCATATGGCACGAGATGACGTGGTTGGATCTCAGAAAAACTCACCCAGACGGCGAGGAACGCGATGCCAAGATCGGCCGGCGATGGCGGCGCACCGGAAGAGCTCGTCGACGTTGTAGGAGAAAAAGGGTCGCCGGCGGTGCTCTGTTTGGAATCTTACAAAACTGATTCACAGGGTGTTGCAACCTTCATGGGGTGCTCCACAAAAATTTGAGGATGAACGGAGTTCGAGCGCCTGTAGAGCTCGCCAAGTTCTTACCGGAGTTAGGGAAAAGGCTTGCCGAGGGATCTCCGTTGCGATTCTGATGCTGATCTTTTAGTATGATGTGGGGAATGAGGAGAGGCGTCTAGGGTTCATTTTTCAGCTACAAAGGAGCAATGGATCAACGGGAAAAGCTCGCCGGAGTTGGGGAAATAATCGGTTGCCGGAGGTGCTCCGATAGGTATTTTGAAAATCTGATTTTACTGGATGTAGAGGACAGCAAGAGGAAGCTCTGGTGAAAATTTCAGATCAAAATAAGATCGGGAGTGACCAGGAGAGCTCGCCGAAGTTACGCCTGAAATTTCGCTGGAATTACTGTAGCAGTTACTGATTATTTAATCCGAATTATTAAGTATCACCCATAAAATCGAAATAAATACCAATCAACCGTTTAAAAATCAGCGAAAAATCTGGAACGTGACCCACAGCCTTAGTAACACAAATAAAATATTATTACATAAAGTAATAATTTTATTCGTGTACAGTAAATACTTTTATATTGTTTTTAATATCTTTTTAATTTGGAAAATACTAAAACAACCCCAAAAATTCTAAGAAAATTCAGGGAGTTTAATTAGGACATTTTGAGATCAAATAAAATATTTTGGTACCACCAAATATTTTATTTTTGTACCCACATATATTTTTATTTTGTTAAAGCTTTCGAAAAGGTTTTAGAAAATATATAATTTGACAAATATAGAAAATTTCACAGAAATTCCCTTAGGTTTATTTATATTAAATAAGATAGTTTTAGCAAAACCAAATCTTTTATTTTGTCTCCAAACTATATTTTAATTGATGAGACTTTTGGAATATTTTGAAATCAGGATTTTAACAAATAATGGGAAAATTCACCGAAGTTCCTTGTGATATATTTTTTTAAAACAATTAATTCCAACTTAAATAGGGTTTTTTTTTAGGAAATAGTTTTAAGTTTTTCTAAAAATAGGCAAAAGTCGTTTTCTTTTGAACTCTAGAGAAATCCAGAAAATAAAGAGGAGACAAATAAACTTGAACAACCGATAAAAATAATAATTTTTTTTATCCTATTTTTGAAATGAAAATTTGGGATGTTACAAACCTCCCCCTTAATGTAATCTCGTCCCGAGATTTAGGTCAGCTATAGAATTGGTTCGGGAGACTCGAACTTCTAAGCTTTCTGCACTTGCAGACAACTTCACATGACGGCGAAAGCAACTTGCTATTCTGCGGTCTTGGTCGAAGATTGAACATCATTTCTGTTGAGTTGGTTCTTGAGAACAGCTCTTGATCTGAGGAACTCAAGCTGATTGATAATTGCTTCTCTGCAATTCAACGTCTTGAACGATTCCTTGATCCTTGCAAATTCACTACCAATGACCTTCGGAGTAAGGGACATTGACCGAAATGAATCTGGCAACTCTTAACATCATGACTGAGTCATGGAATTCTGAAGATTCTGAATTAGTTTTATCTTATTGGACTTGTCAAAAGCATGGATAAAAAATACCAGCTCTGTTGATCTGTTGGTCTGATACTATCTTTGTCGGTTTGGTTCTCAAGTAGCGACTGGAAATTCTATATCTGCTAGATATTCTTTTCATAACGAATTAATGCTTCAATTACCATTGAAGTAAAGGTACTAATCTTCAATATGCTAAATCAACAAATTTTGTCTCTACATCACATTACTGTGAATTCAGGCTCTATGGCTAACATACACATGAACATTATCTGGTAAAGTGAATGCTCAAAGACATATAAAATCCTTTATTGCCATTAATACTTTTGATTTTGAATTCTGGGTTAGATCGAGCATAACCGAATACCTTCTAATAATGACAAATCTTCTGGCGGACAAGCTCCACGCTAAATGGTACTGAATTGACCATTATAGCACACATATCACTTTCAAGTGAACCACCATTGCAGACAATATCTTCATTTACTATTAATGCTTTTATTTCAAACTTCTCATACCAACAAAACATTCATCTCTACTTTATTTCTTTTGCAAGGAAATCTTTAGATGGAATTCATTACTAATCTCCTCACTTTACAAATGAGTTATGACACTCGCTCAGGGTGAAATCGTTGATCTGAGCTTCCTTGATTGGCGTCGACACTGAGGTTTTGACTGTGGCAGAGTTGAGATTGGCTTGAACCGGCATGATTGCTTTCTTCTGAGGGCAATTGTTGGCAAAATGTCCGGGCTTGCGGCAGGTATAACAGAGTTTATGGAAATTTTTCTTCCTTGGGCATTCACGACCGGGTAGTGTCTTCGCCGACGCCTTTTCTTCAACCGGTTCTCTAGGCAAACTTCTCTTACGGTGTCACCACTCACTCTTGGCGTTATGTACTTAATCAAGTAACTTCGGAATAACCACGGTTGCGTAAAATAATTGTCTTCTCTGTGGACATCGGTTAGCATAATGACCTTCCTTTCGACAAGAGTAGCACACACGCTTGCATCGCAGCCTTGTTGGGTATAAATGTATGCTCATTATTGTTCTTCCGTAATTCAGTATTGGTTGCTTCAGAGGGCATTCTCTAGACCAATGACCTTGTTCATCACATAAGAAACATGTTGTTGGCGATTGCCACTTACTACTTTCTTGATGAAGACAACCAAGATCGAGGTCGCATCTTTAGTTTTTCAAGTGGCGCTCTGTACAACCGATATTACACCTCTTTTGACAATTCTTGAGTAATTGCAGCTCGAAGATTCTTCTCACGACTGAGTCACTGCAGAACTATTGGATCCAAGGGACATTGAGTGGGCAATGATCTCGACCTTCACATAGGTAACATGTGATGTTGTTCATAGGGCACTCTCCGAAAGGATGACTTCCTTCACAATCGAGCAATTGATCGCATGCTCATCAACGGTATGGCCTATTTCTCCACGGTGAATGCATGCACGATCTTCTAACTTGTCGGCCGACAACACTTCAAAGAACAACGTCTAGATCTTGAATCGAAGCGAGGTAGCATTTTGATCGAATCTATCATGATGACACCATCTTCTCGTCAAGCAAAGGAATAGCGAAAAGCATCAACGAACTCATTCCGGTGATACTGCATATTTATCTGTATTGACGGTTGCAAACCGATCCATCATTGGGGTTCTCACCGAGTTGATTTCCACTTCCATCGACTTTATGGTTCCACCGCATCGCACCATCCGCTTGGTTGCTTCAAAGGGTTAGGAAAAGGAAATAGCATAGATAAGGAATAATGATCCTAATACTGGGGAGATAGGTTTAACCCAACAACTTAAGCAAACAATATTAATAACTTGGTATGGTTGCTTATATAAGCCTAAGAGCTATGCAACACATCTTGCACAATCAACAATCAAGGAACAACCAAATCAACCTATACACACAAAACTACCGCCTATAAGGGCGACATTCTAGCTTAAGAAGATGTGGCTCTACACATGAGTCTCAACTAGATACTCAAAGCACCGGGTCTTCTAATTTCAGAACACCGCATCGATCCTCCTTCCTTGAGCTTGACGATTCTGCCTTCACGATCTTAAGGTTCAAAGAACGAGACACCCAAGACTTTCTCCTTAAGTGGGAGACATCGTTAACTACTTAGAACAACGCAGTAAGATTTTTATTTAAACCAGTGAGGAAAGATGAATAATTTTTTAGCAAAGGGAAAGAATGAAAGAATAAGATAAGTCAAGAACTTATTATTCTTTCAAGTTAAATTTTCACTTTTAGAAAATACTTTTGAAGCTCCTAAGGAACGGCCAAACTATCTAGGGTCAAGACCTACAGTCAGTATGGCTCTGATACCACCTCTGTCGGGTCCCGAATATGCAAATCCGACCCTCGTGTATTCAAAGACTAGTCCAGATCACGCTAGTGCACACAGTCTCAACATAGATGAAATATCACAATCATACACAACGGAATAATAATTAAAGACTTCATCTATTAATATAGAACTATTGAACGACCTTAAGGTCAAACTTACACTTGTGAGGCCTTGGTGGCTTCAACTCAAAATAAATAAACAACAATGAATGAAGAACGCCGATTTAATCCCATCAATATACCACAGCAACCGACAAGGTTCAACTCCTAGATAATCGCCTTCTCGTGGAACTTCTCCTCCTTCAAGTTGTGGTCTTCTCCTCAATCGATGATTTTGTGTGTTGCAAGGGGTGAGTACATAAAGCACTCAACAAGTCGTGCATGTAATGCAATTCTAACATAGCTATATGCAAGGATTATTCCAAAGAAATGGCTAACATGGCTATTTTGCAAAAGCAAGATTTGTAAATTAATACAAGATATAAATTGGAAAGACAAGAAACAAATAATCAGTATTAGATAGATTCAACATTTCTCAAGTAAAACAAGTTTCCAATCCTAAGTCAAAATCCACTTTCCATGGCATCCCGCCATCCCAATAAGTTTTGTTTAACAAAAGTCTAACCCTTGATCTGTAATTCGAGCTTTGCTCAATACCGTGAGCACGGCTATTCGAATAGGTTTACACTGCAGAGGTTATGCACTTTACCCACACGACGTGATATTCTCTTTGTGCTCGCCATCAAGACACTTCCTTTGGTGTACCGCAGAGAATTCACGACAAAGCCTTTCAGAACCTCTACCTTAACCAAAGAACCTCTCCGGTGTTGCCTTCGCTATCACTCCTCTCACGCAGGCCAGTGAAGTATAGGATGTGCCAACACCGTTGGATGGGTACCAAGCCGCAAAGACAGTACGCGCCCCGCACAGTACACTTTCGTGTCTTGTCGCCCGAGGCATCGAGGAAAGATATCGAACCCTAATCAACTAGGTCTGTCCCATATCGCACATGTGGTCGCATGATTGACTCAGTCAAAGGCTTGCAAGGTTAAGTCCTTAAGATGATCGAGGCAAGACTTCCACATACCCCGCCCATCGGGCCCACCTTGGCATTCTCGCCTTGCCACTTGCCCCAATCTAAATCATAACCACCCGGCTTGATTACCAAGCACCACGTGCCATCGGCAATTTAACCTCGCGTGACATCCTCTCGCCACCGCAACTCAATCTCATCGTGTGACCACACATGACACACAAGTTCATAACATCGTTCCATATTCCATTAGTCAAGATTATTTATCAAAGACTAAAGTACATGTGATGGCGTGGCATGACTAAGCAACTAATACGGTCTAACCATCCCATGTTGATTATTATTACTAACCAACTATAATGAACCAATCTAGGGTGACAATATATCATGGTATACAAATGGCAAGGTAGGGTATAGAGCAATTGGGTATAATAGCTAAGTCCCAAATTTAATTGAAGACATTTGTACATGTCAAATAATATGCAATAAAGTAAAACAATATAGCAGTTTTTGTAATCGTAGGTTCAACATGATCAAAGCACAACTTGCCTAGCACTTGCTATAAACTGCTCTTTACTCTTTTTAATTGATCTTCGGCTTCATCAACCTTTGGCTCTTCAATCGAATGCTTGACTTCCTCGCCCTTGACTACTTGGGTAACACGAACGACACGCCTAACGACAAAGAAGCACAAATACAACAAAACTCAAAAGCAATTCAAATAAACTCCAATTTAATATTAGATTGGTACTGAACGGAAGGGATTGAATTTAGGAACTTAGATTTGATCGAAGATCGGATGAAAGAGAACAGGCTTTCAGAAGATTTATCGAGAAGGTTACGACTGATAATTAGGGAGAAACGGAGTATATTCCAGGGGATATCCTTCGAGATTAATTAACTCGATTGGACAAATAGACATATGGGCTCTTGATCTATAGATCGGGTCCATAAAGATATGTTAGTTCATGATGAACTAAACTGATGCTCAATGTTGACTTTTGTTGACTAAACAAATACACAGTCAAACAAAAGAAAGATAGACTAATAGAATAGATATGGCACCAGGATATGACATATGGCCAATGGTCTATCGACCAAGTCCACGAATGAATTCTGGGTTAATGGCAGATTAGATTTTCAGGGATAAGACAAGGACGGATAGAATCGATATTCAGTGCGATCTGATCTGGGGTTCGGTCATACATCAAAGAAGAGACTTGACGATAACAGGGCGATGATGATATGTAGTAAGACAGTACAAATATCTTACTACGGTGGACACAACGTGGAAAACCGCAATACCGGCAGCGCGGCTCACGATGAACTCAGTCCATCGAACCGGTCTTAAGTTAGGTTTTGGTCTGGATTTGCAGATGATAGAAAGATAAATTCAGACTCACAAGGAATGGGGTTAGATCACGATAGGACGATAGAAAGGATAATGACATCGCGCTACGCTCTCGCTGGAATGCGCATATGCGATGATAGCAAAGCGTTAATGGCGGAACGTTAACGAAGAAACGTTAGCAGCGGAATGTTAACGATGGAACGTTAACGGCGGGAGGTTAATGACGGAACGTTGACGACGGAACGTTAACGGCGGGAACGTTGACGACGGAACGTTAACGGCGGGAAGTTAACGACGGAACGTTAACGGCGGGACGTTAACGACGGAACGTTAACGGCGGGACATTAACGACGAATTGGACCAAGGGTTAAGTCCGGGTTTGAGCGAAACGATTCAAGGATGAATACACTTGATATAGGGTAGGATGGTTAGGTTGGCTCTGCGATTAAAGGTTTCCAAAGATGGCGAACCGAAATGCGCACCGACACGAAGGACTAGGCCAAAAGACGTCGGGTAGATTCTAGAACATGGCTTTGACGGCAACCGGGGATCAAAGAACTTCAACGGTGGGCAAAACAGGGGATAATGATTTTCTGGACACAATGACATGGCCACGACAAACCAAAATGGTTGGCGGCACAAGACGACGCGCGACGGTGGCAAAAAGACGACGGTAACGAATATTAAAATTTTCGGTGGATAGAACAGCAAAGGGAAAGTGAGCACCACATAGAATGCGGCGACACGAACTCAACGGTATATCCGGATTTGGAAGCAACCCAACGGACAGATCACAAACTGCCGATGAACGGCTGCTAAAGCTAATAGATCAAACGGTCATAACTATTAAAATAAAAGATGAAACCTAACCAAATTTTACAGAGAGATATCTGGGATCATTTGGCACGATATGACGTGAACGGATCTGAGTTTTACTTTCTGGATCAACGGGGAACGCGCGACGAAGTTTTCTGCCGTACGTACGAAGTCTGATCGGGGAAGATTGAATTTTCTGCAGCAATCCCGTGGACAAAACCTTGAGTTAGGGTGAGCACCGTGTAGAGGACATCAAGAGGAGTCTACAGAAAAAATTTCACGGTCAAACTCGCAAAAACGAAGGAGAACGGGAAGCAGCAAGATTTGAGATTAGAACTGCCGTAACTTTTGATTCCGCGGATGGAACTGCACCAAATTTGGTGGAGAGATAGATCTGACCATATGGCACGAGATGACGCGGTTGGATCTCAGAAAAACTCACCCAGACGGCGAGGAACGCGATGCCAAGATCGGCCGGCGATGGCGGCGCAACGGAAGAGCTCGTCGACGTTGTAGGAGAAAAAGGGTCACCGGCGGTGCTCTGTTTGGAATCTTACAAAACTGATTCACAGGGGTGTTGCAACCTTCATGAGGGTGCTCCACAAAAAATTTGAGGATGAACGGAGTTGGGAGCGCCTGTAGAGCTCGCCAAGTTCTTACCGAGTTAGGGAAAAGGCTTGCCGAGGATCTCCGTTGCGATTCTGATGCTGATCTTTTAGTATGATGTGGGGAATGAGGAGAGGCGTCTAGGGTTCAATTTTCAGCTACAAAGGAGCAATGGATCAACGGGAAAAGCTCGCCGGAGTTGGGGAAAGAATCGGTTGCCGGAGGTGCTCCGATAGGTATTTTGAAAATCTGATTTTACTGGATGTAGAGGACAGCAAGAGGAAGCTCTGGTGAAAATTTCAGATCAAAATAAGATCGGGAGTGACCAGGAGAGCTCGCCCAAGTTATGCCTGAAAATTCGCCGGAATTACTGTAGCAGTTACTGATTATTTAATCCGAATTATTAAGTATCGCCCATAAAATCGAAATAAATACCAATCTACCGTTTAAAAATCAGCGAAAAATCTGGAACGTGACCCACAGCCTTAGTAACACAAATAAAATATTATTACATAAAATAATAATTTTATTCGTGTACAGTAAATACTTTTATATTGTTTTTAATATATTTTTAATTTGGAAAATACTAAAACAGCCCCAAAAATTCTAAGAAAATTCAGGGGGTTTAATTAGGACATTTTGAGATCAAATAAAATATTTTGGTACCACCAAATATTTTATTTTTGTACCCACATATATTTTTATTTTGTTAAAGCTTTCGAAAAGGCTTTAGAAAATATATAATTTGACAAATATAGAAAATTTCACAGAAATTCCCTTAGGTTTATTTATATTAAATAAGATAGTTTTAGCAAAACCAAATCTTTTATTTTGTCTCCAAACTATATTTCAATTGATGAGACTTTTGGAATATTTTGAAATCAGGATTTTAACAAATAATGGGAGAATTCACCGAAGTTCCTTGTGATATATTTTTTTAAAACAATTAATTCTAACTTAAATAGGGTTTTTTTTTAGGAAATAGTTTTAAGTTTTTCTAAAAATAGGCAAAAGTCTTTTTCTTTTGAACTCTAGAGAAATCCAGAAAATAAAGAGGAGACAAATAAACTTGAACAACCGATAAAAATAATAATTTTTTATTTTTTTTATCCTATTTTTGAAATGAAAATTTGGGATGTTACAATCATGTTGAACCCATGTTTATAAAATTGCTATATTTGTTTTACCCTATTGCATATATTTAAAGTATACAATTGTTTCAAATTAGATTGGGTTTAGCTAATATACCAGATTGATTTATACCCTACCTTGTCATTGTATGCCATGATCCATTGTCACCCTAGATTGGTTCAATATAGTTGGTTAGTAAATATAATCAATATGGGATGGTTAGTTCGTATTAGTTGCTTAGCCATGCCACGTCATCACATGTGTCAGAATCATTGATAATTAATCTTGATTAATGGAATATGGAACAATGTTATGAACTTGTGTGTCATGTGGATCACACGACGAGATTGAGTTGTTGTGGCGAGTCATGTCACGCAACGATGTTGAATTGTGGATAGCACGTGGTGCTTGGTAATCAACTGGGTGATAATCATTTAGATTGGGGCAAGTGACAAGGCGAGGAGGCCAAGGTGGGCCCGATGGGCGAGGGTATGTGGATGTCTTGCCTTGATCACTCTAAGGACTTAACCTTGCAAGCCTTTGACTGAAGTTAATCATGCAACCGCATGTCCGTATGGGCCACCTAGCCGAGTAATTTGCAATGCCTTAATTTTGGTACTATCGTGGTCGGTGTGAGTTTTGAGTTATGGAGTAATTCACCGGTGCAAGAGGGGGCCTCAGATGTGGTAAACTGGCCCACCAGTGTTGAAACCTTAGCGGGTAGTATCGGGTTAAGCCAGCGCATTGTAAAGGCTTTGTTATAATCACTCGCCTTGGTGGTGTTTGGTTGTATCACGTGGGTAAAGTGCATAACCTCTACAGAGTGTGAAACTATTCTGATAGCCGTGCTCATGTATTGAGCAATGCTCGGAATTCTGATTAAGGGTTAGCTTAATTAAATGGACAACTTGGTTGGGATGGCGGAATGCCATGTGGAAGATGGAATTTGACTTAGGATTGGAAACTTGGTTTACTTGAGAAATACTCGAATTTATTTATTATTGCTATTTGTTTTGATCTTTACAATCTATTTATTATACTTGTTCATAAATGTCGCTTATTGCAAAATAGCCATGATAGCCTATCCATTGGAATGAGCCTTACATATAGATACATAGAATTGCATTTCAGGCACAACTTGTTGAGTGCTTTAAGTACTCACCCTTGCCAAACAACAATAATCAACAGCTTGAAGAATCTACACCTTTGTTGGAAGAGGAAGTCCAGAAGACACGAGTCATTAGGGTCCGAGCCTTGTCGGTTGCTGTGGTGAATGATGAGCTATCTACGCTTTTTCTTGTCACGCTTAATTATTAGCTTATATTTCAGCCTTGCCTGCGTGGCTTAATAATGTAAGTCGGTCGTAAGATCATACACTTAGCTATATCAATAAATGAGCTACTATTTCTATTATCGTTGAGTATGATGTGATATGTACCGATGTTGAGCTGTGTGCACTAGCGTTGATCCTGGGACTAGTGCGGTAAACACGGTGGGTTCGAATCGATGGATTCGGTCCCCCAGAGGTGGTATCGAGCATACCGATCGTAGGTGTTGGCCCTAGATTGTATGGAGGTGTCCTGTGTGAGTCCAAAACTATTTTCTAAAGAAAAATTTAAACTTGACTAATAAAACACTCTCGACTCATCTCATTCTCTACTTCTCGCCTTTGCTGAATTTACCCTTTTTACTTGCCGTTTCGGGAGGAGAACTTATTCAAAGTTCTTGTGGAGCAGATGCCGATCGTTCCAACCTTCGAGGAGTCAGCTGGTGGCTACGCCATAGAGCTGTGGAGAGTTCTTCAGCCGCTTGGAGGCTTCTATCGTCCGCTTTACCGTGGAGGCAGTTGGACCGTCAATGATGTACATCGAGGATTTATTTGCAAGCTGATTATCTACGCCCGGGAGAATGTTGAAGCTAGCAGGCCAATCAACATCTCCGCCAGAAGATTCTCGTACGAGGTTGCGATCCAGGAGGTTGCCCGACTTGCTCTTCGCCATGTCTGCGCGCGACTACGCCGACGAGCTTCACGACTCTGTTCGACTTCACCCGCACGCTCAAGCGCGCCGACATCGACGGATCGTGGAGGATGAGTGTGCATCGCAACGCACCTTGCGGAGTTCGCCTTGCCTGTGAGGAGCATATGAGAGAGACTACTCAGAGCCGGAGGCGTACGAGGCACTCAGAGTGGCGAGCAGAGCTTGAGGTGACCGTGCTTCACCATCGGGATGATCACCGACCGGGAGAGGCCCTAGAGGCGCCGAGGACGAGTTGGAGCGCGCGGACCCAAGGAGCTCAGGAGCAGTTGAGGAGGAGTCAGAGGAGGATCCCGAGGAGCGAGAGTGGGAGCCCGAGGAGGATCAGTCTTAGAGTTGTGTTGAGACTCGAGTGTGGAGTCGCGTCTTTAAGTTAGTCTTTTACCTCTTTAGTGGACGTTAAGGTTTCGTGTTTAGTTTGCTTCTTTGTAATGTTGAGTGTGCAGTATGTGTTGCAAAGCTTGTAGGCTTGAATAAGCAGCCATACCCAAAATAAATAAAGAATTATTTCAATTGGGTATAACCTATCTCCCCGCTTTAGAAATTCTTACTTCTTATCTATGCTACATCTACCTTTCCTAACCCAAGAGGCAATCATCGATGGTGAATACTCGAGGAACAACAAAGCTTCAGAAGTGGATGCGCTGAATGACAACCCCAATGACGAGGCACCCTTAACCACCGCCGGTGGACATGCGAGAAACTGGGAGCGTTTCTTGCCGCGCAGACTCAACTAATGCGGACTATGATGCAAACAGATGACCAATGTAGCAAAGAACCAACAACAACCATGTAGCTCGAACAACAATGGTGGACCTCGACCTTACTCCAAGTCGCCGATTTCATGAGGACTCGCCACCAACTTTTTCAGAAATGTGAACCCTTTGGAAGCCGATGGACCGGCTTAGGACTATTGAGAAAAAGTCGCACATCACGCAATGTGAAGGTAATGAGAAGGTGCTCTACGCTCTCATCAATCGGAAGGAACCACCGCAGAATGGTGGGAGAATTATCGTGCCGCACATGGAGCCCCGCAAGAGATCACCGGGAGGAGTTTACTATCGCTTTCGCCAGCACCATGTCCTGAGGGAATGATGGATCTTAAGAAGGAAGAGTTCGTGGCTCTCAAACAAGGAGGCCAACCAAAGGCCGAGTATCCGAATAAATTTACCCGCTTAGCTCGCTATGCCCTCAAGACGAGCGACAGATAAAGCTAGGCGCCTCGTTTCATGAAGGGATCAATTCGGGATCGCAAGTGGGACTGATTACCCACAATTTTCCGCACTTTCAGAGTTAGTCAATAAGGCTTTGATCCTAGAGGATAAGCGCAAAGAGTCGGGTGAAACCGTAAGCGCTTGATGACTAATCGGTGGATGTCCAAACCATCTACGCTTGAGAATGTCACCACAAAGAATTTGCTAGATTCCAACCGCCATCGTGAATAAGACATCAACCCCGCACTCGCCGCTAATCGTAACTTTCAGACTCAAAGACAGGCAACAATGCGCCAGAGGAGTCGCATCTGCAGTGAAAAGATGTTACACATGTAATGAGCCAGGGCACTTTTCTAATAGGTGTCCACATAAGGGAGGCATCACGCCGGTTCGTTTCAACTTGGGAACAACACCTGCCAAGGCACCAGCCTCAGGAGGAAATCGTGCGCCAGGTCAAGCTGGAGCAACACCGCAATCAACAGTGCGCGGGAGGATCAACCACATCACCGCAGATGGAGCTCAAGAGGCTACGGACGTCGTACTGGGTAAGTTTCTGGTTAACTCATTACCCGCTACAATTTTGTTTGATTCTGGAGCTTCGCATTCGTTTGTTTCTCAAAGTTTTGCAACCAAGAATGGATTTAAAGTGGTGAATCTTAAGTGTGTACTCTTAGTCCAAGCCCTAGGATATGAGCTTAGATCTAGCCTTGGGTGTTTGGGAGCTAAGTTACTTATGGATGGGATAGAGTTTCTAGCGAATCTTATCTTGATAGATGCGCAATCCCTAGACGTCATCCTTGGAATGGATTGGCTGTCTAAGCATAAGGCTGTTTTGGATTGTGGCCGAAGGATTGTAACATTGGAAGGCCCTAATGGCAAGAAGGTAGAATTTCAAGCAACCGCAGTTTGAGATAGGCAGTTAGTGGTCAACAGCGTGAAAGCCATCAGCATGGAAGATGTGCCAGTAGTCAGAGAATACCCGGACATGTTTCCAGAAGATTTACCAGGACTGCCGGCAGATCGCGATATCGAGTTCGTTATCGAGTTAGCACCAGGGACATCACCGATATCAAAGAGACCATATCGGATGCCTACGGACGAGTTAGTGAAAATGAAAAAGCAGATTGAGGAACTGCAAGAGAAAGGTTTCATTAGACCTAGTTCATCACCATGGGGAGCACCGGTTTTGTTTGTTCGTAAGAAGGATGGAAGGCTTAGGATGTGCATTGATTATCGTGCACTTAATGAAGTAACGATCAAGAATAAGTATCTGTTGCCCAGGATCGACGACTTATTTGATCGATTAAGAGGAGCTGGAGTTTTTCCAAGATAGATCTTCGCTCAGATACCATCGCTTGAAGATCCGAGCGAGGATGTGCCTAAGACTGCGTTTTTACGCGATATGGACATTATGAGTTCACAGTCATGTCATTTGGATTGACAAATGCCCCGACATATTTCATGAACATGATGAATAAGGTTTTCATGGAATATTTGGATAAGTTTGTTGTAGTCTTCATAGACGATATCTTGGTTTACTCGAAAATGTAAGAAGAGCACGCAGAACATCCGAGGATGGTTTTGGAGAGGTGTGAGAACATTAGTGTATGCTAAGTTTAGCAAGTACGAAGTTTTGGAAGGAGAAAGTGGAATTTCTTGGTCATGTAATGACTACTAAAGGAGTGGCAATGACCCAAGCAAGGTGGACGCAGATGTTGCATTGGGAGCAACCAAAGTCCGCTACCGGATCCGTAGTTTTTGGGAATGGCGGATATTACCGTCGGTTCATAGAGGATTCTCGACAATTGCTAAACCCTTACGCAGCTTGTTGAAGAAAGAAAAGAAGTTTGCATGGACGCCAGAGTGCGAGAAAAGTTTTATGGAATTAAAGAAGCGCGAACGACACCTCGTATTAGTGTTGCGGATGTGCGTAATGGATTTGATATTTATTGCGATGCTTGAAAGCAAGGCTTGGGGTGCGTGTTAATGCAAGAAGGCAAAGTCGTTGCTTATGCGCCAAGACGCTTAAGACCGCATGAGGTGAATTACCCAAAGACATGATTTGGAGTTAGTCAGAGTGCATGCTTTGAAGATATGGCGCCATTATCTCATAGGAAATAGATGTGAGGTATATATGCACCATAAGAGCCTCAAATACATATTCACTCAAGCGGATCTTAATATGAGACAAACAAGGTGGTTGGAGCTAATTAAGGATTATAATGTGGGAATTCATTATCATCCCTAAAAGCCAATGTGGTAGCAGATGCTTTGAGTCGAAAGAGCCATAGCGAATGCATTGACAATGGAAGATCAACGGACTTATGCAAGGAATTTCGTGGTTAAGATTGGAAGTCGTTCAAGAAGGAATGGTAGTCAGACCGAAGTGAAGCCAACACCGAGGATCAGTTAGAAAAGGCCGTAAAGATGACGATAAAATTTCTAAGATCAAGGCTAAAAGGAGGAAGGCCTAGCTGTGGATTTCACTCTAGACGAGCAAGGAACCATGTTCTTCAAAAGCCGAATTTGTGTCTTGGGATAAAAAGAGTCAAACAATGATTCTTGAAGAAGCTCACGATTCCAAGTACTCAATTCATCCAGGAAGTGCTAAGATGTACCAGGATTTGAAGGAGAGATTTTGGTGGCCTAATATGAAGCGTGAAGTAGCCGAGCATGTGGCTCTATGTGACGTATGTCGAGAGTAAAAGCCATGCATCGAGACCACCGTTTGTTGTTGCAGCTGAAAATTCGGAATGGAAGTGGAGGAAATCGGAATGGACTTTATCACCAGTTTACCTAAAACCCAGAGAGGTTACGATTCTATTTGGGTTATTGTGGATCGTCTAACCAAGGTCACTCATTTTATCCCGGTAAAAACCACTTACTTGGGAGATCGTTTAGCAGAGTTGTACATGTCAAGGATTGTATGCTTGCATGGAGTGCCCAAGAAGATTGTGTCGGACAGAGGTACCCAATTTACCTCGAAATTTTGGAACAAGTTGCATGAAGCAATGGGAACTCGCTCAATTTCAAGATCAAGATATCACCCACGATGGATGGTCGACCGAAAGAGTAAATCAGATTTTAGAGGATATGTTGAGAGCTTGTGCTTTAGCTTATGCTACGTCATGGGATAAATATTTGCCATATGCAGAGTTCAGTTATAATAATAGCTATCAAGCTAGCTTGCAGATGTCACCATTTGAGGCGTTGTATGGACGTGCTTGTCGTACTCCGTTAAATTGGAATGAAACAGGAGAGCGTTTGGTTTTGGGCCAGATATCCTCGAAGAGGCAGAAAGTCAAGTTGCGATGATTAGGGAGAGGTTGAAGATAGCACAGTCAAGGCAAAAGAGCTACGCAGATAACCGACGTCGAGATTTGAGTTTTGAACCAGAGGACTATGTGTACCTTAGGGTTACCCCTCTTAAGGGCGTTAAAAGATTTCACGTGAAAGGGAAGCTCGCACCAAGATATGTTGGTCCGTTCAAGATTTTGAGCCATCGAGGAGAAGTAGCTTACCAGTTGGAGTTGCCTCAGTCTTTGGTAGGAGTGCATGATGTATTCCATGTGTCGCAGCTTAAGAAATGTCTCAGAGTGCCAGCAGAACAAACCCCGTTGGAGGCAATAGAGTTGCAAGAAGATTTGACTTACAAAGAGCAACCGGTAAGAATTTTGGATGTTATGGAGCGCAAGACTAGAAACAAGTCTATTCGCTTTTGCAGGGTTCAGTGGAGCAATCATTCTGAAAGTGAAGCAACTTGGGAGCGAGAAGAAGATTTGAAGTCAGAATTCCCGAACCTATTCTCTAGCTAGCCCTGAATCTCAGGGTCGAGAATCTGTTAAGGGGGGAGGTTTGTAACATCCCAAAATTTAGCCTAATTATGTTTTTATCGCTTAAATATGCATTTGTGATTTTCTGGAATTTATTTGGATTTTTCTGGATTTATTTGAATTAATTTTAAATTAAGAATACTAACCTTTTATTCAAATCTATTCAAATTTATGTAAAGTTAAAATAAAGTTTTGCCAAGAATATTTTATTTGAGACTAGGATGTCTCAAAGTATTTTTGAGATTTTTCTGGGATTTTTCCTGATAATCTATTTGCCCAAAAGTGATTAAAGGAATTCCTGGAATTATTTTAATTAATAAAAACCAGAAATCTCTTTTGAACAGTAATGGGCCGAGCCCAAGAACTGTGCGCGCGTCGGCCCATGTGTTGAGGTGCACATCGCCAGCCTTTGATCTTGCATCAGGCGGTCAGAAGCAATCGCGCGTAAAACCAAACCCTAGCTCCAGTTGATCGTGGGATGGGAATCGGACGGTGAAGATTAAGCCGTACCGATTTAGGAAAGGAAAGATCGGGTTCGTTAGTTAGTTCGGGCGGATCTAATCCAGCCACGTCACCGCGAATCGCAGCCGTTCGTCCGTCATCGGAGGGTCCTCGTCTGTCGTCTCTGTTTCGGACTCTTCCGCCGCGCCGCCGTGTCTCCGGTGGACTTGGAGTCCGTGTCCTCCGCTCGCACGCCCCTCCGTGCACCTATTTAAGGAGCCGCCGGGTGCGTTGAGTTCCTCGTTCCACGCCGCATCAGAACCGCAAGGTTTCGTCGTCCGGAGCTCGCCGGAACGCCTCGTGGAGTGTCGTCGTCTTCATCGCCAGCGAGATTCATTTCGGCGACGCCATAGCAGCGGGAAAAGCTTCGGACCGTCGGATCATCGCTCGACGTCCCAGATTCAGCCGCGTAGTCTCGGTGAGCAGTAACCTCTGTTAAACGCTGTCCGTTAGATCTAAAACCCTCGCTTGAGATCTTGCCGCGTGTGCTTTGGTCGGCAACCGTCTGATGGGATCTGGGTGCACCAGATTGCGCCGTCGCCGCAACCAATCGGGAGCCGACGTGTGTCAGGCGCAGAGGGGGCGCCATGGACCGCGTCTGCGGTGAACCGACCTGACGCCGTGGACCGGGTCCATACGCCGAGACACGTGGCAGAGCCTGATTGGTTCGGTCGTACGACGTCAAGATGACGCCACGCTTATGCGTAATAAATCTGTTTTCGATTTAAAAATAAATCTGTTAATTCTAATTTTCTGATTTTTGCAATTTCAGTATTTATTTCAAACTTCAAAAGGCTATATCTTTTGCATCGTAACTCGGATTTGAGTGATTAAAATTTCTAAAAATTTATAAAATTGAGATCTATTTAATGGTGAATTTTATTTGATTTTTGGAGTTCATTTGCTCTGTTTTGGTATTTATTTGCTTTTCTCCTTCGGTACGCGTAGACGTTGAATTGTGCGACGCTTCGGAGGAAGATCCAGCAACTCAAGAGCAAGTTTCGGAACCAGATCAGGACCTATTCCAAGGCAAGTTGTGCTTTGATCATGTTGAACCCATGTTTATAAAATTGCTATATTTGTTTTACCCTATTGCATATATTTAAAGTATACAATTGTTTCAAATTAGATTGGGTTTAGCTAATATACCAGATTGATTTATACCCTACCTTGTCATTGTATGCCATGATCTATTGTCACCCTAGATTGGTTCAATATAGTTAGTTAGTAAATATAATCAATATGGGATGGTTAGTTCGTATTAGTTGCTTAGCCATGCCACGTCATCACATGTGTCAGAATCATTGATAATTAATCTTGATTAATGGAATATGGAACAATGTTATGAACCTGTGTGTCATGTGGATCACACGACGAGATTGAGTTGTTGTGGCGAGTCATGTCACGCAACGATGTTGAATTGTGGATAGCACGTGGTGCTTGGTAATCAACTGGGTGATAATCATTTAGATTGGGGCAAGTGACAAGGGGCGAGGAGGCCAAGGTGGGCCCGATGGGCAGAGGGTATGTGGATGTCTTGCCTTGATCACTCTAAGGACTTAACCTTGCAAGCCTTTGACCCGAGTTAATCATGCAACCGCATGTCTGGTATGGGCCAGCCTAGCTGAGTAATTTGCAATGCCTTAATTTTGGTACTATCGTGGTCGGTGTGAGTTTTCGAGTTATGGAGTAATTCACCTGGTGCAAGAGGGGGGCCCTGTATGTGGTAACCAGTCCCACCAGTGTTGAAACCTTAGCGGGTAGTATCGGGTTAAGCCAGCGCATTGTAAAGGCTTTGTTATAATCACTCGCCTTGGTGGCGTTTGGTTGTATCACGTGGGTAAAGTGCATAACCTCTGCAGAGTGTGAAACTATTCGGATAGCCGTGCTCGCGGTATTGAGCAATGCTCGGGAATTACAGTTAAAGGTTAGCTTAATTAAATGGACAACTTAGTTGGGATGGCGGAATGCCATGTGGAAGATGGAATTTGACTTAGGATTGGAAACTTGGTTTACTTGAGAAATACTGAATTTATTTATTATTGCTATTTGTTTTACAGTCTTTACAATCTATTTATTATACTTGTTCATAAATGCTGCTTATTGCAAAATAGCCATGATAGCCTATCCATTGGAATGAGCCTTACATATAGATACATAGAATTGCATTCTGTGCACAACTTGTTGAGTGCTTTAAGTACTCACCCTTGCCAAACAACAATAATCAACAGTTGAAGCATCTACACCTTTGTTGGAAGAGGAAGTCCAGGAAGACACGAGTCATTAGGGTCCGAGCCTTGTCGGTTGCCTGTGGTGAACTGATGAGCTATCTACGTTTTTTACTGTCCGCTGCTTAATTATTAGCTTATATTTCCAGTCTTGCCCTGCGTGGCTTAATAATGTAAGTCGGTCATAAGATCATACACTTAGCTATATCAATAAATGAGCTACTATTTCTATTATCGTTGAGTATGATGTGATATGTACCGATGTTGAGCTGTGTGCACTAGCGTTGATCCTAGGACTAGTGCGGTAAACACAGTGGGTTCGAATAAGTGGATTCGGATCCTTACACACTCCTAACACTAAATATGTGCAAACCATTGGAAATGAGCTTCGAGACAGATTAATTTTTACCCCCATTTAGCTCTACTGATTTAGTAATTCTCACAATCTCATACCACACATACATAAGCCTTTCCTCTATGGAAGATATATGAGATAGGCCAAAATCTTCATGGCAAACATAACTTCTATGGTTAGAACCATGTGTAGAACTATTTTTCATTGTTTGCCATGGATAGAACTGATCTAGGTTAGCAAATTTTGGAACTGATCTAAGATGTGTTATAAACATGGTATGAATCAAAAAGCCTGACCTCGTGAAAGGACCGGAGATGTCGCCTAGAGGGCGGGTGAATAGGCGAATTAAAAATTTGCAGCAAAATAAAATCTTTAGAGGGTCTAAGTCCGGAGTGTCCGAGACTTATTTTCGGGTACTCCGAAATATCCGGACTATCCGGGTTTAGGAGTCCGGATACTTCGGATTGAAGATCTCGAAATGAGATTTTAAATCCCTGCAATTTTTCAACAATCTACTTGAATACAAAAGATCTAAATGCTATCAGGTACCTGGGGATATTGTAGATCTGAAGCCAAACACAACAATAGAGTAGATCGGGGCTCCCAAAGTCTAAGACCACAAACCCTAGCAAAAACAAATGAAAAACACGAAGACAATAAGTTTTACCCGAAGTTCGGATTTTTGAAGGGAATCCTACGTCTCCATTGAGGAGGCACAAAGCCCGGGTCCCTCTTGACCACTATCCTCCCGGTGTTGCACAAAGCACTCACCGGTCTTCACTTCTTGCCTCTTTCCTTTCGGAGGCGAGACTTGCCTTCACAAACTTCCGGGGCTCACCACAACGAGAATTGGAGGCTCCCGATGACTCCTTGCCGTCTAGGAGCCCTTCAAACTCCAAGAGTAATAAATACTACGTGAAAACTACTTAGAGGATGAATCTTGTGCTCAAGAATGAAAGATGCAAGCTTAAGACACTTCAATCCACTCCTTTCTCTCAAAAGATTTGAATCAAACACTAGCTTCAAGTGGAGAAAGGAGTTTAGGGCTCAAAAGAGTGAGAGAGTGAGTTTGTGAGTGAATGAGTGCAATGAATTGAGCTACCTCTTGTTAGGTGAGGAGTGAGGGCTTAAATAGAGGCTCCAAATCCAACTGTTGGGAGAGGGCTGCGCACAACCCGGAGATTCCGGATAAACACCCCGGAGACTCCGGATTGGAAAAGATTAGTTCATACCGAGAGAGCTAACCCGGAGACTCCGGATATAAACCCCGGAGACTCCGGACTAATTAACCCGGAGTGTCCGGACTTGTCATCGGATACTCCGGACCAACCGAGAGCAGCCACCAAGGGTGTCAACCCGGAGTGTCCAGACCAAATATCCGCATACTTCGGACTATCCAGGAGCAGCTACCAAGGGTGTCAACCCGGAGAGTCCGGACCAAATGTCCGGATACTCCGGGCTGGCCCACTCGGCCAAAGGTGTGCTTTTTAATGAAAAAGAAGTGCTTGGAGTTCTTATGCAATGCAATTTTTATCCTTGAGCACAAGTATATCCTAAAAGCGATTTCCCGTTGTATCCCTCTTAATAGTACGGCTATCCTTAGACTCAAATAAAATAGAAAATTACAACAAGTCTTGATGCCGTCTTCACAAATTTTAAATGCGGCGGGGATCTTCAATTGCTTTCTCATGATGATATAGTCTCTACCTCTGCATAGATTCTCACTTGATCATTAGTATTTTAATTGTGTTGCCATCTATCACCAAAACTTCTTAAGGGGCCTAGATGCACTTTCACCTTGCAAGTAGGGAATAAGATTTCATCACAGTGCTAGTTCCTCCTAGAGATACTCTGCCTACCGTTGTAGACTCACCTTTAACCAAACTAACCAAAGATCAGGATAACACAAACCCAAGAGGACAAGAAATGCATAGCCAATTGGACAACATAAAACAACCGATTTTCATGTAGAACACATCAGCTCAAGCTCAATTGGGCTTTTTAGTTGATGTGAAGCACACCTAGTGGTGGTTGTTCTGATATATTGAAATGTTCTCTAGGTATACACACAATGCAGGAGGGAAGAAAATTCATAGATATTTTAGTAATAAAAAATGGCAGTATGCTTGAAGCTCTTTATATTAACAATGATGTTATATTAATCCTACAACACAATTATATTGTCATACATTGAATAAATATGGAAGGTCTTGCTATAGGAAATAAAAGTGAAAAGATGCAGATAATTGGATCGAACTTTAGCAATACATCACTAGCTCAACCCACCATTCATGTTCCCTTTTAAGTAGGAATGTGGACTTCAATTAATGAGAAAATTATCTAATTTTTGTATATTTTCATTGTAAGAAAATTGTAATGGCGAAAGAATGTTCTTCATCAAATCAATTGCAGTCTGTTTCCTACGTTTGTTTTGTGATTTCTAATAACTAATCAGGTAATTGTGCAAATATAACATGGAAGCCATGTTCCCTCTGATAAACAACAATAAAGTTCAGTTCCTATAGACTGCAGTACTAAGAGTGAGAGTTGAGCACGCCAGATCAAGGGAGGGGGAGGTGGTGCGGCGTCGAGGTGGTTTGAGATGAAAGACGTCGTGGCTGGAGAGGTTCAGGCCATGTAAGCCCGTGCAAAGATGAGAGGAAGGGGCGGGACGATCGGGTTCCCTTCCATCTCAGCCATTCGTGATAGATCCAACGGATCAGGTATTCTGAAGAAGAATGGACGATCACCACCAACTCCTAATTAGAAGTAGTAGAGATTACGGACGCTGAAACTGTATATTGTACATTGATTATTGCTATATTTTCAAACGAAAAAAAGAATAATACAAATGATATTGCGCGGCACGTACTACAGCCTGCAGAAAGGCCCGTATGCTAGGGCTATAAATGGATTGACTTACATCCTGGCCTTGTGGAAGAGGAAAATGAGCCAATGTTGTTGTCAATTGGGCCCATCTTCCACTTACACAGAATATAGTCCATTTACATGGCCTGGTGCTCCGCAGGGCCAGCCCATTTACAACCCGCTCCATACTTACGACTCCTTCGAATTTTTTTTTATTTAATATTTTTTTTTATTCTTTTTTTCAAAACTATGCGTCCGATTTTAAAAATTACAAAACTAGCACCCCGTCGCCCGTGTATGGGGCGATCGCTTCCATACACGGGCGATATGCCCGCGCTGCGTTCCTCGCTGCCCGACGCCGTCGTGTGGGCCCCCCATGTCGCTCGAGACAGGCGATCGCCGAGCTGGGGGACAAAGGCTTTAAAGCTCGCCTCGCGGCGCAGCAAACAAATGAGCGTATAAACGAAGAGAAAAGAGAAAGAGAAAGAAGAAGAGAAAGAAGAAGAAAAAGAAGAAGAAAAAGAAGAAGAAGAGAAAGAAGAAGAAAAAGGAAAAAAGTCGATCTGTCTGTTTTCTGCAAGGTATTTTTACAAATTTTATAAATCTATTATTTAGGAATTTTACGATTTTGTAGTGTTTAGAAAATATCAGAGGACTGTTTTTGTCATTAGAATTCTAATGTAGCATGTAATATCCAATGAATTTAGGATTGTGTAGCGCTTAGAACTTTAATGTAGTATTTAGGTTTTAGAAATTTGAGGATCAGATAGTATTAAGTACGCTACAAATTTAGTGTAGTATTAGAAATTTATTGTAGTGTTTAGAAAATTTAGGATTGTGTAGCGCTTACATTTTCTCGGATAGTGTTGTTTAGAAATTTAATGTCGCATTCATATTTAGAACTTTAATGTAGTATTTAGTTTTTAGAAATTTGAAGACCGTATAGTATTAAGTACGCTACAAATTTAGTGTAGTATTAGAAATTTATTGTAGTGTTTAGAAAATTTAGGATTGTGTAGCGTTTACATTTTCTGATAGTGTTGTTTAGAAATTTAATGTCATGATTCATATTTAGAACTTTAATGTACTATTTAGTTTTTAGAAATTTCAGGATCAGATAGTATTAAGTACGTTACAAATTTATTTTTAGTCTTAGAAATTTATTGTAGTGTTTAGAAAATTTAGGATTGTGTAGCGTTTACAATTTGTCGAATAGTGTTGTTTAGAAATTTAATGTCGCATTCATATTTAGAACTTTAATGTACTATTTAGTTTTTAGAAATTTCAGATCAGTATTGTATTTTAGAGTAATATTTTTCCGTCGGACGTTGTAAAGATGTCGGAGAAATTGTATTTCCAAATATTTTATGGAGATGGGGAGATAGCACAGAGGCGGATGGGTGGATCTATCATCATTTTCAAGAGTCGACGGGCATATGCGCATCGAGCGATAGGACATACAGGGTTTGTTGGAGTGGATGTCTCGGATGTTCGATTTGGATGCCCGCACGGCCTTGGCTAAGGGTCGAGCAGAGTGAGCCGAGCGCAAGACCGCTTTTACGGAGAGTTGATTCCTCGTTAACTCGACGCGTCCACATGGAGGAGTTATGTTGGTTTTGCCGTAGAGCGGGTTGGCCGCCATGTTGTTGGCACAGTGTTACCCGGTAGCTCCATCGGTGTCGCAAGTTCGTGATGTCGGGTGGACATTACGCGGAGGGGACATCAAATGTAGAAGGATGCGAAGAGGAAGGCGGCGAGGAGCCCGAGACGAGGAGCACGAGACCGGGCGGTGACGAAGGGACCGGGGGCAGAGGAGACGGTGGAGGCGCGAGGGTGGCCGACGAGGGGAGGAGGTGGAGGACATTGTTGACTTGATGGAAGAGGAGGACCGTGCGGATGAGGAAGTCCCCGATGGTGAGCACTCCGACGAGGAGGACAACGCCTGGGTGCCTATCCTCGTGCGTGGACCAATTACAATTTCAAGACCTAACAATGAATGAAGGGAACATTGATGCATGGGAGTATCGTGAGAACGAGGTGACGCAGGGGCCGATATAAAGACAAGGAGGTGTGATGGATGCGTGAAGCATCGGGCAATGTCTCTCCGGCAATTCGTGGTTGTGAAGTCCAAGAAGAAGGACTACGACGTGAAGTGCGTAGTTGATTCGTGCCCATGGCGGTGCATGCATACCAGGGAAGTGGACGGACATCGAAATGCTCCATAGTGATGGAGCATAATCATGAGTGGAAGAAGCGAGGCGTGGACACCGCAACTGTCGCCCACTTGGGTGGCAAATGTGTTTTATGGTCGATCGTGGACAATCCCCATCCGCAGCCTCGATCTATTATCACACCGTGGAGGAGAGGTTTCAAGACAAGATTAGCTACGCAAAGGCATGGAGAGCAAAAGGACACTCGAAATACGGTTCGACGCACGAGAGGCTTCAGACGAGAATATTCCCCACTTGCTCGTGGCAATCGCACAAAGGAACCCCAGACATCCATCGACCTTGCGGAGTTCCTCGGGTGGTGCGTGCACCGAAGTGGGTATTGCAACAGGCATTCTTCGCCTGGCGCATGCATAAATGCGCTAAGACCGCCGCCTGGTCCTTTGCATGGATGGCACATTCTCACGGGAAGTACAAGGGCCGATTCTAATCTGCGATCGCGGTGGATGCCAACAACCGTGTTCTACCGGCTATGCTGGCATTCGTGGAGGGGGAAACACGAGAGTCGGCATCTGGTTCCTTGAAAGAGTGAAGTCGGCGCTTGTTCTCGACAGTTCGATGTTTGTGTCATCCATGACCGACATGCAGGTCGCTAAGGGCGATCGTGGATATGCAACAAGGGTCCGCCGTCGTGGGAGCAAAGAAGTGGCCGATCCGAGGAGCGGTGGTGCATGAGGCACATGGGTGCCAATTTTTCCGCTACCAGAATAAGGAGCTTATGAACATGTTCAAGCGCTGTGCAAACAGAACCAACGGAGGAAGTTCGACGCTTTGGAAGACGTTGGACTAACTAACGAAGAAGCAATCAATGGATCCCTGAGGTACCGCTTAGTTCATCAAGGAACCCGATGGTGTACCATGAGCAAGGAGAGGACCCCACACCTTTTATGTGCGCCGCCGCGGACACTTCAAACCTCCGGCGAGGCCGGTACCAAAGATAAAGAGTTTCACCGATTGATACGACATGAGCCTTTGGAGAAATGGTCCTTCAGACGACGAGGGCGGCTCGCGTTATGGGATCATGACAACGAACTCCGGCGGAGATTTACAATCGGTAATGAAAGGCACCGTGATGCCTTCCATCGTGGGTATAGTTGAGGGTGTCTTATTAGGGACACAGAGATATTTCATTGAGCGATACAAGACCTCCGCAAAGATGTATGCTCGGACAATCGATTGTCTTACTCAACCGCTGTGTCTACCTACATGTCCAAGAAAACAAGAAAGGCGCAGACACATCGGGTTACACCGAGAGTGGCGTGGAACGGAGATACCACGTGCATCGCGGTGACCGAGGTCGCAGGGTGCCCACCGAGAGGACTTCCCATCCGTGCATACCCGAGCACCGATTGCGAGTGCTCTCGCTAGAACCACGCCGCCGTGACTTGCCGTGCTCGCACGCCATTGCCGCAGCCGCCGAGACGCATCAATCTCGCCGTCTGCTCATCTCCCGCATTACTACAAGCGAGCGCTCTCAACACGTGGCATCATGAGGTGTACGGTACCGAGTGGATGGATCGCTCACAACAACCCCTCTCCGACCATCGATGGGTACCGACATCCGAATGTTGAAGATGAAGGTCGGGCGTCAAGGACAAGGCGATTCGAACGATATGGACGAAGTCTCGAGGCGCGCCGCAACCGCGGATAATGTAACTTTGCATGTTGTTCCCATCTTGTATTATTCAATGGACCGTAAGTCTGTAATGTACGCTGTAATGTTCGATGTAATTTTCAATGTACTAGTAAGTTGTTGTTCGTGATCATGTTATTCTCCGATGTCCCGCTTAGTACCTACGAGGATAATGTAATTCTCGACGCCTGTGTGCCTCGTCGAACATGTCTTTGTCTTCGTATGTTTGCAATCCGAGTTTTTTTTGCTCTCCACACTTGGTTGTATTGTTTGTTGAGTATGGTACAATTCGTTATTTCGCATTTCATTTTGTGTGCACATGTAATTACCGAGCAACTGTTGTATTTGCTTTGTAACAGCCACGATGGCGCCGACCTTGCCTCGAGTCGCCGGACGTGACCGCCGATGCGACCACCGGCCTAGGTACTCCGCAGAGGAGAACCGAGTGCTAGCCACTTCGACCTCGAGTGCCCGGAGCCGCCGCGATCGACCCACGCTGGTTCCACGGTAGTCGCGAACGCTTGCACTCTTTTACGCACACATACTTACCGTGAATGCAATTCTAACTACATGCAAAGTTGCGAAGCGGCCGGCTTACTTCCTCTTTGTAGGATGGTGGAGCCGGTGATCGCCTGTTAGAGGGCAAGGAGGTGCCGCGGTTCGGCACGACCGTCCTCGCGGCCACACTCGTGGACCGGTGGAGACCGAGACGACACGCTCCACCTTCCGTGCGGAGAGATGGCTCCGACGCCGCAGACGGTCGCACCTCTTAGGCCTCCCTTGTGCGGGCCCGGCAGCCGTGCCGCACGACGCCCCGCCACGTGGCACGCCGAGTTGTCCGCGCTTGCCGAGGTGCGCGGCACCCCGGCAGCCCCTACCGGCCCTTAGGGAGGCCGAGCGCCACGGACCGACGAAGGCGTGGTCGCCTGGGCCACGGTGAGTACCTCTTTCTTTGAGAATTAAAATAGAAGCGCCAAGTTGCCGATAATGTTTGTTGCGAACGCCGCAGTCGACCTTCTCCACCAAGACGCGGAGGAGGCGGACGTGGCTCCGCCACTTGGAGGCATACCTCCCGTTGTTGCTCGGTTGGGTGATGTTCCGCCCTCCCACGGAACACGGTGGACCGTCACCGATCGAGTACGCCAAAGACATCGCCGACACCCGGTGGATGAGGTAACACACTCGCCCAATCTCGCCTCAACGAGCACGCCTAACTCCCCTTGTAAACAGTGATGCGGTGGTCGTGGGCCTCAACAGGCTTGCGGCGACGTCAGAGGTCCGCAGGCGACGCCGTCTCAAGCGAGCACGACGCGACGATGTCGTTGCGCCCTACTCCTCGATTGTGGTCTTGGGAGCGCTTCTCCGTGGCAGTTCTGTTGTTGACACGACACCGCACTCGAGGAGCTTTACGGAGACGACCGGTGGATCGCCCACCATGGGCCACCATCGGGTCCGACGACGTGTACGCCCTCGTATCTTTTTCCCACTAACGCACTTGAATAACCTTCGCCATTTCTTATTTCCTCGCAGCGGAGGTTCGCGCACCTACAGTGAGGAGGTCCTATCAGAGTTCGCTCGGAGTTCGACCGCCTCCACGACGAGGACGTGCGGTGGACGCCATACACCGCGTGACGACGCCCACGCCCCGAGCACCTCACGGGTCTCCGTGCTTTGCACGCGAGATGAGGCCTTTGGCTCACCCGTAAGGTGCTCGCCTTTGACCTTTGTGTCGAGGAGTACTCCCGCACCGAGTGCCGCGGCAGCTCGCCTGCTCCAGCCCTTTCCTTTGCCTCGCCACGTTGTCGCACGTGGCGCCACGTGTACTTGCCCCGATCCTACTACTCCGCATCTTTGCGAAATTAATGTGTCGCAGACTTCATCGCTTTTGCATTGCAGATGACCGGATGGGTGCCGCGGTGGCTCTCGATTCGCGACCGTATGCGACCATGGCCCCGGTGGGGACGCCGCGACTCGACGAGAGGGTCACCGAGACCCGCCAGACGACCATGACATGTACGATCAAGACATGGAGTGGTTCGCCCAAGACTCGCCTCGTGGTGGGGTACACACCAAAGACCAGACGTCACACGGCAGTATCGGTAGCGACACGCACTCTTCACAGATGTCCCGCAGGGACAACGCCTCTAAGTGTCACAATCGAACCTACATGGGCACGCCTTTTCATGTAACTTACGTAATGCCAACCCGACGTTACATGCGGACTCGGCTCTTGGCGAGATTGAGGTGGAGGTCGTGTCCATGTTGACGCGCCAGAGGGGGCATACAGTGACCACCGCCGAGTCCGAGACGGCTGGGGTCGGGTCCTCGCTACGGTGAGGCGGTTGGCTCGCTTGGCCACCGCCGAGGGCGCGAGACGTCGGCGGACGCAAAGACACCACGCCACTTCGCCCAAAGACTCGCCTACCCACCCGGTGCCCGTCACGCCCCACGCGGTGCAGGGGGACGGTGGTCGACGAGGCTCCTTCCGCGCCTCGCCCTACCCCGTCGGTTCCTCGCTACGCTCCCACGCAGCAGCAGTGGGGACGAGTGGTCGGGAGGCTCCTTCGCCTCGCCCCTACCCGCCGGTTCCTCGCACGCTCCCACGCGCAGCAGCAGGGGGGCGGCTGGTCGCGGAGGCTCCTCCTCGTCCCGCGCCCAGCCAGACCCTGTGGTGGTTTCGACGAGCCTTCGACGACGAGTTCGACCGAGGAGTACCTTTCGACCGACTACCTCGACCCTCTCGGCTCTCGGCGCGCGCCACAGACTTGGCCTCGCGCGCCAAGACTACTTACGCCGCGCCGCAGGTCGGCCTAGGAGGGACGTCCGTCCGCCGTCGCCACTCACCTACCCCACGGGCCGATTAGGAAGCGTGGCGTGATTGACTTGTTGTACGGATGTATTTTTTAATGGCTTTACGCTCAAGAAGACATTGTATAACTCCCGAGTTAGTAACATGACAAAGCGTTATCACTATAAATTGTTCAAATCATTTATGCATTGCTTGCCTATGCCACACGACGTGACAACACACCAACGTTTGGTGCACCTATCGCCTCTAGTAGGGGCGATCGCCTAATGTGAGGCGATCGCTTACATGGGCAATCGCCCAAATATGAGGCGATCGCCCCATACCCGGCGATATCGCGCTTTATAACATTCGCTCACAAGCGGTCTCGCAAAGAACAATGGAGAAAGAATAGAGGTGAGCATCAATCGAAAATGTCGAGGCGCAAGTGCAAAGGGTAAGGGAAGGCAAAGGAAGAAGCGAGTGCATGCTCGCTGAATTTAGCGTACCAAGATCTCTTCCTACTCGTGGAGTCAGTGGCGCCCATGTGTATGTCGCGGAGATCTTTGCAGCTTGTCCGCTCTTGGGAAATTTCAACTTGGAAGAGGAGGTATTGGAAGTGCCGCAACTACGCCTTCGATCCACGGAGAAGAGCTCAAGGATCGCCGCATGGTAACAATCGTGACGGGTTACATAATATTTGTGAATGAAACTTTGCTAATTTACGCTTCATGCAATACCTCCGCCATCGCGGTGAATTTGAGCAATGGTTTGATACGGAGATCAACCCCGAGGACCAACGGCTTCTTGACCAAGCCAACCGGCAGATGAGTTCACGTGGCGGTTTCAAGAACAGCGATGCCGCACGCGAGGAGGCATGTAGGAAGGAAGCGAGGAGAAGGAGGCGAGAGAGAGGAAACGAGAGAGGCGCGACGTGCGGAGAAGCTCACGAGGCATGGGCGAATGGGAAGTGGCCTCAAGCACTCAATAGACGCCCGTGTTAACTTTGGTTTTCCTTGTTCGTGGTACTCCTTTTAGTTTTAAGTCGTAATAAACAGTCGGCCCAACCTTCAAGAGTATGCTCACCGTCCGGAGGGCTAGTATGTGTCCTATCGCCTGTGTGTCCCAAATGATGTTATTTTCTCCATCGAGATAGGTTATAGCATTTTCGATTCGTCATATCCGATTTCATCGAGTTTTACCATCGCTTGCGAAAGATACGGCAATTTTCATGTTTTACCGATTGCATGTTAGGACAACAATAAAATAGTGCGACCTAAAGTGACATCTAAATATTTTTACATAATTGTGACCTATGCAAGCCCAAGAATGCAACAAAACTGGTTCACAAGTTTTGAGGTCGTTCGATATTATTCTAACCGCTTGAACAATGATTGTTATAAAGGGTTTAAACTAGCCATCTTTTATTCAAAATGCAATCATATTTAGATATTTTTGCAAAAATGAAGTGCATAAGGTTGTAGTAACTTATTCTATTTATTTCATGAATTATGGATCAACACACATTATAATTCCTTCACAATCCACGATTAGAGCCTAGCATTCAACTCAAATAAAAAAATTCTGCAAACAACACATGGATTTTTATTTTACACTCTAATTCTTCATTCCAAAATTTAAATTTAGAAACAAGTTTCATTTAATTTGGACACTCCTAACAAAAGTTCTGGGTTTATATTAAAAGCATATAGTAATTACAAAACAAAACTAAAAAACTCATGCGGGCCCCGCCGCCTCAGAGGCGATCGCCTACAGAGGGCGATGGGGCCCCACAAGCCGCGCCGCTAATGGCGCATCTGGCAGGCTATCGCTCGTAGATGGGCGATCGCCCATACACGGCGACGGGACATTTTTGTCATTTTTTCATTCGGACGCATAGTTTTGAAAAAAAGAATAAAAATAAATATTAAATAAAAAAAAATTCCGACTCCTTCTATGGACCGACGACCAAGTCAACCCCCCACAGTGACAGTCAATTAGGGGCCACGCGGAGACCCAACTTCCGTGGGATCCGTCCACGCACCGCGTTTCATCTCGAACGTCCACCATTCTATCGGACGTGTGAAGTTCACCTAGCCATGGACTGGGCCAGCCCATAGCGCCGTCGACCGCGTGCACCTGGCAAACTTCTATGCTTTGGTGTCACGATGGTCAGCTACGATTTCAAAACATAAACCATAACGACTGCGCCACTGACACTTCTGACGCCGCCGTGCTCGCCTCGCCTGAACCCTAGGACGGACTCTCCGGCTTTCGCCGGAGACGCGGCCGCCGCCATGACCGGGTATTGCGTGCTCCTCCTCGATTCGATCCTCTTGCCCTAATCCCTGCGATGCTCTTCGGCGATTCGGTTCGCCGGAGGGAATGTGATTTGTCTAGGTCGGGAAAGGCAGCGCCTTTTTTTTTGGCTGGACCTGGGCGGGATGTAAAGGAGGCGTTCGGGCTTGAGAGTTTGTGGGATTAAGAGCCCCTTAGCATCTACGATTTGTGCGATTCGGTGAATGCACGATTTGGGCGTCGGAGTTGTTGGATTGCGTTGGGTACAGCTGTTGCGCTACAGTTGTAATTGTATGATTTTTGTGAGCGTCCTGCGTTTTTTTAATTGGTTTGGATCGAAAATTGCAGTCCTTTCTAGTTTATGAGGCCTGGTGCGAGGATCACGCCGAACATTTGTGGTATTGCGGTTTGATTCGGTGAATCTGTGTCGTTCTTGCTTCCATTTGGGATGAAAGGCGGGACATTTTTGGATGCTGCAACGGCGATGGTTGGGTTCGTCGCTAGTTTATAGTTTTGCAGTTATGTTTGAGATCGTGTAGCAGAAGGATGACGTTCCTGCATTGGTTTTAGTTGAAAGAGGCTTTTTCCCCCCCATTTCGGGGTAGCACCACGTATGCACTTTGTTCTGTTGCAGTGCAATTAAAGAACATCCACTTCTGATAGGAAGAAGAGTGGGAGTGTTACTTCAAAGGAGGTATCTGGTTAGTTCTTATGGTAACCATTGTGCCACTCTTTGTTAAAATCGGATTTTCTTCTTGCTTGTTTGAGTATATTGAGTTTAAGTTCGAAATAGAGATTGCTGTCGTCTCCATCTTTAGCTTTTGAGAAGTCATCCTTTTGCCCTTGGCAATTTGGTGAAAGACCATCATATTTAGTTTTTGTACTATTGTGATCAGCATTGCATGTAAGGTTGCCCTGAACAATTGTTGTCGGCCTTTAGTTTTATCAGTGTCATGGACTCATGGTTCTTGTGTCAAACTGCATTTCTTTGAGTTTACAAAAAAAGAAATAGTAAAGGCTTTCAAACTGTGTTAGGGTTAACAGAGCTATGTTTACATTGTAGCCAGTGGTGGAGTGGAATTAGGTCTTGAATATCTGAAACCTGATGCTCGATCAATTTATGCATGAGAACGGTTCTGGGGAACCATGAGTTAGTGTTGTTCATACGGATGGTAATTGTGGTGTGCTTGACGAATTCCAAATTAAGTGTTGAAAATCTAGGTATTATTTTTGTTTTAGATTTGAAAAATAAGCTAATTCCCAAAATAATTAGATACAACAGGCAAGATAGAAGACACCACATATTTCTGTAAAGAGATCGATCCACAGAGGCAAAAATAGGAGAATTCTTACGATGGGCTTGATGACGAAAAGGAAGCGTGTGAGAGCGACCGGCCGTAGAGGAAGTAGTCGACGCCGTGGATCGCAGGATGAAGAGCTCGAGCGGTTGCGCAGCTTGCTTGTTGCCGTAAACCTTATTGCCACCCCGTGCGAGGTTCTCTCGGCAACGGTTGGAGGTCCCGCTCTCCTTGCCTCGCACGCCGAGAGGAAGGTCGGTGAAGAACGAGCACAACACGAAAACACAACACAGATCACCGTGGATGAACACGAGTATTAGAGTCCAAAAATCAAAAGGCTACAATGCATGCGACGTCTGCATTTTATAGCCTCGCACCAAGAACGGTCACCATTAAATGCTAGTAGCTCGCAGTCATTCAAATGACAATTTCTATTAGAAAGTGACGCCATTATCATGGTCGTTTCAATTCTCGAAGAATGACCCCATTAATTCACTAATATGAGAGAAACCGAAAATTAAAAAGGGTTTAAACGCATTTAGGAATTTAATCCACTAAGACGGCGACTCGCGACGCCGCAAGTCACAAGTCACGGAAAAACACGCGGAAATCACAGCTGTGTGCAAGGTGTGACTTTAGCCGACTCCTCACCCTCCATATGCCTCATTACAAGATATGGTGGGAGCTCTCCTTTAAATTGGTATTCTCCTCTCAACTAGCAATATAGTACTATTATTTGTAGCTTTGGCATTAGAGATAAATGGGCCACTTGGGCCTCATTTCTAACAATCCCCACCAATGCCGGTTGACAAAGACTCAAAATTTGATCACTCATCTTTGAATCTTCGTTTAATATATCGGTGTTTGGTGTAAGTCCCATACGGGTTGAACTTTCACCTAGAGTAACGTGATCCATCCTCCCACGCCTAATGAATGGACTAAGCCTTGAATTCACAGCTTTGTGTGGTTTGATTTCACCCGAAATCTTAACTGATACTAGGTCACAAAGAACTTCACCTCAACGGAGCGTTAAATGGTCATGCTCCCTAATCTTCTCATGAGCTTTGTAGAGAATGCCCCTTTCTCATGAACTGCGACCTCACAGTTAGGCTCAAGTAGGTGTATTCATTTTAGGTATCCTGTAGGCCAATACCTTTTTCCTTTGACACTAGAATACATTAAGTCTTTAAGCCAACCTTCCATACAGTCGAGAGTACTTTGTCTATTAGGACATAGGTACAAATTTAATAATATGTACTCTCTTGTTACAACATCAACTTGATTTTCCTATTACCTAATTCACGGGATCTCCGATCAGGAAGATATGGGTTACCGTTGTGGTGTAACTCAAACGGGCCTCATGCCCATGTCCATAGACGCAATGGAAATCGCTTTCCTTGCAAGTCCTTTTGTAAAAGGATCGCGCGATTTTCTCAAGACGAATATAATTCACAAAGAATAACTCCGAGTTTCTCAATTTTACGCGGTTTAAGCCTACGCTTCACATGTCCGAGGACTTCATGTTATCCTTAGTACTCATAACCTTAGTCAACACCGCTTGGTTATCGCAGACATTAAGATTGCGGTATTGGTTTCTCAACCAATGGCAAGTTCAACAAGAGCTCTCTAAGCCATTCGGCCTCAGCGATGGTCGTGTCTCAGTGCTACGAGTTGAGCTTCCATGGTTGACCTCGTCAATATGGTCTGTTTGCAAGACGCGTCTAGTGCTACGAGTTCAGCTTCCATGGTTGACCTCGTCAATATGGTCTGTTTGCAAGACCTCCATGAAAGCCGCAGAAGACCACCTAAAGTAAAACATAACCACTTGTAGCTTTGATCTCATCCTCATCGAGATCCAATTGGAATCACTATATCCTTCTAAAGCAGATGGATACCCAATATAGTGTATTCCATAAGATGTTGTTCCTCTCAAGTAGCGCAACACCCTTTCAAGTGCCTCCCAATGATCATCTCCGGGTTAGATGTAAACCCGCTTAATTTGCTCACAAAGAAATGAGATATCAAGTCTTGTGGCACCAGCTAAATACATAAGGGACCCAATAATTTGTGAATATCTCAATTGATCTTTTCCTAACCCTTGATTTTTCCAAGCTTAACACTTGGATCATAAGGTGTTGGGAGATTTTGCAATTCTCAAACCCGAATTGACTCAAAATTTTCTCAAAGATAATGGGATTGGTGCAAAATGATCCCATCCTCATTCTTGATCAATTTAATATTCGAATAACATCCGCCTCTCCCAAGTCTTTCATATCAAAGCATCGAGATAAGAAAGTTTTGACCTCGTCAATTACAAAGCAGTTGTTTGTCCCAAATATAAGTATGTCATCAACATACAAACACAAAATAACACATTGACCCCACCATAACGATAGTATACACACTTATCTGCCTCATTAACAAAAAACGCAGATGTCAAAGTTTTATCAAACTTTTCGTGCCATTGCTTAGGAGCTGCTTTAGGCCATACAAGGATTTTAATAATTTGCACACCTTATTTTCTGTCCAAGAATCACATAACCATCTGGTTGCTCCATATAGATTTCTTCCTCCAACTCTCCATTAAGGAAAGCTGTCTTTACATCCATTTGATGGACGTGTAGACCATGGGAAGCAACTAATGCTATGAGCACTCTAATGGTGGTTAATCGCTCTGGAGAATAAGTATCAAAATAATCCTCTCCTTTTTCTAGGTATAACCCTTGGCCACAAGTCTTGCCTTGTACTTATCAACATACCATCAGCCTCATTTTCTTTTGAAGATCCACTTGCATCCAACAAAGTTTGCACCCACTAGGAAGATCGGTGATCTCCCAAGTCCGTTAGCCATGATGGAATCCATCTCGCCACGGACCGCCTCTTTCCAATACTCAAAGATCGTAGTGCATAAGCCTCTGAAAGAGATTTTGGCACATCATTCACGAGGTATACAATAAAGTCGCCGCCAAAGGTTTCTCAACCCTTTGTCTCTTGCTCCTACGAGGAGCCTCTGCGACTAAATTGTTATCCTCCTCAAAATTATCTTCTCTGGTAGTGTATCATTTATTGGTTGTAAAAGCAGAGGTTCAAGATTATAATTATTATTAGTTTGAGTATTCTCGGTTAAGTGAAGAACTACCCATTGGTCTCATAGGATAAATATCCTCAAAAATGAAGCATCTCTGGACTCCATTATTGTGTTAACAATAATCTCGGGAGTTTCGATTTTACTACTAAAAATCTATAGGTTGTCTTTGTTATGTGCATATCCTAGAAAAATACAATCGATCGCTTTAGGTCCAAGCTTTCTCTTTTCTCGCAATGGTATATTGACTTTTGCCAAACATCCCCAAGTTCGCAGAAAATTGACATTGGGTTTTCTCCTTCCATCCTCATACGGAGTAATCTCACACTTTTAGTGATTACTTTGTTTAGGACAAAATTTTTGTTAGTATAGCTTCCCCACCACATTTTAGGCATCTGGCACTCTCCAACATGGCATTCACCAAGTCTGTTAGTATTCGGTTTTTCCTCTCACCTACCCCATTTGATTGGGGAGAATATGGTGGTGTAACTTCATGGATTATACCATGCTCGAATGTAGGCGGGAGAATTCATGAGAGATATACTCTCCCACGATCGGACCTTAGTCGTTTAATTTTCTTTTCTAGTTGGTTCTCAACCTCGACCTTATAAATTTTGAAGTAGTTTAAAGCTTCATCCTTTGTTTTGACAAATACACATAACAATAACGTGTTGCATCATCTATAAAAGTTAGAAAATATCTTTTGCCTCCTTTTGTCAACAATCCATTCATCTCACACAGTCGAATGGACAAGATCTAGTGGTGCCAAGTTCTTTTCTTCCTCTAATCCCTTAAAGGGTTTTCTAGGTTGCTTTGCTTGCACACAAGAATGGCACTTTGATCCTTTGACAATATCACATTTTGGAATTAATCAGAATCTGGACATTCGAGCAATGGTATCATAACCAATATGACATAAACGAGAATGCCAAACATTGGATTCACAATTATTAACTTGAGTAGCAACATTTAAATTTAAACAAGACTCTAGTACACTTAAGCTTTAACAGCCTCCGCTTTCATAACCTTTTCCAATAAAGTTTTCAAACTTAGACATTACAACTTTATTAGACTCGAATACTAGCTTATAGCCATCTCGACATAATAGGGAACCACGGACAAGGTTCTTATTTATTGTTGGCGCATCTCGCACGTTCTTTAAGTGGACAATCTTCCCCAAGTAAGCCTCGAGATCCACCGTACAACACCAAGAACAAAAGCATGCGACCCGTTCCCATTAGGACGGAGGAAGCCCTGCACTGGTAAGAAGAAAATAAAGATATGTCGAACATACGTGAACATTTGCACCGTATCAACCCACCAATCGGTGGATTGACATGTGAAAAAACAACAGGAGAATTATCATACCCTCCTCAAGTAGTTCCTCACTTATGGTCACGTTGGCGTTTTCTTGCCTGTTCATTTGGCCTGTTCTTGCGGAAATGACAGTCTTTAGCCATGTGACCATTTTTTCCGCACACATAACAGGTAATGTTCTTCATATCTTTCTTCTCAAACTTCTTCTTCTTGAAGCTAGTATTTTTATTTGGTTTCGAGCCTTTGTTGTTGTTGCACCCTTCTTCTCAATCACATTTGCGTTGTTTGGTTCTCGAGAAGAAGTTTTGGCGCATCTTTGGCTCGGCTTTTTCTTCCACGTCGAGGGCGACAATGAGATCTTCAATAGAAATCTCTTCCTCTTGTGTTTTAGACCGGTGGCAAAATTCCTCCAAGATGGGGAAGTTTAGCCACAATGCCCGCGACCACAAATTTTGCGGTGTAAAGCACATCCCAAATGTGCAATCTCGCCACTAGTATTTGAAACTCATGCGCTTGAGCAACAATCGATTTAGACTCATCAATGGTAAAATCGAATAATTGCTCGCAGACGTATACAACCAAATGACCGACCTCGACTTCTGCATATTTTTGTTCAAGAGTCAACCACAACTCGATGGCGGATGTGTAACTCATATACACATCATATAAGCGATCCGCCAAGATGGTCGAATGCGGCCCAATGCGGTGTTATTCGCATTCTCATATCGCGATTCTCCTCATCCGTAGCGGGTATTGAGGAAAATCACCCACCACATACCAGAGACATGAGCCAAAACTTGGCTCTAGTGCGCCACCTACGGAAGTTCGACCATTGAACCTCTCGTGTTTCATGGCATCACTTGCACCGACCATTCTTTGAATCACAATCACACAAATAATACCAATAAGGTTTCTGGAATGTTGAAAATCTAGGTATTATTTTTGTTTTAGATTTGAAAAATAAGCTAATTCCCAAAATGATTAGATACAACAGGCAAGATAGAAGACACCACATATTTCTGTAAAGAGATCGATCCACAGAGGAAAAAATAGGAGAATTCTTACGATGGGCTTGATGACGAAAAGGAAGCAAAGCGATGAGCGACTGGCCGTAGAGGAAGTAGTCGGCGTCGTGGATCGCAGGATGAAGAGCTCGGCGGTCGCGCAGCCATACGCCGCCGAAACCTTATTGCCGCCCGTGCGGTGTTCTCTCGCCGCAACGGTTCGGAGATCCCGCTCTCCTTGCCTCGCGGTGCACGCCGAGAGGAAGGTCGGTGAAGAACGAGCACAGCACGAAAACACAACACAGATCACCGTGGATGAACACGAGTATCAGAGTCCAAAAATCAAAAGGCTACAATCTGTCTGGACGTCTCTAGATTTTATAGCCTCGCACCAGTAACGGTCACCATTAAATGCTAGTAACTGCAGGTCATTCAAATGACAGTTTCTATTAGAAACTGACGCCATTATCATGGCTGTTTCAATTCTCAGTAAATGACCCCATTAATTCACTAATAACAGAGAGAAACCGAAAATTAAAAAGGGTTTAAACGTACTAGGAATTTAATCCACGGCACGGCGACTCGCGACGTCGCAAGTCACAAGTCACGCGGGAAAAACACGGAAATCTGCTGCGCAGCTCGTGCGTGTGACTTTGCTTGACTCCTCACCCTCCATATGCCTCATTACAAGATATGGTGGGAGCTCTCCCTTTTAAATTGGTATTCTCCCCTCTCAACTAGCAATATGGTACTATTATTTGTAGCTTTGGCATTAGAGATAAATGGACCACTTGGGTCTCGTTTCTAACATTAAGTTCAGCTTGTACCTCTACAAGATTGTTGGGATCTATTTAATGAAATTATCTGTGTTTTTTACCCACATTTGGTCTCTTTTTGGTTAATGCAGTTGATAGATAGATAAATATGGGATTGAAATTCAGGTGATGATGTTAGTGTTGTAGAATGCTTTGCTTTATTCCATTGTTACTTGGACACGAACACAGGAGTCGAAATCCGACTCGGATTCAGGGTGTCCGATTCGGCAAACATTTTTGGACACGGGAAATGCTACTCGGAATCGGATACGGGTATCGGAATCCGACTCGGATTCGAGGTGCCCGATTTGTTAAAAATTTTGGACACAGGTGTCCGTGTAAAACTGCTTTATTCATCTGTCTTAACTGTACTTGAATATTTTCTGCAGGACATCCTGGCTAATTGATAGCCAAAGAATGGCTTCAAAAATAAAAAATGCGTCTGGGTCATTGGATCCCAGTAAACACAAATGGATGAGCAACCCAACTAAGGAGTGCCCAAGGTGCAATCACGTCATTGATAATAGTGATGTAAGAGCTGCGCATTTCTATTATGTGTAACTGAGCTAGGTGCAGTTTTTTTTGTTACTTGTATCCTTTGCATTTCATTGTTACTATGCCTGATTCATACTTATTTTTAATGAAGGATTAAACAATTAAACGACATAATAATATTTAAACGAGTAATCCTTTTGTTATCCAGCTTTTTGTTCACAGATTGCTTTATCTTAATAAGCCAACCACTTGTTCCTAAAGCTGGAATGGATTTCTGTTGTTACAATTAACTACTTTGTCACTTCGACTTTGGTTCTTTTGTTCCAGATCAAATGTTATGCGAATGTATTATTTCGAGCTTTATTTGCGAATGATTTTAGAGCTACAGATCAATATTCATTAGCAATGTCTAGTAAGGTGTTATGTAAGTGCAATCCTCTGATGAATAAAGGTTTCACTGCAGGTTGTTCACCAGTGGCCTGGTTTGCCTAAAGGTGTAAAGTTTGATCCATGTGACCAGGAACTGCTTTGGCATTTGCTGGCAAAACATGGCAAAGCAGGTGCAACACCTCATCCATTCATTGATGAATTTATTCCAACAGTTGAGGAAGATGATGGTATCTGTTACACTCATCCACGGAAACTTCCAGGTACCCCTTCACTTCCAAGTACGCAGATATCTCCCATCTTAAAAAAAAAAGTAGATAACTTGTATACAGTTAAAAAATATATGTTTCTTTTGTCATTGTATGGAATTTTCCTGCATTGCTGTTTTGAAGATGAGTAAGAAATGCCTTTTTTATTTTTAGATAGGAGTAAACCGTAATATCTACATTTTTTAGCTTTTGTCCAATGCTTCCCTGTGTTATGTTTTTCCATTTTGTATTTGTTTGTCTTAATCACACCCTAAGACCAGCATTTCCACCAAGTCTAGTAGTAGTGTTGGTGTTGCAATACGCCTACTTAGTGTGTGTTTAGTTGGTGAGATAAGGTTGAATGGGATGGGATGGTCTTGTTCCATTTGGTTCTTGTTTTGGGTGAATGGAATGGTTCAGCATCTATAAGGAATAAGGACCAAACACACCCAATTGTACTTCTATTTATTCCCTTTAACTTTCCACTGTGTCAGCAACAATCTACCACTCTATATGACTGATTTCATTTCTGAACTTGCTCAAATATGACATTCCACTTTCTTTTTTGGAACAGATATTTCACTTTCTTTGTGGTCTTCTTGAATTGACTTTATCCTTTTCAGGTGTTAAGCAAGATGGAAGTGTATCACACTTCTTCCACAGAACCTTTAAGGCCTATAACACTGGGACCAGGAAGCGTCGAAAGATAAGCAGTGGCGATCTTGCTGATGTCCGCTGGCACAAGACGGGCAAGACAAAACCAGTAATAATTGATGGAAAGCACCTTGGCTGTAAGAAAATAATGGTGCTGTATGTGAGTACTGTGAAGGGTGGGAAGCCTGACAAGACTAATTGGGTGATGCATCAGTACCACCTAGGCACTGGGGAGGATGAGAAGGATGGCGAATATGTTGTCTCCAAATTATTTTTTCAGCAACAGTTTAAACCAGGGGAGAAGAATGCACAAGAGTTAATTGCTGCAGATGCTTTGGAAACTATAGCTGCGGAACAAGATCTTCCCGACCCTTTATTGCCCATGGAAGAACATGTCAGCGATGGTTCTAATCAAGAAATTCTTCAGAACAATGAACATAACACTGACCAGGTAGTTGCATGTTCATGTTTGCTTTTTTTCTTCTGTTTCCTTTTCTTTTTTGAGAGGTGCATCACACATTCATAGGTAAGTCGAATTAGCGAAGAAAACATATAAACCTGTTTATGATAACTCAAAAAAGTAAGTCGATAAAAGTAGTGGCTTTTTCTTTAACTGATGTGCAGGGAAACGGGAATTCTGAAATAAACATGGAAGAAAAAGCTGTTGAAGAGAATGCCATCCATCTGTCCTCTGAAAAACCTGAGGACGGAGATAATCCCTCGTCACAAGATCCAAAATGGTGGGAGGGTGAATCCCAGTTTCTGTTAGATTCTCAGCAACTGGCAGAAGGCCTGGCAATCTGTGATGAGTTCCTTCAGAGCCAGAGCCAGACCTCATGTGTCGGTGGAGATGAACCCGATAGAACGAAGCCTCGCCTGGCTGTGTATGCCCAATTGCCAGTAGAGGACTTGAAGGAGGATCTGGAAGAATGTCAGAAGTTGGGCCTCTCAGATAGTACAAATCTTGAGCTTGAAAACACAACTGAATTTCGACTGAGCCAAATTGTACGATTCTGATGTCTTAAACCATCACCAGTTATGTTACATGTTCAATCCCCCCCACCCTACTATTGGCTAAATTTGTTCCCTACTTGCAGGAATTTTCACAGGACAGCTTTACGACGACATGGGCTGGTGGCAAGATGATTGATTGAGGTGGTTCCAAGGTCACTGCCTGCATGATTCTGTACATGAAACAACTGAAGCCTTTTTTGCGAGACAACAGTAAGGTGATGTGCATCGTCAAGTATGGTTGTCAGCCTCTTGCTCTCTTGCACGTGAACTGTAAGTTATTATGAAGTAGGCCAAGAAGTGTCATGCTGTGCACTGATGGCTGCTCAGTGTTAAAATTAGCTTTGCGTGGCCTCATGTTTTTGTAAATCATAATGGTAAGTTGGTAACTGCCTCATTTTGGTTGGCCATCCTGAATGGTAAAAGGGCAGTTAAAGTATAGTTGAGCCTTTTTTCAGTTATATATGCTGAATTTGGCTAGTCTAATAAAGTCGGTGTTAATAACGTTAGCCATCATGAAAAATCTTTCTGTGGTGCTCGCTTACAAATAACACGCCGGCCCTGATAAAGTGGGGCTGAGAATTCCTTGCAAGCTTCATCTTGTAATAACCGTAAGACAGACGGAAAGCAAAATCTGCTCCAGCTTCCATGCAACGTCTGACATTTCCTTGGGATATATGAGCTTTGCTGATAGGATCGAATGGATTATGGATTATATTTGAAGGGACTTGAGAGCCATGTTGGATAAGTTCGAATGGATTAGATTTGAATGGACATGAAAGCCATATGGTTAGCACGGGAACTTGCTCTTTCCCAGCAAAATCGTCTAGTAAGTATGCTGACATGTTAGAATGAGAACGGGGATAATGTTTACTTGATTTGATATTTGTATTTGACAAACAACAATCGCGTGGGTAATAATTCACGAGACATAGTTTAGGATATGAAAAAATAGTTTAGGATATGAAAAAAAGCTATTCCCCGTGGGATATGGATGGACTTCGAGGATAATCCCTGTCAACATGTTGTCCTCCATAGACGTCCTTAGGGTGAAAACGCATCGAATACGATTGGATAATGGTTTTACCATATTTGTGTCCTTATTTTTAGACGAATACGATTGTGAATATGAATATGCTTGAATACGAATATGAATCAAATGTTGTAACGAATGCTAATTGAACACGTGCTCAATTTAGTAGAATTCGAATATCCAAAAATATGATGAAGTTTTACCGAAGAAGCTACCCTGTTTTCTCAATAGCACAAAGTACGTAGAGCGCGTTAGCCGATTCTAAACCATCGGCTATAACCTCACCTTCAACCATGATGCCAACTCAACCTACCATCATACTACAAAGAGATCCTCGGCCGAGTGGAGTAACCCATTATCAGGCTTATACCGATGCTGCTAAGCTAGATGCATCGGCAAATTTACCGCCATCAGCTCTGTTTTACGCTTTTCCACAATCGGTTCCACAACCGATTGAATCTGATAGATACCCACAATATCATGAACCTGTCCAGCTTAGGAATCCGGTTCCGCACATGGTAGTGACCTATTCAGAACCCTTTGTCCCATTGCCGGAACCACCAACTAGGAGAAACAATGGATACGACAAATACACTCATCACTCATCAGCATACAGCCAAAAGGGAAAGTTATCGGCTATAGAAAACCATATCCTGATTACATAGATCGTATGCCTTATCCTCACAATTTTAAAGTCCCAGATTTCGCAAAATTCTCTAGTGATGATTCAATTACGACGTTGGAACACGTCGGACGCTTTATCGCACAATGCGGCGAAGCAGCTCAGTCCGACGGGCTAAAAATCAGATTGTTCCCATTGTCATTATCAGGAGCTGCTTTTACTTGGTTTACTAGTCTGCCTCCAAATTCGGTTAATTTATGGAACGATTTGGAAAGCCGATTCTATGAATACTTTTTCTCTGGCAGTTTGGAACTCAGGATTTTCGACCTGAGCTCGGTCCGCCAGAAATTTGGAGAATCGATAACTGATTACATTAAAAGATTTAGGGAAGTCAGAAATCGGTGTTTTAGTGTCACATTACCCGACAATCAACTTACCAATTTGACTTTCCAAGGGCTGATTCCACCACTCTGAGAAAAGTTTGGAGGACAGGAGTTCGCCGATCTAAGTCACCTACTTCATCGCATGTCGGCTCAAGAAAGCCGATTCCCGGATAATAGGGCGTTCAAGGATAGATTCAAAGCAAATGGCAATAATAAAGAAAAGGATAAAGCTAAAGTTAATATGGTCGATTATTGCCCCAGTGAATCCTCTGAAGACGATGAAGCAGAGGTGAATTTAGCCGAGTGGATTAAAGGGTCTAAAAAATCGTTAGTCTGTTCCTGGCTTAAGCCGACTAGGAATAAGTCGGAAGTTAAATACGCTTTTGATGGCTCTAAATGTGATCGTATTTTTGATTTATTATTACAAGAAAAAATAATATGGTTGCCCGAAGGACACATTATACCATCGGCTGATGAGATCAAAAAGTGGAGGTATTGCAAGTGGCATTATTCTTTTGCTCACAATACTAACGATTGCAATATTTTTCGTCAGCAGATCCAATCAGCTATTGAGGATGGTCGGCTAAAATTCGCTGATGAGCCGACCATGCAAGTTGACGTTGATCCGTTCCCCATAAATATGGTGCAATGTTCGAGTAAAGGGAAAAAGCCGATGCATAGCGAAGAACCAAAAAGGGATCGACGGGTTGATATTCAGTCAACTTCTGGTGGTAATCAAACATTAAAAATCACGATCGGTTCGTTACAAATATAAGCCGATCATGAGGGCGAAAATTCAAAGACCATTAAACCCAAAGGTGACCCCAAGTTAGCAGATGGTATAAAGTAGAAAAATCACCGCCAAGAAAGCCAACAAAAAGGCTAGGGCCAACGTTTTCTCAGTTGATGGAGAAGTATGAAAGAATGAATAATCGGCCACAATGTTTTCCGCGTCGGTCAGATAATCTATATCGAACTGAAAACGTAGAAAGAGCTCATCGGAGGTGCCCCTTTTAGCAATTTTGCTGGGAGAGAGGAGTAGCATTGCCATCTCCATACACGTGCCCAATGGAACACTATCTCCAAGATGATTGGTGTAACACCCTAATTTTTGCTCTAGTTTAAATTTTGAGAGTATTTTTGATTTTTGTGAATTCTTGAGAATTTATCGAAATTTATTTGGAATTACTCAAAACTAGCCTTCCTTGAAAACAATTAAATAATGTATAAGTTCTAGCAAAGTTTTATTGAAAATATTTTATTTGAGTTCCAAATATCTCAAGGTATTTTACGAATTTTTCTAGAATTTTTACGCTATTTTAAAAGTCCCAAATGAATTAACTGAATTTCTAGAATTTTTTTTATTGAAAAAGGTTTTAAAAAATGGCTATGAACAGTAATGGGCCGAGCCCATTACTGTGCGCGTCGCCAGCCCATTCGCACCGAAACCCTAGCGCCGCCACCGGTGAACCGATTCGATCTTGATCGAGCGCCTTGCGTGTGCCACGTCGTTCGCGATCGCGAGCCATCCGATCCAATCGCGCGGACGTCGAGATTGCGCCACGTCGATCGTCTCTGCGAGATCACCGGAGCTAACGCCGCCCCGACCGTTACCGCTTGTTTCGCCACCGTAGCGCGCACGTCGAGGCCCCTTAAAGTGCACCGAGTAGCGCGTCTCGCGTAACTTTTCTCGCCGCGTCTTTTGACACCTTGCACGCACGCCAAGACCCTCTCTAGCGCTGAGCGAGCTCGCCGTAGTTGTTCCCTGCGACCGCCATCGTGTTCTCCGTCGTTTGCGTCGCCGCGGTCCACTTCCGCCGTTGTTGAGGTCACCGGGTACCGATCTCGTCGAGGCGCGTCGAACGCGCCACTTCTTCACGTCGGAGCGCGCCCAACGCCGCCGGCGTCCTCGTCTTCCTCGACTCGGCGACTGTTCCTTCGCCGTCGTTGACCTCGCCAACTTCCGCCGTCCGATCCTCATCGCTCGGTTTTGGTGAGTCCACGTATCCACTTCTCATTTACGTTTGGATTAAATTATAGGCGTTAGATGCGTAATGTGCGGCGTAGATTAGATCACGGACATTAGGGCTATTAGTAGATCTTGACCGTTAGATCGGGTTGAGCGGTAGAGATTAGATCTAGTCTCAGTAACTTGGTTACATCTCGGTAGTTGGATCGTTAGTGTATGCATAGGATTGAGCCACGTCAAGCCGTGAATAGTAAACGACTCCGTAACTTTGGCCGTCGGATCGGATATAAGCGGTTGAGTTGGATCTGGTTTTGCCCTAGGATCCGCGCCGTTCAGATTTGAGCGTCGGCGGTGGTAGCGCCGCACCTTCATCCAATCTCGCACGACGCGTGGTTGCTGACGAGGCGAGAGACCAGATCCGGCCGTTGCTTTCGGGCGCGCCGCGATCGTCGTGCGCGTGGCTACGAGTAAATCGAGGCGTCGCGCGTCGGTGCGGAATCAACCGTTGGATTTAGGGCCGATTTGGATGCGCGACGCGTGTCGCACGCATCTCGGTCTTATTGCGGTGCGGCGTGAGGATCGACCGTCGGTTTTAGCGAGCGATGCGGATTTTTGCCGCGATGTTCGACAGCATTACGTGAACCAAGTCCACGCTAGACGAGCCGAGCCGTGAACCCAGTCCATAGACAGAGCGGCGTGGCGGCCTGCGGGCGTGCCGCGTGTCGTCTTGGCGTCATCGGCGACGCCATAAATATTTTCATATATAAAAATATTTCGACGGAAATTCATTTCGGTGCTGGCGTCATCATGAGGCATGCTGACGTCATAAATGCGAATTTCAAGTATAAAAATAATTTGGAAAAATCGGATTTTCTAATTTGGTATTTTGATTTTATTCAAAACTTCAAATGACTATAACTTTTGCATTTTAACTCGGATTGGATGATTCAAATTTCTAAAATTCATAAAATTGTGATCTATTTAATGATGAATTTTATTTGAATTTTGAGATTATCTAGTCGTCTGTATTAGCTATTTATTGCATATTTTATTTGAGCAGCGTAGGCGCAAATTTAGGAAGGTTTGAAGAAGAATTGTCGCTCAAGACCAAGCTTGAACACGACCGCAGCTCTTTGAAGGCAAGTGATGCTTTGATCATTTTGATCCCAGATTTTAAAATGTAATTTATGCTTTGAAACTATGCATGCTAATTATTTAAAATGAATTTAAATTAATTTGGGATAATGTAGTTAATCAACCCATTTTGTTATGCCACCTTGAATTATTAATTGTATGCCTAGATCATTGTCACCCTAAGTTTTGATTATATTAGTTGGATGTTAATATTGTGCCAACACGGGAGGCTAGACCGTGAGTAGATGCTTAGCCTTGCAACGAATCATGAATGATCTTTCGGAAAAATGCTACAATATTGATTAAAGACATATTGAATGTATTTTGAAAAGTGGTGTGATGATGCCACATGTTGAGATTGAGGTCTGACAACTGTGTGGTTCCGCATCGATATTGAGTTATTCTTGGCATGTGTTGCACAATAATCAAGCGGGTGGAAAATGATTTAGGCGGGGCAAGTGGCAAGAGGTGTGCAGGTGGGCTGTGTGGCATTGGGTTGTTGAGTGATGTGAGTCATGTGCCACATTGGGTCGTGTGCCATTTGTTGAGTGTTGAAAGTCTTGCCTTGGCCGATTAAGGACTTCACCTTGCAAGCCTTTGATCCGAGTCAACCGTACAACCACATGTCGACATGGGACAGACCTAGTTGACTAGGGTTCGATATCTTTCCTCGATACCTCGGGGTGACGATTACAGGGGTGTATCGTATGGGGAGCGCACTGTGCTACGGCTTGGTGCCCATCCAACGGTGATTGGCGGTCCTATACTTGGCTCTGTGAGGGAAGTGATAGTGAAGGCAATACTGGAGAGGTTCTTTGGTTAAGGTAGAAGTTCTGAAAAGCTTTGTTGCGGACAATCACCGTGTGGTGGCGGTCAGTATCTTGTGGGTAAAGTGTACAACCTCTGCAGAGTGTCAAAACTATTGAATAGCCGTGCTCACGGTATTGAGCATTGCTCGGGATTACAGATCAAGGGTAGTTTTCATAAACAAAACATGGAAGGGTGGTGTGTGCGGTGTTGGAAATGAACTGATAAAGTGTGTGCCGAGAATCTTGAAAAAAACCATTTGAAATTAGTATTACTTATATCTGTTTCTTTGCTTTAATCTAAACAAGATACTAGTTTAAAAATCTTCGCTTGATGCAAAAAGAATCAATTAAGCCAATCCATTGGAATAAGCTTTGCATATAGTAATAGTCTTTGCATTCATGCATTACTTGTTGAGTGCCTTGTGTACTCACCCCACCTTGCTTATCAACCCCAACATCGGTGGAGGAGACTACACGGTATGGGAGGAGAGTGCGTCGAGGACACGAGCAACTAGAGGCAAGCCCGATCGGTTGCTGTGGCAAGATGGAGGCTTCCACGACTTTTTATGTTCATTGCTATTTCTTTGTTTTGAGTAATGTAAGCCTGCGTGGTGACTTATCTGTAAGGAGACCATAAGGTTGTACAACTCGTTTTATATACATGTTTGCACTATTTATTCTTATATCCTTGTGAATGTACGTGATGTGCAACCCTGTATGTTGTGTGTGCTAAGCGTGATCTGGGATCGCAGAATACACGGAGGGTCGGATTTGCGATTCGGGTCCCGGCAGAGGTGGTATCGAGCGGTGATTGTAGGCCTTGACCTTAGTTTGGTTGTGCCTAGGAGGGTGAAAACTATTTTCTAAAGACCTAATCAACTTGAGCAAGAATGTCAAAGAAATCTCGACTTATCTCTTCTCCCTTATTCATACCTATCTTTGAATTTTTATTATTCTCTATTTAATTTAAACAAGGTTTGTTTTGGCAGATGAGGATGATCCATACCTATGGAGAGCGCCGGAGGATCGTGGCGGAGTTATGGCGTATGATGCGATTGCTTGGAGGTTTTGACCGACCAGCATCGAGGGACTTGGTGGTGCAGGCAGACTTGGCGTCGCTGGGGCGTCAAGATCACGATGTATGCTCGGGAGAGGGCGAGGGCGAGTCGTCCTATCTACATCATCGCCAGGAGGCCTTCTTTCGAGGCCGGATTCGGGAGACGTCGCGTCGAGCGATGCGGCGATTGCCCGCACTTACTCCGCAGAGTTAGAGGCACCGTCTTCCGCCACCATCCGCGTCGAGACAATCGTTTGGACAGGATGGAGCTTGTGGAGGAGGGCGCCACTATCACCCACTGGCAAGGTGCGTCATCGCCCAGAGGGCGCCTTGGGCGAGACGGTCGGGAGTTGCAGAGGACCCGCGACGAGGTTATAGAGGCAAGAACCCAACAGGAGAACTTAGCTCATGCCATCTGAAGATCCAGGAGTTGGAGATGGCTTTGTATGGACCGAGCCCGAACCGATCCTGAGTTACATGATCCAGATCGGAGGAGCCGGAGCGAGGCGCCGATCAGTGAGAGCGAGCGGCCGGGACCAGCAGAGTCGATGGGGTCTTTTGCACCCGCCGCGATGAGTCACGAGACAGATTCGCCCCAATGCCACAAAGACCGCGGTATGCGCTCGGGAAGCCGCGGCGGGTTGGCTCGATGAGTGATCGAGTCTAGTAGAGTGTAGTGTCGAGACTCGAATATCCGAGTCGCGTCTTTGTTTGAGTTACCCTTAGGTGTGAGTTGTCATGGATTCCTATGTTTGCTTACTTGCTTTTGGTTGTGAGTGTCACGTATGTGTTGCATTGCCCTTAGGCACTTGTGAGCAACCATCTTGCTTTATATTATATCAATAAAGTGGCTAAATAATTTAAGTTACACTGTTTCCCCACATAAGTTCTTTTACTTGTCTATGCTTTCTTCTTTTCTTAACCATTGAAGCTTGCAGCAGATGGTGAGGACTCGTGGAAATGTTGGAGCAGTGAGTGGAGCTAACAGACGGACAACGGAATGAAGAGCGATTCCTCAACCACCGCAGTCGATATGCGAGAACACAGGAGCCTTTTGGCGGCCGGACTCAACTCATGACCACGATGGTTCAAACCATGCGTGAGATATCCAATCAAGCTGCTGCGAATGTTCAACACAGGGGCAACCATGGACCACACCCTACTCAGTTAGCCGGAGTTTATGAGAACTCGTCCACCCACTTTCTCGGTAACGCCAATCCACCGAAGCGGACGATTGGCTAAGGACAATTGAAAGGAAGCGCACATTACCCAATGTGTAGGACATGAGAGGGTACTCTATGCCTCTCATCAACTCGAAGGACCGCCGCAGAATGGTGGGAAAACCTGCGCGACTCATGAGGACCCGCAGAGTATCACATGGGAGAATTCACCTCGGCCTTCGTCGGTACCATGTACCCGAGGGTATCATGGATCTTAAAAGGAGGAGTTCGAAGCCTCAAGCAAAGCGGCGGTCGATGGCGATTACGAACAAGTTCACCCAAGCGCACGCTACGCACTGGAGGGCGTGGCTACGGATAAGGCAGACAATCCCGCTTCATGAAGGATTGAATGTAGGGATGCAGTGGGACCGATCACCCACACATTCCACGACTTTCAAGAGTTAGTTAACAAAGCCACGATCTTAGAGGACAAGCGCCAGAGTTGGATGACAACAGAAGCGCAGAATGGCGCAACAAGGAGGTCGTCGGGCAAGAGAGGCGAGAGGACGGCACCCCAACGGCTCATTCGGTACCGGCCTAGAGGCAATGGCGAGGCACCGCTGCGGCAAATCACCCGATGGTCAAAATGTTGAGACTCGGCCAGAACTATGGCGCGGTGGAGGAACCTCTCGGCCGTGGGAAGGCGTTGCTATCATTGCAATGAAATGGGGCATTTGCCAACAAGCGCCCTAAGAAGGAGGTGTCACCCGGTTCGCTTTAACACGGGAACACACCGCAAGGACTCCGCACCAATCATGAACGCATGGGCATCAGCGGCGACTCCATCCCAAGGAACCGCACGAGGCGAGTCAACCACATCACAAACAGATGAAGTCGAGCGCCTCGGACGTTGTCTTGGGTAAGTTCTAGTAAACTCGATCAGACTCATCGTTTTATTTGATTCCGAGCTTCGCATTCTTTTATTTCCGAGATTTTGCTGTTCAAAATGATATGGAAATAGTGAATCTTAAATGTGTGCTCATAGTCAATCCACGGATCGAACTCCGATCTAAAGTAGGATGTTACGGGGTAGGAATAATAATTAATGGAGTTGAGTTCTAGCGAACTTAATCGTCCTTAATACCCAAACCTTGGATGTTATCACAGGAATGGATTGGTTAACCGATCACAAAGCGATATTGGATTGCGGAAAAGAGTCATATCGGTCGAGAGCCGGATGGAAAGAAAATTGAGTTTGAAGCGAAACCGATCTGAGATGGACAATTGATGGTCAACGGCATGAAGGATCGACAGAGGAAGTCTCCATAGTCAATGAATATCCGGATGTTTTCCCGGAAGATTTACCCGAATGCCGCAGATAGAGATATCGAGTTCGTGATAGAACTAGTCGAGGACAGCTCAATAGCTAAGAGACCTTACAGGATGTCCACAGAGGAATTGGTGGAAATGAAGAAGCAAATTGAAGAAGCTCTTTGGAAAAGGGATTTATAAGACCTAGTTCATCGCCATGGGGAGCACCTGTCTTATTCGTTAAGAAGAAGGACGGAAGTTTCAGGATGTGTATAGACTATCGTGCACTCAATGATGTGACGATAAAGAATAAGTATCCGCTACCCAGGATCGATGATTTGTTTGACCAGTTGAGAGGAGCAGAGTATTCTCCAAAATTGATCTTGATCGAGGATACCATCGGTGAAGATCCGATCGGAGGATATTCAAAGGCGCATTTTCGTCAAGATATGGACACTACGAGTTTCTGATGATGCCTTTTGGTGCGACAAATGCACCAAACATATTTCATGAACTTAATGAATAAGGTTTTATGGAAAACTTGGATGAGTTCGTCGTCGTATTCATAGATGACATCCTTATCTATTCCAAGGCGAGAGAAGAGCACGCAGAGCACTTGAGGCTAGTCCTTGAAAAGTTGAGGAACAACGGTTGTTTGCGAAATTTAGCAAATGTGATTTACGGAAAGATAAGGTGGAATTTCTTGGACACATAATGGCAATGAGAAGGAGTTCTTTGTAGATCCAAAGAAAGTGGAAACGGTTTTACATTGGGAGCAGTACCAAGACGGTAACCCAAATCCGTAGTTTCCTTGGAATGGCGGGTATTACCGTCGATTCATTGAAGGATTCTCTACGATTGCGAGACCTCTTACGCAATTGTTGAAAAAAGAAAAGAAATTTTTATGGACACCTGAGTGTGAGAAGAATTTTCAGGAATTGAAAAGGAGGTTAACATCGGCATTTGTATTAGTTTTACCAGACGTTCACCAAGACTTTGACATCTATTGTGATGCATCGCGTCAGGGATTGGGATGCGTGTTGATGCAAAATAGGAAGGTAATTGCCTATGCATCGAGGCAATTGAGACCACATGAGGAGAACTATCCGACTCATGATTTAGAATTATTGCCGTAGTGCATGCACTAAAAATATGGCGTCATCATCTCATCGGAAATAGATGTGAAGTATATCACGATCATAAAAGCCTTAAGTATATTTTCACACAAGTGACCTAAATATGAGGCAAAGAAGATGGTTAGAGTTAATCAAGGATTATAATGTGGAATTCACTACCACCCGGGAAAGCCAACGTGGTGGCGGACGCTTTGAGCGTAAAGAACCACGGTGTAAATATCTTTGTTGGAAACAAGTCAGTGAATTGTGTAAGGATTTCGAAACTAGAATTGGAAATGGTACCAAAAGGATTCCTAGTAACCTTGGAAGTAAGACCTACCTGGAAGATCGATCGGGGAAGGCGGAAAGATGATGATAAGATCAAAAGAATTAAGGGCAAAATGGATGAAGGCAAAGCAAAAGATTTTAAAGCTGGAGGAACAAGGTACTATGTGGTTTAAAGGGCGCATTTGTGTCTTAGAACAAAAAGGAGTTGAAGCGATTAATGCAGGAGAGGCCCATGACTCAAGTACTCAATTCATCCAGAAGTGCGAAAATGTATCAAGATTTGAAGGAAAAATTTTGGTGGCCAAGCATGAAACGAGAAGTCGCGAATCGTTGCATTATGTGACATATGCCAAAGGGTCAAAGCTATGCACCAAAGGCAGCAGGCTATTACAACCCTTAAAGATACCGAATGGAAATGGGAGGAAATTGGTATGGATTTTATAACCGGATTGCCCGAGCGCAAAGTGGATATGATTCCATATGGGTCATAGTAGATCGTTTAACTAAGGTGGCATATTTCATACCATAAAGACCACTTATTAGGAGACCGGTTAGCGTAACTTTATATGTCGTAATTGTATGCATTTTACATGGAGTGCCGAAAAAGATAGTGTCGGACGAGGTACCCAATTTACCTCCAGTTAGGGTAAGCTTCATGAAGCAATGGGGACTCGTTTGAACTTGATCTGACATACCATCATGACGGATGGACAAGCGAGAGAGTCAATCGGATATCGGAGGATATGTTGAGGGCATGTGCCTTAGCATATTCCACTTCATGGGACAAGTGTTTGCCTTATCTTTGAGTTTAGTTACAACAACGGTTATCAAGCGAGCTTACAAATGTCTCCATTTGAAGCTCGTATGGTAGGTCTGTCGAACACCATTGAATTGGAATGAGACAGTGAACGACATGTTTTCGGACGGACATTCTTGAAGCGGAAGCACGATCACCACAGTCGGGAAAGATTGAAGATTGCACAATCCGGGTAAAAGAGTTATGCCGACAACCGTCGCAGGAAATAAGCTTTGAACAGAAGATTTTGTGTATCTTAGAGTAACACCACTCAAAGGAGTCGAAGGTTCCATGCAAAGGAAGCTTACACCTGTGTATGTCGGACCATTCAAAATCTTGAGCCGCAAGGGTGAAGTTGCGTATCGATTAGAGTTACCGCCGTCTTTGGCGAGGAGTGCATGGCGTATTCCATGTGTCTCAGCGAAGAAGTGTCTTGAGTGGGAAGAGCAAACACCGTTAGAGACAATTGAGTGCAAGAAGATCGACTTACAAAGAACATCCGATGAAGATTACGGACATAATGAGCAGAGAGACAAGGAACAAGTCAACACGTTTCTGCAGAGTTGATGGAGCAACCATTTGGAAAGTGAAGCGGCGTGGGAGCGTGAAGAAGATCTGAAGAAGGAGTTCCTAACCTATTCTGTAGACAACCACGAATCTCGGGACGAGATTACATTAAGGGGAGGTTTGTAACACCCTAATTTTTGCTCTAGTTTAAATTTTGAGAGTATTTTTGATTTTTGTGAATTCTTGAGAATTTATCGAAATTTATTTGGAATTACTCAAAACTAGCCTTCCTTGAAAACAATTAAATAATGTATAAGTTCTAGCAAAGTTTTATTGAAAATATTTTATTTGAGTTCCAAATATCTCAAGGTATTTTTGGAATTTTTCTAGAATTTTTACGCTATTTTAAAAGTCCCAAATGAATTAATGAATTTCTAGAATTTTTTTATTGAAAAGGTTTTAAAAATGGCTATGAGCAGAATGGGCCGAGCCCATTCTTGCAGGCGCTGCCGCCACCCATCCGCGCCGAAACCCTAGCGCCGCCAATTGAACCGTTCGATCTTGATCGAGCGCTATGCGCGTGTTACGTCGTTTCGCGACGCGAGCCATCCGATCCAATCGCGCGGACGTCGAGATTGCGCCACGTCGATCGCTCACGCGAGATCACCGGAGCTAACGCCGCCGACCGTTACCGCTTGTTTCGCCGCCTGTAGCGCGCACGTCGAGGCCCCTTAAAGTGCACCGAGTAGCGCGTCTGGCAGAACTCTTCTCGCCGCGTCTTTTGACACCTTGCACGCACGCCAAGACCCTCTCTAGCGCCTGAACGAGCTCGCCGTAGTTGTTCCCCTGCGCTGCCACTGTTCTCCGTCGTTTGCGTCGCCGCCGGTCCACTTCCGCCGTTGTTGAGGTCACCGGGGTACCGATCTCGTCGAGACGCGTCGAACGCGCCACTTCTTCACGTCGGAAACGCCCCGCAACGCCGCCGACGTCCTCGTCTTCCTCAGCTCCGGCGACCTGTTCCTTTCGCGCCGTCGTTGACCTCGCCAACTTCCGCCGCCGTCCGATCCTCATCGCTCGGTTTGGTGAGTCCACGTATCCACTTCTCTGTTTACGTTTGGATTAAATTATAGGCGTTAGATGCGTAATGTGCGGCGAGATTAGATCTCGACATTAGGGCTATTAGTAGATCTTGACCGTTAGATCGGGTTGAGCGGTAGAGATTAGATCTAGTCTCTGTAACTTGGTTACATCTCGGTAGTTGGATCGTTAGTGTATGCATAGGATTGAGCCACGTCAAGCGTGAATAGTAAATAGCTCCGGTAACCTGAGCCGTCGGATCGGATATAAACGGTTGAGTTCAGATCTGGTTTTGCCCTAGGATCCGCGCCGTTCAGATTTGAACGTGCGGCGGTGGTAGCGCCGCACCTTCATCCAATCTCGCGCTGACGCGTGGTTGCTTTGACCAGAGCAGAGACCAGATCCGGCCGTTGCTTTCGGGCGCGCCGCTGCGATCGTGCCGCGTGGCTACGAGTAAATCGAGGCGTCGCCGCGTCGGTGCGGAATCCAACCGTTGGATTTAGGCTGACCGCTGGATGCGCGACGCGTGTCGCACGCATCTCGGTGCGCTGCGGTGCGCGTGAGGGGATCTGACCGTCGGTTTTAGCGAACGGTGCGGATTTTTCTGGCGATGTTCGCAGCGTTACGTGAACCAAGTCCACGCTAGACCCGAGCCGAGCCGTGAACCCGATCCATAGACAGAGCGGCGTGGCGACCTCGGGCGTGCCACGTGTCGTGCTGACGTCATCGCTGACGTCATAAATATTTTCATATATAAAAATATTTCGACGGAAATTCATTTCGGTGCTGACGTCATCATGAGGCATGCTGACGTCATAAATGCGAATTTCAAGTATAAAAATAATTTGGAAAAATCGGATTTTCTAATTTCAGATATTTTGATTTTATTCAAAACTTCAAATGACTATAACTTTTGCATTTTAACTCGGATTTGGATGATTCAAATTTCTAAAAATTCATAAAATTGTGATCTATTTAATGATGAATTTTATTTGAATTTTTGAGATTATCTAGTCGTCTGTATTAGCTATTTATTGCATATTTTATTTGAACGCGTAGACGCAAATTTACCGGAAGGTTTCGAAGAAGAATTCGTCGCTCAAGACCAAGCTTCGGAACACGACCCGCAGCTCTTTGAAGGCAAGTGATGCTTTGATCATTTTGATCCCAGATTTTAAAATGTAATTTATGCTTTGAAACTATGCATGCTAATTATTTAAAATGAATTTAAATTAATTTGGGATAATGTAGTTAATCAACCCATTTTGTTATGCCACCTTGAATTATTAATTGTATGCCTAGATCATTGTCACCCTAAGTTTTGATTATATTAGTTGGATGTTAATATTGTGCCAACACGGGAGGCTAGACCGTGAGTAGATGCTTAGCCTTGCAACGAATCATGAATGATCTTTCGGAAAAATGCTACAATATTGATTAAAGACATATTGAATGTATTTTGAAAAGTGGTGTGATGATGCCACATGTTGAGATTGAGGTACAGCAACCTGTGTGGTTCCGTACCGATATTGAGTTATTGCTGGCATGTGTTGCACAATAATCAACTGGGTGGAAAATGATTTAGACTGGGGCAAGTGGCAAGAGGCTGTGTGCCATGTGGGCTGTGTGGCATTGGGTTGTTGAGTGATGTGAGTCTGTGTGCCACATTGGGCTGTGTGCCACTGTTGAGTGTTGAAAGTCTTGCCTTGGTCAGTTAAGGACTTCACCTTGCAAGCCTTTGATCTGAGTCAACCGTACAACCACATGTCTGACATGGGACAGACCTAGTTGACTAGGGTTACGATATCTTTCCTCCGATACCTCGGGGTGACAAGACACAGGGTGTATCTGTATGGGGAGCGTGCACGTGCTACGGCTTGGTGCCCATCCAACGGTGATTGGCCGGTCCTATACTTGGCTCTGTGTGAGGGAAGTGATAGTGAAGGCAATCTGGGAGAGGTTCTTTAGTTAAGGTAGAAGTTCTGAAAAGCTTTGTTGCGGACAATCACTGTGTGGTGGCGGTCAGTATCTTGTGGGTAAAGTGTACAACCTCTGCAGAGTGTCAAAACTATTCGAATAGCCGTGCTCACGGTATTGAGCATTGCTCGGGATTACAGATCAAGGGTAGTTTTTCATAAACAAAACATGGAAGGGTGGTGTGTGCGGTGTTGGAAATGAACTGATAAAGGTGTGTGCGAGAATCTTGAAAAAACCATTTGAAATTAGTATTACTTATATCTGTTTCTTTGCTTTAATCTAAACAAGATACTAGTTTAAAAATCTTTGCTTGATGCAAAAGAATCAATTAAGCCAATCCATTGGAATAAGCTTTGCATATAGTAATAGTCTTTGCATTCTCATGCATTACTTGTTGAGTGCCTTGTGTACTCACCCCACCTTGCTTATCAACCCCAACATCGGTGGAGGAGACTACACCAAGTATGGGAGGAGGAGTACGTCGAGGACACGAGCAACTAGGGGCAAGCCCGATCGGTTGCTCGTGGCAAGATGGAGGCTTCCACGACTTTTTATGTTCATTGCTATTTCTTTGTTTTGAGTAATGTAAGCCTGCGTGGTGACTTATCGTAAGGAGACCATAAGGTTGTACAACTCGTTTTATATACATGTTTGCACTATTTATTCTTATATCCTTGTGAATGTACGTGATGTGCAACCTGTATGATTGTGTGCTAAGCGTGATCTGGTATCGCACAGAATACACAGAGGGTCCGGATTTGCAGATTCGGGTCCCGACAATTGGCCTAGCCGATCGGCTAAAGAAAGGTTGTCTGGGCTGATATGAGATCGTCCTAACAAAAGTTACAGAAAATTGGTTCATGAAAGAATCTCTGTACCAAATCAGGTGCCGAACCAGGTAGAGTCAGGTTTTGCTAATCGGGAAGATTTAGCTGGCAAAATACGTAAGCCAGTGGAGCCCAAACCAAGGTGGTGTCCACCTGGTCTTAGCTGATCACAGCGCAGACGATTGCAAAGACTAAGAACGCAAGAAATCAAAGAGGCTGATGAAGAGAAACAGAGGGATCAAACTTTCAATGAACTTCGGCCGATCAAAACCACCAACAAAAGAGTGGAGGAAGAAAGAACAGGTTGAAGAAAATTTTGATTCAGTCGATGACCTGGATTCTCCTATGATTAGGGATGATACGCCTCCGATGGACATCAACATGGTATTCACATTGCCAGCCGAGTTCAAAATTAAAACCGAATCGGCCAAAGAAATCTTTGCTCAATCATGTTCAGGTGCCCAAAATGCGATCTTCGAAAAACCACGAGATGATCATCGGCATCTAAAGCCATTGTATTTAAAAGGATATATAAATGGCAAGCTGATATCAAGGATGCTGGTGGATGGGGAAGCTACCGTCAATTTGATGCCATATACCACTTGCAAGAAATTGGGTAAGTCCGATTAAGAATTGATCAATACTAATATGGTTTTGAATGACTTCACAGGCGATCCCACAGAAGCCAAAGGCGTTATGGTCACGGAGTTAATTGTCGGTAGTAAAACTTTGCCAATCGCATTCTTCGTCATTGATGCCAAAGGCAATTATAGTGTGCTGCTCGGTCGGGATTGGATTCATGCTAATTGATGCATTCCGTCGACCATGCATCAGGTGCTCGTCCAATGGAATGGAGGCGAAGTTGAAGTCGCCTTAGCTAGATCAGATGCAAATTGGCTAGATCAGATGCAAATTGGCAACATGAAGAAGTCAAATGTATATCGAGGAAAAAACTGGATGATTGTGACTTTATTTGTGTTGGTAAGACAGGACTTATGCCGATCAGTATCAAGCCAGGCACGTTCGATCGAGCAAGTGAAGTTTTACGCCGATGGGGTCAAGGAAAGCAGTGAAGGCCCTACAAGACAAAATGCAAAGCTATCGGCAAATGACAAATAGCTATGAGGCCATCGAGGATTTCCAAGAAATCGAGAAGTTAGGCCAAGGGTTCACATCTACCGATTTGCTTGAAGAAGTCGATATAGGTAGTGGTGATAGGAAAATACCAACTTTTATTAGTGCGAAATTAGATGCAAAATATAAAGAGAAGTTGGTCAAAATTCTCAAAGATTATAAAGATTGTTTTGCTTGGGAGTATCACGAGATGCCTGATTTAAGCCGACGACTGGTCGAACATCGGTTGCCTATTAAACTAGGATATTGACCGTTTAAGCAGTATCCTAGACGCTTTAATCCGGCCCTGTACAATATTATAAAAGAAGAGATAGAACGATTATTGGAAGCAAAATTCGTTAGGCCTTGTCGATATGTAGAGTGGGTTTCCAATATCGTTCCAGTTATGAAGAAAAACGGGAAGCTTAGGGTATGTGTTGACTTTAGAGACTTGAATAAAGCCACACCAAAGGATGAGTATCCGATGTCGATAGCCGATATGCTTATCGATGCTGCATCAGGAAATAAAATCATAAGTTTTTTAGACAATAATGCCGAGTACAATCAGATATTCACGACATAAGTCGATATACCTAAGACTGCCTTTAGGTGTCCTGGTGAAATAGGGTTATTTGAGTGGACGGTTATGACGTTCGGTTTTAAAAATGCTGGGGCAACTTACCAGCGAGCCATGAATCTGATTTTTCATGACCTAATCGGCCACATTGTTGAAATATATATTGATGATGTTGTAGTAAAATCCAAAAATGACCTAAGTACTTGGCCGATTTAGAAAAGGTTTTTCAGAATATAAGAGTACATGGTTTGAAAATGAATCCTTTCAAGTGTGCATTTGGTGTGTCGGCAGGGCAATTTTTGGGCTTTATGGTCCATGAAAGAGTAATCGAAGTTAATCAAGAAAGGGTCAAAGCTATAGCCAAAACAAAGCCACTGATATGCAAGAATGAGTTACAAAAGCTGGTTGGTAAGATTAACTATCTCTAACGATTTATTTCAAATCTTTCTGGTCGGATTCGTATGTTCACCCCTCTATTGAAGTTGAAGGATAATCAAGAGTTTGTTTGGGGAGTTGACCAGCAAAAGGCTTTTGATGATATCAAAGAATACCTAGCCAATCCTCCGGTTCTAGCCGCACCACGAAAACGGATTCCTTTTAAGCTATATATATCAGCTGAAGAAGAAACTATCGAAGCTGTTTTAGCATAGGAAGTCGATAGTAAGGAAAGGGTAATCTTTTATTTTAGTCGACGCCTACTAGATGCTGAGATCAGGTACCCTTTTGTCGAAAAGTTATGCCTATCTCTATATTTTTCCTGCACAAAGCTAAGGCATTATATTTTAGCATCGGCTTGTAAGGTGGTTTGCAAAACCGATGTTATAAAGTATATGTTATTAGCTCCGATTTTGCGAGGTCGACTTGGTAAATGGGCTTATACCTTAATGGAGTTCGAACTATCATATGAATCGGCTAAGGCAGTTAAGGGGCAAGTTGTAGCCGATTTTATCACAGGACATGATACCACTGCCAACCTGGTCTCCGTTGCCCCGTGGCAGCTATTTTTTGATGGGTCGGTATGCCGAGAGGGTGATGGTATTGGTATCGTACTCATATCGCCCAAAAGTCACAATTTCGAGTTCGCATTTCGGTTGAATAGCCGATGTTCGAACAACCAGGCAGAATACGAAGCATTGCTCAAAGGATTACAATTGTTGGAAAATATCAGAGTAGATACTGTTGAGCCATATGGTGACTCTATGTTAGTAGTACAGCAAGTGAGAGGCGAATACCAATGCCGTGATGAGGTGTTACTCAAATATTTGGAACGGTGCTTCGAGACAATCGACTCTTTTACCTCATTTACTATCGGTCATATCCCTCGAGAATTGAACGATAGAGCCAATGCACTGGCTCAGCAGGCATTAGGGTACAAGGACTTTAGCCGATATCAGATGACTGAACTAGTGGGCAAAGCTGTCATGTGTGCCGATGCTATCGACTGGAGAACGCAGATAAGAGATTACCTAATTGACCCGTCTAAGCCAACAGAATGCAAAGTTAGGCAGCAAGCATTGAAGTACGTAATCTTAGATGATATTTTGTACTATCGGACGTTGGAAGGTTTGCTGCTAAGATGCCTTGGAGTCAAAGAAGCGCAGGGGCAATGGGCGAAGTACATGAAGGTATTTGCGGGTCTCATCAGTCGGCTCATAAGATGAAGTAGATGCTTAGACGAACATGATATTTTTGGCCGACAATGTTAGAAGATTGTTTTCGATATTACAAAGGATGCCATACTTGTCAAAAATTTGGCAACGTACAGCTAGCATCGGCATCGGCTTTACATCCGATTATCAAGCCATGGTCGTTCAGAGGATGGGGGATAGATGTAATCGGCCAAATATTTCGTGCTTTAAGCAAAGGCCATAAGTTCATTTTGGCCGCGACTGATTATTTCTCTAAGTGGGTTGAGGCTATACCCCTCAAAAAGGTTACGAGTGTTGAAGCAATCGGATTTGTTGATGAACACATTGTCCATCGGTTTGGAATACCACAAACGATCACGATCAATGAAGGTACCGTGTTTATGTCCAATGAGTTTCAGAATTACGCAAAGAGCTTGGGAATCAAGTTGTTGAATTCATCCCCATATTATGCTCAGGCTAATGGACAAGCCGAGTCATCTAATAAAACGTTGATTAAGCTAATTATCGGAGTCACTTTGGGCGTATCGGCTAGCCTATCACGAAGCAACAAAGCTTTCGCCTTATCAGTTAGTGTATGCCCAAGAAGCTGTTTTACCCGTGGAGATTAACATTGATTCTATACGAGTAGCCAGACAAAATGGTTTGTCGGCTCAAAATTATAACAATCTAATGATCGATAACTTGGATGAATTAGCAGAATTACATTTGTCTACATTGGATCGGTTTAAGAAGAATAAGATAAGAGTTGCGAGGGCATATAACAAAAAGGTGGTGCATAAGTCCTTTGGTGAAGCCGATTTAGTTTGAAAAACCATACTACCTATTGGCTCTAAAGATAACCGATTTGGGAAATGGTCCCCTACGTGGGAAGGGCCGTATAAGATTAATCAGCTAGTTGATGGAAATTCATACATACTTGAGACGTTAGAAGGAATTGTTTTGCCTAAAGCTATTAATGGGAAATACTTGAAGAAATACTACCCTAACGTTTGGGTTGGAGCTTAGTCGGCTAAGAAAAGTATCATTATGAAAAGCCAAGTTAACTCGTTGCGGTTAATCGGCTAGAAGGAAATAAATTACGTGACAAGATAAGCATAAAATCGGTTAAACAACCGATTATGAAAATTAAATCATTACAAGAAAAGTGTTCGAAAAGATGAGAGCATCCAACAAAAGTTTTTCATCATAAAAAAGATTCAACATTGAAAGCCAGAGCCGTGGAGTCTTGTGCCCAGAGCGGACAAAGCGCCTGCAGCCTTGGCGATGATATCTTGCACCTCATCGACTGTGCGCTAGCATCTCCTAACACAAGGGTCACCTTAGCTGATTGTTTCTTCACATTTACCACGGCCAGAGCGATGCTAAGTTTTTGCTCCTTGATGGCCGATGAAGTCTTCTCCATGGTTTGTTGGCTTTCTAGGAGTTGCTTTTCAGTCTTGGCCAACTCTTCCAGGAGGAATTTCCTAGTCTCCTCAAGTTTAGAGATGGATTCCTTACTGATCTTGAGCGACTGGGCATCGGCATCAAATTTTCTTTTCTTTGCTTTGGCATCGGCGACCAACTCGTCTAGAAGTTTTTGATCGGCCTCTTGAGCCTCACGACGGGCAATTCTTGCTTGGGCCGCCTCCACTTGCGCCTTCTTCTCATCCAAATGGCAGACATTTAATAACGCCTCCATTGCTTCTGGGGGTAAATCAGCTTGAACAGCCGCCATGGCATCTCGGATCGGTTGGTTGTTGGCGAGAATCTCCGATTGCGGCTTCATCACTAGATTGAAGAGGTTATCCAGACGCTCTTGCATTCCTGGTGCTGAAGTTACCGCAGCTGATGCTTCTTTAGATACCTCCAGAATTCTTTTGATTTCTGCGTCGTAGTCGTCCGTGCCCATGATCTCTGGGTCGTCTAGATCGGCCAAAGAAAATCCCAATAGATTTGTTGGGTCAGAAGTTTCTGGTAACTCAGCAACTGTCGGAGCCGTTGGCGTTGGCTGCAAGGGAGATAAGGCTCCCAAAGAAACCCAGGGAGGTCGGCCAGGATTTATGCAACCTGCACCGACAGTGTCGGCTGTGTAAAAAGGGAAAGGGTAAGCTGATGTCTTAAAAACATAAGTCATAAATCAATAAAATGTACAACTTACCTCTGCAGTAGCCGACGTGCGTGGCGAGCTCTCGCCACTCTGCTCCTGGGGCTTCGACCCCCTTTTAGCAGGAGCTTTGGTGTACTTGGTCTTCTTCTTTTCTGAAATTATAATCGATTGCGAGTTAGTTACCAGAAAGGATATAAAGATGATGTCAGTCGACCATGGTACACTTACTAGGTTGTTTTTTCTCCATGTCCGATAGCGACGGACTCTGGATGCCTAGGGTACCTGAAGTGTACCCGATGAGGCCAGTCGATTGGTGTGGCCTCTTGCCTTGGTGGCTGCTGCCTGATTGGCCAGGAACGAGTTTTTTGCTAGCAGCCTTGGTCTGCAAGATAGGAACAAAAGATGATTAGTGAAGTGTATTTGGCAAAAATCAGCAGGTAAAAGAAATCATTCAAGCCGATACCACGTCGATAATATCTACAAGGCTTGTATTAGTATATCCCATAGAATTAGTCTTGTCACTTGAATCGCTGTTAGTATCTACTGTCGGCCCAGGAAGATTTGGAAAAAATTCATTAACAATAACCGATGTTGTCTTCTCGGAGTAAAGCGCTTCTGCAATTGCTGACCACCAAGAAGAAAAGCGTTCTGCCCGACGCGTATTCAATATAAAGTGTGGCAAGTTTTCAATCTGAAGATCATCGGCTATCTCAAGGACGATGTTGGCTGCGACTGCGTTGCGAACTCTGGCTCTTGGCTGAAGCCGATCAAGAAGTGGTAAGCTTGGAATAATCTGGCCAAAGCCTAATTGCCTAGCATAAACTGATGGGCAATAAAACTCATATGGAGGCTGAAAAGTCCGATTTCTTGTGTGAAGGCCGACGTGTAATATGCTTGGCAAAATGAAAAGTTTAAATAAATCCAAAGTCTCTTGCGACATTAGAGCACTATCGGCATCTAAGTGAAGAAAAGAGGACCATGAAAAATTGGCTGTACTTGTGTAACTGAAGAAGTTATTTTATTTGAACTCATTGCTATCAAGCTATAAGAAGAATGTTAAATACTTTTTAGAGCCGATAGGCATCACTTTTGTCTCATTCCCAGAGCACATCATGAATATCTTCCCATAAGATCGGCTGGCTCTAAACTGGGGCACTGCACCCTCTTGAGTGTCTTCACGAGGGAATGTTGTATCTTTAGATGGGTTCAACTGAAATGATCGGCTAAACAAGCAACATAGCCAGATTTGAATAAACCATAGTGGTCCTCCGACATTACCAACGGTGAACTTCGTGAAACCAGTAAAAAGCCGACATCTAATTATATGCATCATCTAGTAGACTGCCCCTAACACCATTTTTCTAAGGGCTAGCCGATGACCTTCTACCAGCTGCTCTGCTATGGTTTGATATACTTGGGTTGGCGCCAGAGAGGCACCACAGAATAAAAACCGATCTAGCCAGAGATTGAGGAATGCAACGTGTTCTTCATCCGATACTGGTCCATGCACCTTATTGTTGTTGCTGATGTACTTAGCCCATCTCTCACCTTTAGACTTGATAAGCTTGTATCTGGATTTGGCACTGTAAGCCGATATTTGTTCTCCATCTGGTCTCAGGCAGCACAATTGAGCTACATCCAAGAGAGTTGGGCTGCCGAGGCCGGTACGGAACATGAATGCATTAAACGTATCCGACCAGAAGTAGCAAGCCGTGGCCACTATGGGCTCATTGGCCTCTAGATCGGCTAAAGAGAGAGGAAGACATTCAGCTATGCCTATTTTCCCCATATACCCCTTTTTTGAGCTGCTACACGGGTATACCAAGATTTCCACCCCTTGAGCGCTGTCAGCAAAGCACTGAAGCTTTTACTCCAACCCTCTATATTGTATCCAGTAGTCGATAAGGGGAGGCGAGGAATTTCTTTATTGATGACTGAATCGGTATTTAGATTTCCTACTAGGCCTAGATAAAATTGATCATTGCTGTTTGGAATTGGGATGAATACCTGAGAAGGATCCATTCAGGCGATCTTGATAGGAAGTCGATCGAAAACAGAAGACGGTGAGCTCCGAAGGACTTGATGACTAAAGACAAGAAGCCAATTGCAGACAACTCGAGAGCTTGCGCGCGTGAGAATGACTGTGTGGGGGCCGCATATTTGTAACACGATGAAAATTTGAAGCGGCGGGAAATGGATCTCAAAAGACACGAACAGTTAAAGCGTACTATGTGCATATCAGGAAATTACGGCGCAATTAAAGCGGCAGTTACTGTATGAGGATTAGCAGTTATGAAAGGACAGGGGATGTCGCCTAGAGGGGGGGGTGAATAGGCGAATTAAAATATTTAACACTAAATGCAGCGGAATAAAAAAATTTGCAGCTAAATAAAATCTCCCGAGGGTCTAAGTCCGTAGTGTCCGGGACTTTTATCCGGATACTCCGGTATGTCCGGACTGTCCGGGGTCAGGAGTCCGGATACTCCGGATTGGACCCGAGGGACTCAGGCCGGAGTGTCCGGGACTTATCTCCGGACACTCCGAAATGTCCGGACTATCCGGGTTCAGAAGTCCGGATACTCCGGATTTAATACCTCGAAATGAGATTTTAAATCCCTGCAATTTTTCAACAATCTACTTGAATACAAAAGATCTAAAAGCTATCAGGTACCTGGGGAAATTGTAGATCTGGAGCCAAACACAACAAAAGAGTAGATCGGGCAATTTCAAGATTCAAAATCAAATACTAAAGCATGAGTAAGAAGCAAACTTGAGACGATGATTTTTCACCGAAGTTCGGATCCTTGAGGATCCTACGTCTCCGTTGAGGCGGCTCGGTCACACTTGAGCAGGGTCTCTTTCAACCCTCTTCCTCCGGTGTTGCACAAATGCACTCGCCGGTCTTCACTCCTTTGATTCCTTCCCTTACGGAGGCGGAACTGCCTTCACAAACTTCCCACGGCCAACCACACAAAGCTCGGTGGCTCGTGGCGACCTCCTAGCCGTCTAGGAGTCCTCAACCTCCAAGAGTAACAAATGCTCACGAAGAACAAGCTTGGAGATGAAATCAAGTGCTCAAACAACTCAAATCTCACTCAACCTAGCACCTCACTCCTCAAACTCTCCTAACCCTTCTCACAAGGGGATCACTTAGATCTAAGGGTAAAGAGGTGTTTTGGGGCTCAAGAACAAGGGTATAGCACCTCTAATCGGTGGGATAACGGCCACTTTGAAGTGAGGAAGAAGGGGCTTTAAATAGAGGTCCCAAAAAACTAGCCGTTGGAAACAAACTGCCCACAACCCGTAGACTCGGAAAAACCCGGATACTCGGATTGGTCGAGAGCAGCCACCGAGGGTGTCAACCCGGAATGTCCGGATTGAATACCCGGATACTCCGGATTGCACTGGCCAACCCGACGAAAACGAGCATAACTTTTCACTCCGGACTCCGATTTCAGTGATTTTGGACTCTATCAAAAGCTAAGAACGAGAGCTACACAACTAACAAGGTCTCATTACCCAAAACTCAAAGGATAAATACAGATTTCACAAAGAATCCAAGGGATACCTACAAATCTCACTTTCCGGCACCACCAACACCACTCTCTTCCTAAGTTTCACAAGGATAGATCACTTGAGCACTTGACACATCTAAAAGTCATTCGACATCGCATCCCTCTTAATAGTACTGCAATCCTTAGACTCAAATTAAATCAAAAGATAATATAAGTCTGGAAATAGTCACTTGCCGTCTTCTTTCTTGATGTCGATGCATGAAGACCTTCACCATATAATTGATGACATCTTCGCCTTGTCCAACTCGACTCGATTCACCTCATGAGACTCTCGTCCTATCAACCTTGACTTGATCATCCTCTCTGACGATCTCCACGCCAAGTCGCTCTTGATTTAGTCCTCAACTCTTGGTGACACCGCCGTCTTGTTGACCTCAGCTTAATGATCATCCTCCAAGATATCTTGGTCATCATACACATACGGGACCTAATTCTTTCCAAACTACTCATGAAAGACATTAGTCCCAAAAGCTCAATAGATATGAACAAATTGATATTTGTGAGCAATTGATTACAACAAGTGTTTCATATAAGGAAGCACAACATAAATGGAAACACTTGACATAAGAAATGTTCTCTACTAAGTACATCATGATGAATATGTAATTGATCTATATGCACTAGAGAGATATATAATTGCCAATATGATGAATCAATTAAATCATGGCAAGGATCACAATCTTTACTTAAATGAAGCACATGATAGAATATACACGAATTGTACATGTGCAAATAATATTTGGAATAAGAGTGAATATGTGATCCAACACTAGATTAAACTTCACTAAGAGAATTGCATGAGAAGATATACAACTAAAACATGCATGCACCAAGTCAATCTATAGCAATATGAAGTTTAACTCTAGTAATACATGCATACTAAAAACAAAGCACATAATGAACTCAAATGAATATATATGCACAAATAAATATGACATGAACCAATATTCATATATATAATCAACATGCTACTTGGAGTTCACTATGCATTTGCACAAAGGAATGCAATAACAAATATAGAAGAGATACCAAAATTGCATACCTTATCTTTGCTTAACCATCCCACTTGATTTTCCTCTAAAAGATGAGACTAATACTCAACTAGGCAATAACAAGTTAGTCTCATACCAATATAATCATATTAGAGGTTTATCATTTGTTAAGTACTAAGTTAAGCATTTACTTAATTACATAGATTGTCATTATATGCGTTTGTCATTAATCACCAAAATAACATAAGTGCCTAGATGCACTTTCAATCTCCCCCTTTTTGGTGATTTATGACAAACCTATTATCAATTCCACCAAATGACAATATTAAGATATTTAATATTAAAACAAGCATGAAGAAACAATAAAAGATCATACTTACAAATCATCCCTTTTGTCATTCGATTAGGGACAATTGATAAATCCATAAATTCTCCCCCTTTTGTCATTAATCCCAAAAAGGTGCTTAAAATATTCTTATTGCTTATTCAATAAAATCTGTTCTCCCCTTTGATTGCACACTCAATAAAAAGATTAGGGAGAAATAAAATAAAAATAAGGAGCTAGTAATAGGACAATAATATTAAGCTCCCCCTAAATCTAGGCAAGGTATGATACCAATTATCTCCAAGATTTAGGTAATAGATTTTTCTAGTTATACAAATTTAAAGTAGTCATGATTCACAGGATATAAGTGATGCTTAAACATGACACACGAATATGATTTCACATGGAGAAGATTTATTCTTTAAACATCAAGATCATATAGAAAATTTATATAATTTAAGCACATGCTCATGATCGAATTAAATTCTAACAATCAAGATCATATAAAGAAGATTACACAAGAAGGAATTGCTTATATGATCACAAGATGTATACAAGATCATGAATCAAAATTGTATAAGTAAGATGCACTTTCATGATCAAGAATTTCATAAACTTATCAAGGGCATACCTCTTTGCAATGTGTCACCCATATGTACCTTTTAGTTCTTGATAATGCCGAATGCAAGTTAGATGACACTTCAAAACAATTTAGGATTAGAGGATACCTCTTGAAAGATACCAATTAATCATACCAATTGAAAGATACAACACCATTTAGAATAACACAATTTAGCATAATGGTGTGCACAGACATTATTGAATATGGTCAGAAAAGAAACACGTCCCTTTGTCGATTCTTGTCCACCGCATGTTCGAATTGGTCATTATCACCGCGCCCGGCCTTAGATCCCTCGTACTATGTAGCTCCTCTCCATTTCCTTCATCCCACCGTCGAAGATGACCCCTTTTCCAATACCTTGAACATCAATAGACAAGCACACGATTTCTGGGAACAAATATCTTTTAATTTGACCCAAGTTAGTTTGATAATGTCTAAGTACAACATGCATGATATATATGATATACAAGATAATACTCTTTGCATGCAAAGAAATTCAAGATATCAATTAAAGATTTTATTACACCACTTTACAATGAAAATATTTGAAACTCATTCAAATTTAATCTTGACATCCACTTGTAAGAGAGACAATGGGTGAAACACATTCAAACTCACTCTTGAGCTTACAAGGGAAATTTTCTCTTTTCCATAATAAACTCCGAGTTATGCAAGAGAGGAAACATTTTGAGGCTAAGATACAATTAAATCCAATTTCCAAAAGAACTTAGCCAAAAGATGCACTTTCATTGGAATGAAAACTTAAATAGATATGCTCCACTTTGAATCTTGGAGCAATGAATAAGTTCACTTAGTTTTCATCTTGAAAGGCTTGCCAAGATTCCAATTTAAAACTCTTAAAATCTCAAAAAGATGCAAATAGCAACACAAAGTCGATTATAACTTTTAAACCATTGCTCAAATACAAAAATCATCAACACGGAACAGATTCGTCTCGAAATCCTCTTCGAGGACTATGAAGACTGAATATTGATTTGAGCAAAAGAGAAACCCCAAAAATAGGATGAACAAGAGATTGCAAGAAAGTATGGATAGCAATTTAAGAATTTTGGCCGAGCAGTACAACCCGGATACTCTGGTGTTTTTGATCCGGAGTGTCCGGATAATCCGGATACTCCGGATAGATCACCCGGATACTCCGGGTTGTTCAGCTTCATCCCTAAAACCGAATATTTTGAATTTGGATCAAATCTTGATCAAATGAAGTCCAATAGCCATAAGATTTTGCGGAAATGATCCATGAACATCCAAGAGACTTTTTCCAAAAAGAATTTCTCAAATATCACCCTCCAATCAAAAATTAGATCAAAATGGGCATTGGAGGTTTGATTTTGACACTAAGTCAAAAGAAGTCAACATTCTTGCAAATGAGTTCAAATGAATTTGAAAATTTTCAGATATGAACTTCATATTCAATAGATGGTTTTCTAACAAAAATTTTCAATAAATAAATTTCACTTTGAGAAATGTGGTGAAATTTGCATTTGAAACACATAAAGGATAAAAATCTTCATCAATTCCTCAAAAGGGCAACCAAATGAGTTTTGAATGGAAATATGCACTTATGTGGCTTTATATGAGTTATAGAGATGTTTATAAGCCTATTTACATAATCAAATCCATTCAAATCGTAAAATCCAACTTAATGCGAGAGTATGCCAAATAAGATCAAAAGAGAGAAAAAGCCATAACTATTTCAAATTAAGTTGAAATTATTTTAAATTGTGCAGAAACATTCTTTATACTCCCAAGAAACTTTTACAAAAAGAATTTTCCAAAAAGGAGTCTCCAATCAAAAGATATGCCAAATTTTGCTTTGTAGGCATGATTTTTACTCAAAGAGAAGAAAAATCAAAACTTTTTCAAATTGAGTCCAAATGGTTTGAAACTTTTCAGAAATAAACATTGGACTATTTAGAAGGTTTCCCAAAAAGAATTTCATTAAAAGGAATTTTCGTTCAAAAGATATGGCAAAATGCGCTTTGTAGGTTTGAAAAGAAATTGAATTTTCACCAAATGCTCAAAATGAATTCCAGATTGAAATTTATGGAGATTTAAACTTTCATAGATTTGTATGAGTTAGAAATAATATTTCAATCCAAGATATACAAAGAAATCCAATTCAAATAGCGAAATCCACAAAATGCAACAACGGGTCATTTTGGGTCAAATGGATGATTTTGGCCAAATTCAAATGGCTATAACTTTTGAACGGTTGGTCGTTTGGAAAAACTTTGAACTAAAGAAATGCTTAAAATGACCAACCCTATGATTTTTGTATTAACCACTTTTTCAAAAACTCAATACATTTTAACTTATAAAAATACTTCATTTAATTCAAAAACAAGATCATATAAGATCCATTTGAGGCCAAAGTTTGACTTTTAGCTTCTAGCCAAGGGTTAGATACTTGAAAACATTTGAAATACATATTTGAGAACTTTTAGAAGACTATTTTCATAAGATTTTGCATTTCAAACAAATATTTTGCTTTTATCCCTTTTTGAAGAAAGTTAAATAGGAAATAGTTTTTCATAAAAAGCCTCAAAATACAACTCAATTTGGATTTCATGCAATTTCAATTTCTATGGCTTAGAATTGATTATCAAGATGGTTTCTAGCCAACATTTATAATGAAATCCAACTTGAATGCTAAGATTTGAGCAATATGCTTAAATAAGCTATTTTAGTTCAAACCAAGAATTTTGGCCAATTTTGATTTCAATATAGAATTTTCATTTTGAAAGCTTGTAAAACATTTGAAATACATATTACAATACTTTTACAAAGCTTTTCACAATTTTGGGCCTTTTAAACATAAGATTTGACTTTTGACCAAAATGGTCCTTTTGAAATAGCTATTTGTAAAACAAAGCCAAATATTTCAACACAAGATTCAAATGAAAAAAATAAGATGAGATATAGAGATTTAAATTTTGTGTATGAGTCTTAAATATCATTTTGAACTGAGATACTACACAAGATCTAGTCCAAATGAAGAAACTCACAAAGTGCAATAGTATGACCATTTTGGGTCAAGTATAGTTTTTGGGCGAGTTTCAAAATCAAATAACTTTTGATTAGTTGGTCTTTTGAAAATGATTTGAACACGAAAGTTGTTAAGAATGACCAACACTAGCTTTTTCCTTTTGGAATTATTTTCAAAATCCTTTTACATTTAATTCTATGAAAATTATAAGTTTAAATCCAAAACAAGATACTAGAAACTTGATTTTGGGCATGAAACTCATTTTCTTTGTAAAATAGATTTTTTGAAGCCAAAACCCTTTGAAAAACGTTTCAAATACATTTGTATACATTTTGCAATTAGTTTTTCACAAGAATACTAATAGTATACAAAATTTTGACTTTTGGCTAAATGGCTTGATTTTGAAAATATATGTTAGCACTCATATAAATATGGGCACATGTAGGGATGCAATATACATGGATATGAATTAACACTCCCCCTTAATGTGCCACTTACCCAAACTTGCTCAAGATTGCAATCAAAACAACTAATAAGCATGAGCAAGCATATAATCAAACAATCTAAATTGATTTTCATGAATAATGCAATATAACCTACACAAGGCTATAAGCTATAAGAATCAATTTAAATACTTGTTACCCGAGATGACATTGGTTCATGATTGAAGTGATCATCCTCATGCTTGGCTCCATTTTACAAATGATTAAGTCATCTTCCCTTTTGAAGAAGCCAAACGTCCAATCCATCTCATATTGCCTAAAAATCTTTTAGGCGGTTTTTGGTACCCAATCCTTGTTGGGTCCAACAATGTTAGTCACAATAGATTTAGGAACCCAAATGGTCCTAATATTAACATTTTTGACAAGACTAACATGACTAGGAATGGGTTTGCGATAATTATTCCTCCTAGGCAATTGATTGGCATTTTTATAACAAGGCTTAGGAGGACAATGATACTTTGCAAAACCATTTCTAGTTTGATCTCTTCTAAGCACATGATAATTGAAATTATGCATTGGCTTAGAGGATCTAGTATATCTAGGAAATGGTTTGCTATTGTTATTTTTCCTAAGCACATGATCAACATGATTTTTCTTGGTCTTAGGAAATCTAGTATTTTGAGCAAACACATTTCTAGATTCATTTCTCCTAAGCAATTGAATATCATAATTTTGCAAATACTTGGGAGAATCGACAAACTTGGCAAACACATTGCCATTTTTGTCCTTCCTAAGCAAATAATGATCATTGACAATAATAGGCTTAGGAGTAATACCTTTGGGACAATCCTTACCGATGTGCCCCTTTTCCCGACAATTGTAGCAAGTAGGCTTTGAGCGTCTCTTGTTCTTCTTGACTTGCTTCTTGCCGGTGTGCCTCTCGGTTGATGGTTGTAGCTTGATCTCCACTTTATTAGGGCACACGGAGGCGAAGTGTCCCTTCATTTTGTTCTCCCTCTTGGAGATGTAACCGATTCCTCTCTTATCTTGAGGCGCCCTTGGCTTGCTCAAGATCTCGTCGAGAACGGCGTTTCCCTTTACGCACTTCTTCAAGTCATTTTCCAATTTAATAACTTGAGCCTTGAGCTCTTTATTTTCCTCTAAAAGGTTAGTCTCAATATGCATAGAGGAAGTGGAAACATTTGAATTTGAGCAACAAGGTAAATCATTGCAAGAGGTGGATATGTCAAATTTTGATGAAATATTAGGATTAACATTTAAGCAAGACATTTCATCAATTAAATAACATGAGATTCCTATATCCACCTTAGGCTTATGAATTTCTTTGAGAAGGAGGGATTCATGATTTTCTTGAAGCATATTATAATCATTTTGAAGTGATTCATGTTCAAGCTTCAAAATTTTATATTTCTTTTTCTCCTTTCCAAGACATTTATTGAGCTCCTCAAGCAAATTCACAAGTTCATTATAAGTGAGCTCATCATCGTCATCATTGTCACTTACCTCATTCTTACCTTTCGCCATGAAGCAACGGATTTGTGATGGAAGAGCATATTCATCGTCACTTGAGGCGGAGGTTGAGGTTGATGGAGATGTCGGTTCTTCATCACTTGAGCTTGAGGTGGAGCTTGATGTTTCATCTCCCGACATCTCTTCCTTAGTGCAATCCTCAATAGAAGTGGATGATTCAAATAGTTCTTGAAGCTTTATCCACATTTCATGAGCGCTCTTGAGATTGCATAGTCTATCAAAAATTTCATCGCTCACAACACAAAATAAAACATTAGTAGCTTGAGCGTCGAGATGTAGGCATTTCCTCTCTCCTTCAGTTGGAGCAACTTCATTCAATGGAGAGGAAAAGCCGACATCTACGATCCACCATATTTGGGGGCTCATGGATTTAAAATGAGAAGTCATAATTAATTTTCATGAAGCATAATTTTTGCCATCTAGCACAAGTGGATTATGTGAGTGCACTAATCCTCTAGTCGACATCCTTTACTCTCTAAACGGTTAAGTCTAATAAAGGAGAGACCATGCTCTGATACCAATTGAAAGGACAGGGGATGTCGCCTAGAGGGGGGGTGAATAGGCGAATTAAAATATTTAACACTAAATGCAGCGGAATAAAAAAATTTGCAGCTAAATAAAATCTCCCGAGGGTCTAAGTCCGGAGTGTCCGGGACTTTTATCCGGATACTCCGGTATGTCCGGACTGTCCGGGGTCAGGAGTCCGGATACTCCGGATTGGACCCGAGGGACTCAGGCCGGAGTGTCCGGGACTTATCTCCGGACACTCCGAAATGTCCGGACTATCCGGGTTCAGAAGTCCGGATACTCCGGATTTAAGACTTCGAAATGAGATTTTAAATCCCTGCAATTTTTCAACAATCTACTTGAATACAAAAGATCTAAAAGCTATCAGGTACCTGGGGAAATTGTAGATCTGGAGCCAAACACAACAAAAGAGTAGATCGGGTAATTTCAAGATTCAAAATCAAATACTAAAGCATGAGTAAGAAGCAAACTTAGAGACGATGATTTTTCACCCGAAGTTCGGATCCTTAAGGGGATCCTACGTCTCCGTTGAGGCGGCTCGGTCACACTTGAGCCGGGGTCTCTTTCAACCCTCTTCCTCCCGGTGTTGCACAAATGCACTCGCCGGTCTTCACTCCTTTGATTCCTTCCCTTACGGAGGCGGAACCGGCCTTCACAAACTTCCCACGGCCAACCACACAAAGCTCCGGTGGCTCGTAGGCGACCTCCTAGCCATCTAGGAGTCCTCAACCTCCAAGAGTAACAAATGCTCACGAAGAACAAGCTTGGAGATGAAATCAAGTGCTCAAACAACTCAAATCTCACTCAACCTAGCACCTCACTCCTCAAACTCTCCCTAACCCTTCTCACAAGGGGATCACTTAGATCTAAGGGTAAAGAGGTGTTTTGGGGGCTCAAGAACAAGGGTATAGCACCTCTAATCAGTGGGATAACGGCCACTTTGAAGTGAGGAAGAAGGGGGCTTTAAATAGAGGTCCCAAAAAAACTAGCCGTTGGAAACAGCTGCCCACAACCCGAGACTGGAAAAACCCGGATACTCGGATTGATCGAGAGCAGCCACCGAGGGTGTCAACCCGGAATGTCCGGATTGAATACCCGGATACTCCGGATTGCACTGGCCAACCCGACGAAAACGAGCATAACTTTTCACTCCGGACTCCGATTTCAGTGATTTTGGACTCTATCAAAAGCTAAGAACGAGGGCTACACAACTAACGAGGTCTCATTACCCAAAACTCAAAGGATAAATACAGATTTCACAAAGAATCCAAGGGATACCTACAAATCTCACTTTCCGGCACCACCAACACCACTCTCTTTCTAAGTTTCACAAGGATAGATCACTTGAGCACTTGACACATCTAAAAGTCATTCGACATCGCATCCCTCTTAATAGTACGGCAATCCTTAGACTCAAATTAAATCAAAAGATAATATAAGTCTAGAAATAGTCACTTGCCGTCTTCTTTCTTGATGTCGATGCATGAAGACCTTCACCATATAATTAATGACATCTTCGCCTTGTCCAACTCGACTCGATTCACCTCATGAGACTCTCGTCCTATCAACCTTGACTTGATCATCCTCTCTGACGATCTCCACGCCAAGTCGCTCTTGACTTAGTCCTCAACTCTTCGTGACACCGCCGTCTTGTTGACCTCGACAATGATCATCCTCCAAGATATCTTGGTCATCATACACATACGGGACCTAATTCTTTCCAAACTACTCATGAAAGACATTAGTCCCAAAAGCTCAATAGATATGAACAAATTGATATTTGTGAGCAATTGATTACAACAAGTGTTTCATATAAGGAAGCACAACATAAATGGAAACACTTGACATAAGAAATGTTCTCTACTAAGTACATCATGATGAATATGTAATTGATCTATATGCACTAGAGAGATATATAATTGCCAATATGATGAATCAATTAAATCATGGCAAGGATCACAATCTTTACTTAAATGAAGCACATGATAGAATATACACGAATTGTACATGTGCAAATAATATTTGGAATAAGAGTGAATATGTGATCCAACACTAGATTAAACTTCACTAAGAGAATTGCATGAGAAGATATACAACTAAAACATGCATGCACCAAGTCAATCTATAGCAATATGAAGTTTAACTCTAGTAATACATGCATACTAAAAAACAAAGCACATAATGAACCCAAATGAATATATATGCACAAATAAATATGACATGAACCAATATTCATATATATAATCAACATGCTACTTGGAGTTCACTATGCATTTGCACAAAGGAATGCAATAACAAATATAGAAGAGATACCAAAATTGCATACCTTATCTTTGCTTAACCATCCCACTTGATTTTCCTCTAAAAGATGAGACTAATACTCAACTAGGCAATAACAAGTTAGTCTCATACCAATATAATCATATTAGAGGTTTGTCATTTGTTAAGTACTAAGTTAAGCATTTACTTAATTACATAGATTGTCATTATATGCGTTTGTCATTAATCACCAAAATAACATAAATGCCTAGATGCACTTTCAAGTTAGCCGATGGTTACAATTTTTGAGAGATAACAAGTCATCTCTCAAAAATGGGGGGCATATGTTTGCACCAAAATTTGGCAAGTATGGTTAAATTGGTAGTCCAAAAAACAGCAAGATACGATTAGGATAACAGATCAAGATATTTGGAAACAAGACAGATCGTTAAGGAAATCACCCTCAAAATAGAGGCCGATACGGATACAACTCCCAAAACGTGTCATACTGGGACTCCATCGGCCGGCGGATATAAAAGGCGGACAAGGGCGAGTTGCAAAACAACAACACAGTCAAATCCACAAATTTACATTATTCTCTTTTTTCCTGTCGACTAGGAGTAGTTCCTGTAATTTAGTCTTCTTGTAATTCGATCTTGATCAATAAAGTTGCGCATCGCCGATTGTTGGTCTTCATCAATTACACCCAGGTTCGATTTATTCTAATTTTGCTGTACATCGCCTTCTTTAGAATCGATCTACCTTTATCCTCTGATTAGTGTTAATTGGCTAGTTGGGCTTACCTTTTTATCTTGATTTAATCGGCTTTGGGCTGATTGAGTCTAAGCCGATTGGTTCTCACGACTGGCTTTAAACAAAGTTCATAGTTTACCTTGTCGATTACAGGTCAAATCGATTGGCACGCTCTAAACCGGGTGTTCGTCTGGTGTGCTGTTGTCAGAAATCCTACTTCAAGTTTTTAACGTCAACACCAGTAAACCCCTTAAACAGCTTAGTTTTTAAGTGGCTTCTGATATAAGCCAAAAACCATATATAACTAACAAAAGCCAAAAGCTGAAAGATGGGTTGGACTTGCTTTTACAACTTATTGCTAAGGGAAATTATCTATTTATTAAACGGTCTCTTATAAAAATCTACAACCGCTTTTCAGCTTAGAAAACAAAAAAGCAGTTTTTCAGAAAAGATACAACTCTCCCAAACTGGCTCTATAGAATTGGGTCCAAGTTCATATGTGTAGGACCTTGATCCTATAGAATTATTTTCCAAGATCGCTGGCCTTGCCTCGTCATGTCCGTGGTCCAATTCGTCTGCCCGACCACCTCCTTGCAGACGCGCATCCCTACCTCCTTGTGGCTAGAGGTGGGCGTCATGTTGGGGAGGGCTGGCCCGGTACAAACCCATCATGCTTCGTGCCTGAACCGTGTCGGCCTGGCTCGCCTTCGGTGAGCTCAGTTACAACCCATTTCCCCTTCCCCGCACCCCGTCCTCGGCCTACTCCCCTTCCCCTCGCGCCGGCCCCCTCCCCTTCCCCCCACGTCTGCTGCCCCCTTCCCTTCCCTCTCCGACGCCCGCATGACCCTCCTCTGCCCCCTCCTCGCCCCCTCCGTTGTGGCCCCCACCCTCCTCGCCTCCTCCGCCCCCTTTGTCATGCCCCCTGCCCCCCTCGGCCACCGCCCTGCTCCATCTCCCCCACAAGCGTGCCTCCGACCTTCCCCCTCCGGCGTGGGTGTGGCGTGGGCTCGAGCGCTAGCGCAGGCAACAAGCAGTGTGGGCCACGTGCTAGCCCATAAAGGCTCATTCCAGTGCCCACCTCTACTCGTGGTTGACCCTGCCAGACTCCTCTTCTACTACCCCCGACAAGTTCTACATAGGCGCACGCAGTTTGACGACTTCCCCCCTTCGGCAACCTCATAATGGCGAGCAGGTTCCACTAGACCAGTGCCTAGCTCGACGTGTCCACCCTCACTGCCATGCACATCCCCGCACAAATCAAGCCTATGCGCATGTCCCTCACCTTCGAAGCGTCGGTGTCATGTCCCTCACCGGCGCCAGTGGCGACTACATGATCGCCGAACTCTAGACCATCTATGGTAACACGGCCTCCCACCTTGCCATGCTCTTTTGCTTTTGCTCGGGCACCACCGGATGGATCGAGAAGGCGCCACGCTGCCCCTCGCTTTAGAAGCTTGTGTACAATCTCGTTACGAAGGACACCATCTTTCTCCTTAAGGTAATGAAATTATAGAAGCAGCTTGCAAATGAAGCCCTAAACTAGCTGCAGCTTGTGAAGTATGGAAGGCGATCAAATTTGAGTTCGAGCTCCTAGATAAGCTAGATAAGTAGATAAAACTAGATATAAAGAAGGTCTAAATAAAAAAGAAGCGAAATAGAAAGAGAAAAAATCAGTTACAAAATGCAGTAATTATTTTTTATTCTTATAATTGATTGCAATTAAACTCGGCTCAATCTTAAAAAAAAGATTGAATCAAGTAAAAAATAGCTCTTGATACGATCACGAGACTTGACAAATCGAGATTCCTCTATTCGATATATTTAGAATATATAAAGGTATCATACAACGAATAGATACAAATATAGTATTATCGTATGATAATGCAATCAAACACAATATTTATAGAAAAAGTTCTTTATTTATTGGGAAAGAATCAATGAAAAAAGATTAGCAATGTTGTATTTGTTATGAGATAAGATTATGTAACCGATTTGGTTACTATCTATCTCTTATTTGTGGGCGAATCCGAACTCATCTCTTATGCTTTTCCTCTATATATTGGGCTTCCCCCCATGTAAAAGATCAATCTAATAAAAGCGTGAGAGAGTTCCACCCTATATTCTGTGTGCTCCCTTTCTTGTTCGTGTGATCCTGTTGGTGTGCTGTTGATTGATCGTGGGCAAACGACGACGTTTTACAACACGTTATCAGCACAACGTTCTACCGAGGCCGATTGTGATCATCTGCCTGCGAGAATCTACACGGCATCGATATCATCCTGCTTCACGCGATCATCCTACGTCAAGCCCTACGTAAGCTAATCGCGTTTTTCGCAAATCCTCGATCCTGCAGATAGTTCTTATACATGTCAATCTGTTCTTACGAAATCTGAGCTACTGTTCATAAAAAAAATTTGACTTCTTGCGCTCGGCGCAAGCGCCGTTGTTGCCGCGATCGCGTCGCTGCAGCCGGTCGCCGTCGCGCCGTCGTCGGATCGCTGCACCGCAGACCGCCGTCATCTACCCGTAATCGACCGTCGCGCCGCCTCGGCCCGATCGCCGCTAACGCGCCGCCCGCTCGGCCTGCGCTGCCATGGCCATGAGATTCCGTGGCGTGCTCGCCGCTGCCTCCGCGCCGTAGCGCGACCGGTTTTTCCCGACCCGACTTGGCGCCGCAAAGACTGACGTACCCACATGAACGCAGCCACCAAGCCGGCCCGATCCGTGCTCTGCGCCCGCGACCGGCTGAAGTCATCGCCGTCGGCTCCCGAAGTTCAGCACCACCGCAGCCCCGCTGGTTGCCTTCGCGTTCGGATCACCGGCTTGCGCGACGCCGCCTGCGGCGCTACCGACCGCGCCGCGCCACTTCGCCCGCGCCTAACGCGCTCACGCTCATGCGCCATGGCGATGGCTCCGCACCATCGCTTACGGCTTGCGCCCGACGCGCTGTGCATGCGCTGCCAGACACCATGGCGATGAGCGGCGCCAAACCTCGGCGGCGGTGGCCGCACCTGCCGCCAGATGGATAAGCAATGGCTAGGGTTGAGAAACCCTAGCCGCCCTCATATAAGTGACATTGGGCCTTGCAGCCCAAAAGGCCGACTGAAATTTATTCTTTTACCCCAGCTTTTTTGGTAATTTCAGTAATCAATTAATAAATCCCAAAAATTGATAATAAATCCTAGAAATTAGTTTTCTAGGTATATGAACTTCCATAAATTTTGGTAAATTTATATTTAGCACACATTGGAAGTCCCATGCTCTGGGTTTTATTTTTTAGCTTTATGCCATATTTATTATGTGCTAGAATTTATTTTCTGTTATTTAAGTAATTCTGAAAATTGCTTGGAAAATTAGTTGAAAATGCTAGAAAATTATGGAAAATTATGTATGACCTATTGATGTGTGTCATGTTGGTGGATTCATTTTCCTTAGCATTGTACCATGTTAATATGTGTTGGGATTCATTTTCTGTCATTAAGTAATTCTGCAAATTGCTTAATCATTAACAGAAAATTATGAAAAATGCTAGGAAAATTTCATATAGCATATTGAATGCTCCATAGCTCTGAATTTATTGTCCTAGCATAATTCCATATTGATATATGTTGAGATTTATTTTTCTGTTACATGGTAATTATGAAAATTGTTGGATAATTAGTAGAAAACTATGGAAATTGCTAGGAAAATTTTGGGAAATTTTAGATAATTATCTAATGAATAGATATTGACCAAGATTTACTGATTGAATAGTGAGCATGCAATATAATGTTTTTACCTGTAGTAAAAGTCATTTTGCATAAATAGTAATAGTATATGTTGGACATCGCAAAGAGGGAATTTATCAAGCTTGCCCTGAATGGCAACAATTACCTTACTCGGGCAATAAATACTAAGATTAATCTAATAGCTCGCTCTTTTAGAGCTACTGTTTTCCTAGCCTGAAGCTGGTACCCCTGCTCTTCCCGAAGCCGCTAGATGTACGGCTTTACACCTCCTGAGGCACCATCTACATACGGACCTGAAGGCCGAATAGTTGATGGAAGATGATCAGCTGGCACTTTTGGATTCCTTGAAGGAAAAATATATATCCAGCAAAGATTTGTTATGTTGCCAGAAGCACAACGCGAATGGATCCTCCCGCGCTTTCAGGATTTTAAAGGCTGTGGCAATATATAATTTTTGTCATACACAAGCTTGTCATTTATCTAACATTATGTAACCAGAAAGTTACTAATGCTAAAATAGACAAGATATTGTATACATTCCACCCTAATATGAGGATACTGTCGTAATAGTATCACCGCCAAGTACCAGAAGTACTTCGAGCTTATATGCATTTTGCTAGAAGCAGAAAAGGATGATGAACTCTTGGTGAAGAATCATCATGTACTTCCTAATGGGAGTTTTGCAATGCTTGAAGCACATGCAAATGCTCAACATGCTATCAATAGCCAAAACCGCAGAAAGGGCCAATGGAATATAAGGGATAAGTGGAAGAATGACAAATCAAATAGGGGAAGAGGCAATTGGTAGTAGACAACTAAAGGTAAAGGGCCAAGGGCTTCCAGAAGTAATGCTGCAAACCCTGAATAACCCTATTTTATGTATGGATGCACAAGCTATTGGTCATGCAACTATCGCATCCCGAAGTATGTGGTAGAACTTTACATGCAATCCACTGGAAAACTAAATAAGACCCGGGGAAATAATATTAAGTCATACTTCATCGTTCAACCTGTTGTTGATATGGATGTTGAGAAGTGTGATGATATGATTCTTGAAATTATTGAGTTTGAGTCCCAGGAGGGCACCTACATCTCATATAGAGACCTGGATTAGTCTCCTAAATATCCCATCACTTTGCTAAGTCGATGTCACATATTCCTTATAAGTCTCTTTATCAGTTAGCCCTAGTTCCTGAATGAACAATTAGTCTATGCTCCTGTTGAGCGGTTATCATTCAAAAATTGAATAAATTGATATTTTCCAGATATTCGATTAATTGTGCTATGTTTGCTCTACATTATACAATTTGTTCCTAATGCAACAATTGTTTGATTGTTAAATCATACTTCCAATATAGAACAAAATATAATCCGATGGCGGAGGAAAAATCTGTCTAGAAGATAGTTGTACCACACTAAGTAAATTGAAAATATTATGACTATCGCCAGAAGCGATACTCTCATAGTTGGCACTCAAAGAATGCCATATTATACCCTGAGTCCAGTCGTACTCCTTTAATCGTTTCTGTATGGAGATAGTGAATGAGTATGGTACAGAATACCTACTCATGACTAAGTTTAATGGGTGTAATAAACGTGTGGTTAAAAACTTCATTTATTCTCCTCCGGATTATACTATGCACATATAAAACCTGAAGTTTGTGTTGCGATGAAAAAACCTAGATATATTTAAGATCTGGCAGATTGATTGGGTTACCCTGAGTTGAATAGTATAAGAAGAATAATTAATATTTTTGCTGGCCATAGCATAAAATCTTTCCTAGACCTGAAGTTTTTCTGATGCCCTAGTTGTGCTAAAAGAAAGGTTATTCTTAGATCTTCTTACCTAAAAAGTTAGGGAAGAATCACTGAATTTCTTGGAGAAAATTCAAGGTAATATATATGGACCTATTCAGCCCCTGTCGGGCTCCTTTTAAGAAATTTTATGGTACTGATAGATGCTTCTACTAGATGGTCCCATGTATATCTCTTATCTACTAGGAACCATGCTTCTGCCCAAATTATTAAGTTAAGAGCCTACTTTCCAGAAGAAAGGATCAAGTCTATTCAAATAGACAATGTTAGCGAGTTTACATCAAAAGCATTTAACGATTATTGTATGGCTCTGGGAGTTAATGTAGAGCATCTCGTACCTAATGTCCACATTTAAAATAGCCTTCCGGAGTCATTATATTAAAAGAATAAAAACTTATTGCTTGGCCGCTCTTGCAGAATAGTAGGCTTTCCACCAGTTGTTAGGGCCACACAGTGCTACATAGTGGGTATTAATTCAACTCAGACCAACTGCACATCATAAAATTTCCCCATTGCAGATAGTGCGTGGAAAAGAATTAAGTATTTCCCATATGCGAAAATTTGGCTGTACTGTATAGATGCCAATCTCTCCACCACAGCGTACCACCATGGGACCTTACCGAAAGTTGAGGATCTATGTAGGTAATGAATCTCCGTCATGTATTAAAATACCTAGAGCCTATGACAGGGGATATGTACACGGCTCGGTACGCTGATTGTACTAAGGACATTTTTTCGGCATTAGGGGGAGATAAGTACCACATTAGAGAATGCAGAGTCCTTAGATCCACGCACTACAGAGACCGAACTTGAAGTTCGAAGGATAATAAATCTGCAATAAATAAGCTTATAATCTGCCAAATGCCTTCACTGTTCATAAGGGAGTGAAAAGATCTCATATACCTGCAGTATATACACCTGAAAGAGTGGAAATACCCTAGAAGGATATTGAACCCACTCTTGACCCTCATGATAAAAAGAGGGGGAGGCCTCCAGGTGCACGACAATCAATTCCGTGGAGACATCTGTAGAAGTAGAGAACCAAACAAATGAGAACACTACCCATGACAGTGGAAGAAGCTCAACCTGATGTTGAGAAAATCCGTGAAGTGAGCTATCTTGGAGATGGTAACATCCCTGAAGTGATCAATCCTGAAGATGATAACCCCAGCGTATATTTGTGCACACAATCCCACGCTGGGAAATCGGAACATCCAGACTCCATCGTTGTGGGAAATCACGAGGAGCTGGAAGAAATTTATAAAGAGATATCCCTGAAGTGATGCACGAGAATTGTATAAAAGAAAGACTACAATTGTCGACATATAATTGCCTCTAAAATTGCTAAAGCTGGATCCAGAACCAAAGTCCATGGCAGAGTGCTAGAAGCGCTCAGATAGGGTCAAATGAAAAGAAACAATTGAGGCAGCGCTCGCTTATTAAAAGGAAAGCTTTGGTCCTGTTGACCAAACATCTCCTAAAGTAATCCCTGTAGGATCAAATGGGTTTTTCATCCGGAAGAGAAATGAAATACCCAGGTGGTGAGATATAAAGCGAGGCTGGTAGCACAAGGGTTCACGCGGAGACCCGACATCGATTACGATGAAATATATTCTCCTGTAAAGAGTGTAATAACGTTCCGAAATTTAAATATTAATGGCAGCAAGCTTAAACTTATCAATGCAGTTGATGAATGAAGTGACCTCATATATATGGGTCACTGGATATGGATATTTACATAAGAATCCCTAAAGGAGTTACAAATCCGAATCCTAATAATCGCAACATGTATAGCGTCAAACTGAAGAGATCGCTATACGGATTAAATCAGTTGGAGAGAATGTGGTATAACCGACTTAGTGAGTTCCTCCTGAAGAAGGAATATTGTCCCTATGTGTTCATAAAGAAATCTCAGAATGGATTCTGTATCATCTCAGTATATATCGATGATCTGAATATCATCAGAACCACAGAGGAGATAAAGGAAGCAAGTGCTTACCTCACGACGGAGTTTGAGATGAAATATTTGGGTAAAACCAAATTTTGCTTAGGCCTGCAGCTAGAGCATTTCCCAGAAGGAATCCTTGTACACCAGTCTTCCTATACTCAGAAGGTATTAGAAAGGTTTAATATGAATAAATCGCATCCTTTGAAAACCCCCATGGTCATGAGATCCCTTGAAGTGGATAAAGACCCTTTCAGACCAAGGATAGAAAATAAGAAAGTCTTAGGACCTGAAGTTCCATATCTAAGTACTATTGGAGCGCTTATGTATCTCGCGAATTGCACAAGGTCTGATATTGCATTCGCTGTGATTTTGCTAGCAAGACACAGTGCAGCCCCAACCAGAAGACATTGGGCTGGTGTTAAGACTTTACTCAGATACCTCCAAGGTACTCAAGATCTTGGATTATTTTTCCAGAAGAACCAAGATTTAACCATGGTGGGATACACGGATGCTGGCTATCTGTCTGATCCCCACAGTGCCAAATCACAGACTGGTTTTGTGTTTCTCTGCGGTGGTGCAGCCGTTTCTTGGCGGTCTTGTAAACAGACTTTGGTGGCTACTTCTACCAACCACTCAGAAATCATAGCTCTGTATGAAGCCTCACGTGAATGTGCTTGGCTACGACGTGTGATTAACCACATCCAGAAGTCATGTGGCCTTAAAACTGTCGATACCCCCACAATTATCTATGAAGATAATACTGCTTGTGTTGCACAAATGCAATTGGGTTATGTAAAGAGTAATATCACGAAGCATATTGCTCCTAAGTTATTCTATCCTCACGAACTCCAGAAGAACGGTGAGATAAAGATCTTGCAAACTAAGTCATGCGAAAATCTTGCAGATTTATTCACTAAGTCCTTGCCTAAATCCATTTTTCAAAGATGTGTTAAGGACATTGGAATGAGAAGACTTAGAGATATGCAAAGTTCAGGGGGAGTGAACCCTTGAACCATAACCCTCATGGTGATCCAGAAGATCCTAATATAAATCTAGAAGATTATAAGTTGTACTCTTTTCCCTTAGTGAGTTTTCCTGAAGTTTCTCACATAAAGATTTTTAACGAGGCAACTAGTGCAACATAAAGTGCGAGTGCAATGTACTTTTTTCTCCATCTCCTTTTTCCCCGACTGGGTTTTTGAGTGGAGTTTTTAACGAGACATATGCATTATGCGGTATTCGTCCAAGTGGGAGTGTTATGAGATAAGATTATGTAACCGATTCGGTTACTATCTATCTCTTATTTGTGGGCGAATCCGAACTCATCTCTTATGCTTTTCCTCCCCCATGTAAAAGATCAATCTAATAAAAGCGTGAGAGAGTTCCACCCTATATTCTGTGTGCTCCCTTTCTTTTTCGTGTGATCCTGTTGGTGTGCTGTTGATTGATCGTGGGCAAACGACGACGTTTTACAACAGTATTTACTGTACTTTTGCCCTTGGGGGTCTATTTTTCTTTTAACAAATATCTGGAACTTTGGATTAGGAATCGGTTCAATACTACGCAATTCGTATATGGGAAATATGAGTTAAGATCTGGAAAGAGCAATATCTACTCTGTATCCATATTTGATAGGATATGTAGAAGATATTCGACAAATCAACAAAATAGCTATCCAATAAAACATCAATATCCTCTATGGTTTTCTAGTTGTTAACTAAATTATAATATGAATTTATATTTAATTATGTTTATGTTGTTAAGCAGGGATAAATGATTCTCTAATAGGTACTTAATTTGACACTTTTATGGCTAAAAGTTACATTTTTTCCTTATGTGTGTAGTATCCGTCAAATTATCCGTGACCGATTTGAATATGATCTGCATCCAACTTGTGTCGCATCTTGAAAAATCCGTATCCAAAGTAAAAATGTGGGTTATAACACAGAAAGAGTAATATCCGCCTATATTCGACCTGTTTTTACCTCTAGACATAAGTGGATCATCAGGCCAACCTACCGCCCACGGTGGCAAGTTTGACAGGCGTGGCATGCCATAGGCAAACTTAAGGTGTTTTGTGGAAATTAACACAAAACCCCTTGGATATTTATTGTTTTTGTTTAACTGTAGCCATGTGCCATAACCTGATCGGGTCGAACCAAGCCGCTTGTCGCACCAGTCACTCGAGCTAGTAGTCTTCTCGAATCTCTTGCGATCGGAACCCTAGACCTCGGAAGAATACACTATGCAACAGCTCCACCGAAAACAAGCCATCCTTTGGTCCTACATTGCAGAATTATCTACGGATTAGTAGCGATTTCATCAATTTAACCAAACCAAAACCTAGACTCTCATTCCAATCGAAAACCTCGGCCCCATTCCAATCGAGTCCAAAACCTACACCCGCAATATATGGGGAAAGAAACTGAAACCCCCAATCCAAACTGACAACAAGAACCCCAATGCAAAACAATACTAACACCTAAATTCACCGAAAGTTCTAGGATAACCTAACCATAATCAGTAGGCAGATCGCTCGGGAGTTGAAAGTACGGTGCCATCCCGATGGCCTACCTAGCGTCGCCCAAGGTGTGAATTGATGACTTTTCTAATCTCCTTCTCTCTATTTTTTTTACAAATTTGACTTTCTTTTAAATAAAATAGCAAATCTAGCCACGTTCTTAACCGCAGAAGCGTCGGAGGCGACACTTGTCACCTTCCGCTCTCCTTAATGCGAAAGGATCCTCCTATGCTCCATTTTCGCGGTAGCACACATCCTGAGCCCCTCGGCCTCTTCTTGCACCCCCAGCCCGCAGCAGCCCAGCTGCCGTGCTTCCTGGCCATAGGAGCTGCTGGCCCATGCTCCCCCTGTCTCCTTTCGTGGCTCGTCGGCTACCGCGCTCTCGGGGAAGCACCTTTCGTTGTGAAAAGGGGTTGAATCTGTAAATAATTTCACATGTGCGCTTGATTTACAAAAAAATGAGATGAAGGGGGCTATAAAAAAAGATGAGAAGACGGATGGGACTGGCTCGAGTGGATTCGGTCTGTTTTTACCAAATCGCAATAAGGGGCAGGGCACAGGTGACCGGGTTAAATAAAACAAAGTCTAGGGAATTTTTAATTAATTTTCGTAAAAGACTTACATGCTATGCCACCTGTGTCAAAGATGCCACAAGAGCAGCTAGGAAGCCTAGGATAGACTATTACGATCTACTTATGCCACATGAATGATCCACATTGTTGTAAAACGATGACATCCATCATAGATTAACCATAATGTACTGATCGAATAGTAAGAACAATCACGAGGAGCATACATAATATAGGGAGACAAAAATCTCTCTTCTTTATTAGATTGATTCTCTCGTACAATAAGGTGCCATATATATAGTAGAAACCCATAAGAGAGATTCGGATATGCCCATAATGAGATAATTTGAATAATTATGACTCAGAGTCTAACTATATCTCAACACAGTTGTGCATTTTCAAAGTAAAATGATCTAGATGACACACCCAAATAACTTGAGTGATCCGGTCTGCATTTTAGTAAAAAAAATAATTTTCGATATAGAAATATACCTGTTCAGCTGTCCCGGGTCGGCAATAGCCCACCCATTTTGACTTATTAGGACATGCCTGGCTGTGGCTTCCTGGCTAGCAGTGATGCCAGATCCTTGAGGCCCGACTTTTGCTCCGGTCTATTACAAACTCTAATGGGCTTTTGAAACACATGAATTTCGTATGAATTATTTGGAAATTATACGGTTTTATGCAAAACTCCTATGGATTTTTTGCCTTCCAATCAAAGCTGTGCTAGTGGCCTATGGCCTTTCTGGATACGAAAAAGTCAACTTTTCGTTCCGTAACTTTTCTCGGATTAATAGTTTGTACTAGGCATATCATTTTTTTTAGCCTAATCTTGTTTCGTGCCAGAAGTTCTAAATAAGCAAAAGTCCATGAAAATGGGTTTACAAGGCTTATTAGCTGAAGTATCTCACAAGCTGGTTTTGTATCCAGTGAGCAATAAAAGACATCAGATGGATAGTGCCATCAAGAAAAAACCTTCTTGGTTCACTTGCGAAAATCCAGAACTCCAAATCTTTGGAGCATAGTCGCCTTCATCTGTACTGTACGGGGCATGAGCAAACGACTAAAGCTGGTGACTCGTTGGACGAAAAAGTCGAACACTATGCAGCGACGGCTTTCATTCTATAGTTTTCACTTGTCTACTACAGTTTTTGTCCACCCCATAGCCCCTCAAATGAAGCAATCAACATGCTCGACGCCCTCCGCCGCCATCCCTTCCGGCGGCGGCGACCGAGCGGAAGTAAATTCATCTTCACGCGCTTAACCACGAGCTCGTGCACGTCGCATATATATGTGTACAGTTCAGGTATCTTGTGCCTCTGACGTGTTCGTGTTGCTCGATATGTGCATGCATGTTCTCACGACAATCAAGAGGAAGGTGATGATGGCGGCCGAGCTGGAGGCGATCGCCACCACGGAGCAGAAGGCATTCCGGTACGACGCGCTGGCGGCGGCCACCGGGAACTTCTCCGATGAGCTCGCCGCCTGCAGGGATGCTTCCGTGCAGGTTTTCAAGGCACGTACGTGAGAAGAAAGCTGATCAATTAGTTTCCGCTCTTACGTAGACCACTACTATAGAATGGTACATCACTATCGCTTCATCTGTGTCGATTCTTAAGTTTTTAGGAAAAAACGATTGTGATAGATGACTTAGGGGAGGCATTAATAATAATCACTATCGGTTCTCAGGTTAGAAGTGATTGTGATGTAGCACTAGAAACATCACAATCGGTTCTTATACGAGAAGTGATAGTGACGTGCATTATCATCACTATCGGTTTGCACATAAAAAGCGATAGTGATGAGCACTTATACATCATTATCGGTTCTTATTTAAGAAGTGATAGTGATAAGAATGAACATCACTATCGCTTCTTTTGTGAGAAGCGATAGTGATGTGAGAACCGATAGTGATGTCAAGCGTGCTCATCACTATCGCTTCTTTTGTGAGAAGCGATAGTGATGTGAGAACCGATAGTGATGTCAACGTGCTCATCACTATCGCTTCTTATGTGGGAACCGATTGTGATGCGTGCTCATCACTATCGCTTCTTATGTGGGAACCGATTGTGATGACAACGATCATCACTATCGCTTCTCTTATAAGAACCGACTGTGATGTGCCTCGTTAGGTTATTTATACCACTCGAGCTGAACTCTTCTCTGTTATTGTTCCAGAGGATATTTTCCCGTCGCCACACGAAAAAATAGCTCATATTCTGTGGTTGGAAGCAATATTTGGGTGAGAAAATTTGAAATCCTCAAAAGTGGGTGTTAAGAGGGTAAATTTGAAGCCCTAACTTAAGGAGATTTTCCCTTATTTTGCACAATTTGTGGTTTTCTTCAAAATATGAGCATTCCTTCAAACCCCTTTAATTTTGCACTATGTAATTTTGATATGTCGCGAAGAAAGTTTAGATTGCATTGGTATTATCTATGTCCTATCAGATTTCACACCCTTTATTTGACAAGCACACATGTATTTAATTATCTTAATTTGTAGTGCTTTGATGTTAATATGGAATTATTATTGCTGTCACCTGATGAATGTTAGAGTTTAGGTGCGGAACCCACGCCTCCGCTCGAGGATGCTTGTTTATAAATATGTTGAACGAAATGGCATATTTATAAGCGAGCAGTCTCGAATTGTCCACGTTCTTCGGACAGTTCGAGGATATATCGTTCGAGCAAGGTCCTGAGCTGTGTTGTACAACTACAGAGTAGATTTCGGTAGCGTCTCCCTGGTATTCTCCAGATACACACCCCTCTTGACTTGTTGTCGAGACGTGTATATGGAGAATAGCGAGAGATTCGCCAAATTTTCTCCGAGTTGTACAATGCTTAGGAACTTGTCCGAACCACATATCCTCGAATGGGATTAGGACCAAACCTATTTAGAGTTTAGGAGTCATCGTTGGTACCCTTGTTTAATTTGTTTCGTTGTAGTCAAAAGATTTGTAAGCTACTGCACTATATAATTAGATTGTTTGATATCATTGTTGACGTTAAAAATGTATGTCTCCTATCTAGGGAATTGGAAGCTCTAAACCAGGGAAGAATCTAGGTATCGATCGGGAGAACACATTTTATATATCTTGCAAGAACTTGTCCTTTATTTTGCAAAGGTAATATTAATTGAAATGATGTCTCAATATTTCAAATAGCTAGCTTGCTGTCGCTCTAGTTTTTCCTTAATTTATTGTGTGAATTTTAAGTTTAGATGAACCATAAGGAATGGATGTATGACAAAAGTCGTGTGGGTGCCGAATTTCAGAGGGGTGTTAAGGAGTTCAAAACAATTGCCGAACAGGACATGGTGAGGAGGGGTGTAAACTTCATATATTGTCCTTGCATTGATTGCACCAATCTGAGAAGATTTAACAACTCAGCTCAAATCGAGGATCACCTGATTCGACGTGGCTTCGTGAGGAATTACACGTGTTGGATCCATCACGGGGAGACAGGTAGTACCCTGCCGGTATGCAATGAAGACACGGTGGAACTGGATGATGAGTTGCAGCCTGATATGTTTGAGGAGGAGAATTTGGAGCAAATGTTGCGGGATGTGGAGGGTAATTTCACGGAAAGAGAGTTTGAAAAGTTTAAAAGCTTGATGGAAGACGATGCAAAACCACTGTTCGCAGGATGCAAAGCAGAATACACTAAGTTGGGTTCGGTCCTTGCATTGTTTGAACTGAAGGCAAAACACCGTTGGACAGATACAAGTTTTAATGCACTTCTAGTTCTTCTATCGGATCTGCTTCCGGAGGGAAACGAGTTGCCTACAAGCATTTATGAAGCGAAGAAGCCACTATGTCCCATGGGAATGGAAATAGAAAGGATACATTCATGTCCGAACGATTGCATCTTGTACCATAACGCACATCGAGTCAGACGTTTGTTCGATTTCTTTGTGTGCCCGGTACAAACAAACGGAGAAGCGTAACGACAAGAAGCGTAAGAGCCGGGGCAACGACGGTGAAGAGGTCACTAAAGGTGCACCGGCCAAGGTATTGTGGTACTTGCCATCATTCCCCGTCTGGAGCGGTTGTTTGCAAATCCCAGAGAGGCAAAATTATTGCGTTGGCAGTATGAGTCTCGAAAGGAAGATGGTAAGCTGAGACACCCTGCTGATTCGGCTCAATGGAGAAACATCGATTGGAAACATGAGGAGTTTGGTGCCGAAATGAGGAACATAAGATTTGGGTTGAGTACCGATGGCATGAATCCGTTTGGTAACATGAGCAGTCGTCACAGCACGTGGCCAGTTCTGTTGTGTATCTACAACCTCCCTCCTTAGTTGTGCATGAAGCGGAAGTATATCATGATGTCGTTGCTAATCTCGGGACCCAAACAGCCGGGAAATGATATTGATGTCTACCTTGCACCACTAATCGAGGATTTCGTCAAATTGTGGAATGAGGGGGTCGTGGTGTGGTATGTGTACAAATGAGAGCATTTCACCCTGCGGGCTATGGTATTTTGCACCATAAATGATTTCCCGGCCCTTGGTAATTTTGCGGGCTACAGTACGAAAGGAGCCAAAATGTGTCCTATTTGTGAAGAGGAGACTGAGAGCCTATGGCCGCCGAATTCCAAGAAAACTATGTATATGGGTCACCGTAGGTTTCTACCTCGAAGTCATCGATACCGTAAGATGGATGACAAATTTGATGGGAAGAGGGAAGTCCATTTGGCCCCACAGCCTGTGAGTGGAAGGCAAGTATATTCACGTGTGGAGGATATCAAACTTCAGTATGGAAAGAGCCATAAATCTGTTTGTCCTAGGAGCATTTGGAAGAAGAGATCCATATTTTAGGACTTACCGTATTGGAAGGAGTTAGATGTCCGACATTGTATTGATGTCATGCACGTTGAGAAGAATGTCTACGACAATTTGGTTGGTATCCTGCTGAACATACCTGGGAAGGCCAAGGATGGTGTGAATGCTCGTCGCGACATGGTTTACATGGGAATCAGGCCCAGGCTTGGAGTGATCGAAGAGGATGGAAAAAGTTCGTACATCCCCGCTGAATGCTATACGCTATCCAAGAAGGAGAAAGAAGACCTCTGAAGTGTCTCGAAGGTATTAAAGTTCCATCGGGCTACTTTGCAAACATTAAGAAACTTGTGTCCATAGATGATTTGAAGTTGGTGGGCATGAAGTCCCATGACTGCCATGTCTTGATGACCCAAATGTCCCCAGTTGCAATAAGAAATATTCTGCCAGAGGATGTCAGATTTGCAATCACGAAGCTCTGTTATTTCTTCAATGCGATCTCCTGCAAAGTTATTGACCCTGATATTCTAGACAACTTACAGAGTGAGGTGGTGCAGACTCTATGTCAGCTTGAGATGTATTTCCCACCATCGTTCTTCGACGTCATGGTCCACCTTGTTGTTCACCTTGTCAAAGAGATTAAGATATGTAGACCGGCATTCCTACGTTACATGTATCCGTTCGAGAGGTACATGGGTATATTAAAATCCTACGTGAGGAATCGGTCGAAGCCTGAGGGTAGTATTATCGAAGGTTATGGCACTGAAGAGGTTATTGAGTTATTCGTGGACTATCTCAGGAAAAGACAAGCAATCGATGTTCCTCTATCTCGCCATGAGAAAAGACTAGCTGGCAAAGGAACCGTTGGGTCGAAACTAACGAGGCCACGGTTTGATATGTATTGCAAAGCGATCGGCGATCCGCAAAGATAGCGCGAAGTTGCGGTACATCGAGCAAAGACAAGTCGATATTACGGGAAGAGAATCCACATATGGATGAGCTTTCCATCCTGCGAGAACACAACGATAGATTTCTCACATGGTTCAAACAAAGGGCGGAGGTCTCTGTTAGTGAGACTATCAAATGGTTTGCTGACGGACCTAGATTTAATGTACAGATATGGCAGGGGTACGATATTAATGGGTACACCTTTACATCGAAAGTCGGGATCAAGAGTCTTGTTCAAAACAGTGGTGTAAGCATAGATGCTTTGTCCGATGAACATCACTCGATAGGAGGATCCTCAATGGCAATGAACTCTTACTACGGGGTGATCGAAGAAATTTGGGAGCTCGATTACGGAATATACCAAATTCTATTGTTCCGATGTAAGTGGGTGGGACTTCCACATAGAGTGAAGGTCGACAAGAGAGGTTTTACTCTTGTGGATCTCAACAGACTCGCCTATAAAGATGACCCATTCGTACTTGCGAAGCAAGCAAATCTAGTCTTCTATGTGCGTGATCCGGCCAATCCGAGGTTGCACGTCGTCCTTTATGGCAAGCGACGGATCGTTGGTGTTGAAAATGTCATAGATGAAGAAGAATACGACCAATTTGATGAAATACCTCCGTTTGCAGATGGGGCCTGTCTTAGTGGCGATGATGACATACATGGAAGAAATTACATGCGTGTAGATCATCAAGAAGGGTTGTATTGTAAATAAATGGAGTACGTCATTGTATCAGTTGCTACGTGTTTGAAATGTTTGTATTGTACATAACTGTAGTTTCGTGTTTGCACTGCACGTATCAAACTTTTACAATTTTTGTCAATGGATTGTGGTATGTAGCTACTTAATGCAAGAAAAAGAAGGCACTGTACAACAAATCATTTCTCGAAATATTCAAAATACTTGGACTTCATTTGAGAAAGATTTGACTTTTTCACTCTTTGAAACAAAATCATGCCTACAAAGTAAATTTGGGCTTCTTTTTTCAATGCTAACTCTTTTTGCCAAAATCCTTTTTGGAAAAGATTTGTAGTATCACAAAGTATGTTCCTGCAAAATTTCAAAAAATTCCAACTATGTTTGCAAAAGTTATGGCCTTTTCACTCTTTGAACAGATATTTCTGCAAGTTCAGAATTCATGCTTTGTATGATTTGTGTCGGTTTTTGAAAAAAAATCGATAGAGATATGTTCTACTATCTCATTTGTGTCAGTTTGTGCAAAAAAATGATTGAGATATGGAATCAGTTTTGGAAATAAAAACATAATAGTGCTTTTTGTCATTTGTGTCGGTTTTTGAAGGGAACCGATTGAGATATGTCATCATTTGTGTTGGTTTTTGAAAAAAACCGATTGAGATATGGATTCAGTTTTGGAAATAAAAACATAATAGTGCTTTTTGTCATTTGTGTCGGTTTTTGAAGGGAACCGATAGAGATATGTCCTTATTTGTGTCGGTTTTTGAAAAAAACCGATTGAGATATGGATTCAGTTTTGGAAATAAAAACATAATAGTGCTTTTTGTCATTTGTGTTAGTTTTTGAAGGGAACAGATAGAGGTATGTCCTTATTTGTGTCAGTTTGTGCAGAAAACCGATTGAGATATGGATTCAGTTTTGGAAATAAAAACATAATAGTGCTTTTTGTCATTTGTGTCGGTTTTTGAAGGGAACCGATAGAGGTATGTACTCATTTGTGTCGGTTTGTGCAAAAAAACGATTGAGATATGGATTCAATTTTGGAAATAAAAATATAATAGTGCTTTTTGTCATTTGTGTCGGTTTTTGGAGTGAACTGATTGAGATATGGATTCAGTTTTTGAAATAAAAAACATAATAGTTCTTTTTGTCATTTGTGTCGGTTTTTGAAGGGAACCGATTGAGATATGTCCTCATTTATGTCGGTTTTTGAAAAAAAACCGATTGTTTGAAGGGAACCGATAGAGATATGTCCTTATTTGTGTCGGTTTTTGAAAAAAACCGATTGAGATATGGATTCAGTTTTGGAAATAAAAACATAATAGTGCTTTTTGTCATTTGTGTTAGTTTTTGAAGGGAACAGATAGAGGTATGTCCTTATTTGTGTCAGTTTGTGCAGAAAACCGATTGAGATATGGATTCAGTTTTGGAAATAAAAACATAATAGTGCTTTTTGTCATTTGTGTCGGTTTTTGAAGGGAACCGATAGAGGTATGTCCTCATTTGTGTCGGTTTGTGCAAAAAAACGATTGAGATATGGATTCAATTTTGGAAATAAAAATATAATAGTGCTTTTTGTCATTTGTGTCGGTTTTGGAGTGGCGATTGAGATATGGATTCAGTTTTTGAAATAAAAAACATAATAGTTCTTTTTGTCATTTGTGTCGGTTTTTGAAGGGAACCGATTGAGATATGTCCTCATTTATGTCGGTTTTTGAAAAAAAACCGATTGTTTGAAGGGAACCGATAGAGATATGTCCTTATTTGTGTCGGTTTTTGAAAAAAACCGATTGAGATATGGATTCAGTTTTGGAAATAAAAACATAATAGTGCTTTTTGTCATTTGTGTTAGTTTTTGAAGGGAACAGATAGAGGTATGTCCTTATTTGTGTCAGTTTGTGCAGAAAACCGATTGAGATATGGATTCAGTTTTGGAAATAAAAACATAATAGTGCTTTTTGTCATTTGTGTCGGTTTTTGAAGGGAACCGATAGAGGTATGTCCTCATTTGTGTCGGTTTGTGCAAAAAAACGATTGAGATATGGATTCAATTTTGGAAATAAAAATATAATAGTGCTTTTTGTCATTTGTGTCGGTTTTTGGAGTGAACTGATTGAGATATGGATTCAGTTTTTGAAATAAAAAACATAATAGTTCTTTTTGTCATTTGTGTCGGTTTTTGAAGGGAACCGATTGAGATATGTCCTCATTTATGTCGGTTTTTGAAAAAAAACCGATTGAGATATGGATTCAGTTTTCCAAATTTAATGTACATAATAGTGCTTTTGGTCATTTGTGTCGGTTTTTGAAGGGAACCGATAGAGGTATGTCCTCATTTGTGTTGGTTTGTACAAAAAACCGATTGAGATATGGATTCAGTTTTCGAAATAAAAACATAATAGTTCTTTTTGTCATTTGTGTCGGTTTTTGAAGGGAACCGATTGAGATACGTCCTCATTTGTGTCGGTTTTTGAAAAAAACCGATTGAGATATGTATTCAGTTTTGGAAATAAAAACATAATAGTGCTTTTTGTCATTTGTGTCGGTTTTCGAAGGGAACCGATTGAGATACGACCTCATTTGTGTCGGTTTTTGAAAAAAACCGATTGAGATATGGATTCAGTTTTGGAAATAAAAACATAATAGTGCTTTTTGTCATTTGTGTCGGTTTTTGGAGTGAAACCGATAGAGGTATGTTGTACTATCTCATTTGTGTCGGTTTTAGAAACAAACCGATTGAGATATGGAATCAGTTTTGGAAATAAAAACATAATAGTGCTTTGTGTCGATTTTTGGTGAAAACCGATAGTGCTGTTGATCAACATTTGTGTCGGTTTTCGTCAAAAACCGATGGTGAAGTTCTATACGTTTGTATCAGTTTTTCTTCCAAACCGATAGTGCTATCGTAATTTGTGTCATTTTTTGTGAAAAACCGATATTGAAGTGATGTATATCTGTGTCGATTTCTTTTGAAAACCGATAGAGAAGTGATGTTCTTTCGCATTTGTGTTGGTTTTGGATTGAAACCGACACAAATAATACACAGCCTATTTACTACCACTCGCCCGCAGCCACCAAGCGGACACAGTAATTACTCCCACTCTCCCGCGCCATAACCTCGGTTCCCGCCGCCCTCGCCTAACCCTAGCTTCCCGCCGCCCAGGCATCTCCCGCGGCCCTCGAGCTCCCCTCACCGCTCGCCCTTGAGCTCCCCTCACCGCTCGCCCTCGAGCTCCTGTAGCCCGTCACCGACATCCCCTCGAGCTCCCCTCACCTCACCGGCGGATCCACGCACCGGTCGCCTCCGCCTCCTCACCGGCGGCTCACGCGCCTGTACCTCACCGCTCGCCCTCGAGCTCCCTTCACCGGTCGGCCTCGAGCTCCTGTAGCCCCTCACCGGCATCCCCTCGAGCTCCCCTCACCTCACCGGCGGCTCCACGCACCCGTGGCCCTCCGCCTCCCCTCACCGGCGGCTCTACACTCTGGTACCCCACCGAGCTCCCTCGCATCGTCGATATAAAGGCAATATTGGTTTACTTATATGTTAATCTTAAGTTTCTATTTGTAGAGATCAATGTGTGGCATCATTCCTACATGAGTACTTAGCAAAAATATGGTGAGTTGCTATTTCTAGTGATCAATGTGTGGCATCATTCCTACATAAGTACTTGGCAAAAATATGGTGAGTTGCTATACTGATCTCATAATTTTAACCCAGAATGTGCAATGTATTTGGGGATAGCCTATACTGAAGAATTTGCAATGTAGATGAATGGTTTTGGGTGTATTAAAATAGGAGTTGGGACCATATGAAATTTGGAGCTACATGCCTGTGTTACATTCTGTTACTCAGTGGCCATGGAGTTGTTGCCAAATTTGGAGCTACATGCAATGTAGATGAATGGTTTCTGGTTTTTTTAGGTACTGAGCCAAATGCTGCTGGTTTTTGAAAAACTATTTTGGACAAATTGATATAAGATGCTCTTTTGGCATACTAGCCCTATGGCTCACATGATGGAATATGGAATCAGACGAATCTGACCCTGTACATGCTAGTTTCTTGATAGAAGACATGGCTTAAACATACATCATGCACGGCAATATATTCACGTGTTGAGACCATACTAAAGTAGCAATGAGTGTCAAAGCTGATGATTTGGGAGCCCCATTGCTTGGTTTCCAGTTAAATTTGGCTTATCTCATGATACTAAGTCTTTTAGCTGCTAAAATCTCTCTAGTTACCTTCTGTTTCCATTTGGCTTTACTCACACCACCTATTCATTGAGTTGCTAAAATCTCTCTGGTTACATAGTATGCTACTAACGAGAAATGGCTTCTAGGTTGTCACTCACAATCTCTCCAGTTGGCATATTACTTATTTGTTTAGTGCCACAAGACATAAGCGTATACAATTCACATTTCACTGTGTTTGACTGTCAACAGCTTTCATATTACTCCTAACACTGAATATCTCTAAAACAATTTGACAACGCCAAACTTCTGTTGATATCAGTCATCATTACTCTCTTTCTAGATCGCTTTATACCTGGCATTGCTCAGTGGGCAGCTTAATATGTTCTAATGCAGATTTTCCTTGGTTCAGCTGTTATCAAGAATGTACACCAGATGCCATGATTAATCATTCATCAAGGGAAAAGGATAATCCTGCGCGGAGGTAATTTCCAGGATGCCAGCACGTCACACCTCTTAGTTTTGTACCTATGTTGCTGGTAGAAACCATCTGCTTGTCTGAAGTTCTATTATGCGACCCCCAAATTAACGTTGTTTCTTATATAGTTCTGAAAACATCAATAACTTGGTTCAAGTTTGACACCCAATCATTTAGCGATCCTAGAGGATGTGGAGTTATTCATGTTTGATTTTGTAAGGTAAAAAATGTGAATTCGTTCCAAGTACCTGTTGTTTAAAATTTTGCAATGATCATGGGAAATCTCAATTGCGATGACTATTTGAGTGTATTCACCCAGACAACTGCAACTAGACCACACAATGAAGTCTGTGTCTGCCATGTAAACAAATTAACGCAAAAGATATTTATAAAAGGGTGACATACATTGGACAAGTGGAATGTACTAGGCATATTTGAATTTGCTAGTACCAAATTTATACACTAGTAGTCCTAACACTTGTTCTAGCATGAAAATCATCCTGTTTCCATGTATGTTACGATGCCTTTTTCATTATTTTGTCATATGTGCTTCTGTACTCGTCATATTATTATGCAACTTTAGAATCTGTTAGTTGAGATAGTTATTTCAATTATAATTGCATATTTGTTTTCATTTTCATCTCAGCATATGTTAGAGTTTAGGTTGCGTAACCTACGTCTCCCGTTCGAGAGTGCTTATTTATAAATATGCCGGAATGACATATTTATAAGCAACCAGTCTCGAATTGTCCAAGTATTTTGGACAGTTCGAGGATATGTGGTTCTTGCAAGTTCCTGAGCTGTTGTACAACTCACAGAGTAGATTTCGGTAGCGTCTCCCTGGTGTTCTCTGGATACACACCCCTCTTGACCAGTTGTCGAGACGTGTATCTAGAGAACAGCGGGGAGATGCTGTCAAAATTTTCTCTGGGGTTGTACAACGGCTTAGGAACTTGGCCGAACCACATATCCTAGAATGGGATTAGGACCAAACCTATTTAGAGATTAGGAGTAATCGTTCGTATGTATGGAGTAAGAGTCAACAGACAGACTTTTCTTGAAGATCATTCATTCATCTGTTACTCTACTGCAATATTCAGCTGTTGCTTTACATGATATATTGTCAAGTTCACATAATAGCTACGAATTGCTTTCTCTCATGTCAAATATATGACCATGTCAGATAAGAAAACTCAAAATGTCGCAATTAGAGAGCATCGGCTCATCGCCAGACAGAGTAGACGGTGCTCCTGTGGGGTCGAGCCAACTTCCAAGTGTCGAGCCGAGCCAACTTCCATGTGTCAAGCTGAGCCAAGTTCCAACGGTCGAGGGGCCGAGTAAGGTGAGGAAGGCCCGAGGACCGAACAAAGGGGCCACAGGGAGAACACCGCAGGTTCTCCACTTCAGTACCACGGGGGTTTGCACGGGTCCTCCCAAGCACAAGGCGCGATACCGCTCATTCCTTGGCCAATTGGCGAGGGAGAGACTACCCACAACGGTTAAGGATTGGAGAAAGGAGGTCAGCGCCGAGCAGAAGAACCGATTGTGGGACGAGGTTAAGGGCAAATGGATTATAGAAGAGGAGGATGAAAACAATGCCAGGCGGTACGCCTTGAAGAGGATGGGTGTGGCTCTGAGGCACTTCAGGGTCTACATGCACAGTGAGTACGTGCTGAAAGGCCATACACTATTCGAGAGGTATCCGTTCGTGACTCCCGATGTTTGGGAGGAGTTCAGGAGGATCAAGAGGATGCCCGAGGCGGAGGAGCTGAGATAGAAGAACGTTGCTACCCAGAGGCAGAACACGCACGCACACCACCTCGGTTCAGGCGGCTACAAAGGGAAGAAAGCAGAATGGGCGCGACTAACCGAGGAGTGCGCGAACTCCGGGACAGCGATGCCTTACTCGCACATATGTGAGGAGCGGGCACGTGACTGGGTATTAGCGAGGACAAAGAAAACCGCAGACGGACAACTGGTAGTAGCAAACCCCGTTACTGCGCAAGTCGTCTCCACCATCGTAAGATATCTGTAACATCCCAAAATTTGACCTATAATTTCGCTCACGTGCATTTTTGTGATTTTCTGAATTTATTGGATTTTTCCAGAAATTATTTGAATTTATTTTAATTAAGTATATTGAACCTTTGGTGAAAACTAATTATATATAGATAAGAATAATATGAAGTTTTGTCAAAAATATTTTATTTGAGTTCAGAATGTTTCAAAGTATTTATGAGAATTTTCTTGGATTTTTCCTGATATTTTAATTGCCTTAAATGAATTAATCTAATTTCGAGAATTATTTTAAATCAAAAAGCTTTTGAAAAATCTTAGAACAGTAATGGGCCAAGCCCAAAGACCGCGGCGCGTCGTGAGCCAGTCGCGTCGCGCCCGTTCACCGCTTCGTCGCGCCGCCCGGCGCCCACCGTTAGATCAAGATCGTGCGGTTAAGATCATGCGGTGTTGGTTTGGAAAGATTTGATCGCATCCGTTGATTTTAGAAGGTGCGGATTGGATTGGATCGGCCGAGATCTAATCGTGGCCGCCGTTGCGAATCGGACGGCTCTCGCCGCGTCGTCCGATTCGGTTTCGAATCGCCGCGCTGCCGTCGCCGCCGCGTGATTTAGGGTTTCCTTCCCTGCGCGCATGCCGAGGCTATAAAAGCCGTAGCCCGCACTCCAATGTTCCTCGTAACCTTGCGCAGCCAGTAGCTCTAGCCTCTTCGCCGATTATCGCCGCCGCCGCTCGAGCTCGCCGTAGTTCTTTGCGGCGCCGCGAAGTTTTTGCGCTGCTCGCCACCGCCGAGCCTCCTCCCGCCGAATCGGTTCCAGATCTGGGGTCGTCGTTCCAAGACGCGTCGAGGCCGCCACTTCTTCTAGCCGGAGTCGCGCCGAAACGCCGTTCGGGTGGTCGTCTTCCTCCGCTCCGGTGCAAACACGCCGCCGTGTCTCGGAGCTTCGCGCAGCCGTTGGATCTTCGCCGAACCGTCCGGATCAAGCCACGTCGCTTCTTCAGCAGTGTTCGCCGGGTATATTTCTAACCGTTAGATTGAATAGACGTTCGGGATTGAGGCGCGTGTGCGTAGTGTGTCACCGTTGGATCGTCTCGCAGATGTGCGGCGCGTGTCGGTCGCGGTACCGAAGCATCGGCGCCGGTGCACCGTGGACAAAGCGTGTGCGCGGACTTGGTCCATAGACCGAGCGACGTGGCGCAATTTGATTGGCCCACGTATCGCGATGACGTCATGCTGATATCAGCCGGTCCACAGCACAGTATCTCGAGTCCACGGTGGACCAGCGTGTTTTCGTGGACTAAGTCCATGCGCCGAGGCCACGTGTCCGTCTCTGATTGGTCCACGTTTCGCTTGCGCATTAATCGGTAATTTCCAGTAGAAAAATAATTCTTGAAAATCGGTTTTTCTAATTTCTGTATTTTAAGTATTTATTTAAACTTCAAAAGGCTATATCTTTTGCATTTTAACTCGGATTTGAGTGATTCAAATTTATAAAAAAATTTAAAATCAAGATCTATTTATTGGTGAATTTTATTTTATTTTTGGAGTTGGTTTGCTCTCTGGTTTTGTGTTTATTTGCTATTTTGGTATCGTTTCGCGTAGACGTTGAACTGCTCAGTGATCCGGAGGAAGATTCGTCGCTCCAAGACCTAAGCTCAGATCAAGACCAGCACCTACTCCAAGGCAAGTTGTGCTTTGATCATGTTGCACCCAATTTCACCAAATTGCTATTTTGTCTTTTAAATTATGCATGATATTTTATGTGTATAAATGATTTCAATTAATCTGGGAATTAGATGATATGCCTAATTGAATTAAATCACACCTTGTCAATTTTATGCCATGGTCTAATTGTCACCCTAGGATGTGGAATTATAGTTGGTTAATATTGATAATCAACATGGGACTAGTTAGACCGTCGTAGATTGCTTAGCCATGCCACGTCATCACATGTGTCCGAATGTTGTTACTTAATCTTGACTAATGGAATATGGAACAATGTTTAAGAATTTGTGTGTCATGTGTTGTCACACGATGCTCATCAAGTTGTCGTGGCGAGGAGGTCACACAACTAGATTGAAATGTGGGGCACGTGGTGCTTGGTAATCAACGGGGTGGTAATGATTTAGGGGCAAGTGGCAAGGGCAAGATGCCAAGGTGGGCCAGATTGGCGGGGTATGTGGAAGTCTTGCCTTAATCACTTTAAGGACTTAACCTTGCAAGCCTTTGACTGAGTCTCTCTTGCAACCACATGTCGGAATGGGACAATTTAGTGAATAATTTGTGAAACCTAGATTTCGCATGTCGTGGTGAATAGTGGGTCCCGGTTACGTTTAACTCACATGGCGCAAGAGGGGCCTGTTGTGGTGGTTTAACCCTTGATGTTGAAACCTTAGCGAGCAAGATCGGGTCTAGGTGTAGCATTGTAAAGGCTTTGTTACGATCACTCGCCTTGGTGGTGTTTGGTTGTATCGTGTGGGTAAAGTGCATAACCTCTGCAGAGTGTACAATCTATTCGAATAGCCGTGCTCACGGTATTGGGCAATGCTCGGAATTACAGATTAAGGGTTAGACTTTTGTTAAACAAAACTTGTTGGGATGGCAGGTGCCATGGGAAGTGGAATATTGATTTAGGATTTGAATCTTGGTTTACTTCGTAAATGCTGAATCTATTAATTACTATTATTGTTTTACTGCTTTTCAATCTATTTATTGTATTCTTGTTAAATGCTGCTTTACTGCAAAATAGCCATATTAGCCATTCCTTTGTATTAAGCCAAGCATATAGAATATTAGACTTGCATTGCTGTGCACAACTTGTTGAGTGCTTTATGTACTCACCTCAACAACAACAACTTCAGAAGAGGAAGAATCTACGCCCTTCGTGGAGGAGGATTATATGGATGCGAATGCTTAGGGTCCGAACCTCATCGGTTACTGCGGTGAATCGGGAGTCGCTACGCTTATTTATTTTTTTCCACGCTTATTTGCTATTTCTTTTATTAGCCCCTGTGGCAATAATCATGTAAGACAACATTACTATTAATTATTAAAGTTATGCTATATACATTGTGTATGACTATGATAGCATCTATGTTGAGCTCTGTGTGCACTAGCGTGATCTGGACTAGTGCGGTATACACAGAGGGTCCGGATTTGCAAATTCGGGTCCCGACAGAGGTGGTATCGAGCCATACCGACTATAGATCTTGGCCCTAGGTAGTTGGTATCTCTTAGAGTGTCCAAAATTATTTTCTAAAGAAAAGGTAAAATTGACTAATAAGAAACTCTTGGCTTATCTCATCCCTCTACTCTCATCCTTGCTAAATTACCTTCTTTTCGTTGCGCTTTGAGTGGAGATCTTAGTCAAAATTTTGTTTTGAATAGATGCCGATCTTCGATCCTTCGAGTCAAGACAGGTGGCTATGCCATAGAGCCGTGGAGAGTTCTTCAAGTGATTGGAGGCTTCGATCGTCCGCCTACCAAGGAAGTAATCGAACGCCAACGGTGTGCATCGGGGTTCTTTCGCAGTGACCATCTTCGCCGAGAGTGCGACGAGACCACTGATCGATCCACATCACCACCCGGAGGTTCACGACGAGGCGGGAATTCGTGAGGTCGCGGACTTGCTCACGACGGATCCGCCACGACTACGCTTACGAGCCGCGACACCGAGTTTCGACTTCACCCGACAAGACGAGCGTGCGGCGTCGACGGATCGTGGAGGGGAGTGTGCATCGCAGACACCTTGCCGAGTTTGCCACCGCCAGAGGATCACCGAGGGACACCGCGCAGAGCGGAGAGCAGCGGTGAGGCGCCGAGAGTGGCGGAGCGAGAGCTTCAAAGACCCGTGACGCCGCAGCCAGAGTCATCGGTGAGTTGGAGGAGGCCTTGCAGGTGGCCGAGGAGATAGCAGACCAGGTCGTCAAGGAGCCGGATGAGGTCACCGAAGAAGAAGAAGAGGAAGAAGAAGACCCGGAAGAACGTGAGTGGGAGCCTGAGGAGCCAGCAGAGGGTCACCAGGATAGGTTCGCACCCATGCCAGCCCACCCACCGGTGTATGCACGGATCGCCTCACCAGGTGGCCGGATGAGTGAGAGTCGGTCTTAGAGTTGTGTTGAGACTCGAGTGTTGAGTCGCGTCTTTAAGTTAGCCTTTACCTTTAGTAGACGTTAAGGTTGCATGTTTAGTTTGGTTCTTAATTGTTTGCTGAGTGTGCAGTATGTGTTGCAAAGCCCTTAGGCATTGTAAGCAACCATACTAAGTATCAATAAAGATTATTTAAGTTGGGTTTAATCTGTTTCCCCCACCTTAGAAATTCTTGCATCTTATCTATGCTACATCTATCTTTCCTAACCCAAGAAGCAATCAAGCAGATGGTGAACACTCGCAGCAACAATGGGGCTTGTGAAGTGGTCTGCGCTCAGCAACAATCCCAATGAAGGAGCACCACCGCAGCAAGCACCGCCAAGTGGATATGCGTAACTTGGGAGCTTTTCTCATTGCAAGCAAACTCGGTTGATGCGCACTATGATGCAGCAGATGACCAATATGGCTGCGATCAACAACCCCATGCGCCGAACAACAATGGCGGACCTCGTCCTTATTCCAAATTGTCCGACTTCATGAGGACCCGACCGCCAACATTCTCAGGAAACGTCAACCCCTTGGAAGCGGATGATTGGCTGAGAACCATTGAGAGGAAGTTGTACATCACGCAATGTGAAGGGCATGAGAAGGTTCTTTATGCATCCCATCGCCTTGAGGGAACAATGCGAGAATGGTGGGAGAACCATCGTGCTACTCATGAGGCACCCATGGAAATCATGTGGGAAGAATTCACAACGGCCTTCCGCTAGTACCATGTACCGGAAGGGTTGATGGACCTGAAAAAGGAAGAGTTCAGGGCGCTTAAGCAAGGAGGCCAACCGGTGGCCGATTACTTGAACAAATTCACACAGTTAGCTCGCTATGCTTCGAGGACGAGCGCGGACAAGGCCAGCGATCCCGCTTCATGAAAGGACTAAACTCGTGGCCGCAAGTGGGCCGACACCCACACTTTTCCAGATTTCCAAGAATTGGTAAACAAGGCTTTGATTCTGGAGGATAAGCGCAAGGAGCTTGGGGAAAATCGCAAGCGCTTGATGACTAACCCAGGTGGACGCCCTAACCACCTGCGAATGAGGTTGACACCGCAACAGTTTGCTAGGTTCCAACCGCAAGCTGTTAACAAACCAGCAACACCTGCGCCGCGACCACCAGGACAAAGTTATCAGACGCCGGCCCAAGGTAACAATGCTCAAGGAGGAATGCAGCAGTCAGCCGCCAGAAGGTGCTACAGTTGCAATGAGCTGGGGCATTATGCTAATAGATGTCCCCAGAAAGGAGGTATCACGCCAGTGCGTTTCAACCTTGGAACGACACCTGCTAAGGCACCGATGACGGGAGCGAATCGAGGAGCTGGACAGGCAGGAGCGACGCCTCAAGCTACTATTCGAGGCAGAGTCAACCACATCACCGCCGATGGAGCCTGTGAAGCATCGACGTCAGTCTTGGGTAAGTTTTTGTAAACTCAAGACTGCAATAAGATTATTTGATTCAGGAGCTTCGCATTCCTTTGTCTCTCGAGCTTTTGCATCTGAAAATGGTTTGAGCATGAAAAATCTTAAGTGTGTGATGCTAGTCCAAGCCCTAGGATCTGAGTTAAGATCTAACCTTGGGTGTTTGGGGGTGAAGCTAATAATTAATGGGGTAGAGTTCCCAGCGAACTTGATTATTCTAGATGCCCAAGCTTTAGATGTTATTTTGGGAATGGACTGGTTAACCAAGCATAAGACAGTTTTGGATTGTGGTCGAAGGGTTGTATCCATTGAGAGCCCTAGAGGAGAGAAAGTGAAATTTCAAGCGACAGCAGTTCGTGGTGGTCAATTAATGGTTAATAGCATGAGAACCGTCGTCATAGAGGACGTGCCAGTAGTCAGGGAATATCCAGACGTATTTCCAGAAGATCTGCCGGGAATGCCGCCAGACCGTGACATCGAGTTCGTCATTGAGTTAGCACCGGGAACCGCACCAATAGCAAAAAGACCTTATCGGATGCCTACCGATGAGTTGGTGGAGATGAAGAAACAGATCGACGAGTTATTAGAGAAAGGTTTTATAAGACCAAGTTCGTCGCCATGGGGAGCGCCAGTTTTGTTTGTCAGGAAAAAGGATGGAAGCCTTAGAATGTGTATTGATTACCGTGCACTTAATGAAGTGACGATTAAGAATAAGTATCCGCTGCAAGGATTGATGATCTGCTCGACCGGTTGAGAGGAGCCGAGTTTTCCAAGATAGACCTTCGTCCGGATATCATCAACTAAAGATTCGGCAGAGATGTTCCAAAGACCGCATTCTCTTCAAGATACGGACATTATGAGTTCACGGTCATGTCTTTTGATTGACCAATGCGCCAGATATTTCATGAACTTGATGAATAAGATTTTCATGGAATACTTGGACAAGTTTGTTGTTGTGTTCATAGATGATATTTTGGTATATTCAAAGACCAAAGCAGAGCACGCAAATCATCTGAGGCTAGTGTTGGAAAAGCTGCGTGAGCAACAGCTGTATGCTAAATTCAGTAAATGCGACTTTTGGAAGGAAAAGGTGGAATTTCTCGGTCATGTCATGACTGCAGAAGGAGTTGCTATCGACCCAAGCAAAGTGGAGGCAGTGTTGCATTGGGAGCAACCAAAGTCTGTCACTCAAGTCCGTAGTTTTCTGGGAATGGCAGGATATTATCGCCGGTTCATAGAAGGATTTTCGACGATTGCGAGACCTCTTACTCAGTTATTGAAAAAGGAAAAGAAATTTTCATGGACACCAGGTTGTGATAAGAGTTTTGAGGAATTAAAGAAGCGTTTGACAATAGCCCCAGTGTTGGTTTTGCCTAGTGTTCAGAACAGCTTTGATATATACTGTGATGCGTCAAGACAGGGTCTTGGATGCGTATTGATGCAAGAGGGTAAAGTGGTCGCATATGCGTCAAGGCGCTTAAGACCGCATGAAGAAAATTATCCTACGATGACTTGGAATTGGTGCGTGCAGCATGCCTTAAAATTGTGGCGTCATTATCTCATTGGAAATAGATGTGAGATATATACGGACCATAAGAGTTTGAAATATATTTTCACTCAATCAGATCTCAATAAGAGGCAAAGGAGATGGTTGGAATTAATCAAGGATTATAACATGGGAATTCATTACCATCCGGGAAAAGCAAATGTGGTAGCTGATGCCTTAAGTCGCAAGAGCTACGTGGCGAATATGATGGTGCAGGAAGGACAATGAATCGAGGCGTAGAGAATTGCAAAATTTAAAACTGGAAGTAGTTTGGAATGATTCCTAGCTGCTTTGGAAGTGAAGCCAATGCTCAAGATCAAATTCGGGAAGGACAAAAAGATGATGAGAAAGTCAACCGAATCAAGGTTAAAAAGGATGAAGGATTAGCAAAGGACTTTACCGTGGATGACCAAGGCACCATGTGGTTGAAGGGTCGATTTGTGTGCAAATGCAGACGTAACTTAAGCGCTTGATTTTGGAAGAGGCTCATGATTCCAAGTATTCAATTCATCCAGAAGCGCTAAGATGTACCAGACTTAAAGGAGAGGTTTTGTGGCGAATATGAAGCGTGAAGTCGCCGAGCACGCTGCCTTGTGCGATGTATGCCAGAGAGTTAAGGCAATACATCAGAGACCAGCAGGTTTGCTACAACCGCTAAAAGTCCCAGAATGGAAGTGGGAAGAAATCGGTATGGATTTCATCACCGGATTGCCAAGAACTCAAAATGGGTATGATTCTATATGGGTCGTTGTGGATCGATTGACCAAAGTTGCTCACTTCATCCCGGTTAAGACAACTTACTCAGGAGACCGGTTAGCAGAATTATACATAGCCCGAATCATGTGTTTGCATGGTGTGCCTAAGAAAATAGTGTCAGACAGAGGTACTCAGTTCACCTCGAGATTTTGGGATAAATTGCATGAAGCCATGGGAACGCGCTTGAACTTTAGCACAAAGATATCATCCGCAGAATCGATGGTCGGACTGTAAAGAGTAAATCGATTTTGAAGATATGTTAAGAGCTTGCGCTTTAGCCTACACCACTTCATGGGACAAATGCTTACCGTATGCGAGTTCGGCTATAACAACAAGATTACTGAGCTAGTTTGCAGATGTCGCCATTTGAGGCTTTATATGGTCGTGCCTGTCATACCCCACTGAATTGGAATGAGACAGGAGAGCGTATGATATTTAGCCCTGATATTCTCAAGGAAGATGAAGAGTAAGTTGCTATGATAAGAGAGAGGTTGAAAATCGCGCAGTCAAGGCAAAAGAGTTACGCTGATAATCGACGTCGTGATCTAAGTTTCGAGCCCGACGATTTCGTGTATCTTAGAGTTACCCCTCTGAAAGGAGTTAAGAGGTTTCACGCTAAAGGAAAGCTTGCCACAAGATACGTTGGACCGTTCAAAATTTTGAGCCGTCGAGGGGAGGTTGCTTATCAGTTGGAATTGCCGCAGTTGCTGGCAGGCGTGCATGATGTGTTCCATGTGTCACAACTCAAGAAGTGTCTTCGGGTGCCAGCAAAGCAGACGCCTATGGAAGAGATTGAGTTGCAGAAGGATTTGACCTACAAAGAACATCCAATGAAAAATTTGGATGTCATGGACCGCAGAACCAGGAACAAGTCAGTTCGTTTTTGCAGAGTTCAGTGGAGCAACCATTCTGAGAATGAGGCGACCTGGGAGCGTGAAGAGGACCTGAATATAGAATTTCCAAACCTATTTCCTAGTCACCTTGAATCTCGGGTCGAGATTTCATAAGGGGGAGGTTTGTAACATCCCAAAATTTGACCTATAATTTCGCTCACGTGCATTTTTGTGATTTTCTGAATTTATTGGATTTTTCCAGAAATTATTTGAATTTATTTTAATTAAGTATATTGAACCTTTGGTGAAAACTAATTATATATAGATAAGAATAATATGAAGTTTTGTCAAAAATATTTTATTTGAGTTCAGAATGTTTCAAAGTATTTATGAGAATTTTCTTGGATTTTTCCTGATATTTTAATTGCCTTAAATGAATTAATCTAATTTCGGAATTATTTCAAATCAAAAGCTTTTGAAAATCTTAGAACAAGATCTTGGGCCAAGCCCAAAGACGCCGCGACCCGTTCTGCTCACCGCTTCGCCGCCAAGGCCACCGTTAGATCAAGATCGTGCGATTAAGATCATGCGGTGTTGGTTTGGAAAGATTTGATCGCATCCGCTGATTTTGGAAGGTGCGGATTGGATTGATCGCCGAGATCTAATCGTGGCCGTTCGTTGCGGATCGGACGGCTCTCGATCGCCGTCTCCGATTCGGTTTCGAATCCGCCGCCGCTTGCCGCCGCCGCGTGATTTAGGGTTTCCTTCCTGCGCGCATGTCGAGGCTATAAAAGCCGCACCGCACTCCAATGTTCCTCGTTCCTTGCGCGCCCGTAGCTCTAGCCTCTTCGCTGTTTTTCATTGCCGCCGCCGCCGCCAGAGCTCGCCAGAGTTCTTTGCAGCGCCGCCATGAAGTTTTTGCGCCGTTCGCCGCCGCCGAGCCTCCCGCCGAATCGGTTCCAGATCCGGGTCGTCGTTCCAAGACGCGCCGAGGCCGCCACTTCTTCTCGCCGAGTCGCGCCAAACGCCGCTCGGGTGGTCGTCTCGCGAGATGTGCGACGCGTGTCGGTCGCGGTATCAAGCATCGTGGCGCCGGTGCACCGTGGACAAAGCGTGTGCCGTGGACTTGGTCCATAGACCGAGCGACGTGGCGCAATTTGATTGGCCCACGATCGCGATGACGTCATGCCGATATCACCGGTCCACAAAGACAAGATCTCGAGTCCACGGTGGACCAGCGTGTTTTCATGGACTAAGTCCATGCGCCGAGGCCACGTGTCCGCTCTCGATTGGTCCACGTGTCGCTTGCGCATTAATCGCTAATTTCAAGAGAAAAATAATTCGGAAAATCGGTTTTCTAATTTCGTATTTTCAGATTTATTCAAACTTCAAAAGGCTATATCTTTTGCATTTAACTCGGATTTGAGTGATTCAAATTTCTAAAAAAATTTAAAATCAAGATCTATTTATTGGTGAATTTTATTTTATTTTTGGAGTTTGTTTGCTCTCTGGTTTGGTGTTTATTTGCTATTTTGGCATCGTTTAGCGTGAGACGTTGAACCGCTTCGGTGATCCGGAGGAAGATTCGTCGCCCAAGACCCAAGCTCAGATCAAGACCAGCACCTACCCAAGGCAAGTTGTGCTTTGATCATGTTGCACCCAATTTCACCAAATTGCTATTTTGTCTTTTAAATTATGCATGATATTTTATGTTTATAAATGATTTCAATTAATCTGGGAATTAGATGATATGCCTAATTGAATTAAATCACACCTTGTCAATTTTATGCCATGGTCTAATTGTCACCCTAGGATGTGGAATTATAGTTGGTTAATATTGATAATCAACATGGGACTAGTTAGACCGTCGTAGATTGCTTAGCCATGCCACGTCATCACATGTGTCCGAATGTTGTTACTTAATCTTGACTAATGGAATATGGAACAATGTTTAAGAATTTGTGTGTCATGTGTTGTCACACAGTGCCATCAAGTTGTCGTGGCGAGGAGGTCACACAACTAGATTGAAATGTGGGGGCGCACGTGGTGCTTGGTAATCAACTGGGGTGGTAATGATTTAGGGGCAAGTGGCAAGGGGCAGTATGCCAAGGTGGGCCAGGATTGGCAGGGGTATGTGGAAGTCTTGCCTTAATCACTTTAAGGACTTAACCTTGCAAGCCTTTGACCTGAGTCTCTCTTGCAACCACATGTCCGGAATGGGACAGCCTTAGTGAATAATTTGTGAAACCTAGATTTGATCTTGTCGTGGTGAATAGTGGGTCCTGGGTTACGTTTAACTCACATGGCGCAAGAGGGGCCTGTTGTGGTGGTTTAACCCTTGATGTTGAAACCTTAGCGAGCAAAGATCGGGTCTAGGTGTAGCATTGTAAAGGCTTTGTTACGATCACTCGCCTTGGTGGTGTTTGGTAGTATCGTGTGGGTAAAGTGCATAACCTCTGCAGAGTGTACAATCTATTCGAATAGCCGTGCTCACGGTATTGGGCAATGCTCGGGAATTACAGTTAAGGGTTAGACTTTTGTTAAACAAAAACTTGTTGGGATGGCAGGGTGCCATGGGAAGTGGAATATTGATTTAGGATTTGAATCTTGGTTTACTTCGTAAATGCTGAATCTATTAATTACTGTTATTGTTTTACTGCTTTTCAATCTATTTATTGTATTCTTGTTAAATGCTGCTTTACTGCAAAATAGCCATATTAGCCATTCCTTTGTATTAAGCCAAGCATATAGAATATTAGACTTGCATTGCTGTGCACAACTTGTTGAGTGCTTTATGTACTCACCTCAACAACAACAACTTCAGAAGAGGAAGAATCTACGCCCTTCGTGGAGGAGGATTATATGGATGCGAATGCTTAGGGTCCGAACCTCATCAGTTGCCTGCGGTGAACTGGGGAGCTGCTACGCTTATTTATTTTTTTCCGCCGCTGCTTATTTGCTATTTCTTTTACTAGCCCTGTGTGGCAATAATCATGTAAGACAACAGTTACTATTAATTATTAAAGTTATGCTATATACCGCTGTGTATGACTATGATAGCATCTATGTTGAGCCTGTGTGCACTAGCGTGATCCTGGACTAGTGCGGTATACACAGAGGGTCCGGATTTGCAAATTCGGGTCCCGACAATATCAAACTTAGTACATCGCAGTCATCCATTCTTGTCGTATTTCAGATCTAATCCATACTCGCTTCTTGCAGGAGGAGGTATCGCAGAGGAAAGTGCAGGGGACCTTTCTTAGCCAAGGGTTGAATCACATACTGTCCTCTACGATCGGGAAGCCCGACCATAAGGGCTGGGTACTTGCCGCAGGGGCACGGCACACAAAGAAATCCTACTTCCAAGATGACGCTGGGAGTAGCAGATCAAGATCGTGGGAGGCACGAGTAGAGCGCCTCAAGGACACGCTCAGGGAGCAGCTGAGGGAGGAGATCAAGGAGGAGATGAGGGGGGAGATGACGGCACGTGAGGAGGAGATGAGGGTGGACATGATGGCACGTGAGGAGCGCCTGAGGGCCGAGATGATGGCGATGATCTCCCAGAGTCAGAGCTAGATGCCCCCGCCTACCATAGAGAAACTGTGCCCCTACCAAGTAGCCGCGGTTGCAAAAATGATAAGTCCAATCCCCAGCTGAAGGTAATAATTAATTTTGCTTAACTTAAAGGTGAGAGGGTAACTTCATATGTTTTCTCTCGAGTTGCGCACTTTTTACAGGTGCCTACCAAGTGCCAGCTCACCCTGACGGAAGACGGATTTCCTATTGAGGCTGCATGCGGGATTGCATTTCCATGCAAGGAGATCGACACGGTACATGGTCAGCCTTTGGGGAATGGCTACATGAGGGTCCAGGTGGACTACGTCCACGAAGCCTTCTTATCATATGTGCTTGAGTTCCCCCCAACGAAGACATCACCACTCTCGGGCAAGTGCTAATGTCATTCATCAAGTGCCCCACGACAGGCATCGTACTGGTCAAGGTAAAAAACCTCACACCTTCTGTACCATTCCAGTAGTATTGCAACAAGTTACTTAATTATGCGCGTGCTTTGTAGGTTCCTACCGCAACTGCGCCTGCTCCCACGACCGTGACGAGTCCTGCACAAAGTACAGAGCTGGTGCATAAAAGGACTAGAACGACAACCACAGAACCATTGGAGGCCTCTGCTAAAAAGACAAGGCTCACAAAGGCCACAGCGCCCCCTCAAGTACATGAAAAGCCCACTGCCCGGCCTCGGAGACTCCTTCGGTCCAGAAAGGAGAGCCGGCACAGACCATAGAGAAGCCTTATGAATTCAAGGCCTACGTACATGGAAAGCCCCTTCTGTCTTCCAGCAAATTGAATGCTCTAGGCATATGAACTCGACAGCTCCATGGATGGTACGTTGACAAAGTGAAAGAGAGCGAGTGTGTCGACTTCAATGTTAGATATAGAAAGGGACATTTCCACCGCGAGGAGGATGGGACATTCCCAGTTAGTTTTGGGGATCTGTTCCATCTGTACCAACTGATAGCCATCGATATTTCTACTGTACGATCCTGGACGCTGTGAGTATCGCACCACATTGCACGACCTTATGACTTCCATAGGATTTTGCATTACGCTTTTTAACATTCAATGCGAGTTTTAGGGCGATGAGGCAGTGGGTGGTGACGAATCGACAACTAGTTGGGTTCGTCGACCCTGAGCTTGTGTCCGCGACGATGGCTAGGCTTCAACCGGAATGGGTTGCCTCCTACATCAAGAGGGCATTGCAAGCTGAGTCGAAGATGACTTTATTCTACTCCCGTACCACGAGGAGTAAGTACTACTTCACCGTTCAATTACTTCTACTCACTGAAACCATATGTGAACTTATTTTCTTCACTACATACCATTTAATAAGCAACCATTGGGTTCTACTCTGTAACATCCCAAAATTTGGCTTAATTAAGTTTTTATTGCTTAAATGTGCATTTATGATTTTCTGGAATTTATTTGGATTTTTCTGGATTTATTTGAATTAACTTTAAATTAAGAATATTGACCTTTTGTTCAAATCTATTTTAATTTATGCAAAGTTAAAATAAAGTTTTGACAAAAATATTTTATTTAAGTCCAGAATGTCTCAAAGTATTTTTGAGATTTTTCTTGGATTTTTCCTATTAGTTTTATCGCTTAAAATAAATAAAAGGAATTTCTGGAATTATTTTAAATGGGAAATTGAAAGATCGAAAAAAGGCGACTAGAGGGGGGTGAATAGGAGCCAAATAAAATTTTTCGAATAAACTTTCCCTAGAATTCAAACCACCAAAAGACCGTAAAGAAGCGCAGACTGTCGGGTATCTCTGGTCGGATGAGCAAGACTTCGACCTACAGAGGTCGGATGAACAAGATTCTCGACCAAAGACTGGTCTGATGAACAAGACTCCCGACCAAACCCAACAACACAACGGGTTTTGCACTTTTAACTCACACTAACTTGACCCGCTACTCTATCTTCCTGACCGCGATCCAACGGTCCTCCTAGATCAGAGCAGCTCCAAGTTAGCATCTCATCCATTCCTTTGTCTTCTCGGCTTGCAGCTACTCCCTGGCCTCATCTGGACCTCAGCTCTCCCAGCCTAGTCCTGATCCCCTTCGCCTCACCATGACCTAGCTCCAAAGTCCTGCAACCATCATAGACAAGGAAACCACATCACATAGCAATGTCCAATAACACATATCCATCTCAACAGAAAGATATACACTATGTCGGCAAAGATAACCCGACCACACGTGGTCCGACCATCGGTTTCCATCCCGACCACCCATGGTCCGACCATCGGTCTCCATCCCGACCACTCGAGGTCCGACCATCGGTCTCCATCCCGACCACTCGAGGTCCGACCATCGGTCTCCATCCCGACCACTCGAGGTCCGACCATCGGTCTTCGCCCCGACCACTCGGGTCCGACCACCGGTCTTCGCCCCGACCACGAGGTCCGACCACTAGTCTTCGCCCGACCACTCGGGTTCGACCACCGGTCTTCGACCGCGAGAGCCCGACCACTCGGGTCGGACAACCGGTCTCCGACCACCAAAGCCTGCACCACTCTGGGTCGGACAACCGGTCTCCGACAACCAAAACTCGCACCACTCGGATCAAACTCAAATTCAAGCACATCATGCTAAACCACGGTCAATTACTCATCACCATCAGGGATAGACCTCCACATGGTCTTTCAGAAATCCTTTTGAAAATCGGTGAACAGTGTTGGGCTCGGCCCATACACTGTATGCGCATGCCCATGCAACACGCCCGCTCGGCTGCCGGAAACCGCATCTCCGCCGTTGGATCAAGATCGCACGGGTGAGACTAAGTCATACCGGTTCGGGACTCAGGGGAATCTTCGCCGTTGGAAAGAAATCGTGGGCGGTTAGGATCTGATCGTGGCGCGAGATCGTGACCGCTGGGGCGTGATCGGACGATTGGCGCGGTGTCGCTCTGCGTGGGACTCGGACGTCGCCGCCATGTCCGAGGAGGATACCGCCGCCGCGTCGGTTAGACTTCCGGGCACCGTACGCGACCGTCGAGGCTATTTAAGGAGAGCCGCATCATCCCCGAGAATCGTCAGCGTGCGCCGCAGCTTTTTGATCGGTGAAGTTTCGCGAGAGCGGTTGAGGAGCGCGCCCGGGAGCTCGCCGGAGTAGAGCGCCGAAGCCGCCGCGGTTTTTGCTCGAGTTCGTCGCCGGTCTGTCGACTTTCGACGCTTTGGGTCCCAGATCCGAACTCGCCGAGGTGTGCCGCATCGACTACTCCACTTCTTCACGTCGGAAACGCGCCGGAACGCCGTCGCCCGTGTTTCTTCTTCGTCTCCGGTGGATTTCCTCGCCGCGCCGCCATTAGTTTGGGTGAGTTCGTGGCGTCGGATCCGAGTGAACGGATGAGATCGAGAGCGCCGCGTGTGTCCGCCACCGCTCGATCGATCGGGTCAGATGCGTGACGCGTGTTGCGCATCGGTGGGGCGGCGCTGCGACCAATCAGATCGAGACGCGTGTCGGGCTCAGCAGCCGAGGCACCATGGATCGAGTCCATCGTAGTCCCGCGCTGCGCCGTGGACTCAGTCTATGCACCGGGACCACGTGGCAAGCTCTGATTGCTCGAGCCCCAGTACGACGCCATGCCGACGTCATGCTTGCGTCATAAATGTATTTTTCAATTGGAAAATAATCCGATTGGAAATTCTGTGTTGATGACGTCATCATGAGGTCACGCTGACGTCATAAATTGCTTTTTCGGAATAAAAATAAATCTGTTAATTCCGAATTTCTAATTTCTGTATTTTCAGTATTTATTTCAAACTTCAAAAGGCTATATCTTTTGCATCATAACTCGGATTTGAGTGATTCAAATTTATAAAAATTTGTAAAATTGAGATCTATTTAATGGTAAATTTTATTTGATTTTTGGAGTTCAATTGCTCTCTGTTTTGGCATTTATTTGCTTTTCTTCTTCGGTACGCGTAGACGTTGAATTGTGCGACGCTTCGGAGGAAGATTCAACAACTCAAGAGCAATTTCCAGAACCAGATCAGGACCTATTCCAAGGCAAGTTGTGCTTTGATCATGTTGAACCCATGTTTATAAAATTGCTATATTTGTTTTACCCTATTGCATATATTTCAAGTATACAATTGTTTCAAATTAGATTAAGTTTAGCTAATGTACCAAATTGATCTATACCCTACCTTGTCATTGTATGCCATGATCTATTGTCACCCTAGATTGGTTAAATATAGTTGGTTAATAATTATAATCAACTTTGGAGGATTAGTCCGTATTAGTTGCTTAGCCATGCCACGTCATCACATGTGTCAGAATCATTGATAATTAATCTTGATTAATGGAATATGGAACAATATTATGAACTTGTGTGTCATGTGGGATCACACGATGAGATTGAGTTGTTGTGGCGAGTCATGTCACGCAAAGATGTTGAATTGTTGATGGCACGTGGTGCTTGGTAATCAACTGGGTGATGATCACTTAGATTGGGGCAAGTGACAAGGGGCGAGGATGCCAAGGTGGGCCCGATGGGCAGAGGGTATGTGGATGTCTTGCCTTGATCACTCTAAGGACTTAACCTTGCAAGCCTTTGACCTGAGTCAATCATACAACCACATGTCTGGTATGGGCCAGCCTAGCTGAGTAATTTGCAATGTCTTAATTTTGGTACTATCGTGGTCGGTGTGAGTTCCCGAGTTATGGCGTAATTCACATGGCGCAAGAGGGGGGCCCTGGATGTGGTAACCAGTCCCACCAGTATTGAAACCTTAGCGGGTAGTATCGGATTAAGCCAGCTCATTGTAAAGGCTTTGTTATAATCACTCGCCTTGGTGGTGTTTGGTTGTATCACGTGGGTAAAGTGCATAACCTCTGCAGAGTGTGAAACTATTCGGATAGCCGTGCTCGCGGTATTGAGCAAAGCTTGGGAATTACAGTTAAGGGTTAGTTTAATTAACTGGACAATTTGGTTGGGATGGCGGAATGCCATGTGGAAGATGGAATTTGACTTAGGATTGGAAACTTGGTTTACTTGAGAAATACTGAATTTATTTATTATTGCTATTTGTTTTCTGATCTTTACAATCTATTTATTATACTTGCTCATAAATGCTCGCTTATTGCAAAATAGCCATGATAGCCTATCCATTGGAATAAGCCTTACATATAGATACATAGAATTGCATTCAGGCACAACTTGTTGAGTGCTTAAGTACTCACCCTTGCCAAACAAAAATAATCAACAGTTGAAGAATCTACACTGTGTTGGAAGAGGAAGTCCAGAAGACACGAGTCATTAGGGTCCGAGCCTTGTCGGTTGCTGTGGTGAATCGATGAGCTATCTACGTTTTCTCGTTGTCCGCTTAATTATTAGCTTATATTACCAGTCTTGCCCTGCGTGGCTTAATAATGTAAGTTGGTCATAAGATCATACATTTAGCTATATCAATAAATGAACTATTATTTCTTTTATCGTTGAGTATGATGTGATATGTACCAATGTTGAGCTGTGTGCACTAGCGTTGATCCTGGGACTAGTGCGGTAAACACAGTGGGTTCGAATCAGTGGATTCGGGTCCTCACAGAGGTGGTATCAGAGCATACTGACTGTAGGTCTTGGCCCTAGATAGTATGAAGGTGTCCTGTGTGAGTCCAAAACTATTTTCTAAAGAAAATTTAAACTTAACTAATAAAACACTCTTGACTCATCTCATTCTCTACTTCTCGCCTTTGCTGATTTTACCCTTTTTACTTGCCGTTTCGGGAGGAGAACTTATTCAAAGTTCTTGTGGAGCAGATGCCGATCGTTCCGACCTTCGAGGAGTCAGCTGGTGGCTACGCCATGGAGCTGTGGAGAGTTCTTCAGACGCTTGGAGGCTTCTACCGTCCGCTTTACCGGGGAGGCAGTTGGACCGTCAATAGTGTACATCGAGGATTTATTTGCAAGCTGATTATCTACTCCCGGGAGAATGATGAAGCCAGCAGACCAATCAACTTCTCCGCCAGAAGATTCTCGTACGAGGTTGCAATTCAGGAGGTTGCCCGACTTGCTCTTCGCTGTGTCTGCCGCGACTACGCCGACGAGCTTCACGACTCAGTGTTCTGACTTCACCCAGACGTTCAAGCTTGCCGAAGCCGACGGATCGTGGAGGACGAGTGTGCCACTGCAATGCACCTTGCGGAGTTCGCCCTTGCCCAGGAGGATCATATGAGAGATACTACTTTGGAGCTGGAGACTGTGTACGAGGCACTCAGAGTGGCAGAACAGGAGCTTGAGGTGACCCGTGCTTCAGCCATCGGGATGATCACTGAGCTGGGAGAGGCCCTAGAGGCGGTCGAGGATGAGTTGGAGCGCATGACCTAAGGAGCTCAGGAACCAGCCGAGGAGGAGTCAGAGGAGGATCCCGAGGAGCGAGAGTGGGAGCCCGAGGAGGATCAGTCTTAGAGTTGTGTTGAGACTCGAGTGTGAGTCGCGTCTTTAAGTTAGTCTTTACCTCTCTAGTTGACGTTAAGATTTCGTGTTTAGTTTGCTTCTTTGTAATGCTGAGTGTGCAGTATGTGTTGCAAAGCTTGTAGGCTTGAATAAGTAGCCATACCAAGAATAAATAATGAATTATTTCAGTTGGGTATAACCTATTTCCCCGCTTTAGAAATTCTTACTTCTTATCTATGCTACATCTACCTTTCCTAACCCAAGAGGCAATCATCAGATGGTGAATACTCGAGGAAACAACGGTGCTTCGGGAAGTGGACTGCGCCAGAATGACAACCCCAATGACGGAGGCAGCCCTCAACCACCGCCAGTGGACATGCAGAACCTGGGAGCGTTTCTTGCCACGCAGACTCAACTAATGCAGACTATGATGCAGCAGATGCAGCAGATGACCAATGCAGCAGCAACCAATAACAACCATGCAGTTCAGAACAACAATGGTGGACCTAGATCTCATTCCAAGCTGTCAGATTTCATGAGGACTTAGCCACCAACTTTTTCAGGAAATGTGAACCCTTTCGAAGCCGATGACTGGCTTAGGACTATTGAGAAGAAGCTGCACATCACACAATGTGAAGGCAATGAGAAGGTGCTTTATGCCTCTCATCAACTGGAAGGAACCGCCACAGAATGGTGGGAGAATTATTGTGCCGCACATGGAGCCCCGCAAGAGATTACTTGGGAGGAGTTTACAATCGCTTCGCCAAGATCATGTCCCGGAGGGAATGATGGATCTTAAGAAGGAAGAGTTTGAGCTCGAAACAAGGAGGCCAACCAAAGTGGCGAATACGAATAAATTTACCCAGCTAGCTCGCTATGCCCTCAAGACGTAGCGACAGATAAAGCTAAGCGATCTCGTTTCATGAAGGGTGAATTCAGACTACAGTGGGACTGACACCCACAATTTTCCGGACTTTCGTGAGTTAGTCAATAAGGCTTTGATCCTAGAGGATAAGCGCAAAGAGTTGGGTGAAACCGTAAGCGCTTGATGACTAATCGGTGGACGCCCAAACCGCTCACGTTTAAGGATGTCACCACAACAATTTGCTAGATTCCAACCACCACCGTGAACAAGACATCAACCCCGCACTCGCCTCGCTAATCGAACTTTCGGACTCCAAAGACAGGTAGCAATGCACTGTGGGGAGTCGTGATCGCAGTGAAAAATGCTATACATGCAACGAGCCAGGCACTTTTCAAATAGGTGTCCACGTAAGGGAGGCATTACGCCAATTGCTTCAACTTGGGAACCACACCGCCAAGGCACCACCTCGGGAGGAAATCGTGCGCGCCAGTCAAGCCGAGCAACACCGCAATCAACAAAGGCGCGGGAGGATCAACCACATCACCGCAGATGGAGCTCAAGAGGCTACAGACGTCGTACTGGGTAAGTTCCTGGTCAACTCAAGACTGCCTACTGCTTTGTTTGATTCTGGAGCTTCGCATTCGTTTGTTTCTCAAAGTTTTGCAACCAAGAATGGATTTAAAGTGGTGAATCTTAAGTGTGTACTCTTAGTCCAAGACCCAGGATCTGAGCTTAGATCTAGCCTTGGGTGTTTGGAAGCTAAGTTGCTTATGGATGGGATAGAGTTTCTAGCGAATCTTATCTTGATAGATGCGCAATCCTAGACGCCATCCTTGGAATGGATTGGTCGTCTAAGCATAAGGTCGTTTTGGATTGTGGCCGAAGGATTGTAACATTAGAAGGCCCTAAAGGCAAAAAGGTAGGATTTCAAGCGACCACAGTTCGAGATGGGCAGTTAGTGGTCAACAGTGTGAAAGCCATCAGCATGAAAGATGTGCCAGTAGTCAGAGAATACCCGGACGTGTTTCCAGAAGATTTACCAGGACTGCCGCCAGACCGCGACATCGAGTTCGTTATCGAATTAGCACCGGGTACAGCACCGATATCAAAGAGACCATATCGGATGCCTACCGACAAGTTAGTGGAAATGAAAAAGCAGATTGAGGAACTGCAAGAGAAAGGTTTCATTAGACCTAGTTCATCACTCTGGGGAGCACCAGTTTTGTTTGTTCGTAAGAAAGATGGAAGCCTTAGAATGTGCATCGATTATCGTGCGCTTAATGAAGTAACGATCAAGAATAAGTATCCGTTGCCCAGGATCGACGACTTATTTGATCAATTAAGAGGAGCTGGAGTTTTCTCCAAGATAGATCTTCGTTCAGGATACCATCAGTTGAAGATCCGAGCGGAGGATGTGCCTAAGACTGCGTTTTCTACGCGATATGGACATTATGAGTTCAAAGTCATGTCATTTGGATTGACAAATGCCCCGCATATTTCATGAACATGATGAATAAGGTTTTCATAGAATACTTGGATAAGTTTGTTGTAGTCTTCATAGACGATATCTTGGTTTACTCGAAAACAGAAGAAGGGCACGCAGAACATATGAGGATGGTTTTAGAGAGGCTGCGAGAACATCAGCTGTATGCTAAGTTCAGCAAGTGTGATTTTTGGAAGGAGAAAGTTGAATTTCTTGGTCATGTAATGACTACTAAAGGAGTTGCAGTCGACCCAAGCAAAGTGGACGCAGTGTTGCATTGGGAGCAACCAAAGTCTGTTACCCAGATCCATAGTTTTCTGGGAATGGCGGGATATTACCGTCGGTTCATAGAAAGATTCTCGACAATTGCTAAACCCCTTACGCAGTTGTTGAAGAAAGAAAAGAAGTTTGCATGGACGCCAGAGTGCGAGAAAAGTTTTATGGAGTTAAAGAAGCGTTTAACAACAGCCCCCGTATTAGTGCTGCCAGATGTGCAGGATGGATTTGATATTTATTGCGATGCTTCAAAGCAAGGCTTGGGGTGCGTGTTAATGCAAGAAGGCAAAGTAGTTGCTTATGCGTCGAGACGCTTAAGACCGCATGAAGTGAATTACCCAACGATGATTTGGAGTTAGCTGCCAGTAGTGCATGCTTTAAAGATATGGCGCCATTATCTCATAGGAAATAGATGTGAGATATATACGGACCATAAGAGTTCAAATACATATTCACTCAAGCAGATCTGAATATGAGACAATGAAGGTGGCTAGAGCTAATTAAGGATTATAACGTTGGAATTCATTATCATCCCTAAAAGCTAATGTGGTAGCAGATGCTCGAAAGAAAGAGCCATAGCGAATACATTGACAATGGAAGATCAACCGTAACTATGCAAGGAATTTCGAAGCTAAGGTTGGAAGTCGTTCTCAAGGAATGGTAGTCGACCGAAGTGAAGCCAACACTGGAGGATCGAGTTAGAGAAGGCCGTAAAGATGACGATAAAATTTCTAAGATCAAGGCTAAAAAGGAGGAAGGCCTAGCTGTGGATTTCACCGACGAGCAAGGAACCATGTTCTTCAAAGGCCGAATTTGTGTGCTTGGATAAAAGGAACTAAAGCAATTGATTCTTGAGGAAGCTCACTATTCTAAGTACTCGATTCATCCAGAAGTGCTAAGATGTATCAAGATTTGAAAGAGAGATTTTGGTGGCCTAATATGAAGCGTGAAGTAGCCGAGCATGTTGCTCTATGTGACGTATGTCGAGAGTAAAGGCTGTGCATCAAAGACCATTGGTTTGTTGCGACCATTGAAAATTCCGGAATGGAAGCGGGAGGAAATCGGAATGGACTTTATCACCGGTTTACCTAAAACTCAGAGAGGTTACGATTCCATTTGGGTTATTGTGGATCGTCTAACCAAGGTCGCTCATTTTATCCCGGTAAAGACCACTTACTCGGAGATCGTTTAGCGAGTTGTACATGTCAAGGATTGTATGTTTGCATGGAGTGCCCAAGAAGATTGTGTCGCATGTGAGGTACCCAATTTACCTCGAGATTTTGGAATAAGTTGCACGGCCATGGGAACTCGTCTCAATTTTAGTACTGAGATATCACCCATGCATGGATGGTCGGTGAAAGAGTAAATCAGATTTTAGAGGATATGTTGAGAGCCTGTGCTTTAGCTTATGCTACGTCTTGGGATAAATGTTTGCCGTATGCAGAGTTCAGTTACAACAATAGCTATCAAGCTAGCTTGCAAATGTCACCATTTGAGGCGTTGTATGGACGTGCCTGTCGTACTCCGTTGAATTGGAACGAAACAGGAGAACGTTTGGTTTTTGGGCCAGACATTCTCGAGGAAGCCGAAAGTCAAGTCGCAATGATCAGAGAAAGGTTGAAGATAGCACAGTCAAGACAGAAAAGCTACGCAGATAACCGTCGTCGAGATTTGAGTTTTGAGCCAGAAGATTATGTGTATCTCAGAGTTACCCCTCTTAAGGGCGTTAAAAGATTTCACGTTAAAGGGAAGCTTGCACCAAGATATGTTGGTCCGTTCAAGATTCTGAGCCGTCGAGGAGAAGTAGCTTATCAGTTAGAGTTGCCTCAGTCCTTGGCAGGAGTGCATGATGTATTCCATGTGTCACAGCTTAAGAAGTGTCTCAGAGTGCCAACAGAGCAAACCCGTTGGATGCAATAGAGCTGCAAGAAGATTTGACTTACAAAGAGCAACCAATGTAATTTTGGAGGTTATGGAGCGCAAGACCGAAACAAGTCTATTCGCTTTGCGAGTTGATGGAGCAATCATTCAAAGTGAAGCAACTTGGGAGCGAGAAGAAGATTTGAAGTCAGAATTCCCGAACCTATTCTATAGTTAGCCCTGAATCTCGGGGTCGAGATTCTGTTAATGGGGGGAGGTTTGTAACATCCCAAAATTTGGCTTAATTAAGTTTTTATTGCTTAAATGTACATTTATGATTTTCTGGAATTTATTTGGATTTTTCTGGATTTATTTGAATTAACTTTAAATTAAGAATATTGACCTTTTGTTCAAATCTATTTTAATTTATGCAAAGTTAAAATAAAGTTTTGACAAAAATATTTTATTTAAGTCCAGAATGTCTCAAAGTATTTTTGAAATTTTTCTTGGATTTTTCCTATTAGTTTTATCGCTTAAAATAAATAAAAGGAATTTCTGGAATTATTTTAAATGGGAAATCATTTTGAAAATCGGTGAACAGTGTTGGGCTCGGCCCATACACTGTATGCGTGCGGCCCAATGCAACGCGGCCCGTTCAGCCTGCTTCGGGAAACCGCATCTCCGCCGTTGGATCAAGATCGCGCGGGTGAGACTAAGTCATACCGGTTCGGGACTCAGGGGAATCTTCGCCGTTGGAAAGAAATCGTGGGCGGTTAGGATCTGATCGTGGCTGCGAGATCGTGACCGTTGGGGCGTGATCGGACGATTGGCGTGTGTCGTCTCTGCGTGGGACTCGGACGTCGCCGCCATGTCCGAGGAGGATACCGCCGCCGCGTCGGTTAGACTTCCGGGCACCGTACGCGACCGTCGAGGCTATTTAAGGAGAGCCGCATCATCCCCGAGAATCGTCAGCGTGCGCCGCAGCTTTTTGATCGGTGAAGTTTCGCGAGAGCAGTCGAGGAGCGCGCCCGGGAGCTCGCCGGAGTAGAGCACCGAAGCCGCCGCGGTTTTTGCTCGAGTTCGTCGTCGGTCTGTCGACTTTCGACGCTTTGGGTCCCAGATCCGAACTCGCCGAGGTGTGCCGCATCGACTACTCCACTTCTTCACGTCGAAAACGCGCCGGAACGCCGTCGCCCGTGTTTCTTCTTCGTCTCCGGTGGATTTCTCGCCGCGCCGCCATTAGTTTGGGTGAGTTCGTGGCCGTCGGATCTGAGTGAACGGATGAGATCGAGCCGCGTCGCGTGTGTCTGTCACCGTTCGATCAGATCGGGCCGTAGATGCGTGACGCGTGTTGCGCATTGGTGGGGCGGCGCTGCGACCAATCAGATCGAGACGCTTGTCAGGCTCAGCAGCCGAGGCGCCATGGACCGAGTCCACCGTAGTCCCGCGCTGCGCCGTGGAATCAGTCTATGCACCGGGACCACGGGCAAGCTCTGATTGGCTCAGTCCAGCGCTGACGTCATGCCGACGTCATGCTTGCGTCATAAATGTATTTTTCAATTGGAAAATAATCCGATTGGAAATTCTGTATTGATGACGTCATCATGAGGTCACGCTGACGTCATAAATCGCTTTTTCGGAATAAAAATAAATCTGTTAATTCCGAATTTTTAATTTCTATATTTTCAGTATTTATTTCAAACTTCAAAAGGCTATATCTTTTGCATCATAACTCGGATTTGAGTGATTCAAATTTATAAAAATTTTTAAAATTGAGATCTATTTAATGGTGAATTTTATTTGATTTTTGGAGTTCAATTGCTCTCTGTTTTGGCATTTATTTGCTTTTCTTCTTCGGTACGCGTAGACGTTGAATTGTGCGACGCTTCGGAGGAAGATTCAACAACTCAAGAGCAATTTCCAGAACCAGATCAGGACCTATTCCAAGGCAAGTTGTGCTTTGATCATGTTGAACCCATGTTTATAAAATTGCTATATTTGTTTTACCCTATTGCATATATTTCAAGTATACAATTGTTTCAAATTAGATTGGGTTTAGCTAATGTACCAAATTGATCTATACCCTACCTTGTCATTGTATGCCATGATCTATTGTCACCCTAGATTGGTTAAATATAGTTGGTTAATAATTATAATCAACATTGGAGGATTAGTCCGTATTAGTTGCTTAGCCATGCCACGTCATCACATGTGTCAGAATCATTGATAATTAATCTTGATTAATGGAATATGGAACAATATTATGAACTTGTGTGTCATGTGGGATCACACGATGAGATTGAGTTGTTGTGGCGAGTCATGTCACGCAACGATGTTGAATTGTTGATAGCATGTGGTGCTTGGTAATCAACTGGGTGATAATCATTTAGATTGGGGCAAGTGACAAGGGGCGAGGAGGCCAAGGTGGGCCCGATGGGCAGAGGATATGTGGATGTCTTGCCCTGATCACTCTAAGGACTTAACCTTGCAACCCTTTGACCTGAGTTAATCATGCAACCACATGTCTGGTATGGGCCAGCCTAGCTGAGTAATTTGCAGTGTCTTAATTTTGGTACTATCGTGGTCGGTGTGAGTTCCCGAGTTATGGAGTAATTCACATGGCGCAAGAGGGGGGCCCTGGATGTGGTAACCAGTCCCACCAGTGTTGAAACCTTAGCGGGTAGTATCGGGTTAAGCCAGCATTGTAAAGGCTTTGTTATAATCACTCGCCTTGGTGGTGTTTGGTTGTATCGCGTGGGTAAAGTGCATAACCTCCGCAGAGTGTGAAACTATTCGGATAGCCGTGCTTATGTATTGAGCAATGCTCGGAATTACTGATTAAGGGTTAGCTTAATTAAATGGACAATTTGGTTGGGATGGCGGAATGCCATGTGGAAGATGGAATTTGACTTAGGATTGGAAACTTGGTTTACTTGAGAAATCTGAATTTATTTATTATTGCTATTTGTTTTGATCTTTACAACCTATTTATTATACTTGCTCATAAATCTCGCTTATTGCAAAATAGCCATGATAGCCTATCCATTGGAATAAGCCTTACATATAGATACATAGAATTGCATTCATGCACAACTTGTTGAGTGCTTAAGTACTCACCCTTGCCAAACAAAAATAATCAACAGTTGAAGAATCTACACTGTGTTGGAAGAGGAAGTCCAGAAGACACGAGTCATTAGGGTCCGAGCCTTGTCGGTTGCCTGTGGTGAATCGATGAGCTATCTACGTTTTCTATCGTCCACGCTTAATTATTAGCTTATATTACCAGTCTTGCCCTGCGTGGCTTAATAATGTAAGTTGGTCATAAGATCATACATTTAGCTATATCAATAAATGAACTATTATTTCTTTTATCGTTGAGTATGATGTGATATGTACCAATGTTGAGCTGTGTGCACTAGCGTTGATCCTGGGACTAGTGCGGTAAACACAGTGGGTTCGAATCAGTGGATTCGGGTCCTCACATACTCGTGCTCCTTTCGAGTGACAACAAAGTGTACACTTTTAATTCGATTGATAAGAGACCGATGGCCTACGCGATCAAGCCTCCTTTGGAGCAGTAAGTGCACCACTCTTATCTAATATTTTCTGTATTTAACTACATTCATTATTTTTTTACTCAACAGCATCTCTCCAATGTATATAGGGGTTTCAAGGAATACGTCGAAGCAGGAGGGACACACGATGACAAAAAGGGCTCCAAGCTGGAGTATATCCGCTTTAAGGTACAAGTGGCTATCATATATAAGATTTAGATTTTCTGACATATTTTCTTCATCTCTTAATTTATTTTTCTTTCTTCACAGTGTCATCAACAGGGCAATGACGACCGCTGTGGTTTGTATGTCATGCAACACATGGTGATCTTGATTGCCGGCTCAGACTGTTTCCCTAAGGTAGTACATGCATTATTATACAATTAGTCTTTCACATAGAAATTTGAAAACTTAAATTAGAGTACTCGTTTTTATTTTGCAGCATACCATGATCCCCCAGAAGAGTGTAGACAGCACTGCACTCAACAAGATACGAGACCACTTATGCCAGTGGTACTGGATAGAATGCTTGTCGGAAGACGGACGATTTAGAGATCCCGAAAGCTCCTACTAGACCAGATGTGAACAATATTACATATCTGAATGCGATTGCATGTGTACTTATGGTTAAGAATGTTTACGTTCTATTTTGTTAACGAATGTGATATGTGTTTGTTGTAACAAAGTGTTTATGTTCTTTCAATGTGATATGTTGTCTGTAATTTCTGTGTGAATGTGATATGTGCATATTGTGTGGAATATGTGCTGATTGGAGGGTGAATTAGAAAATAGCACCACCACACCCCTTCATCTCTATCGGTTCTCACAAGAAAATGATAGAGATGTGATGGTCATCTCTATCGGTTCTTTGTAAGAAGTGATAGGGATGAGTATATTATCTCTATCGGTTCTTTTTAAGAAGTGATAGAGATCATGCGGTCATCTCTATCGGTTCTTTATAAGAAGCGATAGAGATGACTGCCTCATCTCTATCGGTTCTTTGTAAGAAGCGATAGAGATGATCAATAGAGATGAGTTGATCATCTCTATCGCTTCTTACAAAGAACCGATAGAGATAATACCATCATCTCTATCGCTTCTTATAAAGAACCGATAGATATGACTGTCTCATCTTTATCGGGCGAGAACCGACTGTAATAATGCCGTCTCATCTCTGTCTCATGACTTTGTGTCGCCACCAGAACCGACTGTGATATATATTTGTGTAGTAGTGGACGTTGATACATACTTCACCGTTCAACCTGTTATTAACATAGGTGTTGAGAAGTGCGATAATATGGTTTTTGATCCTACTAAGTTTGAGGAGTCCCAGAAAGACACCCATGACTTATATAGAGATCTGAATTAGTTTAATCCTAAATATTTATTCGCTTTGCTAGTCAATGTTACATATTTCTTATGATTCACCTCATTAGTTTAGTCTTAGTTTCAGAATGAACATTAGTCTACGCATTTGTTGAGCGATTATCATTTTAATAATTTGTTATTTTCCAGGATATTTGATTTATTGTTTTATATTTTGCAATATGTTCTTACTGCAATAATTGCTTGATTGTTAAATCATACTTTTAATATAGAACAAAGTATAATCTAATAGCGGAGGAGAAAATATGTCCAGCAGACAGTTGCACCACAAATACAATTCTTATAGAGACTAAATATTTCCAGATATTGACTAAGAAAAGTGTAAATATTATAACCATCGCCGAAAGCGATGCTCTCAAAGTTGGCACTGGAAAAGCCATCATAGTCCTCCCTATGGGTACTCATATAATAATATAGAATGCCCTATTATACCCTGAGTCCAGTTATACTATACTAAGTTTTAAAGATATTTGTCGAAATGGTTTCTATATGGAAACGGAAAATGAGAATGGTACATAATACCTACTCATGACTAAGTTTAATGGGTATAATAAACGTGTGGTTGAAAAACTTCCTTCTCCTCCCGATTATATTATACATATATAAAACTTGAAGTTTATGTTGCGATAAAAAAACTATATTTAAGAATTCAGAAATATTTATGATCTGGCATGATCGACTGGGTCATCCTGAGTTGAATATGATGAGAAGAATCATCGATAATTATGCAGGCCATAGCATATAAACTATTGACTTTTCTAGACCCGAAGACTTCTTATGCGCATACTTGTGCTAAAGAGAAGCTTATAATTAGGCCATCTTATCTAATAGTTAGGGAAGAATCATCGATTTTTCTAAAGAGAATTCAAGGTAATATTTGTGGACTTATCAAGCCTCTGTCAGGCCCCTTTAGATACTTTATGATACAAATTGATGCTTCTACTAGATGGTCCCACGTATGTCTCTTATCTACTAGGAATCATGCTTTTGCTAAATTAATTGTCCAAATTATTAAATTAAGAGACTCATTTCCAGAAGAAAGAATCAAGTCTATTCGCATGGATAATGCTGGCGAGTTTACCTCAAAGGTATTTAATGATTATTGCATAGCTCTAGGTATTAATATAGAACATTCAGCACTTCACGTTCATACACAAAATGGTCTTATATAGTTATTAATTAAGAGAATAAAATTTATTACTAAGCCACTCTTAGAAAATTGTAGGCTACCCACCAGCTGTTGGGGCCACACAATGCTGTACACTACTGTATTAATTCAACTCAGGCCAACTGCATACCATGAATTTACCCTTTTGTAGATAGAGCGTGGGAAAGAAGCAAGTATTTCCCATCTACAAAAATTTGGTTGTGCTGTATATGTGCCAAATCTCATCACCATAGCTTACAACTATGGCCCTCACCGAAAGTTGGAGATCTATATAGTTTATGAATCTCCATTAATTATTAAATACCTAGAGTCCTTGACAGGGGATCTTTACACGACTTGGTATGATGACTGTATGAGGACAATTTCCTGACATTAGGGGAGAAAAGTACCGCACTAAGGCTCTGTTTGTTTCGGCTTAGGCTTTTTGGCTTAACAAGCTTTTAAGCCGTCTGCTTTTAAGCCAAGATATGCTGTTTGGTATCCTGGTTTTTTGATGAGTTGGATGGTGTAGCTTATTGCTAGAAAGTTTGAAATACCCTTTAAAGTTGTAAGGACTTTTCTTATGTACTGATTTATCTAATACAAATATTTCATACTTTTTTCACCGAATGTTGTATTGAAAAACATAGATTAATCTTGAGATCAAACTTCATTCTGAGCATAATTATTTATCAACTTGATCCGTGTCGGTGGAGGAGGAAAGTGGCTGAGGAGGTCGGGGACGGCAGAGACCGGAGCGGCGGAGTGAGAATGCATGTCGCACAGGGGAGCGAGAGAAGACAAGGAGAAATGAGGAGATGGGAGAAGGATTCTTGAGTTTATATATGATGGCATTTGGTGGGTAATTTTGGAGATTTCCAGTGGTAAAGGGTTATTTCATCCTAAAAAAGCCCAAAAAAGCACCTCTCACCTGGCTTTTGGCTTATAGTTATATGGAGGCTTTTGGCTTTTTTTTAAGTACGACTTAAAAGTCAGTCGTTTGTTTCGGCTTTGGCTTTTATACTTTTAAGCCAGTGAAAAAGCCAAAACAAACAGGGCCTAAAGAATACCGGGAGATACATTGGAATATCACTGTCATTCAGTCCTCAGACCCGCGCACTAAAGAATCTGAACTTGAAGTTCAAAGGATTATAAATCCGCAACAACTAATAATATGCTAGATGTTTAATTTCACTAATCATAAGGGAGTGATCAGATCTCATATACCTGCAGTAAACACAACTAGAAGAGTGGAAATACTCTAGAAGGATATTGAACCCACTCTTACCCCCTCATGATAAGAAGAGAGGGAGGTCTCTAGGTGCATGTGACTCAATTCCGTGGAGACGTCCGTAGAAACAAAGAACCGAACAAGTGAGAACACTACTCATGATAGTAGAATAAGCTCAAACTGATGTTGAGAAAATCCTTAAAGTGAACTATCCTAAAGATGGTAACTGCATCCTAAAGTGATCCATCCTGAAGATGATAACCCTATAAATATTTGCAAGCATAATTTGACACTGAGAAGTCGGAACAACTAGACTCCATAGTTGTGGAAAATCACGAGGAGCTAGAAGAAATTAATGAAGAGATTTCCACCAATTATGTGAATTCATGAGAGTTGATAAAAGAAAGACTACAATTATCGACATATATTTCGTCTCAAAAATTGCTAAAAGTCTTGAGCTGGATTTAGAACCAAAGTCGATGAAAGAGTGATAGAAGTGCTTGGATCGGATCAAATGGAAGAAGCAATTGAGGCGGAATTGTGCTCGCTTAATAAGAGGAAACTATTTGGTTTTGTTGACCGAACACCTTTTAAAGTGTTCTCTGTAGGATCAAAATGGGTTTTTATCTAGAATAGAAATGAAAATAACTAAGTGGTGAGATATAAAGTAAGGCTTATAGCACAAGGGTTCATGTGAAGACCCGACATCAATTACGATGAAATTTACTCTCATGTAATGAGTGGAATAAAGTTCTGATACTTGATATCAATAGTAGCTAGCTTAAACTTATCAACATAATTGATGGATGTAGTAACCGCATATTTATATGGGTCATTGGATACATATATTTATATGAGCCCTTGAAGGAACCAAAATTCTATATCCTAATAAAAAGTAATCGCAACACGTATAGTGTCAAACTACAGAAATCTCTATACGGATTAAAACAGTAGGGGAGAATGTGATACAATCGACTTAGTGAGTTCCTCCTGAAGAAGGGGTACTTTAATAACGATGATTGTCCCTGTGTGTTCATAAAGAAATTCTAGAATGGATTCTGTATCATCTCAGTTTATGTCGATAATCTGAATATCATCGGAACTACATAAAAGATAATGGAAGCAAGTTCTTACATTATGATGGAGTTTGAGATGAAAGATTTGGGTAGAACCAAATATTGCTTAGGCCTACAGTGTAACAAATTGTGCGAGTGCAATGTATTTTTTTCTCCATCTTTTTTTCCCACTAGGTTTTTGAGAGGAGTTTTCGATGATGAATGTGCATTACGTGGTATTCACCCAATGGAAGTGTTGAGATATGATAGGACTCTGGGTCCTAGTTGTTCAAATATGTTTAGACTCTATGTCGTTATGGACTAATCCAAATCTACCTCTTGTTGACTTCCATTATAAATATGATACCTTTTTTACAAGAGAATCAATCTAATAAAAAAGGGAGAGTTTTGCCTCTCTATATTGTTTATGTTCCTCATAATTATTCTTACTATTCGATTGGTGCATTACGATTAATCTACGGCGGGCGTAACAGGCTGATGACGCGTTAGACGAAAGAGTGAACACTATACAGCGACGGCTATCGTTCTATAGTTTTCACTTGCCTCTACTTCAATTTTTTCCACCCCATAGCCCCTCAAAAGAAGCAATCAACATGCTCGACGCCCTCCGCCGCCATCCCTTCCGGCGCCGGCGACCGAGCCGAGGTAAATTAATCTTCACGCGCTTAACGGCCACGAGCTCGTGCACGTCGTATATATGTGTACTCGTTCAGGTATCTTGGTGCCTCTGACGTGCCCATGTTGCTTGATATGTGCATGCATGTTCTCGCGACAATCAAGAGGAAGGTGATGAGGCCGCCGAGCTGGAGGCGATCGCCACCTCGGAGCAGAAGGCGTTCCGGTACGACGCGCTGGCGGCGGCCACCGGGAACTTCTCCGATGAGCTCGCCTCCTGCAGGGATGCTTCCGTCCAGGTTTTCAAGGTACGTACGTTGAGTAGAAAGCTAATCAGTTAGTTTCATCTCTTACGCAGACGTTGTGAGAACCGAAGGCGTATGTACGTACGCAGGGGCGGCTCGGGGACGGGAGGGAGGTGTCGGTGAAGCGGCTGCAGCTTCGGCGGGGGCAGCGACGAGGGGACGGTGGCGGGGACGCCGCGGCGGAGTTCGCGAAGGCGGCGATGGCGCTGTCGCGGGTGCAGCACCGGAACGTGGCCGCGCTGTACGGCTACTGCGTCCACGGCGGCCACGGGTTCCTCGTCTACGAGCGCTTACCCAGCCTCGACGAGTTCATCTTCCGTTCACGTACGTAAGCTCCTACGTCATCCATTTCGTCCTTCTGCCTCGTTAATTACTTCTACGTCACAATCGATAGAACGAATCAGTCAAACGAATTAAATACGGACTTTCTATAGTTTAAAGCAGTCAGTGTTCAATCAAGCGCCGAGAACAATGAACCATTAATTTGGATTAATCCTTTTGCCGCCCATGTTTACCAAACCACTAATTTCCAGTCTTCCAATTAGTCTATGATTACAAACCAAACGATTACCAGTAATGTGATCGGAGCCGTCCATCTTGTGCCCAGCAACGGATCGCGCGGGCCAGGGCGGCGGCGAGCTGGACTGGCCCTGCCGCTACGACGTCATCCTCGGCGTCGCGCGGGGGCTCGCTTACCTGCACGACGGCACCAACGCGCCCCTCGTGCACGGCCTCGTCGGCCCGAGCGCCGTCCTCCTCAACGACGCCAGACGGGTCCCCAAGCTCGTCGTCGATCACCGGAGCTCGGGCCTCGGCCACGCAGCGGCTGACGACACGTCACTGCGCGTGGACGCGGCCGGCGTCGACGGGCACGCGGCGCCGGAGTACGCCATGCACGGGCAACTGTCGCCCAAGGCCGACGTCTACAGCTTCGGGGTGGTCGCTCTCGAAATCGTCACCGGCCGCGACTGCTCCTCGCCGGTGGCTGTCGGCGAGGACGGCGGCGGCCACAACCTCCTGCAGTGGGTGAGTTCGGTGCAAGCCCAAGCTTTACAAGACCAATGCATTTTTTTTCTTTTATCAAACAATGTGATTGATCGCTCTCTCAGGCGTGGAGAATGCACCGAACTGGTACGATCTTGCAAACTATGGATCCTGCGCTCAAAGCAAGCACGACGGATTTGGAGCAGGTTAAGCTTTGCGCGCACGTCGGGCTGCTGTGCGTGCAAGGCGACCCCCAGCTGCGGCCCGACATGAAGCGGGTGGTGATCGGCCTCTCCAAGAAGCGCTGCACGCTCGGGGAGCCCACCCGGCCCGGCGTGCCCGGCGCCCGATACCGGCGAAGAGCTAATCTCGCCGTCTCGGAGAAGAGGGACTGCTGATAAATCTGACACCATGTGATTCTAATCCGTCGGCTCATGAGCAGAATGCAGTCAACGGAGGGAAGGACAGGTTGAGATTGCTGGTTGCTCGACAAGTGTCCCGACATGCTCTGTTCTTCCGTCGTAAATATTCCGGCGCGCTGTGGTCGTCATGCTACTCCAATAAACTTTACCGAACTAAGCAGAACATGCGCCCCCCTAGTTTCTTCAACCTAATTGATCATGTGACGATGAGAAAATAAATTATTTTACGTAAGTTAGTGCCATCTAAATTTACATCAGGGGCAGCATATGAGCATATGACCTGTACCATGGAGAAAAAAATATGGACCGCCTAGCTGGCGGTAACCGGAAATTTCGCCCCCGGTTGAAAAAGCGGCCAATTTTTGGGGTGAGGCCCACATTCAAACTTGTTTTCTGAAATCCCATCTTTATTTCACCTCTGTCTCATGTCCATTTCTATTGAATCTCAACCGTTTTTGTCTTTATATCGCAAAACTTTCAAAACTTAAAAAAAAAAAGGAATTTGATTTTTTTGGTTGGTTTTCAACCACGTGGTAACGGGTAAAAACCGGCTACCGGCCGGGTGCCAAAAATTCGTTGAGTACAAGATTTTGTTCCCAGATGCCTACGCGTACGTATATATAGTGTTGGGAAACCACGTGGCCCAATGAAAAGTCCACGATGGTCCCTTAGCTGAAACCCTAGGTGAGCGCTATATAAGGAGTACGGGCCCCCCTTATGTACAAGAATCATAAAGCAATAAAGAATTCTGTCGTCGCTCCCCATATACCTGTGTCTCTCTCTCTGTTCTCCAATTCAGATCTGTTCGGGAACTCCGGACTATTCAATAGCGAGGTTCCTTAACACGTTATCAGCACGAAGCTCTACCGGAGATCAGATTGAAAAGGTGAGAAAATGTGGGAACTAACGATTGAATCTAATCGGTTCTTTTTCTATGCATGCATCTATCCTACGTGGCACGAAGCTACACGAAAACGCTCGAAGCTACTTAGTACAGCACGAAGCTACAGTACTATTCATCACAGAAAAAAAGGAAAATCTGGCAGCGCATGCCCGGAGCATTGCGCCACCGTCTTGGTTCGCGTCCGCCGCATGAAGCCCGACGCCGCCGCCCGACCTCGCGCCATTGTCGTCGCCAGCAAGAAGCGACGGAGCCGCCGACCGTCACCTCGGCAGCGTGCAGACGGAGCCGGCCGTCGCCGCCGCCAGAGGCGCGCACGGCCGCCATCAGAGCAGCGCCGCGACGGCCGCCACCGTCGCCTCGGCCTCGCGGCTCACGCCCGGCCGCCGGCCGGCACCTCCACCCACCCGGCTCCTCCAAAGACGCGCCCGGCGTCGCCAGGCGCCACCCGCTTGACCTCGCGAAGCGACGCCCGGCCTTGGCTGCAGCGCGCCCGGCGATCTGCGCCTCGCCGACTCCGCCCGCGGCCGCCGCCGCCGCCTCGACTCCGTCGCGCCCAAGCGCAGCCTCCGGTCCTCGGCTCCGCTGGCTTGAAGCCCGGCCCGACGCCGTCGTCGACCTCTGGCTCGCAGCCATGACGCCCAGGCACGCAGCCGCCTCGGCTTCGCCGCGTCTCCTCGGTCTTCACGCCAGCCAGAGGCCGTCGCCTCGCTTCCCGGCGCCGCAGACGCGGCGTCGCGCCGCCACTTTGGCTCCACCGACGCGGCGCCGTAGCGCCGCCGCGGCCGGCAAGACCCGCCGGCGCCTCTCGGCCCACGACGCCGTCGCTGGTCCGCTCGAATCCGTTTTCCGCCGCGCCGTCGGCCTCGTGTGTACCATCGCTGGTCTCGGCCTTCGCCGCGCCAGCGTCGTCGCTGATTTCGCGCGCGCCGCTTATCCCGACCGACCCGGCCGCCGCTGCAGCCGCCACGCTGGTTCGCGCCGCCCGCCCCGACCTCCGGCCACGGCTCAAGCCGCTCCGCGCGTGCTCGGTCCCGGCCGCGCACGACCGCGCGCGCCCGCCCAAGCCTTGCCGCTACGCCGCCGCGCTGCGCCCGACACCTTTTTGGCCTCCGCGCACGTGGAGAAGGACTGGCGGCTAGGGTTGGAAACCCTAGCCGCCTTGCTTATATGGGCTGCGTGGGGCGGCCCAGAGGCCACTCGGCCAGGAAGAAAAAAAAGAAAAGAAATAAAAGAGAGAGAAAAATTGCTAGAAATTTTTTTGGAAAAATAGCAGAAAAAATTTAGAAAATTGCCAGAAATTCCAGAAAATTATCTGGCTCTGTTTTTAATTTTTTCTAGCTTTATTTCTCTGTTTTATGAATATTCTTTATGAATTTTGAATTCATTGCTTTATTTTGTATACTGCAATGCATACCAATTTATTTTCCGCTCTTTATGCTTTTGCAACCATTTTCTATTAGATTACACGCAGTAATCTAATGTCGGAATTTTGAAATCATGCAGATGTCCGGCATCGTGAATCGTGAGTTTGAAGAATTGGCCCCGCACGGTCAGAACTACCTCACTTGGGCATCGGACGTGAAAATCGTTCTTGGGGTCAAGAAGCTCTGTGCAGCGATTGGTCTAGGGTCCTCGCAGGACGCGAAACCTACCGTCGAGCAGAATGATCAAGCCCTGCACTTCCTCAGGCACCACCTCTCAAGCACTCTGAAGAATGAATATATGGCTGAGAAGAGTGCACTTGAGCTTTGGACTGCACTTCAGAAACGGTTCGAGAAGCTCAAGTACACCATCTTGCCCCAAGCACAGCAAGATTGGGTCCGCCTGAGGTTTGCAGACTACAGAACAGTGGCCGAGTACAATTCTGCCTTGCACAGAATTTGTACTAATCTCTCCCTATGTGGCAATAAGATCACTGATGAGGAGAAGATTGAGAAAACTCTCTCTACCTTCCACCCAAATGCTATCTAGAGTGCACGCAGCTATCGTCAGGACGCATACAAGGAGTATAGCAAACTGATTGATGTAATGCAAGTTGCGGAATCTCAAGACGATGTTCTACGCAAGAACTATGTCTCACAGCCACCTGGAAGAGGCACTAGCACAGAAGTTAATGCCAATAGCTATAAGGTGAGAAAGCCCATTCATAGAAAGAAGGGCAAGCAGGGTGGAAAAGAGAAGTCTCAGGCCAAGGGAAAGTCCAAAGCCCGTTAATGCATGAATCGCATTTTTTTTAATTATGGTTGTTAGCATTTTTCTTTTGAATAATAAATTGTAAGCTCTAGAAGAGCATACTTCTCTCATGAATAAATATGCAATTTATTCTTTATTCCAATATTCTTTCTCTTACAAGCAATATTTGAATTATTTTGCCTCTGTTTGATTGGAATTATATTTATTTTATCTAGAAATCGTGTAGCTCCCAAATGGAAGAGATATGCATTGTTGATAGTGGCACAACAAATACCATCTTAAGAGAGTCTAAATATTTCCAGTCGATCACGAAGAACACTGGAAAGATTACTACGATCGCAGAAAGCGATTCATATGTAATAGGCTCAGGAAGAGCCACTATTATATTGCTTATGGGTACAACTTTGGTAATTGAAGAAGCCCTTTTGTACCCTGAATCAACACGCACTCTCTTAAGCTTTAAAGACATCCGCGCTAATGGTTTTCATGTAGAAACCAATGAAGAAAATGGCAAAGAATACTTGTGCATCGTGAAGCACGCGGTATGTGGAAAAATGGTATTAGAAAAATATCCCTCATATGAATCTGGATTGTACTACACGAATATTCATGCACCTGAAGTGTATACTTCCTTGAAGACTATTTTTAGAAGCTCTGAGTTATTTTCTTTATGGCATGGTAGATTAGGCCATCCTGGTCTTAGAATGATGAGAAATATAGTGAACAACTCACAAGGTCATGGCATTAATGTTAAAAATTTCCGAATCATGAAGATTTCGTGTGCCCGCATGTGCCACAGGAAATTAATAACTAGACCCTCTGTCATGAAAGTGCAAAGTGAAATTCTGCATTCCCGAACGCATCTAGGGATATTTATGACCGATTCAGCCCCTTTAGGGCCGTTTCGATACTTTATGGTGCTCATCGATGCTTCCTCGAAATGGTCGCATGTATGCTTATTGTCAACAAGAAACCATGCTTTTGCAAAGTCGATCTCGCAGATCATAAGAATTAAGAATGCTTTCCCGATCATCGCGTGAAGTCCATTAGAATGGACAATGCCGAGAATTTACTTCAAAGGCATTTGATGATTATTGCACGGCAACAGGATAGCAGATTGAGCACTGCACCGCACGTCCATACACGTAATGGACTTGTCAAGCACTAATAAAGAGGATTAAGTTCATTGCCGCACCGCTTTGCAGAGTTGTAACCCGCCAACACTTGTTGGGGACACGCGATCCGCACACAGCAGCTCGATCAACTTCGCACCTTCGCCTACAACATCCATTCTCCTATGCAACTTGTGCACGGGATCATCCCGAAGATCTCCCATCTCAGGAAATTTGGGTGTATGGTATATGTACCTATACCACCCCCTCAGCGGACTGCAATGGGCCCTCTTCGCAAGTCTGGGATATACGTTGGTTATGAGAGTGCATCCATAATCAGGTATCTGGAATCTATGACTGGAGACTTGCATACAACCCGATTCGCTGATTGCATCTTTGACGAGGACCGTTTCCTGTCATTAGGGGGAGGAAATCAACCTTTGGATGAAAAATGCCAGGAAATCATATGGCATTCCACTGGGATCCCCGCACATGACCCCCGCACTAATGAAGCAAATCAAGAAATCCAGAAGATAATTGATTTGCAAAATTTAGCAAATGAACTGCCTGATCATTTTTGTGATCTGAAGGGCGTGGTTAAGTCGCATGTACCCGCAAGGAATGCACCAAAAAGGGTGGAAATACCAAAGAAAATAGAAGGTATCCCTCATCCTGTTCAGAGGCCTCAAAGAAAAAGAACAGGAAATCTGGCTCCTCAAACCCAAAGTACACGGAGACGTCTGGAGAAAACTGGGCGAGAGGACTTACCACAACCAATCACGAAAATACCCCAAGGAAAGAAGGGGAGCCAGATGAGACCTGGCCCTGGAAAGAAGCCAACAGGAAAGGCAATCCCAGATTTGAATCTTCCATTGCAGGAAGCCGCCGAAAATAATGTGTGCGCACACATAGGCGATGAAAAGCTAAAGGAACTTGCTCTTGCGATAAGGAAAAGCAGCGAAGAGCAAGTAGAAGTGCATGAAGTACCCCATGAAGAAATGGCCATAAACTTTGTAATAACAGGAGAATCCCTGAATAGAGCAACAGCCAACGTTGATGCATACTTCGCAAAGAAGATTGCCTCGATCATTGATCATGATCCCGAGCCTGCATCTCTAGCAGAGTGCAAGAAAAGGCTAGATTGGGAAGAATGGAAGAAGGCAATCACTGCAGAGTTAGTCTCTCTGAACAAGAGAGAGGTGTTTGTTCAGATGCCGCACACCTCCCCATATAAACCCCGTGAGGTCACAAATGGGTCTTTGTTCGGAAGAGGAATGAAAACAACGGTTGTAAGGTACAAGGCAAGGCTTGTAGCTAAAGGTTTCACTCAACGTCCCGGAGTTGATTATGAAGAAACCTATTCTCCGCCACGGAGGAATTACCTTTAGATATTTGATCTCAATGGCAGTCAACTTGAAGTTGAGAATGAAGCTAATGGATGTTGTCACAAAGATATTTAGTATGAAAACTTGGATTCGGAGATATACATGAAAGTACCGAAGGAATTCCTATCCCGAACCAAGACGGAGCAAATAGAAACCTATACAAATGTGAAATTGAGAAATCACCGTATGGGCTAAAGCATCAGAAGAATGTGGTACAATCGCTGAGTGACTTTCTCGCAAGAAAGGCTACACAAACAAATGAAGATTGTCCATGTGTGTTTATACAATGATCCCGAATGGATTCTCAGATAATCTCCGTCTATGTAGATGACTTGAACATCATTGAGACGGATGAAGAAATTGAAGAAGCATGCTCATACTTGAAGTCTGAGTTTGAAATGAAGGATTTGGGTAAAACCAAGTTTTGTTTAGGCTTGCAGCAAGGAGGAATCTTGGTACACCAATCAACCTACACGCAGAAAGTGTTGGAAAGGTTTGGATTTGAAAAGGCATATCCTGCGAACACTCCAATGGTCGGAAGGTCACTCCAAGCAGACCTAGACCCGCATGCACCTAGAGAAGAGGGGAGGAAGTCCCGGGAGCAGAATTCCCATATCCGAGTGCGATTGGAGCGCCATGTACCTTGCGAATAGCACCAGTCGACATTGCGTCATTGTGAATTTGCTAGCCCTGCACAAAGGCGTAACCCACCAAAAGGCATTGGAAAAGGATCAAGGATATCTTCCGTTACCTCCAAGGAAGCAAAGATCTTGGTTTGTTTTTCAGAAGAAACAATGAATTGAATTTGGTTGGCTACGCCGATGCTGGGTACTTATCAGACCCGCATACTGGCAAGTCCCAAACTGGCCATATTTTCCTATGTGGAGGAACAGCAATTTCTTGGAAGTCGTCTAAGCAGACTCTCGTCTCGACGTCGACAAACCACTCGAAAATCATCGCTTTGTATGAAGCATCTTGTGAATGTGCATGGCTCCGAAGAATGGTTCACCACATCCAGAAGTCATGTGGCTTGAACATTGAGCAAACTCCCACAATAATCTATGAAGATAATGCAGCTTGTGTTGCCCAAGCACAGATGGGTTATGTGAAGAGCAATCTCACGAAGCATATCAACCCCAAGTTCTTCTATGCTCACGAATTGCATAAGATGAACGAGATCAAGATATTGCATACTAAGTCATGTGAAAATCTTGCAGATTTGTTCACTAAATCACTTCCAGCATCTACCTTTGAAAGGTGCATTAAAGGAATTGGAATGATGAGACTTAGAGAAGTGCAGATTTCAAGGGGAGATATTTCACATACTCCCACATGAATCTCGAACATTAATTATGAATACCCAACATGAATCTCGAAGATTAGCAATTGAAGTTGGGTGAATTGTACTCTTTTTCCTCAGCAAGTTTTTCATGAAGTTTTCTTGCATAAGGTTTTAACGAGGCAATTCGTGCAACATAGTAAGCGTATGCTATGTACTCTTTCTCCAAGTATTTTTCCCACTGGGTTTTCCTGGAGTTTTAATGAGGCATATGCATCTCGCGGCAAAGGGCCCAAGGGGGAGTGTTGGGAAACCACGTGGCCCAATGAAAAGCCCACGATGGTCCCTTAGCCGAAACCCTAGGTGAGCGCTATATAAGGAGGAGGGGGTCCCCCCTATGTACAAGAATCATAAAGCAATAAAGAATTCTGTCGTCGCTCCCCATATACCTGTGTGTCTCTCTCTGTTCTCCAATTTAGATCTGTTCGGGAATCCCGGACTATTCGATAGCGAGGTTCCTTAACATATAGCACAGATGGAACTAACATTAGTATGCCAATGTGAATTACTTAACTGTAAAACAGTTACGCATGTCGCAGTTACGATGTCTGAAAGAAATTAAGCTAATAGCTAACTACCTAGGGCCTGTTTGTTTTATCTTTTGATTCTGTTGAGGAGTCATTCTTAACCTTAACTGATTTGGACGTCCTCCTTGATGAGCCATCCTGCGCTTGCGATTCTCACCAAATTCTTTGTGCTTGTCTTCCAGAATTAACGCCTTGTTAACCAATTCCTAGAAATCAGGGAAGTTATGGGTAATCAACCCAGAATTCAATCCCTTCATGAATCTAGATTGTCTTGCTTTGTTTGTAGTAACATTTTCAGAAGCATAGCGTGTAAGCTATGTAAACATATTTAGATACTCCTCCACTGACTCGCTTCCTTGCTTAAGTGCCCTCAATTCCTCTTTCCTCAAGTCCATCATTCTTTTAGGTACGTGCTACTAGCAAAATATAGCAGTAAACTCCTCCCAAGTGATCTCTTGTGGGGCTTCATAGGCAGCACAGTAATTCTCTCACCATTCAGTAGCAGTCCCATCTAGTTGATGAGAAGCATAGAGAACCTTCTTATTATCTTCACATTGGGTAATATGCAGCTTCCACTCTATTGTTTTGAGCCATTCATTAGCTTCCAAAGGATTGACATTCCCAGAGAATGTTGGTGGGCAAGTCCTCATAAAATCAGACAACTTTGAATAAGGACTAGGTCCATTGTTATTGACTTGAGTAGTGTTGTTACCTGCAGCTTGAGTTACACATTCTGCATTTGCTGCATCAACTAAGTCTGAGCAGCGAGAAAAGCTCCCAAGTTCTACATATCTACTAGCAATGATGGTTGAGGAAATGCTCCATCATTGGGATTGTCATTGGATCGAGTTTCACTCCTAGAAGCTCCATTGTTTCTACGAGTCTAGTCTATCTGTTGATTGCTCCACAGGGTTAGGGGAAAGAGAAATAGCATTATGATTCAAGAATCCTAGTGTAGGGGAAACATGTTTAACCCAATAAAATAAGTAAACTTTATTAATATCTTAGTATGGTCGCTTATAAAAGCCTAAGGGCCATGCAACACATACTGCACACTCAGCAATCATGAAAGAATCAATCCAGCCTAAGCACAAAAAACTACCGACTAAGTAGGTGACACTGTCTAACTTAAACAGACGCAACTCAAAACAAGAGTCTCAACCACTAACTAGCTCTCTCACTGATCCAGCTAAACAGGCTGAGGCGCTCCCGGTGCATACACTGGTGGGTGGGCTAACATGGATGCAAAAAGATCCTGATGTCCAACAGCTAGCATCTCGAAGTCCACATGCACATCATGCTCCTTTGGCTCCATCTCGAGCTCCTCAGGGTCCTCCTCCTCACCTTACTCCTGCTCAGCTTGGTCACCATCACCATACAAGCTTCCCCCAACTCTATGACCCTCTCAGTCACCGCAATATGCGTCTCGTGAAGTTCCTCTTCGGCAACCCTTAAGGCTTCATACACTTGCTTCAGTTCTTGAGTTGTATCCTTCATGAGATCTTCTTGAGCAGTAGCGAATTTTACCAAGTGCACCACAGTGGCATCTTCTTCCTCATCAATCTTTTGGCATTGAGAAGCACGTTCGGATGGATGCAGCCTGAACACGGTGTCATCTAACTCGTGAACATAATCCTGACAAATCTTTTGTAGAGCAAGACGTGAAGGCTCCTGGATACCAATCTCAAATGTAGCACTTCTGACCGTAATGTTGATTGGTTTACTGGCCTTTTTATCCTCTCGAGCATAGATAAGAATCTTATAAATGATGCCTCGCTCCACACCATTAACAACCCAGCAGTTTCCTTTGTAAAGCGGTCTAACAAAGCCTCCAAGGACCTGCAGAACTCTCCATAGTTCAGCAGCATAGCCTCCTTCGCGCTCACCATAGATCTGAGCCACCCTCATCAGATAAAGAAACTTGGGTGAGACCTCCATTTAATCAGCAGAAAAATCCTGCAAAGAGAATCGGTAGAAAGTTCCAGCAAAGATGCAAGAATAGAAGAATGAGAAGAGTCAAGAGCTTCTTATTAGTCAATTTAAAATTTTCTTTTAGAAATTAATTTTGGACACACCTAAGAGATAACCAAACTATCTAGGGTCAAGACCTAAAGTCAGTATGGCTCCGATAACACCTCTGTCGGGACCCAAATAAACAAATCTGAACACTCTATGTATAAAGCACTAGTCCAAGATCACGCTAGTGCATATAGGCTCAACATAGATGAATATCGCAATCATACATAGCGAAAACATAATAAAAGACTTCATATATTAATTATAACATGTTGAATAACCTTATGGTCGACCTTTGCATGAATATGCCACGCAGGGCTAAACTAAGAATATTAAATTAAAATACAGCAGAATGAAAACATAAATAAATCTCTCAATATACCACAGGCAACTGACAAGGCTCGCACCCTAAACATTCATCTCTTCCTGGTACTCCTCCTCCATAACTGGTGTAGACTCCTTCTGAACTGGTGATTTGTTGTTGGCAAAGGTGAGTACTTGAAGCACTCAACATGTTGTGTACAGAATGCAATTCTAACATAACTATATGCCAGGCTTATTCCAAATGATTGGCTGATATGGCTATTTTGCAATAAAGCAACATTTATAAAGAATACAATATATATATATTGAAATGATTGTAAAATAAATAACGGTAATAAGTAATTTGCAGTTATTTATCAAGTAAAAATGCAATCCAGCCCTAACATATTCCAAACTTTCCAATAGCGTCCTGCCTTCCCATCCAAGTTTTTATTTTGCATAAATCTAACCATTGACTGTAATTCCCAAGCATTGCTCAATATCGCGATCATGGCTATCTGAATAGATTTTACACTCTACAGAGATTATGCACTTTACCCACAAGATACAATTAACTCACCACGTCTACCGCGACTCACCATACAAAAGTATGTGATTGAGCGATCATAACAAAGCCTATACAATGCCATGTTTTAACCCAATACTACCCGCTAAGGTTTCAACACTGATGGGTCTAGTTACCACACTCAGGGCCCCCTCTTGCGCCATGTGAGTTTACCCATATAGTCGGGATTCACACCACCACTAGTAGTATCAAGCAAAACCATTGCAAATTAATCATCTAGGTCCGTCCCATTTTAGACATGTGGTTGCTTGTTTGACTCAGTTCAAAAGCTTGCAAGGTTAAGTCCTTAATTGATCGAAGCAAGACTTCTACAATCCCTCTGCCATTCTGGACCACCTTGGTATACTGCCCCTTACCACTTGCCCCAATCTAAATTATTTACCACCACGTGCCATCAACAAGTCAACATTGTTGCATGACAACCCCGTCACTACAACTCAACATCATTGTGCGACAACACCCAACACACCTCTCATAAATATGTTTCATATTCCATTAATCAAGATTAATTTGATATTCCAAAAGACATGAGTTATACATGGCATGACTAAGCATACTAAGCATGGTCTAACCAACCCATGTTGATTTCTAATATTAACCAACTAGTAATGAACCATCGTAGGGTGACAATTAATCATGGCATACAAATGATAAGGTAGGGTATAATTCAATTGGGATGAATAACTAGATCCCAAACTAAATTTGGAAACAGAAGTGCACGTTAAACAACATGCATAATTTAAATCAACATAGCAACTTTGTAAAACTAGGTTCAACATGATCAAAACACAACTTATCTTGGAAAAACTCTTGTTCTTGCTTTGGACCTTGCTCTTGGTTCAACGCTTTTACCTCGGGCACTCCGAGCACTTCAACGTCTACACGTATCGAGAGAAAACATCAAATAAATACCTAAATAGAGATAAAAAAACTCTAAAAATCAATTTTATAAATTTTTAGAAATTTGAATCGCCTCAATCGGAGCTCGTATGAGGGAGAATGGGCTCTAGAAAGATTTGATAAATAGAAAAATCCAGAAAATAGAAAATACCAAATTGATTGAATTATTTTTATATTGAAAAACCGATTTATTGCATCAGCACCCAAACCAACCAATCCCGTGCTGAAACATGGCCCAGACTATGGACTCGGTCCACAGGACAGATCGGTCTATCGTGAATCCGATCTACTATTTCGTGAACCGGATGACGCAAGCGCTAACGTCATGTTGATGCAGCTAACATGCACGGCGCGACACTGGCGCGACAAGCGGCACAACCTGAGCGGCGACACCTGGCGCAGACATCCAACCATCCACGCTAGATTTGACGGTTGCAGCTGCATGGACACGCGGCGATATCGCGTGGCACGATCCCGCCCGTCCATACCAGATTGGATGACCAAGATCGACCGTAAGATGGCATGGCGATTCAGACACACAGCAGTCCCAGTTGAGAGCTACACGGTGCAATCCTAACTGATGCCTACGGATCTGACGGCTGACGGAGCACGCGAAGGCGGCAATGGCGCGACGGCGGTGCACTCACCAGACTTCGAAAAGACAACCTCGGACATGGTGAAACAGCGAAGGACCAACTTCGTGACTGTGAAATCTGGTGCGGCGAGACATGGCGACCTCGAATCTGCACTTGAACGCGATGGAGGGACGACGAACGACGAGATCCACACGAAAAACCACAACGGCGGAAGGCGATGAACTTCGGCGAGCTTGATGTGTGCGGTGAGAGCTCCACGAGCGATGATTCTTGGGTTAACCGATGCGCAATGACTTGGAGATGCTCAGGCGAGGACTCGGTTCCCCATTTATTGCCTCGGCGTTCGTGTAGCGCACGAGGAAACGAACCGACTCGGTGAAGAAGTCCAAATCTGAGACGGCGACGTCCTCGCGGGAACGTAGAAGCGCTGTCGTCCACGTGGACGATCGGTGGCTGAGGTGCACCCAGACATGTCCCAATCCTGGACAGTCACGACATCCAACGGTCTTATCCCGCTTGGGTTTCAAGATCGTCATCTACCTCTGGATCAAGATCCAACGGTCCAAGGCTAGGATTTCTATAATACAGGCCGAGCGGGCTGGACCAGCACGACTAAGAGGAGAATGGGCAGGGCCGGCACGGTTTCTGCCAAAATACTATTCATCATATTTTTAAAGCTTTTTCCATTTAAAATAATTCTCAAAAATAGTTTAAGCCAAATAAAATAATAAAAATATCAGAAACAATTTTGAAAATATTTTGAGATATTTGAAACTCAAATAAAATATTTTTGGCAAAACTTTATTTAAACTTTCTCATTATTTAAATAATTTCATAATAGGCCACATTCAATAATAATAAATAAATCCAAATAAATTAGAGAAACATCTCAAAAATTCAGAAAATCCACAAAACCATATTAAATCCAAATAAGCCAAAAATTGGGATGTTACAGAGAGCTTGACCGTTGTCAATAGGCCTCTGTCGCTATTTGAACTGTCGACGGAGAGTATGTCGATATTTGAAACAGCGACAGGCTCACTATTGGCATTTGAAATATCGACAGACAGACTGTCGATATTTCAAAAGGCAACATATGGGTATTCTTGTAATTTTTTGGATCGGCATACTAGTTTTGTAATTTTTTATTTTAAATATTTTTTAAAAAAATTCCTCAGTGGAACATGTCCATGCTCAGTCCACACCTCAGTCCACCACAAGTATGGCCCAAGTGGCGATTTCCAGCCCACAATCGCTCTACACGCCAGACTACTTCTCCATCTCCGATAGATGGATTGCATACTCAAGCGGCCGCCCCACCCCAGCCCTCCCGGTGGATTCGCCCTAGAGGAGACGGTCGTCGTAGACAGGGGCAGATGCAGGGGATGGTACCTCTAAAAATTTGAGAAACCCGACAGATCACCTTTTCAATATATCAAATTTGTTGATTTATGATTTTTTTAAGATCTTATAACTATTTATATTGCACTTTTAGCAAATTTTAAATATATATATATATATATATATGAAGTATGTTCCCTCATAGAGATTTTTCTAATTCTGCCATTGGTTATAGGTACGTATGGGGACCGGTGCAGCGACATATGTAAACAGAATGGTCACATTGAGGTATCTACTTTGCAATACTTAAGGTCAAGTGAAAGCATTGAAGAACTGCTCTTTTTTTTAACCGGTGCGGTGGTGCACATCCTTTTGCAACTTGATATTTCGACATTATAAAACTTGAGGTTCCGTGAAAGTCTCAACTTAAAACATATTGTTTCAGTGAGGTGAAACATGTAACCAATTAAGAGCATATTTAGAACGCAGGAAGTTCTCATACGAATCTGAAAAATTCCTATCCTTCCACCTGATCAGTCTGAAGAACATCGAATAGCTTGCGTGACTGAAACATTGGCCCGAAATCGTGCCTCAATTGGCCAGCATGTGTGGATCACAGGATTATCATGAGACTGAGGACCGTTATAAAACGTGAATGTTAATATGCATAAAAGTAGTTGGATTTGTCATCAAAAATATTTTTATATTATTATATTTTTAATCATTTTTACTAACATATGACTAGAAAAAACAATGATCAAATGTGTAACTGAAGATTATATCAATGTTCAAAACAATAAGTACAAAAGAATGATGGTAGAACATTTATAAGGATTATAATGATCGCCCAGATCTTGGGTTTTTTTATAGGATCATGGAATTATCATGAGAAGTCCCAACGCACACCGCATTATGATTTATCAGGAGCTATGCACGACTACTAAAGCATCTGTAAATTATTATGCGCATTCTGAAGGACTCCGAAACTCAGAATGGTTTGTTGCAGCATTAATTAGTTCCACCCACATTGCATATTCCCTTAAGTTGTATGCATAGTTTAACTATTTTTAGATTAAAAAATGATTAGGGAATAGAGTAAGACATGGAGCCCAGGCATCCGCACCAAGAATCATCCGACACAAATGTACGATCGACGAGAATTTTAGAGTTTGGATATAAAATATTTTACACACTCGATATATTTATGGTAAGTGAGTTTACTCATTTGCCTTAGTTTTGAATTTCATGCAGCTACGGTGATTGTATATTATGAAACTAGCTCAAATACAGTTTTTTTTCAGAGTTTCATATCTCAAATACACTTTTTTTTATGGCTATGTGAAGATAACCGTATCAAATATCACGATTCTCAAAGGCATATCAACAGGTACTAATTTAGGTGACTAAGCTCCATGGTGCGTGAAACACTTGTCCGTTGGATCCTTTCTTCATTTGTTTTCATACGAAACTAAGACATGGAGCCATCTTTAGGGGCAACCCAAAAAAAAAAATCCATGATCCATCCTGGCACTCATATAGAGAAGCCTTAGAAATGTTTCCTTCCTCAAACGAACACTAACTAGCAAGCTGTGTGTTCGGAAAGAAAGAAATACTAGCTAGCTGCTGGCATAATCGAAAGGAGTTGGTGAGCACACACACACACACAACAAATTTTCCACACAATTATACGAGCGATGTGGCTTTCACGACAGCTGCAGGGCAGATTGCTGCGCCATCGTTGGCTGCTCGCATCGCATTGGACCACGGTACGTGTATATCTACATCGATCTCTGGTTCTTTCTCCGTCTGATATATCTATGCTGAAAGTGCAGAAGGTCTTCCAAACTAATAGGTGCAGTTGTCGCCTTTCCCATACGCAATCTGAAAACGAACGAGGCGAAAAAAAATCTTCTTCCTCCCATGATTAAAAATGGACAGATTGTATCAATATGTTCCCACCATGGTTGTGGTTGGATAAGGACTCGAGGAGGATTTGGATAGGATTTAGTTAAAATTTGAGCTAAATCATGGCCTAATCCCACTTATCAAAACTGCAAACTGAGCTAGCCTACGTGTAGAATGGACTTAGAATCTAGTTTTACCTAATCTGCATTATGAAAGAATTCTCCTAACTGAAGACATGTCATCAGACTTTTATGGTGGCTACCTGCTCGTGGTTATAGGCCAAACCATGCATGATTGAATGGTGGCTACCTGCCTTATCTGCAGAAAGGTATCATATACTAATAGTAGCATGACATAGATTGTCTGCATTTGTTCTACTGAGATACATCCACTCCTATATAATTTTCTTCTACCTACGTCGTCTTTTGTAATCAATTCGAAGAAGTTGTGCGAAAACTCCATTCTACAAATAGGGCCTCAGCAGTCAGTCCCACAAATACTAAATTCTGTATTTTTAGACAGGTCACAAAGAATAGAACACAAGTTGCCTGCTGGAGGTGACAAGCCTGGGACCAATATAATCATGTGACTAGTAACCGTAATATCTCATACCCATGGATTATCTTCTCTCATTTGACAGAGATTTGAGTCCCACAGAAAATTCCAGGTTTTGTCAAAGACGCATATGCAAAGAACAAGTTTGACAAAACTATACTTATAGAGATAGGCTAGGCATGTTTGGGAAGGCTTCAGTTTGAGCTTAGAGCTGTATATCCTAAAGAAATTGTATTTGGAAAGGTATTTCTTTAGGGGGTGTTTACAGATCGGGCACCTGATTTTTTGTTAAGGTAAGTCAAATTCCCTCCATCAGATCAACATGAACAGCTGAAGCATACACAACACTAAGCATATTTAACGGTCAGAAAATTTGAGTTAGGTGCTGAGCTAGGCTCAATTGGTGGGACGGGTGGGTGTACACCCCCCACCACTCAAGTTAAGTCCTCTTATTTGGGTGCCTATTTTTTCTTAATTAAAAAATAGATAGTTCCTTCTAAGTATTCTTTTTTTTTTAGAAATTTGACTTTCTCTTAAAAGATATCAGTTGTATAATAGTTATCAAAGGTGCTTTTTAATCAAACCATCTTTCTTGAAGTAGGCCTATAACTTTTTTAAAAAACATTTTTCTTGTTGAATTTCCTATATTTATTTTGAAATATTGCAAAAAAATGTTTAATAAAAAATGATGTATTTGGGGTACTAGTGAATAGCCATGTGCTTCGATTTATATCTAGCAATCATCCGAGGAATCTGCACATCAGGTACTCGCCTTGATGGAAACTTAATTGCCTTCCCTATAAAAGTATCATTAATTGCTTCATTAATGAGGTTCTTTCAGCATAAATGAGGCTGTGACTTTTGCTACAACTGCTGAGCAAGCTACAATCAGATCATTGGCTTCTTGTATTGGACTTTGGAATATAAATATCCCTGCCTGACGTACGCTGAAAGAACGGTAGGTGTTACCCCCTCGGTTATAAAGCGTATTTCCTTTTTAGCCTACAGACAAAGAACATTTTGAAAATAACTAGATTATTCATAATTATTATCACTAAGCACTATATTTAATACATGTATTTAGAGAATATAATGTAAAGATGTAATTTATGAGGTGTATATAGGGAACATCACATTAATTTTGTATTAGAATATGAAATACGCATTATATTTATGGATAAAACCATTCAAAAATAAGCCTTATAAACTTAGACAGGAAGTAACTGCAATTGTCGCCTTCACCACAAGCTAGCTGAAAACTAGCGAATGAACAAAATCTTGCTGACAACTGGCGAATGAACAAAATCTTGTGCCAAATCCCAATGACATGTTTGGTTACAATCTTATTTTCGTACCTATGTATTATATGTGCATCTATACCTCATTTGTTCAGAGGGGAAGACACTTCCAAAATAATCCATAAAGAGAAAAATTATATAAATTTTCTCATTAATCAAGATAAAAAGAGAATAATCTACATCACTTATTTTAGTGAGATCAAATTATATCAGTGCATATTAAAGATATATAGATATTAAAATTATATAATAAAAGCAACTATATCGCAATATCTAGTCGTACCATTACGTAGGTAAAATAATTCCACTAATTGAGAAAACACCTTAACAAATGGAACACGCTTCAGAACACTTGGACTTAGTTTATGGTATTGGTAGCTACCTGCTCAAGGTGATAGACCAAATCTTTTTAACCAGTCAAAACCCCGTGAATTGCCATGGACAATGTCTCAATTTTAATAGAGAAATGAAATTGTTTTGGAAAAAAATAAAATAAAATAAATATTGTAGCTTTATTTGAACAGAGAGAGAAATTTTTCCAAAAAATAAAATAGAAAAAATTGACAAAAAATAAATAAAAATACTGTAGATTGGCACTGTAGTTTCTACAATACCAAGCTTCACGTGTCAGCGGCCGGCGTGCCCATCCATACATCATCACCAGTATATAGATACTAGCTAGAATTTCGCGTGTTGTTAGGCATGACCCTTCAATTTTAACAGAGAGTGAAAAAAAAATTAAAAAAAAAAACTGTAGCTCAATTTCATATAGAGAGGAAGTTTTTGCAAAAGAAAAAAAAACAAAAACACTATAGCTACAGCACTGGAATTTCTACCGTGCCACGGTGCTACGTGTGAGGCCAGTGGTGATCTCTCCAACATTATTAATATAGATAGATATATTTAATAAAACAAAAATGTGGTACCTTAACAATATAGTTTCTACAGTACCCAGCACCGCATATCAACGTCGGGCGTGGCCATTCATATATCACCAATAATATAGAGTTATATAGATTCGAGGGATCAGATCTCTTTTTCTATCTACCTGATTATGTACAGAATGGTACATGCAGGCATTGGAACTGATGTCGTCCTATTCAGACTTCTAACATTAATATTTTTTTAATTTTAGCAATATTGTCTGCACTTGTTCCATGGATATTCTGTAAGTGCCGTAGAGCATTTCAGCCATTTATCCTTAATCTTCCGTTTCGGTAATTTGGTCAAATAAGCACACGCGAAGCGAGGTCCTGAACTCTCTCTCTCTCTCTCTCCATTACACCAAAATGGGCAACCAGGGTGGCTGGGGAGTCATGATTTTAAATACGCGAATTCTAGTCATATTTAGATATATTTTTTGAAAATTTTAGCTTTAGGATATATACTTATCTATAAAAATTCAAATGAAACACATATCTTTAAAAAAATATACTCGAATTCAAAGATTTTGAACAAATTTAGTTCATATATTTTGCTGATTTATATATATAATTAGCATATACCTACAATCAAACTATCATAAAAAAAGAAAACCCTAGTTTGAATTTTAGTTCAAACTTATTTGAACTAGTTAGTAAACCAGTTAAACTCAAAGTACTAGAAATTTCAAAAAAAATCACATGCAATGCATAAGGAAAATACTCATTTTAGATCATAGTGTCCATGCATTGCGTGTGTGTACATATATACACATATATATATATATTATTCCTCAGCTATGAGTAGAATATATATATTATTCCTCAGCTATGAGTAGAATAGGCGATTATACTCCCAGCCATTTATGTAACTCCGACCGAAACGTGGCCCGGCATAATCCCCATACCCAACGCAACTAATCCGCGTCTTGTGTGTATAGTTTTTTATGGGCCTCGAACACACTGTCGTCGTAAAATCCCATGTAGATCGCACGATGTACACGTCACGAGATTATGTAGTAAGAGAGCAACTTACACCTTTTACAACTGTATTCACATCTTTTTTATAGTAAGTTGCATTTTAGTTGCAAATATTTTTTTATAATTTTTTTACATCATTATGTTTTTAGCATGATAAGCCGATTCAAGGTTGTAGCCAGTTAAAAAAAGACTCCTACCCGAATGGACGTTGGTCACCAGACAGATATGTCAGAACAATGTAGTAAACAAAAGTTACATAGATAGTAATTGTGCATATATGCAATAGTAAAAGGTGAACAATCGTATTTATTTGATGTTGTTGCCATTTTTTCTCGGTAGTTAGACTGCGTAATATTTTGTTTAAATAAAACAAACTGATGGGTATTGTTAAGTTGAGTTTTTACGAGATTTGGTCACACTGGCAATGCTTCGGATAGTCATTACATATAGTAGTAAAAACAAGATGTACACACCATGACATTACATGAGCCAAATAGTAAATCTTGTGTTTTGGCATACCTGATTGTGTTTTGAAGCATAATAAATTGAATCAATGAGGTAGCAAGTTAAAAAATATTCATGCTCAAATGGACATTTTACATCAGAGAGGTGTCAGAACAATGTAACAAACAGAATGATGTAGATAGTAAATTTGCATTTACACAATAGTAAAATGTGAACATTCGTATTTATTTGATATTGTTGCCATTTTTTCTCCATGGTTAGCTATTCATAATTATTTGTTTAAATAAAACAAGCTGAAGGGTATTGATAAGTTGAGTTTTTACGATATTTTGGTTGTGCTAGTAATGATACTTGTAGTCCCTACGTATGGTAGTAAAAACAAGTTGTACACACCACAACGTTACATGGGTGGAATAGTAAATTTTCATATTTACGAATTCTGGTCTCGCCATTCAAGCTTTGTTTAGTATATATGTAACATAATAAATGGATGTTACTGAAATAGTAATATTGATTTAAACTGAGTAGTGAATTCGTACGTCGCGATGTAGCACTCAATGAATCAGCCGTGAAAACAAGTTGTTGAGACAGTAGTGCTATATAGATAGAATAGTAAATGTCAATAAACCTATAGAATAGTAAATATCAATAATCCTATTGTTTTATGTTGTTGTTGTTGTTTTAATATTTTTTTAAAATAAATCAAACTGATAGGTATTGCGAAGGTTAGTTTTTACGAGATTTGGCCTTCTCGTCCTAGAGTAACACGATGTTGATGGTGGTGTTCTGCAGATGATGATTGGAGCCAACAAACATCGCGAGAGGCATGTTGTATATGTTAATCTCATACGTGGTGTCGAATGTGACAACATCGCCAAAATTAGCGTATTCAGTACAGCAGCTCGCATGACTCTAGAACACATTTCACTATGTTGCTTTCATCGACCTATATGTCATAGTAGAGTTTGTCATTTTGAGAACGACACTCCTTGAAGAAAGTAATCAAAACAAATCAAAATGATTCAGCCTTCTCGTCCCAGAGTAGCGCGATGCTTAAGATGATATTCTACAGATGATGATTGGAGCCAATGAACATTGCGAGAGGCATGTTATATATGTTGGGCTTGTACGTGGTGTCAAACATGGCGTCACTAAAATCAACGTATTCAGCACAACAGCTCGCATGTCTCCAGAACACGTTTCAAAGTATGTTGTTTCATCGACCTGTATGTCATAGTAGAATTTGTCATTCTAAGAACGGCACTCCTTGAAGAAAGTAATTAGTTTGCTAACATCATTATTCTTGTCAGCTCGCGTGTTAGCCGCCTTCTTGTTAAATAAAGTAATGTCATAGCAATACTATAGTACATAAATAGATAGTAATGTATAAATGTGTTATTAGTAATTATATTCTCCAATATATAGTAAAAACCTGTTTTGAATAACGTGATCGATGAACGATATGTTTCATCGATCTCCATGTATCTCCGATAGCATGTTCATCATTGTATTATGAGGTACCATACCTGTTTACATGGCGTCAACGAGCTCCATTAAAGAAGCATAAAAATTTTCGTGCGCATGCATGATAGCCACGGAGGATGGTGATTTGCACATTGGATGGTTGTACTCCAAGATAACCCATTCCGTACGAATAAAGCCGTCTCTTAAGTCTTTCTTTAATTTTATAAATGCCCTGCAACCTGTCCTCTTAGAGGTTTTGCTACGTTCGTATTCTTTCTCTGACATGTAGTACAGATGTTTTCCTTCATGAATGCAGCACATTGCTTTTACTGTTTTTTGTCCTGTTTTTTCTGACATCGAAACCCACAGCTCCTCATGCCTATAGCATCCATAGCAGTTGTTGCTTGCGCTCCGATCGCACCATCAGCACCACCGACCTGGCCTTGCCCACGCCTACAGCGCCCACGTCCATGTCGCCTCCTATAGCGAAAGACCAAGAGGCAACTAGGGTTTTTAACCCAAAAACCCTAGCCACCCTCACATTACGGGCCAGCGTGGGCCGATATGGGCCTTAATGGGCCGTGCGGCCTAGAGGCCGTACGGCCTGTCAGCTTTTCCAGAAAAAAGAAAAGAGATTATGCGTTTTTCCCTAGTAACTTCCTAAAATTGCGAGACTAGTTAGATAAGTTCTAAAAATTTATAGTAAATCCTAAAAATTGATTTTTCTAGATATATGGACTTCTGTAATTTATTGAACCTTGGACTTAGCACATATTGGAATCTCTGTACCTCTGGATTTATTTTTCTTAGCATTACTCTATGTTTATATATGCTGAGATTTATTTTTCTGTTAGTTAGCAATTCTGAAAATTGCTTGATAATTAGTAGAAAATTATAAAAAAATATAAAAATCTTGAGAAATGTTAGATAATTATCTGCTCCATAGATATAGACCAAACTTTACTTATTCAACTATAAGCATGCAAAATAATATTTTACCAGCAATAAAATTCCGATTTTACTTATGTATAGGATACGTCGGACATCACCAAGAGGGAATTTAGTGAGCTCGTCCTGAATGGCAGTAATTACCTTACTTGGGCAATTGATGCCAAGATTAACCTGACAGCTCGATATCTTGGAGCTGCTATTTTCTATCCTAAAGCCGATACCCCTGCTCTCCCTGAAGCCGCTAAGTATGCGGCTCTATATTTCCTGAGGCACCATCTTCATACAGACCTAAAGGCTGAATATTTGATGGAGGACCCACTAGCACTATGGAATTCTCTGAATGAATGATATAACCATCAAAGATCTGTCCTGCTGCCAGAAGCACAATGTGAATGAACCCTTCTATGCTTTCAAGATTTTAAGAAAGTGGCAGCATACAACTCTGCCATACACAAGCTTGTCGCTAAACTGATATTTTATAACCAAAAAGTTACTGATTCTGAAATAATTGATAAGACATTGTGCACTTTCCACCCCAATATGAGGATACTACAATAACAATATTGTCATGCCAAGTACCAGAATTACTCTAAGCTTATATGCATTCTTCTAGAAGCAGAAAAGCATGATGAACTCCTGATGAAGAATCATCACACCCTTCCTAATGGGAGTCATTCAATGCCTAAGGCATATGAAAATGCTCAGCGGGCTAGCAATAGCCGAAGCCGTGGAAAGGGCCAAAGGCATAAAGGGGTTAAGTGGAAGAATGACAAAGCTTAGAAGACAAGAGGAAAACCCTAGTGGAAAGGGAAAGGAAAGGACTAGGTAGCTTTCAGAAGTAAAGCCCATCCAATAAGACTGCAAATTCTCCACAACCATGCTTCAGGTGTGGATGCACTAGCCATTGGTCATGCATCTACCACACCCCAAAGCATTTGGTGGAACTTTACATGCAATCCATTAGGAGATTCCAAAAGAATCAAAGAAATAAGGTTGAGGCACACTTCATGGTTCAACCAGTTGTTGAGGAGGAAATCGAGAAGAATGATGATAAAATCTATGATCCTACGGTAGAGTTCAAAGAGGGCCTTCTTGGATGTGGGGACTTTCCCATGGATGAAGATGATCTTGGGACTGAGCTCAAAGAATTCCAAAAAATACCAATGATCCCTAGGAGGACACAAAATAATTTATATAGAGACTTGCAGTAGTCTCCATGTTACTCCTTTTATTTAGGTGGTCGATATCATATTTTCCTTTTGAGTCTCCTTAAGAGATTCATTTTATCAATTTAGTATTTATGTTCCTAAATGAATATTAGTCTATGCTCCTGTTGAGCAATTATCAATTAAAATCCAATAAAGTGTCATTTCCTATGATATTTGTTTAATTATGCCCTACTTATGCTAAAGGAAAGTTGATAGTTAGTCTCTCTCATCTAAACGTAAGAGAAGAATCACTAAATTTCCTAGAAAGAATTCAAGGTGATATCTTGGACCTATCCAACCATTGTCAGGCCCCTTTAGATGCTTTATGGTACTAGTAGAAGCTTCTATTAGATGGTCCCACGTATCTCTCTTATCTACTAGGAATCATGCTTTTGTTAAATTAATTGCTCAAATTATTAAATTAAGAGTCTCCTTTTCATAAGAAAGGATCAAGTCTATTCGAATGGACAATGCTAGTGAGTTTAGCTCAAAAGCATTTAATGATTATTGTATAGCCCTGGGAATTAATGTAGAGCATTATGTACCTCATGTCTACACTCAAAATGGCCTTGCAAAGTCGTTAATTAAAAGAATAAAACTTATTAGTCCGTCACTCTTGCACAATAGTAGGCTTCCAACCTTCTATTAGGGCCACGTAGTGCTGCACGCTGCGGTACTTATTCAACTCAGACCAACTATATACCATGAAATTTCCTCTTTGCAGATAGTGCTGGGAAAAAACCAAGTATTTTCCATCTGCAAAAATTTGGTTGTATTGTATACGTGCTAATCTCTCTACCACAGCGTACAACCATGGGCCCTCACCGAAAGTTAGAGAACTATATAGGCTATGAATCTTTGTCAATTATTAAATACCTAGAGCCTTTAGCAGGGAATCTATATACAGCTCGGTACACTGATTGTATTTGTGATGAGGATAATTTTCTGGCATTAGGGGGAGGAATGTACCACAATAAAGAATGCCGAGAAATAGATTGGAATATCAATGGCAATAAGTCCTTAGACCTACACACTAAAGAAATCGAACTTGAAGTTCGGAGGATAATAAATTTATAACAAATAGCTAATAATCTGTCATATGCCTTCACTGAACATAAACGGTGACAAGATCTCATATACATATAGTAAATGCACCTGAAAGAGTGAAAATACCCTAAAAAGATATTGAACCCACTCTTGCCCCTCATTATAAAAAGAGGAGGAGGCCTCCAGGTGCACGGTACTCAATTTCACGGAGATGTCTGCAGAAACAGGGAACTGAATAAGTGAGAATACTACCTAGGACAGTGGAAGAAGCTCAACCTGATGTTAAGAAAATCCCTGAAGTGAGCCATCCAGGATATGGTAACATCCCTGAAGTGAGCCATCTTGAAGATGATAACCCCAGCGAATATTTGTGCGCACAATCTAACACTGGGAGGTCAAAACACCCAGACTCCATTATGAAAAATCACGAGGAGCTGAAAGAAATTAATGAAGACATATCCACTAATTATGTAGATTCATGAGAATTATATAAAAGACTACAATTATCGACGTATATTTTGCCTCAAAAATTGCTAAAACTCTTGAGCTGGATCTAGAACCAAAGTCTAGGCAGAGTGCTAGAAGCACTTAGATTGGGTCAAATGGAAAGAAGCAATTGAGGCCAAATTGCGCTCGCTTAATAAGAGGAAAGAATTTGGTCCTGTTGACCGAACACCTCCTAAAGTATTCCTTGTAGGATCAAAATGGATTTTCATCTGAAAGAGAAATAAAATAACCAGATGGAGAGATACAAAGGGAGGCTTGTAGCATAAGGGTTCACGTAGAGACTCGTCATCGATTACGATGAAACTTACTCTCCTGTAATGAGTGGAATAGCGTTTCGATATTTAATACCAATGGCAGTTAATGGATATAGTGACAGCATATTTATATGGATCACTAGATATGGATATTTATATGAGAGTCCATGAAGGAGTCAAAATTTTGAATCCTAACAAAGGAATCACAACATGTATAGAATCAAACTGCAAAGATCGCTATACAGATCAAAACAGTAGGGGAGCATGTGGTATAACCGTCTTAATGAGTTTCTCCTGAAGAAGTGATACTCTAATAATGAGGATTGTCCCTGTGTGTTGATAAAGAAATCCCATAATAGATTTTGTATCATCTCAATTTATGTTGGTGATCTGAATATCATCGGAACCACAGAGGAGATAAAGGAAGCAAATTCTTACTTTACGACTTAGTTTGAGATGAAAGATTTGGGTAAAACCAAATATTACAGCTAAAGCATTTCTCAAAAAGAATTTTTGTACACCAGTCTACCTATACCAAGAAAGTATTGGAAAGATTTAATATGGATAAATCTCATCCTTTAAAGATCCCATGGTAAGATTCTATGAAGTGGATAAAGGCCCTTTCAGACCAAGGATAGAAAATGAGAAAGTCTTAAAACTAGAAGCTTTATACTTAAGCATCATTGGAGGACTTATGTATCTTGCGAATTGCACAAGGCCTGATATTGCATTCATGGTAAATTTGCTAGCAAGGCACAGAGCAGCTCTAACTAGAAAATATTGGGTTGGTGTCAAGACTTTATTCAGATACCTTCGAGGTACAAAAGATCTTGGATTATTTTAACGGAAGGACCAATACTTGACCATGGTGGGAAAAACGGATGTTGGCTATCTGTCTAATCCCTACATTACCAAACCTCATACTAGTTTTGTGTTTATCTGTAGTGATATAGCCATTTCTTAGCGATTTTTTAAGCAGATCTTGGTAACTACTTCTACCAACTACTCAGAGATTATATCTTTATATGAAGCCTCACGTGAGTGTGTTTGGCTGAGATGTATGATTAATCATATCCAGAAGTCATGTAGTCTTAATATCATCGACACCTTCACAATTATCTAAGGATAATGCTGCTTGTGTTGCACAAAGGCAAATGAGTTATGTTAAAAGCAATATCACGAAGCATATTGTTTCTAAACTTTTCTATCCTCATGAACTTTAAAAGAATGGAGAGGTAAAGATACTGCAAACTAAGTCATGTGAAAATCTAGCAGATTTATTTACTAATTCTTTAACAAAATCTAGTTTCTAAAGACGTGTTAGTAGCATTAGAATGAGACGACTTAGAGATATACAGAGTTCAAGGGAAGTAAATCCTTAAACCATGACCTTTAGCATAATCCTAAAGATCCTACTTTAAATCCAAAAGATTATAAGTTGCACTTTTTTCCCTTAGTAAGTTTTTCTGAAGTGTTCTCATACGAAGGTTTTTAATGAGGCAACTAGTGTAACACAGTGTGAGAGTGCAGTATAATCTTTTCTCCATCTCTTTTTTCCAATTGGGTTTTTGAGAGAAGTCTTTGACGAGACATGTGCATTACGCAGTATTTGTCCAAGAGGGAGTGTTGAGATACAGATGGACTCTGAGTTATAGTTGTCCAAATATGGTTGAACTCTATCTCATGTGGCGAATCTGAATCTATCTCTTGTTGATTACTACTATATATTTGGCACCTACTTGTACAAGAGAATCAATAATCTAATAAAGAGAGAGCAATTTTGTATCTCTACATTGTGTGTGCTCTCTGTTCATACTTACTATTCTTTTGGTGCGTTGTGATTGATCAAAGACGGACGACATCGTTTTATAATTGTTTACTCCGGAGCCCATATCCTCTCGTTCAGTGAACGCGTCATCTGGGATAGTTCAATGTTGGGACCCGAATATGCAAATTCAAACCCTCTGTGTATACTGCACTAGTCCAGGATCACGCTAGTGCACACAAGCTCAACATCGGTAAATATCACAATCATACACAACAAAAACATTATAAAAGACATCATATATTAAATAATACTAGCATCGATTAGCATAATGGCCTTACTTGTGATAGTTATAGCACACACGTGTTCCCTATCGTGCCTTGTTGGGTGCAGTTACATGTACATTGTTGTCTTCTTGTTGCGTCAGGGCTGGTTGCTTCATAGGGCATTCCCTAGATCAATGACCTTCTTTGTCACATAAGAAACATGCTTTTGGTGATTGCCAGTTACTTCTTTCTTAATGAGGGCTGACAAGATCAGGAGGTTGTGTCTTTAGTTTTTCAATCGGCGCCTCCTGTGTAGCTGACATTCCGCCTCTTTTTGACAACTCTTGAGCAACTGCGGCTCAGAGATTCTTTTGCTGATGCTGGGTTACATCAATAACTAGTGAATCCAAGGGACATTGACTTGGGCAATGATTCTGACCTTCACAAAGGTAGCATGTGATGTTACCAATAGGACACTTTCCGGGGGAATGGCTTCCTTCACAGCTGGAGCAATTAATCACATGCTCGTCAGCGGTATGACCTATTTCTCCACAGCGAATGCACGCATGATCTTCTGACTTGTTTGGTTGACAGCACTTCAAGTAACATCGTTTAGACATCGAAAAAAGTGCAGGGATAGCATTCTTCTCCAAGTTTACTATGACCACACTGTCATCAGGTGAGGTGAAGAGATGACGAAAAGCAGCAATGAACTCATTCCAAGAGATACTCTGTGAGGTTCATGGACAGCACAATATTTTCTCCACCATTCAGCAACAATTCCATCCAACAGATAGGAAGCATACAGGACTTTCTCATCACCCTTACACTAAGCAATGAGCAACTTTCTCTCAATGGTTTTAAGCCAATCTTCTGCTTCCAAAGGGGAAACATTTCCAGAGAATGTCAGCGGACGAGTCCTTATGAATTTTGATAACCTAGAGTAAGAACAGGAATCATTGGTAGCAGTTTGGAACACTCTGTTGACATTGGCTTGGTCGGTCATATTCTGCTTTTGCTTCAACATTACATGCATCAACTGAGTGTGAGCAGTCAAGAACTCTCTGAGACTCTGCATATCCATCTGTACTAACGGTTGAAGAACTGATCCATCATTGAGATTCTCACTGGGTTGATTTTCACTTCCACTTATTCCGTTGTTACCACTAATCTGAACCATCTGCTTGATTGCTTTACAGGGGTAGGGCAGAGGGGAAACAGCATAGGTAAGAAGCAGGGATCCTAAGGCAGGGGAGATAGGTTTAACCCAATCAACTTAAGCAAGCAATATTAATAACTTGATATGGTTGCTTACATAAGTCTAAGAGCTCTGCAACACATACTGCACACTCAGCTATCAAGAAAGAACTAGTTCAACCTAAGCACACAAAACTACCGCCTACATCAACATGGTGACACTTCTATCTTAAGTAGATGTGACTCCCACAATCTCAACTGGCTACTTGAAACATTGCGTCTTCTAGCTCCTGGAACACTTCATCGATCCACTCTTCCTTGAGCTCGACGATTCCTTCCTTCATGATCTTTAAGGTTGACAGCAACATTCAATGCCTTCTCTTAAGGTGTGGCACGTCATCAACTACCAAGATAACTTAGGTAAGATTTTAACTTGTTGCAGCAAAGTTAAGAGAATGAAATTTCAGCAAGGGGAAAGAATAGAAGAATGGGATAAGTCAAGAACTCATTATTCTTTCAAGTTAAGTCTTTTACTTTAGAAAATAATTTTAAAAGTCCTAACAAGATAACCAGACTATCTAGGCCAAGACCTACAGTCAGTATGGCTCTGATACCACTTCTGTTGGGACCCGAATATGCAAATCCGAACCCTCTGTTGCACTACTCCAGGATCACGCTAGTGCACGCATGCTCAACATCGATAAATATCACAATCATACACAGCGGTAACATTATGAAAAACATCATATATTAAATAATACTAGTTGAATGATCTTATGGTCAACTTACATGACTATGCCTCGCAAGGCTGAATAACATATTAAACTGCAGTGGAATGAAAACGTAGACAACCCTTCAGTATACCACAGGCAACTGACAAGGCTTGCGCCCTAAACATTCGTCTTCTCCTGGCATTACTTCTCCAGCATGGATGTAGACTCCTTAACTGGTGATGTTGTTGTGGGCAAGGGTGAGTACTTAAAGCACTCAACAAGTTGTGCACATAATGCAATTCTATATAACTATATGCAAGGCTTATTCCAAAGGTAGGCTATTATGGCTATTTTGCAATAAGCAGCATTTATGAACAAATACAATAAATAGATTGTAAAGACTGTAAAATAAATAACAGTAATATATAGATTCAACATTTCTCATGTAAACCAAGTTTTCAATCCTAAGTCAAGTCCCAACCTTCCATATGACAATCCCGCTATCCCAACCAAGTTTTCCATTTAATTAAACTAACCCTTACTGTAATTCCCGAGCGTTGCTCAATACCGCGAGCACGGCTATTCGAATAGATTCACACTTTGCAGAGGTTATGCATTTTACCCACACGACATGATCGTCTCTTGTTGCCAAGCTATTGACACACTTCCTTTGGTGTGTCGGTGGAGAGATCATGACAAAGCCTTTACAATGCTCTGGCGACATGGCTAAGCAACTAACACGGTCTAACCATCCCATGTTGATTTTAGTATTAACCAACTATAGTGAACCAATCTAGGGTGACAATAGATCATGGCATACAAATGACAAGGTAGGGTATAGATCAAATTGGTATAATAGCTAAGTTCCAATTTAAATTGAAACAATTGTATACTTAAAATATATGCAATAGGGTAAAACAATATAGCAATTTTATAAACATGGGTTCAACATGACCAAAGCACAATTTGCCTTAAAGAAGCCCTTATTCTTGCTCTGGACCTTGGCCTTAAGTCGACGGATCTTCCTCGAACACTTCGCACAGTTCAACGTCTACGCAAAACGAGAGAAAAAACCAAATAAATATCAAAATAGAGAGCAAATAAACTCCAAAAATCAAATAAAATACACCATTAGATAGATCTCAATTTTATAAATTTTTAAAAATTTGAATCACCTCAATCGGAGCTCGTATGAAGGAGAACGGGCTTGTGGAAGATTCAAAAATCATAAAAACCTGAAAATTGGATAATCAATAATAAACCGAATTATCTTTATATTGGAAATTCGATTTATGGCGTTGGCGTGACGTCAGCGTTGATGCGAACCAATCACGTGCCGATGCTTCGCCTTGGTCCATGCACCCGGTCCACGGACCTCCTCTAATCCACCGTAGACCCGGTGCACAACGCATCGATTTCTGCACAACCACGCGTCGACGCGCCAGTGGTTCACGGGTCGGCGCGATTTGTACCGCATGATGAGATCTAACAATTGCAATCTAACCGAGCAATTCACTGTTGATCGCGGAAACGTGGTGCTATCGCAGTTGTTCGCTGTTGATCCAACGGCCGAAGAAGCTCGATTCTGACGATGGTAGTGCGGCGGCGCTTCTCTGCCGGACTTGGAGACGAAGATAGCGAAGACAGTGAAGAAGCTACCTCCGGCGACCAAACGGTGGCGGATCTGGCGTGTCTCGAAATGGGGAGTCAGGATCCGGTGCCAACGCGACGAAAACTGACTCGACGGCGGCGAAACCTTGATCAAACCTTGGCGGCACGACCTTGAGTCTCCGACAAGCTTTCTCGATGGCCACACAACGTCTCAACGGTGAATACTTGGAGCAACAGAAGCGGCAGGGTATGGCGATCCACGGGCCGGGCTCCGATCCTTAAATAGTGCCAGATACCGAAATCCGAATCCCTACCCCTACACGGCGGTGGAACGTCTTGGACCTGGACTCTGACGACGGAACGGAGAAGAACTCCCTACGACCATCCATTCTGCGACCAACGGTTGAGATCCATGATGGCGTGGCACAATCTGGTCCACTAGCATCAACCGACGGTGATGATTTGAAGATGTCCTTTACTACTGCGCTAAATCAAAACCGTCCATTCTCAATCCAACGATCCGCAAGATTAGGGTTTTGCATCTCTTCATCAAATCCTGACCATGCCTTTGCGATCCAATGGTGACTTCTAGAACACGGGCCAAACGGGCCGCACAATGTTCGGCTAGGCCCGACACTGTTTATTTATTTTCCAAAGCTTTTGATTTAATTTAATTCCAAAAAATAGATTAATTTGTTTAAGGCAATAAAAATATCAGGAAAAATTCCAAGAAAATTCTCATAAATACTTTGAGACATTTTGAAGTCAAATAAAATATTTTTATCCAAACTTTATATGAACTTTATCATTATTTTAATACTTTTCAATAAAAGGCCAAAAACAAATATATTTAATAAATTCCAAAAAATCCAAATAAATTAGAAAAATCACAATATAAATATATATATAGAAAGCCGAAATGGGGCACCATGGTGCCTGGGCACCATAATTTCAAATGCGCGAATTATAACCATATTCGAGTATGTTTTTCGAAAATTTCGGTTTTAGGGTATATACCCATCTATAACAATTCAAATGAAATGCATACCTTTGAAAAAAAATACTCGAATTCAAAGATTTTGAGTAACTTTGGATCACATGCTTTACTGGTTTATATATAAAACCAGCACATACCTACAACCAAATTATCATAAAAAGGGAAACTGTAGTTAAAATAGGTGTATATATATATACACCTATTTTAGAGGACTTCCCAAAAAGCCAAGCCATGTTCTTTCATCCATGTTCCAAGACGTTAGGCCTTAGATAATTTTTGTTTTCTGAAAGTAAGATCTTGTTTGGCTGAGCCATAATCCTGACTTACTCATGTGGATCTCGTCAAAGAATAAGGCTGTGTTTGGCATAGCTCCAGCTCCACCAAATCTATGGATCTAGTGGAGCTGGGTATTTCAAGCTCTATCAGATCCGTGGAGTTAGAGTTATGAGTACATAAGAGTGTTTAAATGGGTCATCTTGTTTATATTTTAAACTAAAAATATAAACTTAATTTATTTTATTTTAACCTACAAATTTTAGATTTGAAGTAGAGCTGTGATCTAGAACTCTACCCAACGTAACCGAAGTCTCTCAAGCCAGGCCTAAGTCAGCGAACAATCTAGGCCACAAATGTTAAACTTTTGCGATTCTACTCGTATAACGACACGTACAACATCACCAGCCACATGAAAACATAACTCGTATATAACCTTTAACGCTGACAATTCATAAGCCATCACTTAGATCACACACAAAAACCGGTACGCCACACAATCATGCCCTCGAGAAGAAAAGCAGACACCGAAACAGAAACCGACTGCACAACAAATAATCCGTAGCAGCAGCGGGTATAGCCACTGTTTGGTGCCGCAGACCAGATTAACACAACGTTTCCTTTGGAGTAGGTGAGAATGAGCCTGTCTGCCTTAGCTGCAGGGCAAAGCAAATTTGCTACTGCTATATGATTTGGCTGCTTGCATTGCACCCCGGTTTCTACCTTTGATTCCTGCTGTCTGATGTATCATCGATGGGCATGCTGAAGGAGCAGCAGGTTTTCTTAACCAATAACCGCATTTGTCGCCATTCACATACGCAATCTGAAAACGAGAGGGGGGAAATAATTCTCTTCCTCCTATCATTGGTGCTGGGAAGGTTGTTTCTATACTGTATAGACAGTAAAATTTTATAATCTAATTTTACCCCATTCTCGCATAAAGAAATATCTGAACTGAACACATGTCATCAGTCTTGTATTGTGGCTACCTGCTCAAGGTTATAGACCAAACCATAGTTGTATTTGGACCTACCTTATCTATAGAAGGTGTGTTGGAACAGTACTATTTGTTTTTCTGACAACTAGCAGTAGCATCCCGTAGACTGTCTTCAGTTGTTGTACAGAGATGCTCATGAGTCCCATCGAAAATTTTCTGCAATCTCAGATTCCTGTATAATATGGTCGGAGAAGCATATGCCAGGAGTAAGTCCTTGTCCGACAAAACTACACTTAGTAAACACAAGTTAGTTCCTTCATTTTTGAGTTGAAAAATGAGAAAATCCCGATAGTGCGTACTAACGATGAATTTATTTCGAAAATAAGCTATGACGATAATTGAAGATAGAATAGTGATGCGGTTTACATGTGTTACCGAAATTACGCAAAGATGTGACCGAACCGGTAGGAGATGTTGATGGAGATTAGCAGGCGATGTAGTTGAAGCCAATCGTTAGTGAGAAAACCAGTGAGCAGTCGCGTCAAGACGCTTCCCAAAAAAACGTGATTCGCCCTCTCCTGGTGCAGGATCTTAAGGACGGACGTTTCGGAGACCTGCTCTCCCAACAGTCAGTGCACGTCGGCGAAGGGACGGGGAAGAAGGATGCAACACAGTACTGAAAGAAGACAAAATGTTCGAGACGTAGATAGATCTGATCTCTGTTTTGCGTATATAACAGAGAGAAAATCGTGGAACACGTACGAGTCGGTTACGGATTTGTACGAGCAGTTAATTCTACGTAAATTCTGCTCTACGATACGAGTCGGTTACAGATTTGTATGCGCAGTTAATTCCATGTTCACATAACTGTGTTGACCACTTAGTCCCACGCTGTAAAAACTGCAAAAGAGAACTGCGTGTACGCAAGGCGAGCGCGCGCACGTATTCTCATCTTCTCATGCTCTAGCATGGTTGAGAGAATCACCCCTTATAAAAAGGTCTCCATCTAACTCCACTAGCAATGTGATACTATTCTCTTTTCATCTCTCTTCTATCTAATAGGTCTTTGGGATTCCTCGAGAATTATTTGTGAACTAACGAGCCTAGCCCAAATAATTCCAACATCAACTACTGTAATTCTGTTTCATGTTATCACAAGCCAATGATCAAAACCCTTTTTCCGAATAATATCCTGGAAATATATTACCAGTTCTGTTATAAGCATTCTAAACCAACTTATTTTATTAGTGAAATCTCTTGGTCTCCCCTAAGAAAAGATCACAACTGTAGCATCAGTGCCTTACATCAAACATTAATTTCTAACATAAACTGAAATCACACCCCACCAGATGATGCACTCAGAAAGGAAAAGCAGACACTGAAACTGACTGCACAACAAATCCGTAGCTGCAGGCAGGTAGCTACCTTCTGGTGCCACAGACCCAAATTAGCACTTTTTCTTTTTGCAATCAATCGACCCTCTTCCTGAATCGAATGGCCAAACAAAATTTATCAGAATCATACGGAGGATCGATCACGACGGGTAACGCTGAATGAGGCATTTCTGCCTTTATTAGGTGAGAGGTTTAAGCATCAGCATTCAGGAGAAATTATATAATGTGCACTTTGAGTTGTTGTTAGTGCAATCCTGGAGTCATGCCGTCACCTGAGCAGGGATATAAATTCCGCCGAAATTTCATATTTTTGATCACCATGAAATCCAAGCTACCAGCCGAATAAAAAACATGATTTTTTTCAAATTACTATAGTAACCACCGAAATTTCATTTTTCAGCTTTTAGGGCCGGATTTGGTCCAATAACCCTTAAGAAAATCATTTTCTATGAAAATTTGTTGAAAAACTGAATTTTTGAGATATTTTAAAATTTTGGCAGAAACATTGTCAGATATTTGTAAAATTTTACAGTCTTGATAATGATCTGAAAATTTTATGGTACTATTTTTAGTAGTGTAGGATCATATATAAAAAGTTTGAAAATAATTGAATTTCATTTGTTATCTTTAAAAAAATCAAAAACAGAATGAAAATAATTGGGATAGTAACTTTGTCAGAATTTTATAAAATCTCTCAAGTGTGATCATGATCTAAAATTTTTATGAGAGATTAAGAATTAGCTCAGTACCATTCTATAAAATTTTCAAAAAAATTAATTTTTTTTGTTTCATCAATCAAATCTATGTAAGCGTTGAACTTCATTTGTTATATTATATTTCAAAAATCAAAAAGAGACAGAACATAAATGGTACTGTGCCTTGTAAGAATTTTATAAATTCATTGGAATATGATCATGATTCAAAGATTTTTATGAGATCTTAGCATTTCCTTATCACCCTTCTGTAAAATTTTCAAAAAATATAAGCCTTTTTTGATTGCAAAAGCAAATCTATGTATTGATTATCAGGCTTTTATCAGGATGTAGCATTGTCAGAATTTTTAAAAATTCTTTAAGCATGATCATCATCTAAAACATTTATAGAAACATTAATGTTACATCAGGACCATTAAAAAAAATTAAAATTTTCTAATGTTGTTTGAACCATTTTTCATTTTGTTCAAGTTTGCTGGTAAGCCTTTTAACAGGGCAGTAGCACTTTTCAAAATTTTAAAAATTTATGAAGTTTGATAATCATCTAAAAATTTTATGAGAATATTAGTGATGCATCATAACCATGCACAAAAAAATTCAAAATTTTCTAACGTGGTTTGAACCATTTTTCATTCGGTTCAAACTTGTCGGTCAGTATTTTATCATGACAGTAGCAATGTTCGAATTTTTAAAAGTACTTCAGACTTGATAATCATCTGAAATTTTTATGGGAACATCATTGATGTGTTAGGAACCTCCACAAAAAATTTAAAAAAAATCGACATCGTTTGAACCATTTTCTGTTCAGTTGAAATTTGTCGAAATTTCAGACATTTCACCTGAAATTTGGTCCAAAAAATTCGGATTTGAAATTTGCTTTTAAAATTTTGTCCGAAATAACGAGATTTCACCAAAAATTTGGATTTCGGAGGGAAGCGAAATTTAAACCGAAAACGAAATTTGAATCCTTGCACCTGAGTTGATTCTGCAGCCCTCAAAGGTGCTGAAACTAAGTATGCAGATGGCCAATAATTCTTGATGCTGCCGGCTGAATGTGTATCTCATATCATATCTATCTCTGGTGCTTGTTTCCTACGAGATTGTCTGCACCGGCATTGTTTGCTAAATACTACTCTCTCCATTCATTTTTATAAGACGTATTTTGACTTTGTACAAAGATTAAGGTTGTGTTGATATTGAGAAAGGTACGAGAGAAAATGACTTAGATGCCCTTACTTAATTGTCTTGAAAGATGAAAGATATACTTTATGTGAGTGGTAATGAATAAATGCATATGGTTGAGAGAGAATAAATAGGTGTATAGAAGGAAAAGGCTCATTAAATCTACATGTAAACTTTATATTTGTGAACAAGAAAAATAAGCATTATAAAAGTGAATGGCAGGAGTAATTGGTTGGGCCTTGAAAAGGCTCAGATCAGAGTGGACAGGTTCTGGCAAATGTAGCGACTATATATGCGGTTACATAACGGCCTGTAGGTGATGTAGATCATGGAAGAGATTGCATGCAGAAGTTACCAGTATCTCAAATCGTTTGTTAGTTCAAAGTTGTTGGTACGTGAACTGTTTCAATTTTATAGCCTATTTGAAACCCAACAATTTCACATTAAACAATTCAATTTCTATAGAAATCTTTAAAAATTCTCGTGTTCCAAAGTAGATTTTTAGAGGAAGAGCATCTATGTTTTGGCAGCTATGGCATGGAGACTTGTATGGCAAAAAAACAGAAGGATGGACACAATATGAACGGCGTCTAGCTAACATCCAAAAAACAGGGTGGCTGCTAACAACGATGGATCCATGGTATCTTGCTTAGGATGCAAATCTTGCACCTTTTTTTTTTTGAGGATAGAATCTTGCACATTTGGGCTCCCAGCATCGCTCCATAAAACTTATTAGCTTGACCTTATTTGCACTAGCTTCTTCTGCTACCAAATATTCAAGAAAGTACGTCGATCTAATCATGCAATCAAGCCATTTTGGATTGCGTGCGCTCGCTTTAGTTAGGTGACTAAAAAATAAAGCCACACAAGAAATTGCCAAGTTGCAAAACTTTTGTTTCTAAGATTGACACATGATATCAACTTCGATCCGACGACAGACTAAATGGTTATGCGATCTGATCCAAGCATCGTAATTCACAGGGCTATGCTCGCCCAGAAAATACAGATATTAATTTCACCTTGTAATAAACTACAGATTTAAACGGACAAAACACTTTTATCAAGAACGCTGTGCCACCGACTACATGCCACAACCGAAGTATGGCCAAGATACACCAATACTCCATATATTAAGAGTGGAAGGATTCGCCGCTCCTCGCGCCGTCCGCATCAACGCCTGCGCGACGTGGCCGCGCCATGGAGCTCCGCGTCGCCCGGATGCACAGTGAAGCGGTCGGCCGTGCGTACGGCACTCAGCGCGTGCGCCCACGTCGCCCGCGTGGCTCTGCCGTTAATCAGGCTTATATATTTGAACGCAGTTGTTTCGCAAAAGCGTTCGCGCGACGCGGCGGTAAGGCGCCTCGCACTCGCGCCGTCGGTCGCGGGTTCGACTCCCGCTTCGGCGCGCTCGCGTTTTTTTTCAGCGCGACGCGTGGCTCGGGCGCACGTGTTTCCCGCGCGAAGAGTGGCTCGGGCGCGACGCGTGCCGCTCGTTTTTTTGCGAAAAAACACTCGTAAGTTTCAAAAATTATATGTAGGTCCTTTTTTGCGTGGGAAATCCGTTTTGTTTTGCAGAAAGGGACCCGAGCTTCTATTTTTTTGCAGAAAGGACTCCAAAAAAATTCTAAGATTACAGGATAGTCCCTCGTTTTTTCTCTCGAAAAAACGCTCGTAAGTTTAAAAAATTACATGCAGGTCCTTTTTTGCATGGGAAATCCGTTTTGTTTGCAGAAAGGGACCCGAACTTCTATTTTTTTTTGCAGAAAGGACTCCAAAAAAATTCTAAGATTACATTATAGTCCGTCTTTTTCCGAAAATTCCTAAACTTACATATTCGTCCCATTTTGACTCCAAAAAATTCCTAAGGTTACAGGATAGTCCGTCTTTTTCTGAAAATTCCTAAACTTACATATTTATCCCATTTTTTTTCTATAAATCTCCTGAAAACAGTAAACATCTAGATACCTTTCTTCGCGTACGAACCCGAATTTCACGTTACGACTGGCGCGTTGCGGCGCGGCGTGCGCCGCGCCCATGTGTCTAGTAATTAGGACAGGCAGCAACTACGTACGTACATACGGGAACAATGTTAAAAACAACTCTTTCCTCTCTCTTTCTAAAATAAAAAAGAAAGGAAGAAACATTTTCTTCTATAACCAAATTAAAATTTCCATTATACCCTTGATCACATCCTAACAAAAAAAGGTCAACCGAATGGAAATAGCCCCAATGGTTTCTTTTTTTCATTTTACCTATGCAAGAAACTAGGCTCGTAAGTTCTAGGTCCATGTGAGCTTTCTTTAACATTTTTGCTTGTAAGGATGATTTATATAGATTTTAATGTCGTCCTTGGAAACGTAGATATAATACAGTTATATGTTTACATTTTGAGATGTTCTACTGTGCTTGAAAGGCATCTCAAGTAGTAGCATTAAAAAAATATCTGCCATAGATTTGGCAAAAGGTACTTTAGGGATGAAGTTTGTGTAAAAATATGTAACATTGCTTTTTTGGATGATTAGCTGAATGCCTCAGCTTCGCCTCTCTGTTGATCAACCTTCGACAAAGCTGGTGCTACACTTTTAATGACGTGCTCAGTCTACACTTTTGCCCTCGGCTCCACCATTGAGCCCTCTCAAGTTTCGTCGTGACTCACGTTGCAATCACTACTAATAAAAAAAAAAAAGATCATCACAAATACTTCAAAAACATTACCGCGAACAGTTTTTGTGTTGAAAAAATACGCAATATTTTTATTTCAGATTTTATATAACAAAAGACTAGAGATGCATAAAACAACAGGTAACACATTGTTCTTCACGAATATGCGATTTATCACACGAACGACTTACTATCGGGCTTGCTGAAGAATAGGAAGCAGTGCAGCGCAGACACAGTCGTGAAAGTCGTCGACGTCGAGGATGACGCAGAGTGGTCACGCTGATGCGCTGCCCAGAAACCTTATTGCCGCCCCGTGCAGGTTAACTCTGCGGCAAAGGCTCGGAGATACTGCTCACCCTCCTTCACGGTGCACGCCGAGGAGGAAAGCCGACGAGGTTCAATAGCTCAACACAACAGTATAGTAATTCAGAGATGAGGAGGAAGAATAGAGGAGGAATTCAGTATTGTTGTCCTAGACGTCTCTAGGAGTTTATATACATACACACCAGTAACTGACCACATTATGTCAGTTAAATGTGGCAGTTACTAGTAACTGACAGCTTAATGTCAATTAACTCACTAGTAACTCACGGTGTTTATGACAGTTACACTGAATTGAAAGAGATATTTAAATCACATTTAAACAAATTTGATGGAGAGATAATCGCAAAGTTCAGCAAAACAAAAGGTGACTTCGAAGTGCCAGGCGGGGTCGTAAGTCACAAGTCACGCGAATTTTCACGCGAAAATACGCGAACGCGCGCGCGTGTTTAGCCACTGTACACCCTATGCCATTCTCATGTCAAGTGTCATTATTCAAGAAGTGGCAAAACTCTACCTTTTAAGTTGCCTTTCCTCCACTTGGCTAGGCAATATGGTACTAAACCATGCATGTTTTGAAATTAAAGGAAATGGGCCACCAATGGGCCAATTTCTAACATTTTGAACCGTCTGTAATTATGTGTCTATAATAATATAGTGCAACCGTCTGTGAAACGCCTATCACAGTTAGTTATTGATACAAACCATCTGTGATAGCTTATTTTTACAGACGGTTCTCAGTCACAGATGATTTGTATCAAGAACTATCCGTGATAGTCTATTATCATTCCAGTGGAATGATTTACAGGTATAGTAGAAAGTTAAGTATCTCATCGTATTTGTGAGAACAAATATTGATGGATTCCAAGACAAATCTAATTCCATCCACAGTTCATCTTGAAAGTTGTTATGATCTGATTTATCTACCACTTCATCCTCATCCCCGAATGATAATACCATAGACAGTCTATTTTCACTCTGATCTTATACAGGAATAGGTCATTTTAATGGTTCTCTATTTTGTCAAATATAGAGTTGATTAAGTGATCGTATATGTGTTGGTCTGCTCGTATATGTATTGGTTCATATAATTAATTAGCTAAAGTGGATAATTAATGACACAAAATTGCTTCAAAGCTATGGTACATCGGCAGGTCTTGCTGCAACCTAGCAACGCAGTAGAATGCTTTCGCGCTCAAGGGACGAGACTATTTTTGTAATTACGTTCGGAAAGGGTCAGACTAGAAAAAAGTTATAAGAGGCTTAAAAAAGTGACAGAGGCTTAAAAAAGTGATAGATTCAAAAATGAACTATAATTCCTTAAAAAAAGAACTATACTTAAATTCAGATTATACGCACAGCCTAACTATAAGGGCTTCTTTAAGTAACGTAAAAGATCACAAGAAGTAAACGATAGATGTGGATTTGCACTTAGAGGAACTATACACCTGCACGAGCATAAAGGCTTATACACAGCTCGAACCGCAGGGCACGTCCATGACAGCTTAAAACACATTCTAGACACAATCACAAGTAGCAATATCAATCATCCATCGGTTGATCAACAGATCAGCAGCAGCAACAACATGCCACAAACCGCGGTGCGGAGGAGATCATACCACAAGCCTCCAACGACAAGGACGGGCAGCAGCAAAACGCATACGGGGACAACCAAACCAGTCAACAACCTTTTCCAAAGTACAAGTTTCCAATTTTGCCCATCGATTTGGGGCCGAGGGAAAGTCAACCGGACGGGAAGTTTTCACTGTTCTAGCTTTCTAATTGTTTTTTTTTTCAGAACTAGTATCTGTGCGAATATTTTTTACAAATTTAACCTCTAGACCTGTATATTCCGTGCACGGAGAGCGTGAAATTATCATGGCGTAACATGTGGCGAAATTCCGTGCACGTGGAGCGCGATTTTCCGATATACCGCGATACCCATGCGCAGGAAATCGTCACCGCGACATATGTCGGCGGCCGCAGCATGCAGGCGACACACCGCGGACAAGGGGCGCAAGAAATCAGTTTTCGCTAAGCGGGAGCGCGGTTTTCCACTTTTCCGCGCTTGGGGGGCGAGGTAATTGCTTTTACCGCGCGCGGTACGGTGGTATGTGCGGTAATTGCGGGGAACAATGTTGCGCACGGTTACGAATGCTGCACTCCCCGTGAGCGGAAATCAAATGTTGCGCTCCCCATGCGTGGCATATGTGGACCCGGAGGCTAGATTTGCAAAAAAAAAATCGCATGAAGGCTAATTTTGTAAAAAAAAAATTAGAGAGCTAGAATAGTGAGCATTTCTTGGATGGGTCCTCACTTGCAAGAGGTCCAAACCCGCAACGGGTGATGTACCAAACCCGAATAATCTATGATTATCCTTGTTAATTTTTTGGTGAGGATACATCCACATGCTGTCATATGGCTAATGACCGTTCACTTTCCCTTATCATTTTTTCCCTTCATAATCCTTCCTTCTTTAATAAAAAAAACTTCATTTAAAAAAAATTTGGTTTGAAATTTTTTATTTAAAATATTTAATAAAAAATTTCAATTAAAAACGTCTGGTTTGAAATTTTTGGTTTAAAAACTTCTAATTCAAAAACTTTAGAAAATGGTTAAAAATTACTTTCTATTTAAAAATATAGGGAAAATTTAGAAAAATAACTTTTTTAAGGGCTTGTTTGTTTTTAGTGTGGATTCTGACTCCAAAAGCTGAATAAAAAACAAACAGGTCGTTTTTTAGAATCGATTCTCATAATCCAGCCCACTCATATACACTAGAATCCACAATCCACTTTATATGTGATTCTGTGGATTATGAGAAATACAAATATAAGAATGCCATTAAAAGTTCCAAATAATTACCTATCAAATACCATCCTAGAATCAGCTTCTCTACCACCACAATTCAGAATCAGCTTTTGGAGGATCTACAACAAAAACAAATAAGCCCAATGGCGGACTCAGGACATAAATTTAGGGAGTGCTAAACCGACTTCCAAGTTCTAATCTTCTGACCAGCTTTTATAGCGACAACGTGGTGGCACCCTACGGTAAAAAGAGGATGCTAAGGGATACCTATAGTGTGATCAGAAGTATGAATGCTCTAGCCCTCTGACCGCCTGATCGTCCGCCCCTAAGTTAGAGAGTAAACAAACGGGGGAGGAGAGAGGAAAAGGGTATATCGAAGTATTGTGACCAAAGAGACTATGAGAGGAAAAAAAGTGAGCAAAGAAAATACGGGAGATAACTGATAACATGTGTCACACGGGGAGGACGTGCTCAACGACATCGGTGAGGAGGCACCAGATCATGAATTAGCAATTCCGACTAACCAACTCATCGTGTTCGAAAAGTCGCATACTCGCATTGCCTTCGGCGACCAGCTCGCTAGCTAGCTAGCTAGGTGCCTAGGCCGGCTGCCTCCTCCTCTGATCTCGCCGGAGATGGCCGCCTCGCCGCCACCGTCGGAGCAAAGTGCCAAGGAGGAAGAGCCGCGGTTGCATGGCGTCGTCACGATTGCCCTCCCGGACACCGACGGGGTGCCCAAGGGCAAGGCGGTCGCCGCAGCCTTCGCGTGCTACCCCAGCGACGAGGGGGCACTCGCCGCGGACGACGCGGCGTGGAGGCGGTCGCGGCGGGCGCGCTCGCTGCAGCGGGCGGCGGAGGCGCTGCTGGTGCTCGCGGCGCTCGCGGTGGCGGGGCACTACTGCCTGTACCCGGCGGACGTGGCCGTGCGGTTCTTGGGGGAGGGGTGGATGTGGAGAGAAGGTCAGGGCACGTCGTTCTTGCTGCCGCTGTACCGGAAGGCGGGCGGGCGGTCCGGTGACGTCAAGACGGGAGCCGACGACGGCGCGGGCGCGGGGGAGAATTCGACGGTCGTTCTTCCGGTCAGGGGCAATGTGTTCCCGGACGGGTGCGTGCAGCTGGTGCAAGAATTCGATTCCGTTTTGCGAAACCGTACAATTTTGCTCCTGCTTTTTAATTAGATTCTACAGGAAGTAGGTTTCTTGGGTTGGTTATGTGGGGAAAGGTGGGCGTGCTTTTGATGATCGAATGCGCATTGGTTCTTGGGGTTTCTCGGTTCTGAATTTTTTGGATGGCTTTGAGTTTGATTAACTTTGTCAGTTTAAACTGCATGGTTTAAAAACTCTTTGGAGTTTCACGGAGTAGTTGATATTTTGATTTCGGCATGTTTGTAACGCAGGAGTTTCACAAGAATAAGTTGAATTCCTACAGGAATTTAGAAAAAAAATGCCGCTTTGCTAACGGGGAGTTTTATTATTTATATGCGATGTTTCAGTTTTGTCGTTTCAGACTCGGACTTGCATGTTTCACCGTCATATTGAATTGCATGTCTTTCAAATCCCAGAGGCTAAACTCTAGAAATAGTCTGTGTTTAGATATAGGCTTCCGGTTAGTACAAGTTAAAGAAGCAAGACATACTGTGCCGGCTCGTAAGTCAACATTTGATTTTTAGATTACTCTTTTTTTTATATATGTTTAATCTTTGAAAAGTCCTGTTCTTTGCTGTTGCTACTTTTCAGAATGCAGTGAATTCTAAATACTAACATGGCATTGTTATCCTTCTGGTTGTTCCCTTAATATGCAGGCAGTATTACACCTCTCTATATATCGGCAGTTCTCCAAGACCTTATTTTCTTGATATTGATACCGGGAGCGACTTGACATGGATCCAGTGTGATGCACCATGCACAAACTGCGCAAAAGTATGCACCATTTTCAATTATATATGCCTTTTAGCCGTCAAAATAATTACATGCCTTTTTCTCTTTTTTTTTTCATTTGGAGAACTCATCTTCATTACAGTTCATTACTGTGGACATATTAGTTTCGGTGTTTCATGATGAGCCTAATTATCTCAACTTCATTGTTTTGCTGTAATAAACATTTAATCTTGTTACAGGGACCTCATCCTTTATACAAGCCTGCAAAAGGGAAGATAATCCCCCCCAGGGATTCATTTTGTCAAGAATTGCAAGGCAACCAAAATAACTGCGACACTTGCAAACAATGCGACTATGAGATCGCATATGCAGATCGAAGCTCCTCTACGGGTGTCCTTGCAAGGGATAACATGCAACTTATCACTGCAGATGGTGAAAGGGAAAATTTAGACTTTGTATTTGGGTACGTCTCACTTTTCAATATTCCCTGGCATGTGCAAAGATGGATGCTGTTGGATGTACAGTAATGAACTGCCATTTGTGTACCATACGTAGGTGTGCATATGATCAGCAAGGAAAGCTTCTGGCCTCACAAGCAGATACTGATGGGGTCCTTGGCCTTAGCAATGCGGCTATAAGCCTTCCTACTCAGCTAGCCAACCAAGGAATTATTTCCAATGTTTTTGGTCATTGTATCACCACAGATCCCAGGAATGGTGGTTATATGTTTCTTGGTGATGATTACATTCCCAGATGGGGAATGACATGGGTTCCTGTCCGAAATGGTCCAGAGTAAGTCCTCTCCGTTTATTTATGAAAGGTTGATTTCATATATGGCCATCAGTTTTCCTTTGGATACCCATGTATCATTTTTGGCGGATACGACATGCTCTGTTTGCAACAAATCTTCTAAAATCTTAACCAATTCCAGTCACACAAGACTAACTGCAAAGTAAAAATTTGTCCAACTGCTCTTGAACGATTCTCTAATCTTTCTAGTATCGCACGGATGCTACAAATAAAGTGAATTTTCTTACACTAGCCATAGCATTCATTCAATACCATCACAATTCAAGAAATTCCATGAAACTGCTGCGCATCTTAGCGCTCTTCTAACATCACAGAATATTTTGTTATAAAAGATGGCGAGCAAGATTTTTATTTTCAATTGCCTGAGCAAACTAGAGTAAATTCGTGTACAATACATGGAACTCTGCTCTTATGACATAGATTTCCCTTGACCATGCAATAATATTGTGCTTTTATGCTCCCCTATATGAATTTTCACTTCCGTCAAGTTAGAAGCATACATGCTGCAACTTTGCCTTTTGTGTACTGTCAGGAAGATGTACATCACAGAAGTCCAGAAAGTAAAATACGGAGATCAGGAGCTTAGTGTGCGAGGGCAGGCAGGGAAATTGACTCAAGTGATCTTTGATAGTGGGAGCTCATATACATATTTCCCACAGGAAGCATACACAAACCTGATTGCTTCGGTGAGTGTTTGTATTAACTCTCCTGCAAATGAAACAAGTTCAGTTCCATGTTATACTGATTGTTTTCTTCTAACTTAACAGCTTGAAGATGTCTCCCAGAGTTTTGTACAAGATGACTCAGATCAAACACTACCTTTCTGCATGAAACCCAATTTTCCAGTGAGGTAATGTGAAGGAAATCTGTTAATACTTAATAGATCGTTTGTTTCGCGATCATCAGATAGGATGTAAAATTAACAAACCCCCATTTCCGTATAAATAATCCTCTGTTCTTTTCTTGAATGGCATTGTGCATTTTCAGGTCTGTGGATGATGTGAAACAGTTGTTCAAACCTTTGCGTCTGCAATTCAGGAAAAGATTGTTTGTCATCCCAAGAACATTCACCATTCCTCCTGAAAACTACTTGGTCATCAGTGTAAGCTTGCATGCATGCTTTATTAGCTTATGTCACCCTGTCAGGTCTTCAATTAACATCTATGACCTCATTTCCTCTTTGGAGTTCATCATCAAGATTTTCCTGGGATTCATTTTTAGGATAAGGGCAATGTCTGCCTAGGGGTGCTTGATGGATCAGAGATTGATCACAGTTCAACAATAATAATCGGAGGTATCCATTGGTCATTTGCTGGGCACATTTCCATTGTCTCATTCACTATCCCTGCCAAACTTATCTTTCCCTCCTTGTTTCTTGCAGATGTTTCTCTTCGTGGGAAGTTAGTTGTGTATGACAATGATGAGAATCAGATCGGATGGATTCAGTCAGACTGCGCTAAGCCACAGAAACAAAGTGAAGTTCCTTTCTTCCTTTGAATAGCAGTGCAAGATCAACTTCTGTAAATGTTACGCGCCGATCACCACAAGCTTGCCTGACAACGCTTATCTTTTGGATGCGCAATTCCGCGTCTGAAGCTGCAATAAGCATACGAATTAATGTAATTAAACAGAGGATAGGAAAAACGAAAGGTGAATATACATAGCCAGTATGCTGTACTTTGTAATTTTGCTCTGCTGTATATATATACCAAAGAAGCAGAATTCTGTATACCTATATTGTAGAGTATATCTCATCCACTTGTCAGACTTAAGTGGTGAAGCATATCAATGAAAAATGAACAGCAATTATGTCATTTCTGATTGATTTTTTTTCAATTTCTGTAAAAAAAAGAAGAAGGATTTTTGGTTGATGGAATACTGTGAGGACTAGAGTTCATAGCTTAATTCAATCAAGATAAGTCGCATTTCCAAACAAACCACACCAGTACACCAAAAGCAACACTACAACTCTTGAGGAAAGTACAACAAAGCACAGCAATACATTGAAAGCAAGATCACAACTTCGAGCAAAGTACAACAAAAGCATGATGACGACTTATGAGCAAACTACAACACTGCAACTTTTCCATCAAGTCAAGAAGCATCCCTATTGCGCAAAATATAAAGTGAGCAGCCCAGAAAGCTACCAACTAGTCAGAACTAACACACTATTCATATCCTCATAGGATGCTTAAACAAAATACAGGAGATACTTCGATCAAAAATTTTACAATTGTGGATCACTTAAGTGGCAGCAAACAGGAGCTCCATTAGCTATACAGCCAACGACCTTCTTCTCATTGCATATACACACGTTTAGTATTATACACATTTCGTGGTCAATAATTTTTAAACCAAACTGTATGATAAAAGAGAACAAGGTTTCAGATGAGGAACCTTACAGAATCATCGTCAATGTCAACTCTTCAGTCCTAGACATTTGCATATTTTACCCAGAAACCCGCCATCATCACCTGTGCTAGCTGCAACAGGCTCCTCCACAGGCTCTTTGAAGTTAGCCTTCTCGCTCAGCTCTTCAAATGCATTAACAACATTCTGTAACCGGGCAACAAACTCAATTAGAAGCGAGGCAAATGTGGCCAAGGACAAAGCACTTGCACTTTCATATGTTTTGGACTCCTCATCTTCAAGTGGCAAGTTTGGATGGAATGATCTTCGAGCAGGCCAGGACAGTAGCGGTTTGAAACTGTCTACAGTTGACGCTGAATCATATCTGCTCAGAAATGAATTAGCAACAAAGCTCTTAGAATGGTATGCTGAAGTTTGATCAACAATGGTAGGTTCCATCACTTCATTCTTGTTTTCTTTTTCCACAACGCCAGTGCCATGCAGGACTTCTTTGATTCCTTCAGCTTGCATGCTAGTGTCCCATCTTTCAGTATTCACCAGAAGATATGACTTCTCATCAATCTTTTTTTGCAACTCTTCAGCAGCCAAGTGAACTACCGATAGAATATCTGAAGAGCTCAACTTGGTCATTGTCTTAACTTTGTTTCCAAGCTCACACAAAACTTTAGCACCTTCTTTGCCCACTCTATGAATTTCTGCACCAAAAACTTTTCTGCTTTCTGGTGGTGCCTAAAATCAAATATACAGTTTTTTTAGAAAAAATGAATGCAGAATTTCAACACGTTGTCATTGAAACAATATGAGCAAACCTGAATTTCTGAAAGAATGCAACCATGCAATGCCATGACTGCGAAGGAACAATGCCTCAATGCTCCACTAACTTTAGTGAAACTCTTCCATGGATAGTTCATCATTTTGTAAGGGCCATGGGGTGGCTCCCATATAGCAAAACCTAACTGCAAACACATATGAAAGCACCAAATCAAAATTGACCAAAACAAAATCTTAATAAATTTAGAGCAAGCTCAAACCAGGGTTTCCTCTTGTGATGATGCCTCAACAGCTGCCCTGTACCCACTGTATAAAGGATCATCAGAAGCTTGATATACAAGTATTTTTGAAGGAATCCTTTCATATTCCATGCATTTCAGATATCCATCAACACAGCCTAGAGTGAATAGCCAAAAAAAAAAAACGGAATCAAGCATACGAGGATTTGATATCATTAGTTTGGCAAGAAAGGCATAAATAATCGGATGTATATATACTCTATAGCCATTGCAATGATACCGCAAATAATAGTTTCTACTTTTTCTAGCAGCACAAAGTCAAATATCGCAACAAGGCAAATACTATGATTCTAAGAGTGGATTTTTTAAGGGGGTGGAGGGTTATACCTTCCAAGGATTTCGCAACACCAGTGAAATTCTTTGCAACCAAATTGTGCAAATCCTCTCCAGCCCAGATTGGGTAAATACCTATGTTGATTCCTAGACTGACAGCAGCACCAACAGCAATCAATACAAATCTACTTACAGCCGTATCAGTAAATTTCCCTGTGTTGTACCCAGAGACCATGACATAACAGAATGTCAACAAGAATACGCGAAATCCATACTCATACGCCTTCATCTTTGGATGCAGCTTTGTCAAGGTTGTGCAAAAAGCTAACAATAAAAAAACATAAAAGCAAAAGACTACAAGTTAGATATACTCATAGGCCAAAACAATATAACATGCACCAGGAAATGATCTCAGCATGCCCCAAGCCTCACCAACAATAAAGGTGCTCATAATAAGAATCACTTCCTCCAATTTTCCCAGGTGTTTGGATAATTCAGCAACTGCTAAAGCAAGCCCTCCTGCAGTAAGTGTTCCCAATCCCCTATTAAAACCTTTGCTTAATGTTGCACCTACATGAACACTGAACAAAATTAATGAAGGACAATAAATAAGTTTTGCAGGTGTACACACCGTGTAATTTAACATTTTATGAATAAACAGCGGTTTACTTAAGTGAAAGCTAGGTATGGAAAATAGTACATATCTTTATGTTTGATACTTTCTGCATCACAATGGTATCATACAGAGCAGCAAAATTACAAAATAAAAAAAAGAAGAAAAAAAAAGGAGCGGTTGCTAGATAAGAACTGCAGGTAACCAACAGCACCTTCGATCAATGTTAGCTTTTCTTCGAAAACAACATTTACATCCTAAGTCAATATGTCTCTGTGTTGTGTTTGTTTGTGTGTCTACTGTCTCATCTGAGGTTTTCAACTGGTCCTAAAATAAAGGGGCCCCAACTAAAATCTCCAGCAATAAATTTAGTTGTACTTTCCAGCACTCATAGATTGATGACATTTCGAAAAAGCAACTGGCTCAAATTATAAGATGTAGTGGTCCTAAACCACTTTAAATATGGATATAAAGTTCTAAATATCCCAGCGCACGCATACTTAAAAAGTAGGAATATGCAAGTGAACAATGTAAACTATACAAACACCAGTATCTTAATCTATCTACAGACTACCACTTGGTCTTCTCCAAATTCCATAACTCGGTCGCACGTTCTCGTTACAACAGCCTAATAACGGAAGGTCAACAGATGAACCTAATGGACGACCAGTTCACCCTTTTCCCTTGCAATAGAATATCTCATTCTCAATGCTTTCCCTCTGCACGCTGCTCACGACAGACTTAATACTGCTAGCATCATCGCCAACAAAGAGCCTAGTAGCCTATCATCATAGCACTCTAAGCTGCCAGATTCGCGTGTTCTTCACTGCAACAGCAACTGCTGATACGCAAATCAGATCAGAATGGCACGGATATGTTTACCCCCAATTAACCTGTCCATGCTCCACGTACTGATGCATCGGGACATAGGAAAATGGAAGAGGGGATCTTTATCAAGGCACGCAGAAGGTTCAAGAAAGCGAAGAACTTTACCCCGAATCCTCGAGCCAAGAATACTACAGTAAAAATGGTTAAAAAGCTGACAGCTTTACCACCGGAACTCAAAGAAGCAGAGCGGATTGGTACGCACCGATGCTGAACTCGAAGACGACGACGACAGTGAGGATGGCCCAGACGGAGTGGCTGACAATGTCGCGGGGCTCGCGGAGGAAGACGAGAAGCGAGATGAGCGCGAGCGCAAGCCCGACCTTGGCCGCGAACACGGCCTTCCGAGGGTCGGCCAGCGCGAACGCCCACATCTCCGCCGCCGCCGCGCCCAGAGCCTCCCACCCCCGAACTACAGCCGCGCCGGCGCGCCGGAGAAGCCCGTCGCCCTCCCCCTCGCCGCCCTGGGCGCCCGGCAGGCCCCACGCCGACGAGAGCAGCGGGACGTCCCGCACCCCCCGCTGGTCCTCCAGCGTCGACCACAGCGACCCCAGCTGCGGCGCCGGGGCGGCCCCGCCGGCGGCCATGGGTGGATCTGGAAGGTTCTAGAACGTTCCGGGATCGCGCGCGGGGCGGATTGGATCGGTCTCTTGGTAGGAATGGGATTAGGTGCCTGGGAGGCTAGGACCTGGTTTGCTTTACCTTGGGAAATGTTTCCTTTATCTGGCCTATGTACGTTTTTTTTCTTTCAAAATCTACCTTCTTTCGTGAGTATCAGTACATGTCCTTCCTCATCTTACGAGACACGACAGACGATACATATTTCTTGCTGTATCAGAGAGTTTAAAAAGATGCTGATGTCACGCTAGGGCGAGAGACTGCAAGAGCGGCGTCGCGCCATAAGGGCGCCGTGCTCTAGTAGCCAGGGCGGAGGGTGCACCTTAGTGCGTCCGAGTCATACCTGTCGCGCTGTAGCAGCTTGGTAGTGCTTTTTCGCGCTGCCAGAGCGCGTCAACGCTCTCCTCGCACGCTTCGACGTCGCTCCCGCAGTCCCTCGCCCTCCTGTAGCGCCGGCCACCTTCCGCGGTAAGAGAGAAGGCCAAGTTTACAAATACATACGTGCCGTTAGCGTACACAGTACCGACTCATGGCCTCATGACCAGTCCGAATAAGATGCTAGTATGGCTGTAGTAGACTACGTAGAAGTACTACCCAGAAAAGTTGGCATTTGTCCCATGCGTATGTATACTGGCTTGTTTTTGCCGGTCTTCATGGCGCTTGGCGGCCGGCGCTCGAGCTGCCTCCCAGCGGCTAACGCCCAAGAGGTTTGTTGTCCTACGAAGTCCGTGTCGTCATGGAGGAGCATCCGGCACGACTGCGGGCGGTTTGGCGGGACAATTTCACGGTTTCCTGGCTGTTCGATCGGCGGATCGGCGGCTTAGATTCACTGACGGAGCTAGAATGTTATATCTATGACGTCAATTCCACTGAAGTCTTCATGAATTTCTGGACTTCCATGTAAATTTATGAGGGTTTTAGGTCTCTATGCGAAAAGCTACTGGTCGATATGGCATTGCTCGAACTGTGGCGCGGACCATAAACAAAAATGTTGTTGTGTGATTCTCTTTTGATTGACACTGAGGCTCGATTTAGCCTCTACGATGTGTCACACTTGTGTGGTAGGTTACTACTCCATCTTATTTGTCCACAGTGTATTGTACATACAGACTAATGAAGCATTAAATCTAATAAATGACTATACATATATCTATTAAATAGCATATCACAACAATTTAACATCTTCCAAAGCTCTTAAATAGAAGTACCACAATAACTACACTTGATATCCTTAATGATAATTATATTGAAACAGATACAATGAAGCTATAGACAAATATATAGAAATAGATCGATGGAGTACTAGTTTACCTTATGGATGTATGGTAGTAGAATATTACGGTGGTTAAGATCTTATAATCACTTCTCATGTGTATTCTTTTCCTCCTTTAGAAAAATACCATTTGTGCACATGCTACATCGCTTCTACACTGTGCCATTGTATGTGTGATGCATCGGCTACAGAAACTACACGACATTTTTGTGGTCTTAGAACCAGTATGGCTGGATGTAGGGATCGATCCACACAATTTTCGGATCGGATGTTTATCAAATAGTATCGGATCAGAAATGAATACAGAATTTTTTATCGGATACAGATACAGATTCGGTAGCTCACTATCCGTTAGATATGGATACAGATTCGGATAATCTAGATATGCGTGCGGACTGGGCCAAGTCTGCTCTTTTGGCCCAAAAAAGGTTTCTAAATTTTGAAATCATTTTCTAATTTAATTAATCCATAAATAAAATTTAAATTATTAAAATTGGCAAACCAGCTCCAAAAATTATGATTTTTTTGGGGAAGTGCTAACATATATATCACTAAAAAATTATTTTCAAGATTTTATTAGCTTTTCATTTTTCTCAAAAATTCAAATACTAATGTCCTCTCCTCAATAGAAAAATATTTTAAATAAGTAGCTAAAATGCATAAAAACTCATAAATAAATAATTTATTATTTTACATATAATTCAACAAAGAATACAAATTTTCGGTCATTACATCTTCTTCATGAATATTTGGAGCAAATAAACTAGTTACATTTTTTCATTTTGTGTGTACAATTTAAAAGGTTTTTATGTTCCGATAAATATTCGTGACCATATTTGTTTCGATTCGTATTCACTCTATATCTGTATTCGATATTGTTCGTATTCATATCCAGGTTATCCATATTTATATCTGCATTCTAGAAAAATATGAAAATAAATATGGTAGAATTATTGTTCGTCTTTATCGATCCGTTTCATCCCTGGCTGCATGGCAGTTTGCTTTTGGCATAGGCGATGCACTAATGATACTTGGCTTGAGAGTATCACTCATAATATGTTTAGGCATATAAGGACGCACATAATTTATGTACACCACCCACTCACACATATGCTTGAGCGTCTCGTCCACATGCTAAGAAAGTTTACAGATACATACTGTTTCACTTAAAATGCACGCATGTGTATATCTATTTTAGTTGATGAGCACCTGCGTCGAGGAAGAGATTCGAACGTGAGGGATAACACACACTAAGCCATGCTTGCCAACCGAGCTATGGGTCAATCCTCGGTAGTCGGTACCCCTCACAAATTTGGTTGGACGAGTTTAAAAGTAAAATGGTATGGACTACTAAGGTAGGCTCCTCTGGAACCAAAGACACCATGCAACCATTGCACTCGCCAAATCAAGACATTAGACTGTCCACAGTGTTGAGAACAGATTAACAAAACCGCGGTAAACCGTTCGTTTTTTGCGGTTTTTGACCGTACCGCTCCGGTTCGAAAACAGAAACCGAGCGGTTTACTGGTGGATTTTAAAAAATTCAAAAAAATCAATAAATTTGAAGAAAAAAATGCATTGAAAATCACTCGAAAACCGTTGAAAAACTGTGGTTTTCACAAAAAACCGCTCGAAAAACCGTTTTTCAAGAACATTCAATTGGTCGGCTGGTTTTTCGTCAAAAACCGCGGTTTTCGCGCATAGATTTGACTAAAATTCAAATTTTTTGAATTTGCAAACCGTTCGATTTTTCGCGGTTTCTCATGAAAACTGCTACCGCCGGGTTAGCGATTTTCGGCTTTGAAATGAAATTGTGAACCCTGGTTGAGAAAACGCAATGCTTGAAGAGGTGAGAGAAAGAGAGGAGTGGCACCGATGCCAACCAAGGATATGCCATATTACAGGCAGGGTTTGAAATTTTGTTTTCGGTTTACATCTCGGAGGTGGGCGAAACCCAAAATTTTGGTGAAATCTCAGAATTTCGGACGAAATCTGGTCAAAATTCAAAAAGCAAATTTGAAATCCAGAATTTTTGAAACAAAATTTCGATCGAAATTTCGAGCAAAATTCAACCGAGTGAAAATAGTCGAAACGACGTTAAAAAAATTAAAAAATTTTGTGAATGGTCCTGACACATCACTAATATTCCTATAAAAATTTCAGATGATGATAAAGCCTAAGGAATGTTTTAAAATTCTGACATTGATGCTGTCCTGATAAAGACTGACCGACAAATTTCAACCGAATAACAAATGGTGCAAACTATGTTAGAAAATTTTTAGCCTGAGGAATTTTCAAAAATTCGGACAGTGCTACTGAAGGTTGACCAGCAAAATTCAATCGAATGAAAAATGGTTCAAACCACGTTAGAAAATTTCGAAAATTTTTGTGCACGGTCCTGAGGCATCACTAATGTTCTCATAAAATTTTTAAATAATGATCAAGCATGAATAATTTTAAAAAATTATAAAAATGCTATTGTCCTCATAAAAGTCTTACGGTGCTAAATGTATTGTTTTCATAAATTTGATTAAGCAACCAAAATAATCTTAAATTTTTTGGAACTTTTATGAAAGGGTTCTGAGGCAATTCTTAATATCCCCTAAAAATTTTGGATGATGAACACACACGATAAAATTTATAAAATTCTGACACGGTTACTATCTCAGTTATGTTCATTCTATTTTTGAATTTTTCAAATATAATAAATGAATTTCAATTATTTTGGAATTTTTTTTTATAATCCTAGACTACTAAGTATGGTACCATAATTGTTTAGAGCATGATCAAGCTTGTACAATTTTATAAAAATCTGATAGTATTTCTGCTATTTTTATAAAACATCTCAAAAATTCAGTTTTTCAACAATATTTTCATGGAAGATGACATTCTTAAGGGTTATTGACCCAAGTCCGATCGTCAAAAGTCAAAATCCAGTTAAAATACTAGAGCTTTTGTCAAAATTTGCTGAAATTTCCGAAAATACTACAACATTTTGAATTTTTTTTAAAAAAACTATCCAGCTAGGAATTTGAATCTCATCCTCTGCTGAAATCCGAAATCTTGGATAAAATTTCGCCGGGATTTTGAACTATTATTACGAGGCCCTTCCATTATCGATGCTTGGGCCCTACTGGATTATAGATCAACATAATGACAATACAATAACGTGCAGGCCCTTCACTAGCTAGTATTTTAATCAATATTATCTCTCAAATTTACATCGTAGCTTCCCTAAAAAAATAACTTGCAGTGGTTGTATGAAAATCCCTGTACAGATATTGTGAAGTCTTATTATTTTCTTGTAGCTTGAAGTTCTAGTAGATTACTTCTTCCTGACCAACTATGTAAGGCACAACGGTAATTGCTTATTGTATACACATCAACATCCCACCGTATTAATAGAGTTGATAGAAGGCTACGGGACTATATCTTGAGTTTTTATCTATTTTTGTTTGTGTATTGACTGCTTAGTTGTCGGCAACGCGACCCCAATATTATAACAGTAGTTTCCACTGATAAGAAAATAATATTATTTCTGTTCTTTTTTTACTTGTCGTTTTGAACATTGATACGGTTAATATTTTAAAAATTGACTACACCAAGAAGGGTGTACTACTACTAAAAAATAAACCATGCATAGGCTATAGCCCCATTAATTTATCTCCTCGGTGTGGGTCTGGACCTGTAGTAGTAGCTACCGACCATGGCAACGCTCAGTGGGCCTACTGTAGAAGGCATGCTGCTGCGTCCCTCTGGCTCGGCAGTAAGGTGCTAAGCTTTCTAGCGTGGTAGCATGTCCCGCCGAGCTTTCATGGTTCGGTGTCAGATATTTTTTTTAAAAAAAATATGTCAACCGAGCAGAAAAGAAAAAGCTAGGCTTCTAGACCGAACAAATAATTAATTAACGAGGATAGCTACAGTACAAACAGCTTTTTGCTACAAAAAGTCACTCTCTCTCTCTCTCCATATTTCCCTTACTCTGTCCACTTGTAGGATGTGTGTTGGATGTATTGTGGGAAACGTACGTGTTTGCAAATTAAGTGCATATGCAGCGCAAACACATGCATGTCCAGTGCATATATAGTTGTTCCTCTAATTATTTTTCCGATTAAGGAGACAAGACATTTTACATCTCCGGCCTCTGTTTCCTCACGAAACAGAGACAGCCCAAAGTCTCAGCTAACTGGGAAGTAAACTAAAAGTCTCCTTAGTATATGAAAGATCAAGATGATGATCAAAAGAGGGTGAATGATTCCAAATAAAATTTTCCTTCACTCAAGGCAATTCACTCAAGCCCTCAAAGAGAATACTCAAAAGGGAGTAAATGAGAAGAAGTAAATGCTCTGTATGGGCGGTGCTACCGCAAGAAGACCGGTAGCATCGGAGGCCGGTAGTACCGCACAATGGGCGGTAGCACCGGGCTCAAGAACAGCAACAAGAACAGAGTCTGAAAACAGCACGACTCAAAAGCAAAATTTTAGAAATCTTTTGATCAGTTCGACAAAAACTCACGAAACTTAGTAGATGTGATCCTAAGGATGTTAGGAACTTATCCAGCCTTCAATCGCAAGGATTGACGTCAAAGTTCCGACCTTTTTAATTTTGAAGGAAGAACACACCAAGTTTGATTAAAAACTCGAGAACTTGATCTTGGACTTGCTCGTGGGGTTTTGATGATCAAGATGATCTTAGATAACCTCTCACACATCATAGCAAGCAAGAACACAAATCAGAAATCCCTTAAACACGATCTAAAAGAATGATTCACTCAAGAATAGACCGGTTTCTTGCAAGAAAAAATGCATGAATTGTCTAGATGACTGGGATATGATCTGAAGAAGATTCGCCCATTAATCAACATCCTCGGCACAAGAGTGTAACATCCCAAAATTTGGCTTAATTAAGTTTTTATTTCTTATTTGTGCATTTATGATTTTCTGGAATTTATTTGGATTTTTCTGGATTTATTTGAATTAATTTGAAATCAAGTTTATTGCCTTTTATTCAAATCTATCTAAAATAAAGTTTTGCCAAAAATATTTTATTGGAGTCCAGAATGTCTCAAAGTATTTTTGAGATTTTTCTTGGATTTTTCCCGATTATTTTATTGCCTAAAATAAATAAAATGAATTTCGGTGATTAATTTAATTGGAAAAACCTTTTGAAAAACCTTTGAGCAGTAATGGGCTCGGCCTGTGTCTTGGCGTGGTGGCCCGAGAAGCGCGCCCGCTTGGCTGTTTGGAAATCGCGTCTCGTAGTTGGATCAAGATCGCACGGGTGGGATCTTGTCGTACCGGTTTGGGACTCGGGCGGATCATCGCCGTTAGAAAGAAATTGCGGGCGGTTAAGATTAGATCGAGGCCGTGTGATCCTGAACGTTGGTAGCAGATCGGACGGCGTGTGGTTGTCGTCTCATGAAGGACTCGAGTCCGCCACGCACGTTCGCCGCCGTTAGGATCTAGGGTTTCCGTTCAGCGCGTTTGCCGAGGCTATAAATAGGGCGTGGTAGGCCCCGAGGTTCATCCTGTGCGCCGCGCTCGGTCGGAAGGGTTTCGCGATGATCGTCGTAAACGCGCAGAGGAGCCGCCGAGTAGAGCGCAGAAGTCGCCGCGGTTTTGCTCAAGTCGCTTGCCGGCTCGTCGATTTCGGCGTTTTGGTTCAAGATCCGAACTCGTAGGAGTGTGCGCGCCGATCGCGCCACTTCTTCACGCCGGGACACGCCGAACGCCGTCGCTGTGGTTTCTTCCTCATCTCCGGTGGTTTTTCTTCGCCGCCGCCATTAGTCTCGGGTGAGTTTTTGACCGTCGGATCGAGCGAACGGGAAGATTGAACCGCGCCACGTGTCTGTCGCCGCTCGATCGGATCGGACCGTAGATGCGTGCCGCGTGTCGCGATCGGGCGGGCGGCGCCGCAACCAATCGGATCAAGACGCGTGGCGCCGCGGGTATCGGCGTCGTCGCGCGGGTTCACGGACTGAGAGGAGGTTACGTGGACCGGGTCCATACGCCGAGAGACGCGTGTCAAGCTCTGATTGGCTGGCGCCATGGCTGACGTCAGTAGGATGTCACGCTTGCGCAATAATTTGGTTTTCGGATTAAAAATAAATCTGTTAATTTCGAATCTCTGATTTTTGCAATTTCAGTATTTAATTCAAACTTCAAAAGGCTATATCTTTTGCATCGTAACTCGGATTTGAGTGATTCAAGTTTCTAAAAATTTGTAAAATTGAGATCTATTTAATGGTAAATTTTAATTGATTTTTGGATTTCATTTGCTCTCTTTTTTGGTATTTATTTGCTTTTCTTCTTCGGTACGCGTAGACGTTGAATTGTGCGACGCTTCGGAGGAAGATCCAACAACTCAAGAGCAAGTTCCAGAACCAGATCAGGACCTATTCCAAGGCAAGTTGTGCTTGATCATGTTGAACCCATGTTTATAAAATTGCTATATTTGTTTTACCCTATTGCATATATTTCAAATATACAATTGTTTCAAATTAGATTGGGCGTAGCTAATATACCAGATTGATCTATACCCTACCTTGTCATTGTATGCCATGATCCATTGTCACCCTAGATTGGTTTAATATAGTTGATTAGTAATTATGATCAACATTGGAGGATTAGTTCGTATTAGTTGCTTAGCCTTGCCACGTCATCACATGTGTCAGAATCATTGATAAATAATCTTGATTAATGGAATATGGAACAATATTATGAACTTGTGTGTCATGTGGGATCACACGATGAGATTGAGTTGTTGTGGCGAGTCATGTCACGCAACGATGTTGAATTGTTGATGGCACGTGGTGCTTGGTAATCAACGGGGTGATAATAACTTAGATTGGGGCAAGTGACAAGGGGCGAGGATGCCAAGGTGGGCCCGATGGGCAGAGGGTATGTGGATGTCTTGCCTTGATCACACTAAGGACTTAACCTTGCAAGCCTTTGACCTGAGTCTATCGTGCAACCACATGTCTGGTATGGGCAAGCCTAGCTGAGTAATTTGCAATGTCTTAATTTTGGTACTATCGTGGTCGGTGTGAGTTCCCGAGTTATGGAGTAATTCACATGGCGCAAGAGGGGGACCCTGGATGTGGTAACTAGTCCCACCAGTGTTGAAACCTTAGCGGGTAGTATCGGGTTAAGCCAGAGCATTGTAAAGGCTTTGTTATAATCACTCGCCTTGGTGGTGTTTGGTTGTATCATGTGGGTAAAGTGCATAACCTCTGCAGAGTGTAAAACTATTCGGATAGCCGTGCTCATGTATTGAGCAATGCTCGGAATTCTCATTAAGGGTTAGCTTAATTAATTGGACAACATGGTTGGGATGGCGGGATGCCATATGGAAGATGGAATTTGACTTAGGATTGGAAACTTGGTTTACTTAAGAAATATTGAATTTATTACTGTTATTTGTTTTACATTCTTTACAATCTATTTATTGTATTTGTTCATAAATGCTGCTTATTGCAAAATAGCCATGATAGCCTATCCATTGGAATAAGCCTTACATATAGATATATAGAATTGCATTCTGTGCACAACTTGTTGAGTGCTTTAAGTACTCACCCTTGCCAAACAACAATAATCAACAGTTGAAGAATCTACACCTGTGTTGGAAGATGAAGTCCAGGAAGACACGAGTCATTAGGGTCCGAGCCTTGTCGGTTGCTTGTGGTGAACTGATGAGCTAACTACGTTTCCTACTTTCCGCTGCTTAATTACTAGTTTATATTTTCAGTCTTGCCCTGCGTGGCTTAATAATGTAAGTTGGTCATAAGATCATACATTTAGCTACATCAATAAATGAACTATTATTATATTATCGTTGTGTATGATGTGATATGTACCAATGTTAAGCTGTGTGCACTAGCGTTGATCGTGGGACTAGTGCGGTAAACACAGTGGGTTCGAATCAGTGGATTCGGGTCCTTACAAAGGTGGTATCAGAGCATACTGACTGTAGGTCTTGGCCCTAGATAGTATGGAGGTGTCTTGTGTGTGTCCAAACTATTTTCTAAAAGAAAATCTAGACATGACTAATAAAACACTCTCGACTCATCTCATTCTCTACTTCTCGCCTTTGCTGAATTTACTCGTTTTACTTGCCGTTTCGGGTGGAGAACTTATTCAAAGTTCTTGTGGAGCAGATGCCGATCGTTTCGACCTTCGAGGAGTCGGTGGCGGCTACGCCATGGAGTCGTGGAGAGTTCTTCGACGCTGGGAGGCTTCTATCGTCCGCTTTACCGAGGAGGCAGCTGGTCAGTTAATGGTGTACACCGAGGATTTATTTACAAGCTGATTATCTACGCTCGGGAGAACGAGGAAGCTAGCAGGCCAATCAACATCTCCACCGTAAGATTCTCGCACGAGGTTGCAATTCAGAGGTCGCCGACTTGCTCTTCGCCGTGTCCGCCGCGACACGCCGACGAGCTTCACGACTCGATGTTCCGCCTTCATCCAGACGTTCAAGCATGCCGACGCCGACGGATCGTGGAGGACGAGTGTGCCACTGACCACACACCTTGCGAGTTCGCCTTGCTCGGGAGGATCACATGAGAGAGACTACTCAGAGCTGAGAGGCGTGCACGAGGCACTCGAGTAGCAAAGCAGAGCTTGAGGTGACTCGTGCTTCACCATCGGGATGATCACTGAGCTGGGAGAGGCCCTAGAGGCGGTCGAGGATGAGTTGGAGCGCGCGACTCGAGGAGTTCAGGAGCCAGTTGGAGAGTCCGAGGAGGATCCAGAGGAGTGAGAGTGGGAGCCAGAGGGGAGTGCAGACCCCGTGGTTGCAGAGGACCCAGAGTAGGTCATCGTGATAGGTTCGCTCCTATGCCACTCACCCGCCGGTGTATGCGCTGGTCACCTCACCAGGTGGTGGATGAGTGAGTGTCACCTTGAGCTGTGTTGAGACTCGAGTGTGAGTCGCGTCTTTAAGTTAGTCCTTACCTTTTAGTTGACGTTAAGGTTTCGTGTTTAGTTTGCTTCTTTGTAATCTTTGAGTGTGCAAGATGCGTTGCAAAGCTTGTAGGCTTAAATAAGCAGCCATACCAAGAATAATAAAGAATTATTTCGGTTGGGTATAACCTATCTCCCCGCTTTAGAAATTCTTACTTCTTATCTATGCTACATCTACCTTTCCTAACCTAAGAGGCAATCATCAGATGGTGAATACTCGAGGGAACAACGGTGCTTCAGGAAGTGGACTACGCCAGAATGATAACCCCAATGACGGAGGCAGCCCTCAACCACCGCCAGTAGACATGCAGAATCTGGTAGCGTTTCTCGCTGCACAAACTCAACTAATGCAGACTATGATGCAGCAGATGACCAATGCAAAGAAGAACAACAACAACAACCTCAGAGCTCGAACAACCATGGTGGACCCGGACCTCACCAAAGCTATCGATTTTATGAGGACTAGGCCACCAACCTTCTCAGGAAATGTGAATCCTTTGGAAGCCGATGACTGGCTTAGAACTATTGAAAAGAAGTTGCACATCACGCAATGTGAAGGCAATGAGAAGGTGCTCTACGCCTCTCATCAATTGGAAGAAACCGCCGCAGAATGGTGGGAGAATTACTGTGCCGCTCATGGAGCCCCACAAGAGATCACCTGGGAGGAGTTTACTAATGCTTTCCGCCAGTATCATGTTCCGGAGGGAATGATGGACCTTAAGAAGGAAGAGTTCAGGGCTTTGAAACAAGGAGGCCAACCAGTGGCCGAGTACTTGAACAAGTTTACTCAGCTAGCTCGCTATGCCCCTGAAGACGTGGCGACAGACAAAGCTAAGCGCCTCGTTTCATGAAGGGATGAATTCAGGATCGCAGTGGACCGATCACCCACAATTTTCCAGATTTTGAGAGCTAGTGAATAAGGCTTTGATCCTAGAAGATAAGCGCAAGGAGTTAGGTGAAACCGTAAGCGCTTGATGACTAATCGGTGGGACGCCCAAACCATCTACGCTTGAGGATGTCACCACAACAATTTGCTAGATTCCAACCGCCACCGTGAACAAGACATCAACCCCGCACTCGCCCCGCTAATCGAATTTTCGGACCAAAGACAGGCAACAATGCACCAGAGGGAATCAAGATCTGCCGTGAAAAGATGCTATACCTGCAATGAGCCAGGGCACTTTTCTAATAGGTGTCCACAGAAGGGAGGCATCACGCCGGTTCGTTTCAACTTGGGAACAACACCTGCCAAGGCACCAACCTCAGGAGGAAATCGTGGACCGTGTCAAGCCGAGCAACCCGCAATCAACGGTGCGTGGAAGGATCAACCACATCACCGCAGATGGAGCTCGGGAGGCTACGACGTCGTCTTGGGTAAGTTTACGTCAACTCGAACACCGCTACTGCTTTGTTTGATTACGAGCTTCGCATTCGCTCGCTTCTCAAAGTTTTGCAACCAAGAATGGATTTAAAGTGGTGAATCTTAAGTGTGTGCTCTTAGTCCAAGCCCCAGGATCCGAGCTTAGATCTAGCCTTGGGTGTTTGGGAGCTAAGTTGCTTATGGATGGGATAGAATTTCTAGCGAATCTTATCTTGATAGATGCGCAATCCCTAGACGTCATCCTTGGAATGGATTGGTGTCTAAGCACAAGGCCGTTTTGGATTGTGGCCAAGGATCGTGACTTTGGAAGGCCCTAGTGGCAAGAAAGTAGAGTTTCAAGCGACCATTGCTCGAGATGGGCAATTAATGGTCAACAGCGTGAAAGCCATCGGCATGGAAGATGTGCGATGGTCGTGAATACCCGGATGTGTTTCGTAAGATTTGCAGATTGCCACCGGACCGTGATATCGAGTTCGTGATCGAGTTAGCGCCGGGACAAAGACCGATATCAAAAGACTATATCGGATGCCTACCGACGAGTTAGTGGAAATGAAGAAGCGATTGAGGAACCGCAAGAGAAAGGCTTCATTAGACCTAGTTCATCGCCGTGGGGAGCCCCGTTTTGTTTGTTCGTAAGAAGGACGGAAGTCTTAGGATGTGCATCGATTATCGTGCCATCGAATGAAGTAACGATCAAGAATAAGTATCGCTGCCCGTGATCGACGACTTATTTGATCGATTAAGAGGAGCTGGAGTTTTCTCCAAGATAGATCTTCGCTCGTGATATCATCGATTGAAGATCCGGCGGAGGATGTGCCTAAGACCGCGTTTTACGCGATATGGACATTATGAGTTTACAGTCATGTCATTTGGATTGACTAATGCCCTGGCATATTTCGTGAACATGATGAATAAGGTTTTCATGGAATATTTGGATAAGTTTGTTGTAGTCTTCATAGACGATATCTTGGTTTACTCAAAGACAGAGGAAGAGCACGCAGAACATCTCAGAATGGTTTTAGAGAGGCTGCGAGAACATCAGCTGTATGCTAAGTTTAGCAAGTGTGAATTTTGGAAGGAGAAAGTTGAATTTCTGGGTCATGTAATGACTACTAAAGGAGTGGCAGTCGACCCAAGCAAAGTGGACGCAATGTTGCATTGGGAGCAACCGAAGTCTGTTACCCAGATCCGTAGTTTTCTGGGAATGGCGGGATATTACCGTCGGTTCATAGAGGGATTCTCAACGATTGCTAAACCCCTTACGCAGTTGTTGAAGAAAGAGAAGAAGTTTGCATGGACGCCAGAGTGCGAGAAAAGTTTCATGGAATTAAAGAAGCGTTTAACAACAGCCCCCGTATTAGTATTGCCAGATGTGCAGAACGGATTTGATATTTATTGCGATGCTTCAAAGCAAGGCTTGGGATGCGTGTTAATGCAAGAAGTCAAGGTCGTGGCTTATGCGTCAAGACAATTAAGACCGCATGAAGTGAATTATCCAACGATGATTTGGAGTTAGCTGTAGTAGTGCATGCTTTAAAGATATGGCGTCATTATCTCATAGGAAATAGATGTGAGATATATACAGACCATAAGAGCCTGAAATACATATTCACTCAAGCAGATCTGAATATGAGACAGCGAAGGTGGCTAGAGCTAATTAAGGACTATAATGTGGGGATCCATTATCATCCCGGAAAGGCCAATGTGGTAGCAGATGCTCTGAGTCGAAAGAGCCATAGCGCAAATACGCTAACAATGGAGGATCAACCAGAATTATGCAAGGAAATTCAGAAACTAAGGTTGGAAGTCGTTCCGCAAGGAATGGTAGCTGCACTGGAAGTAAAGCCAACGCTGGAAGATCAGATTAGAGAAGGCCAGAAAGATGACGAAAAAATTTCTAAGATTAAGGCTAAAAAGGAAGAAGGCCTAGCCGTAGATTTCACTCTGGATGAGCAAGGAACCATGTTCTTCAAAGGCCGAATTTGTGTCTTGGGATAAAAGGAACTAAAGCAATTGATTCTTGAGGAGGCTCATGATTCTAAGTACTCGATTCACCCAGAAGTGCCAAGATGTACCAGATTTAAAGGAGCAATTTTGGTGGCCTAACATGAAGCGTGAAGTAGTGAGCATGTTGCTTTATGTGACGTATGTCGAGGGTAAAGGCCATGCATCAAAGACCACCGGTTTGTTGCAGCCATTGAAAATTCCGAATAGAAGTGGGAGGAAATCGAATGGATTTTATCACGGTTTACCTAAAACTCGTAAAGGTTACGATTCCATTTGGGTAATTGTGGATCGTCTAACCAAGGTCGCCCATTTTATCCGAAGAAAGACCACCTACTCGGGGATCGTTTAGCGAGTTGTACATGTCAAGGATTGTATGCTTGCATGGAGTGCCCAGAAGATCGTGTCGGATGAGGTACCCAATTTACCTCAAGATTTTGGAATAAGTTGCACGAAGCAATGGGAACTCTTTGAATTTTAGTACAAAGATATCACCCGCATGGATGGTCGATCGAAAGAGTAAATCGATTTTAGAGGATATATTGAGAGCTTGTGCTTTAGCTTATGCTACACCTTGGGATAAAAGTTTGCCATATGCAGAGTTCAGTTACAATAATAGTTATCAAGCTAGCCTACAGATGTCCCCGTTTGAGGCGTTGTATGGACGTGCTTGTCGTACTCCGTTGAATTGGAACGAAACAGGAGAACGTTTGGTGTTTGGGCCAGATATTCTCGAAAAAGCCGAAATATAAGTTGCAATGATCAGAGAAAGGTTGAAGATAGCACAGTCAAGACAGAAAAGCTACGCAGATAACCGTCGCCGAGAATTGAGTTTTGAACCAGAAGATCATGTGTATCTTAGAGTTACCCCTCTTAAGGGCGTTAAAAGATTTCATGTTAAAGGGAAGCTTGCGCCAAGATATGTTGGTCCGTTTAAGATTCTAAGCCGTCGAGGAGAGGTAGCTTATCAGTTAGAGTTGCCTCAGTCCTTGGCAGGAGTGCATGATGTATTCCATGTGTCGCAGCTTAAGAAGTGTCTCGAGTGCCAACGAGCAAACCTCGTTGGATGCAATAGAGCTGCAAGAAGATTTGACTTACAAAGAGCAACCGGTCAGAATTTTGGATGTTATGGAACGCAAGACCAGAAACAAGTCTACTCGCTTTTGCAGAGTTCAGTGGAGCAATCATTCCGAAAGTGAAGCCACTTGGGAGCGAGAAGAAGATTTGAAGTCAGAATTTCCGAACCTATTCTCTAGTTAGCCCTGAATCTCGGGGTCGAGATTCTGTTAAGGGGGGAGGTTTGTAACATCCCAAAATTTGGCTTAATTAAATTTTTATTTCTTATTTGTGCATTTATGATTTTCTGGAATTTATTTGGATTTTTCTGGATTTATTTGAATTAATTTGAAATCAAGTTTATTGCCTTTTATTCAAATCTATCTAAATCTGTGCAAAGTTAAAATAAAGTTTTGCCAAAAATATTTTATTGGAGTCCAGAATGTCTCAAAGTATTTTTGAGATTTTTCTTGGATTTTTCCCGATTATTTTATTGCCTAAAATAAATAAAATGAATTTCGGTGATTAATTTAATTGGAAAAACCTTTTGAAAAACCTTTGAGCAGTAATGGGCTCGGCCCGCATCTTGTCGCTGGTGGCGGGAGAAGCGCGCCCGCTTGGCTCGCCGGAAATCGCGTCTCCGCCGTTGGATCAAGATCGCGTGGGTGGGATCTTGTCGTACCGGTTCGGGACTCGGGCGGATCATCGCCGTTGGAAAGAAATCGTGGGCGGTTAAGATTAGATCGAGGCCGTGTGATCCTGACCGTTGGCAGCAGATCGGACGACGTGTGGTTGTCGTCTCCGCGAAGGACTCGGAGTTCGCCGCCGGCACGTTTTCGCCGCCGTTAGGATCTAGGGTTTCCGTTCTAGCGCGCTTGCCGAGGCTATAAATAGGCGAGGTAGGCCCGAGGTTCATCCTTGTCGCCGCGTCTTACGGTCGGAAGGGTTTCGCGAGGATCGCCGTAAAAGCGCAGAGGAGCTCGCCGGAGTAGAGCGCCGGTCGCCGAGTTTTGCTCAAGTCGCACGGTTCGTCGGTTTCGGCATTTTGGTTCAAGATCTGAACTCGCCGGAGTGTGCCGCGCCGATCGCGCCACTTCTTCACGTCGAGGACACGCCGAACGCCGTCGCGTGGTTTCTTCCTCATCTCCGGTGGTTTTTCGCCGCCGCCGCCATTAGTCTCGGGTGAGTTTTTGACCGTCGGATCTGAGCGAACGGGGAAGATTGAACCGCGTCACGGGTGTCTGTCGCCGCTCGATCGGATCGGACCGTAGATGCGTGCCGCGTGTCGTGCATCGGCGGGACGGCGTTGTAACCAATCGGATCAAGACGCGTGGCGCTGCGGGTATCGAGGCGTCGTGCGCCGGGTTCACGGTGGACCAGAGGAGGTTCTGTGGACCGGGTCCATACGCCCGAGACGCGTGTCAAGCTCTGATTGGCTGGCGCCAGGGCTGACGTCAGCAGGATGTCACGCTTGCGCAATAATTCGGTTTTCGGATTAAAAATAAATCTGTTAATTTCGAATTTCTGATTTTTGCAATTTCAGTATTTAATTCAAACTTCAAAAGGCTATATCTTTTGCATCGTAACTCGGATTTGAGTGATTCAAGTTTCTAAAAATTTGTAAAATTGAGATCTATTTAATGGTAAATTTTAATTGATTTTTGGATTTCATTTGCTCTCTGTTTTGGTATTTATTTGCTTTTCTTCTTCGGTACGCGTAGACGTTGAATTGTGCGACGCTTCGGAGGAAGATCGAACAACTCAAGAGCAAGTTCCAGAACCAGATCAGGACCTATTCCAAGGCAAGTTGTGCTTGATCATGTTGAACCCATGTTTATAAAATTGCTATATTTGTTTTACCCTATTGCATATATTTCAAATATACAATTGTTTCAAATTAGATTGGGCGTAGCTAATATACCAGATTGATCTATACCCTACCTTGTCATTGTATGCCATGATCCATTGTCACCCTAGATTGGTTTAATATAGTTGATTAGTAATTATGATCAACATTGGAGGATTAGTTCGTATTAGTTGCTTAGCCTTGCCACGTCATCACATGTGTCAGAATCATTGATAAATAATCTTGATTAATGGAATATGGAACAATATTATGAACTTGTGTGTCATGTGGGATCACACGATGAGATTGAGTTGTTGTGGCGAGTCATGTCACGCAACGATGTTGAATTGTTGATGGCACGTGGTGCTTGGTAATCAACGGGGTGATAATAACTTAGATTGGGGCAAGTGACAAGGGCGAGGATGCCAAGGTGGGCCCGATGGGCGAGGGTATGTGGATGTCTTGCCTTGATCACACTAAGGACTTAACCTTGCAAGCCTTTGACCTGAGTCTATCGTGCAACCACATGTCTGGTATGGGCCAGCCTAGCTGAGTAATTTGCAATGTCTTAATTTTGGTACTATCGTGGTCGGTGTGAGTTCCCGAGTTATGGAGTAATTCACATGGCGCAAGAGGGGGGCCCTGGATGTGGTAACCACTCTCACCAGTGTTGAAACCTTAGCGGGTAGTATCGGGTTAAGGCAGAGCATTGTAAAGGCTTTGTTATAATCACTTGCCTTGGTGGTGTTTGGTTGTATCACGTGGGTAAAATGCATAACCTCTGCAGAGTGTAAAACTATTCGGATAGCCGTGCTTTCATGTATTGAGCAATGCTCGGAATTACGATTAAGGGTTAGCTTAATTAATTGGACAACATGGTTGGGATGGCGGGATGCCATATGGAAGATGGAATTTGACTTTGGATTGGAAACTTGGTTTACTTAAGAAATATTGAATTTATTACTGTTATTTGTTTTACATTCTTTACAATCTATTTATTGTATTTGTTCATAAATGCTGCTTATTGCAAAATAGCCATGATAGCCTATCCATTGGAATAAGCCTTACATATAAATACATAGAATTGCATTCTGTGCACAACTTGTTGAGTGCTTTAAGTACTCACCCTTGCCAAACAACAATAATCAACAGTTGAAGAATCTACACCTGTGTTGGAAGATGAAGTCCAGGAAGACACGAGTCATTAGGGTCCGAGTCTTGTCGGTTGCTGTGGTGAATGATGAGCTAACTACGTTTCCTACTTTCCACGCTTAATTACTAGTTTATATTTTCAGTCTTGCCCTGCGTGGCTTAATAATGTAAGTTGGTCATAAGATCATACATTTAGCTATATCAATAAATGAACTATTATTCTATTATCGTTGTGTATGATGTGATATGTACCAATGTTAAGCTGTGTGCACTAGCGTTGATCCTGGGACTAGTGCGGTAAACACAGTGGGTTCGAATCAGTGGATTCGGGTCCTTACAAAGGAAGAGGCAAAAAGCATTTTAGAAGGAGAGGAGGCAAATCCAAAAGCATGTAGAAGGAGGGGAGACAAATCCAAATTGTATGAATGTAAATTGTGAGAATTTAAGTACGGAATTTAAATGCTGAATTTAAGTGCGTAAAGTAAATTCAAACATAAGAGAAAATGATTTGTATTTCTGGAAGGAAGGTTTACAAAAACTCACAACAAAGTGGGCAAAGCTCAAAGGAGTACAAAACTTCTAAAAAAACTTCTAGAGGAGGAAGGCCACCCCTCCCCCTCTATTTATACTACTCTTGGGCCACCTACCACCCTTGGATGAGTCCTTCCACCCTAGGGCACTCCATCAAAGGCTAGAATTGACTCACTCACGCAGTCATGCAAGGGCTAACCCAAAATCCACCAAACAAACTGGGTTTTTTTGCACGGTTTTCAAAGCACACTAAATAGACCCGCTATCCTACCAACTAGACCGCGATCCGACGACCCTCCTTGATCCACACAGCGTCTAGCTAGCATCTTTTCCTTTCCTTGTCTTCTTGGCTTGCACCGACTCTGTCTCCGATCATCTTCCGGTGATCCTCGACCGTCTGGACCTCCGACGCTCCTCACCTAGTCCCGGTCATCCTCCGCCTCACCATGATAAAAAACCTGACGTCCTGCAACCATAAAAAATAAGGAATACCCATCACATAGCAATGTCCAAAAATATATACAATTGATCTCGCAAAATCATAATTTTTGAAATATTTCTGCTCATAAGGGCCGCACCACCCTTCATCCCAAACCAGAAAAGACCCTTTGGAATTTTCACACCGGGCATTTAGGCCGGTACTACCGCTGACCCAGTAGCACCAGACTACCATGGGTGGTAGCATCGGACTGCCAAAATGCCCATAAATGCACCTTTCTAGAATTTTCACACTGGCCATTTGGGCCGGTGCTACCGCTCGGCCGGTAGCACCGGCTTGTCTGATTCCCTAAAAACACCCTCTTGGGTTTTTCCACACCGCTCTAGGGTCCGGTGCAACTGCTCGGCCGGTAGCACCGCGCTACCACGGCCGGTAGCACCGAAAAAACAGACATAGCTCAAATTGCTTTAAATTGAAAATCCAATTCAAATCAAACTCAAACCAGAACATACAAACTCAAATTTAGTCAAATATTTATCACAAATATATGTAGACCTCCACATGGTCTTTTAGTCTCCCCCTTGATGAGTATATTGACAAACTGCACAAAAGGCATGAATTTGAGTTTGAAGAAGGAAGGAAGAAAGCAATTCCTGAGAAAGAGCAAGTTTTCCACAAAAACTCTAAAATCCAATAAAAGTTCATCACAAATCCTTATGATTTTTAAGATTAGCAATTTTTCACATTTTTCACCAAAATCATAAGAACCAACATGCATACACTTTTTTATCTTTTTAATGATGCATTTTCCTACAAATATTTCTTCCTCTTTTGGTAATATAGGCATCAAGATGGCGTTTTCTCCCCCTTTAACCATGTATGCATGAAATGCATTTTAAAAGAGCTTTGAAGATTATCGAAGTGACCACAATGACAATATATGACACCAAGCTAGTCGATTTTAGATTAGACTAAACTAAGACATGTCCAAGTGCAAATAACAAGTTTTGCAAGCTTAGTTTTGAATATGTCATTTTTTGCAAGATTTGACAAGTGCAACACTTAGCATTAGTTTCAAAACTAGATGCAAGGCCACTCAAAAGATCAAATGGAAAACCTAGAGTTCAACCCACTCAACACTTCGGGGAATCTAAAAGTGCATACAAAATCATTCGAGCTCATTTTTCATTTAATGCAAATTTTTCTTTAACATCTTAAAAGACATAGCGGGGTGTAAATGTTTGACATTAGTTGCATTCTTTACCCACATATGTGTTGTTTTTTTTATTTGCATTATTTTTAAAACAATTGACTCAAGCCATATTCGACCATCTCAAGAAAGACTCTTAAGAGGATGGTCTTGGTCATACACAACACATCCCAAGTTCATCCCAAGTGTAGTAGGAAGCTGTCTTGTGAATGCAAGGTGTAGAGTCTAATGCTCACAAATAGAGTCAACTTTGCTTAATTTTCATTTTAGCACATTGATTTATGAGCAAATGAAGGACTCAAGTATGGATCGAAATAGTTTCACCCAAGTTGTTATGGGGACTCTAGAGAACTCCAAAATTTCACAATTAATGGCAAATACACCTAGAGAAGAAACTTAGAAAGTAAAAGCAACATGTTTCATCAAGTTTTTCTTTTAAAACTTATTTGCAATCTTTAGCAATCTTAGCAAGATAAATGAACTTGGACATATCTAAACTAGTGAATTCCTTCATAAAAGAGCATGGTGCATAGCATGAATAATAGCTCATTTGCATAATAGACAACGCTCATAAAACAGAAAATACAGTCTATATGCAATGTATGAACAGATTCCCAAACTCCCCCTCAAAAAATGAATAAATTTTAAGCACAAATCTGGTTAAAATGAGTTATTAGCATAATTAGGCGCAAGGAAAACCCAAATGAACTCAATAGAAATCGGAAAAACAAAATGAGGAGAAGTCGATATAACTGCAAACTAGGTGGCTATAGAGCATAGAAAAGATAGTAGAGAACACTATGGCTCAGACTCACTCTCATCTTTCCCAATGACTGACATAGGGAAGCTGACTCTAGATTCCAAACTAAGGAGTGCACACAGACCCTGCCTATTCAGGGGGCCCAACATCTGCTAGACTTATAAGACTATGAGGGAACTCGACCTAGAGGGAAGGAGAACAGCTAATTGTGCATGATAGCAACCTATAGCATAAGATAATAGGTCCATGCAAAGTATGCCAGAAGTCTAAGTGAAGTGAACTCACAACTCTAAAAATAAGCCCAATAACACCAAAAAAAAAGCAAAAGAAAGGAAATACTGAAAGAAGGATATATATAATACATAATATACAGACCAGCTCCCCCTCACAATAAGATGTAGGGGCACACGACTCCAAGCTCACTCCTCAGGGCAACAAACCTGGAGCTATCCAAAGGCTTGGTAAAGATATCAGCTATCTGGTTGTCACTCTCTACAAACTGAAGCGCGATATCCCCCTTCTCCACATGGTCTCTAAGAAAGTGATATCTAATATCATTGTGCTTGGTCCTGGAATGCTGCACTGGGTTCTTAGCAATGCAAATAGCAGAAGTGTAGTCATAGAAAAATGGCACACTCTCTATCTCTAACCCAAAGTCCCGCAAGGTCGATCTCATCCAGAGAACTTGACTAGAGCAGCTGGCTGCAGTAATATACTCGGCTTCAGCGGTGGACTGTGCAACTCCGGACTGCTTCCTAGATGACCAAGAAATAAGAGAAGTGCCAATAAATTGGCAAGTGCCAGAGGTGCTCTTCTTATCTATCCTACAGCTAGCAAAGTCTGCATCAGAAAAAGCTCTAAGGGACGGACAAGAAGAAGAAGAAGAGTACCAAATACCATAGTCAATGGTAGCTCAAAGGTACCTGAAGATGCACTTCACCGCTTGGCGGTGAGAGGCGCGAGGAGAAGCCTGAAATCGAGTGCACAAATACACAACAAAATGTATGTCTGGCGTCGAGGCAGTGAGGTACAAGAGGGAGCCGATCATACTTCGGAACTCTTTCTGATCAACTGGCTTACCATTTTCATCAGGCTCGAGAATAGCAGTTGTGGCCATAAGAATCATCACCGGTTTCCCGTTAGACATACTCATCACCAGTTCCCTCCTGCTAACTGCACTCTAGCTGGACCAACAGTGTCTATATGTAACAGCTGTCCTGGTGCATCAGTCATCACTACGGTGACTAGAGGATGAGAAGCAGTAATCATCTTGTCATGTCGGTAGGGAGAGCAAACTAAGTCTTTGACCATCTTGAGTTTGGGCAAACCATGAATGAGGTCGTGGCTGCTAACTCTGGTCAAATGATCAAAACCAATATAACCAAGTCTCCTATGCTAGAAGGAGAGATCATGGGTCTCAGAAGCAATCAAACAGCGAAGAGAGTCTCCAGAAGAGGAAGAAAAATCAGCACGGAAGACCCGCAAACTAACCCTCCTAATGAATCAAGAATTCTACATGCATTACTCTTAAAACTTACCTCAAAAGAGTCATCGATAAGCTGAGAAACAGAAAGCAAATTGTATTGCAGCTTACTCACTAAGGCGACATCTTTAAGAATGAAATTGCCATTAATGCAGATGGTACCTTTGGTAATGACTCTACCTAAAGAAGTATCCCCAAAAGTGATCAACTCATCACCAGGGGCTCGGACTAGGGAAGAGAACCGTCTCCAGTCATATGGCGAGAACAACCGGAGTCAACAATCTAAACATCTCCCTTCCCCATCCGACGAACCTGATCAAGCCAAAAGAGAGAGAGATGGCTCAATACTAAGATAAAGTGAAGACCTGGGGATCCAATACTGAACCACACAACGCCTCAGAGTACCAACCACAGAAGAAGACTGGACTCGAGTGTCTCTCTGACGCTTAATTCTCACAAGATCAGTAGCAACCATAGCAGAAGATCTAGGAGTCAAAACTAGATTGGCCCGTTGTAACACACCAAAATTTGCAAATAAAATTATTTTATGGCTATTTGTGCTTTTTCTTATTTTTTGGATTTATTTAGAATTTAAAAAAAACAATTTATATTGGCTTATTTGTGAAAAGTATTTATTTAAAGCCAAAGTCAAAATAAAGTTTTGCCAAAAATATTTTATTTATGTTCAAAATGTCTCAAAGTATTTATGAGAATTTTCGGGGAATTTTATTGGCCCAAAAAAAATTAAAGTAATTTCGGGATTTATTTTATTTCGCAAATCTCTGGAAAATCGGAAGGAGCGATCGCCGCAGACCAAGACTATGTGTGCGTGGCTGATCTTTGCGCGGCCCGCCCCGCTCCGCCGTCGTCCCGCGTGGCAACCATTGGATCCAGATCGGACGGACGTTCCCTTCGCGAAACCCTAGCGCGGTCGGCCGTTGGATCAAGATCGTGCGATTGAGATCGTGCGGCGTTATTTTGGAAAGATCTGATCGCATCCGTTGATTTTGGAAAGTGCGGATTGGATAGAATCATCCGTGATGCAATCGCGTCCGTTGACCGTGGATCGAACGGTTCGTGGTCGTCGTCCCCGATTCGGCTTCCGAGTTCGCCGCCGCGCGCCGTCTCCGCCGCGGAGAGCTAGGGTTTCCTTTTTTGCGCACATGCCGAGGCTATAAAAGCCGCAGCCCACACTCCGATGTTCCTCGTCCCCTTGCGCATCCAGTAGCACTAGCCCCTTCGCCAGTTTCGCCGCTGTCGTTGCCCAGGAGCTCGCCGTAGTTCTTCGTAGCACCGTCGCGAGTTTTGTGTCGTTCCGCCACCGTCAAGCCTCCTTCTGCCGAACCGGTTCCAGATCCGGAGTCGCCGTTCCAAGACGCGTCGAGGTTGCCACTTCTTCTCGCCGGAGTTGCGCCGAAACGCCGTTCGGGTGGTCGTCGTCCTCCGCTCCGGTGCCAGTCCGTCGTCGTGCTACCATCTTCGTCGGGAAGCTTCATCAACCGTTGGATCTTCGTCGGACCGCTGTGATCGCGCCACGTCTCGGTAAAAGTAGTAAACGGCTCGGGTAAGCGTTGGCCGTTGGATGGGTTTGAGCGGTTACGATTGAGCCGCGTGTGCGTAGGGTGGTAGCCGTCAGATCATCAGCGGATGCGCGCGCTGGTCGAAAGCATCGCACGGCGCATCGCAGCCTACCGATCGTCTTGCGCCGCGCGTGTCGGACGCGTGTGGCGCCGTGGGCGCGCCCACGGTGGACCGAGGCGGTTTCGTGGTCAGCGGTGCAGGCGCCGAGGTGACGTGTCGATGCTCGATTGGCTCGGTCGGTGGCGACGCCAAGAAGACGCAATAAAGATCTTTTCCAGTAGAAAAATAATTCAGGAAAATCGGAAATTCTATTTTCTGTATTTTCAGTATTTATTCAAACTTCAAAAGGCTATATCTTTTGTATTTTAACTCGGATTTGAGTGATTCAAATTTCTAAAATTTTTTAAAATCAATATCCATTTATTGGTGAATTTATTTTATTTTTGGAGTTTGTTTGCTCTCTGTTTTGGTGTTTATTTGCTATTTTGGCATCGTTTCGCGTAGACATTGAACTGCTCGGTGATCCGGAGGAAGATTCATCGCTTCAAGACCCAAGCTCAGAGCAAAACAAGCACCTACTCCAAGGCAAGTTGTGCTTTGACCATGTTTTACCTGATTTCTCAAAAACTGCTATTTTGTCTCTTAAATTTATGCATGATATTTTATGTGGATAAATGATTTCAATTAATCTAGGAAATAGATAATATGCCTAATTGAATTAAATCATACCTTGTCAATTGTATGCCATGATCTAATTGTCGCCCTAGGATGTGGAACTATAGTTGGTTAATATTAATAATCAACATGGGACTAGTTAGACCGTCATAGATTGCTTAGCCATGCCACGTCATCACATGTGTCCGAATGTTGATACTTAATCTTGACTAATGGAATATGGAACAATGTTTAAGAATTGGTGTGTCATGTGTTGTCACACAATGATATCAAATTGTCGTGGCGAGGAGGTCACACAACTAGATTGAAATGTTGGTGGCACGTGGTGCTTGGTAATCAACTGGGGTGGTAATGATTTAGATTGGGGCAAGTGGCAAGGGGCAGTGTGCCAAGGTGGGCCAGGATTGGAAGGGGTATGTGGAAGTCTTGCCTTAATCACTCTAAGGACTTAACCTTGCGAGCCTTTGACCTGAGTCTTTCTTGCAACCACATGTCTGGAACGGGACAACCCAGCTGAATAATTTGTGAGGCCTAGATTTGATCTTGTCGTGGTGAATAGTGAGTCCCGGTTTCTGATTTAACTCACATGGCGCAAGAGGGGGCCTGTTGTGGTGGTTTAACCCTTGGTGTTGAAACCTTAGCGAGCAGTACTGGGTCTAGGTGTAGCATTGTAAAGGCTTTGTTATGATTACTCGCCTTGGTGGTGTTTGGTTGTATCGTGTGGGTAAAGTGCATAACCTCTGCAGAGTGTACAATCTATTCGAATAGCCGTGCTCACGGTATTGGGCAATGCTCGGGAATTACAGTTAAGGGTTAGACTTTACTCTAATGAAAACTGGATGGGATGGCAGGATTGTCACAGAGTAAATGGAACTTGACTTAGGATTGGAAATCTGATTTACTTATAATACTGAATCTAATAATTACTGTTATTTGTTTTACTGTTTTTCAATCTATTTACTGTAATCTTGTTAAATACCGCTTTATTGCAAAATAGCCATATTAGCCATTATTTTGGATTAAGCCAAGCATGTAGAATATTAGACTTGCATTACTGAGCACAACTTGTTGAGTGCTTTATGTACTCACCCCGCAACAATAAACTTCAGAAGAGGAGGAATCCGTGGCATTCTTGGAGGAGTACCACGACGCTGAGGCTTAGGGTCCGAACCTCATTAGTTGCTTGTGGTGAACTGGGAAACTGCTACGTTTACTTTATTTCCGCTGCTGCTTAATTGCTATTTCTTAGTTAAGCCCTATGTGGCAATAATCATGTAAGACAACAATTATTATTAATTATTGAAGTTATGCTATATTCCGCTGTGTATGACTGTGATAGCATCTATGTTGAGCCTGTGTGCACTAGCTTGATCCTGGACTAGTGCGATATACACAGAGGGTCCGGATTTGCAAATTCGGGTCCCGACAGAGGTGGTATCAGAGCCATGCTGACTATAGGTCTTGGCCCTAGGTAGTTGGTATCTCTTAGGAGTGTCCAAAATTTTTTCTAAAGAAAAAGATAAATTTGACTAATAAGAAACTCTTGGCTTATCTCATTCTTCTACTCTCATCCTTGCTAAAATTACCTTCTTTTCGTTGCCGTTTCGAGTGGAGACCTTATTCAAAATTTGTCTTGAATAGATGCCGATCTTCCAGTCCTTCGAGTTGAGGCAGGGTGGCTATGCCATGGAGCTGTGGAGAGTTCTTCAAGTGATTGGAGGCTTCGATCGTCCGCTCTACCGAGGAAGCAACTGGAACGTCAACGGTGTGCATCGGGGGTTCTTCTGCAAACTGACCATCTTCGCTCGAGAGTGCGACGAGACCACCAGACCGATCCACATCACTACCCGGAGGTTCACGTACGAGGCTGGAATTCAGGAGGCTGCCAGACTTGCTCTTCGACGGATCTGCCATGACTACACCTACAAGCTTCGCGACACTGTGTTTCGGCTTCACCCGACAGTGCGAGCGTGCCAGCGTCGACGAATCGTGGAGAGGGAGTGTGCTACTGCAGTACACCTTGCTGAGTTCGCCATCGCCCAGGAGGAGCACATGAGGGACACTGCTCAGGAGCTGGAGACAGTGTACGAGGCGCTGAGGGTGACCGAGCGAGAGCTTCAGAAGACCCGTGACGCAGAGCGAGTCATCGCCGAGTGGAGGAGGCCTTGCGGTAGCCGAGGAGGTGGCGGACCAGGTCGCTCAGAGCGGATGGGGTCACCAAGAAGAAGAAGACCCAGAGGAGCGTGAATGGGAGCCTGAGGAGCCAGCAGAGGGTCACCAGGATAGGTTCGCACCCATGCCAGCCCACCCACCGGTGTATGCACCGGGTCAGTCTCAGCCAGGTTGGCTGGATGAGTGAGAGTCAGTCTTAGAGTTGTGTCGAGACTCGAGTGTCGAGTCGCGTCTTTAAGATAGTTTTTACCCTTTCGTAGACGTTAAGGTTGTGTGTTTAGTTTGGCTCTTAATTGTTTGCCGGGTGTGCAGTATGTGTTGCAAGGCCCTTAGGAAGTGTAAGCAACCATACCAAGTATTAATAAAGATTATTTAAGTTGGGTTCAACCTGTTTTCCCCGCCTTAGAAATTCTTGCATCTTATCTATGCTACATCTACCTTTCCTAACCCAAGAATCAATCAAGCAGATGGTGAACACCCGCAGCAACAACGGAGCTTCAGGAAGTGGTCTGCTCCCAGGCAACCATCCCAACGAAGGAGCACCACCGCATCAGGCACCGCCAGTGGATATGCAGAACTTGGGAGCTTTTTTCACGCGCAGACTCGGCTTGATGCGCATAATGATGCAGCAGATGACCAATATGGCTGCAGTCAACAACCCCGCTACCCAGAACAACAATGACGGGCCTCGTCCTTACTCCAAGTTGTCGGACTTCATGAGGACCCGGCCGCCAACATTCTCAGGCAATGTCAACCCCTTGGAAGTGGATGATTGGCTGAGAACCATTGAGAGGAAGCTGTACATCACTCAATGTGAAGGCCATGAGAAGGTTCTTTACGCATCCCATCAGCTAGAGGGAACAACTGCAGAATGGTGGGAGAACTACTGTGCTACTCATGAGGCACCCCTGGAAATCACATGGGAAGAGTTTGCAACGGCCTTCCGCCAGTATCATGTACCAGAAGGGATGATGGACCTGAAAAAGGAAGAGTTCAGAGCGCTTAAGCAAGGAGGCCAATCGGTGGCCGAGTACTTGAATAAATTCACGCTGTTAGCTCGCTATGCTCCTGAAGACGTAGCGACGGACAAGGCCAGGCAGTCCCGCTTCATGAAGGGACTAAACACAGGGCTGCAGGTTAGGCTAATTACCCACACTTTTCCAGATTTCCAAGAATTGGTAAACAAGGCTTTGATTCTAGAGGATAAGCGCAGAGAACTGGGGGAGAATCGCAAGCGCTTGATGACCAACCAAGGTGGACGTCCTAACCACCTACGAATGAGGATGACACCACAAAAGTTTGCTAGGTTCCAACCGCAAGCTGTTAACAAACCAGCAACACCTACGCTGCGACCACCAGGACAGAGTTATCAGACGCCGGCCTTGGGTAATAATGCTCAAGGAGGAGTGCAGCAGTCAGCCGCCATAAGGTGCTACAGTTGCAATGAGATGGGGCATTATGCTAATAGATGTCCCCAGAAAGGAGGTATCACACCAGTGCGTTTCAACCTTGGAATGACACCTGCTAAGGCGCCGATGACGGGAGCGAGCCGAGGAAATGGACAGGCAGGAGCGACGCCTCAAGCTACTATTCGGGGCAGAGTCAACCACATCACCACAGATGGTGCTCAGGAAGCGTCAGACGTCGTGCTAGGTAAGTTTTTGGTAAACTCAGTACCTGCAACAGTCTTATTTGATTCGGGAGCTTCGCATTTATTTATCTCTCGGGCTTTTGCATCTGAAAATGGTTTGATTATGAAAAATCTTAAATGTGTAATGTTAGTCCAAGCCCCGGGATCTGAGTTAAGATCTAGCCTTGGGTGCTTGGGAGTTAAGCTGCTAATTAATGGGGTAGAGTTCTTAGCGAACTTGATCATGTTAGATACCCAAGTTTTAGATGTTATTCTCGGTATGGACTAGTTGACCAAGCATAAGACAATATTGGATTGCGGTCGAAGGGTTGTATCCATTGAGAGCCCTAGAGGAGAGAAAGTGGAATTCCAAGCGACAACAGTTCGTGATGGTCAATTAATGGTTAATAGCGTGAAAGCCGTCAGCATAGAAGAAGTGCCAGTGGTCAGGGAATACCCAGATGTATTTCCAGAGGATCTGTCGGGAATGCCGCCAGATCGTGACATCGAGTTTGTCATTGAGTTAGCGCCTGGAACAGCACCGATAGCAAAGAGACCCTATCGGATGCCGACTGATGAACTAGTAGAAATGAAGAAGCAGATTGAAGAGCTGTTGGAGAAAGGCTTCGTAAGACCAAGCTCATCGCCATGGATGTGCCAATTTTGTTTGTAAGGAAAAAGGATGGAAGTCTAAGGATGTGTATCGATTATCGAGCACTTAATGAAGTAACAATTAAGAACAAGTACCCATTGCCAAGAATCAACGACTTATTTGATCAGTTGGGGGGAGCAGGAGTCTTCTCCAAGATAGACCTTCGTTTAGCATATCATCAATTGAAGATTAGAGCAGAAGATGTCCCGAAGACTGCATTCTCGACGAGATATGGACATTATGAGTTTACAGTTATGTCGTTCGGATTGACCAATGCGCCGGCATATTTCATGAATATGATGAATAAGGTTTTCATGGAGTATCTGGATAAGTTTGTTGTTGTCTTTATAGACGATATCCTGGTTTACTCGAAGACAGAAGAAGAGCATGCTGAACATTTGAGGTTGGTTTTAGAAAGGTTGCGAGAACAACAGTTGTACGCTAAGTTCAGCAAGTGATTTTTGGAAGGAGAAGGTTGAATTTCTTGGTCATGTGATGATTGTGAAAGGAGTGGCAGTAGACCCGAGCAAGGTGGGGACGATCACCAGGGGAGCACCAAAATGCATTACTCAGTGCGTAGTTTTCTGGGAATGGCAGGTTACTACTGACGGTTTATGGAAGGATTCTCAACAATTGCGAGACCTCTCACGCAATTGTTGAAAAAGGAAAAGAAGTTTGCATGGACGCCAGAGTGTGAGAAGAGCTTTGAGGAATTAAAGAAGCGTTTAACAACAGCCCCAGTGTTGGTATTGCCGGATGCCCAGAACAGCTTTGACATATACTGTGATGCATCAAGACAGGGTCTTGGATGCGTGTTGATGCAAGAGGGTAAAGTGGTCGCATATGCGTCAAGGCAGTTAAGACCGCATGAAGGAAATTATCCTACGCATGATTTGGAATTGGTTGCCGTGGTGCATGCCTTGAAATTGTGGCGTCATTATCTCATTGAAAATAGATGTGAGATATATACGGATCACAAGAGTTTGAAATATATTTTCACTCAGTCAGATCTTGACATGAGGCAAAGAAGATGGTTGGAACTGATAAAGGATTATAATATGGGAATCCACTACCATCCGGGAAAGGCTAATGTAGTGGCCGATGCCTTGAGTCGTAAAAGTCACGTTGCAAATATGATGGTACAAGAGGATCAATCGGAGCTATGTAAGGAGTTTCAGAAGTTAAAATTGGAAATGGTTCCAGAAGGATTCATAGCTGCATTGGAAGTAAAGCTGACGCTTGAGGATCAGATTCGGGAAGGGCAAAAGGATGATGAGAAAATCAACCGAATCAAAGCTAAAAAGGATGAAGGATTAGCGGCAGATTTTACTAGGGACGACCGGGGTACCATGTGGTTCAAGGGTCGAATCTGTGTGCCACACAGACCAGAGCTTAAGCAGTTGATTTTGGAAGAGGCTCACGATTCCAAGTATTGAATCCATCCGGGAAGCGCCAAGATGTACAAGGACTTAAGGGAGAGGTTTTTGTCGGGACTCGAATATGCAAATCCGAACCCTCTGTGTATACTGCACTAGTCCAGGATCACGCTAGTGCACACAGGCTCAACATCAGTAAATATCACAATCATACACAACAGAAATACAATAAAAGACTTCATAAAATAAATAACACTTGTTGAATGACCTTATGGTCAACTTATATGACTATGCCTGCAAGGTGAACAATAAATTAAAGCTGCGTGGAATGAAAACGTAGACAACCCCTCGGTATACCACAGTAATCGACAAGGCTTGCGCCCTAAACCTTCGTCTCCTCCGGTACTTCTCCTCCAAAGATTGGTGTAGACTCCTCAACCGGTGATTTTGTTGATGGCAAGGGTGAGAACATAAAGCACTCAACAAGTTGTGCATGTAATGCAATTCTAATATAACTATATGCAAGGCTTATTCCAAGGAATGGCTTATCATGGTTATTTTTGCGAAAGCAAAGATTTGGGAACAATTACAGTAAATAGATTGTAAAGACAGTAAAACAAATAACTGTAGTAAATAGATTCAGCATTTCTCAAGTAAACCAAGTTCCAATCCTTAATCAAGTTCCAACTTCCCATGGCAACCTGCCATCCATCCCAAGTTTTGTTTTGCAAAAGTCTAACCCTTAACTGTAATTCCCGAGCATTGCTCAATACCGTGAACACGGCTATTCGAATAGATTTTACACTCTGCAGAGGTTATGCACTTTACCCACACGACATGATCGTACCTTGTCGCCAAGCTATTAGCACACTTCCTTTGGTGTGCCGGCAGGGTAATCATGACAAAGCCTTTACAATGCTCCATCTAGACCCAGCACTGCTTGCTGAGGTTTCAACACGGAAGGGACTGGTTACCACACTCCGGGCCCCCCTCTTGCGCCGTGTGAGTTAATCCGCGAATCCGGGACTCACTATTCACCACGACAGTACCTAAATTTAGACATCACAAATTAGTCAGCTAAGCTGTCCCATTCTAGACATGTGGTTGCAAGAGAGACTCAGGTCAAAGGCTTGCAAGGTTAAGTCCTTAAGATGATCGAAGCAAGACTTCCACATACCCCTGCCCATCGGGCCCACCTTGGCATACTCGCCCCTTGCCACTTGCCCCAATCTAAATGAATATCACCCCAGTTGATTACCAAGCACCACGTGCTATCAACAATTCAACATTGCGTGACATGACTCGCCACTGCAACTCAATCTCATTGTGTGACCACACATGACACACAAGTTCACATCATTGTTCCATATTCCATTAGTCAACATTAATTATTGATGTTTCAAGTACATGTGATGACGTGGCATAGCTAAGCAATCTACGGCGGTCTAACCAGCCCATGTTGATTATCAATATTAACCAACTATTAGTTAACCATCCTAGGGTGACAGTTAGATCATGGCATACAATGGCAAGGTAGGGTATAGATCAAATTGGTATAATAGCTAAGTCCCAATTTAATTTGAAACAATTGTATACTTGAAATAATATGCAATAGGGTAAAACGATATAGCAATTTCATAAACATAGCTTCAACATGATCAAAGCACAACTTTCCTTCAAGAGCTCTGAATCTTGCTCTGGACCTTGGTCTTGGGTTGGCTCCTTGCTCACGAATAACTCGGTTACTTCAACGTCTACGCGAAACAGGTGTACAAGAAATAAATAACAAAAACAAAGAGCAACCTGAACTCCAAAAATTAAATAAAATTCACCATTAAATATAGCATGATTTTACAATTTTTTAGAAACTGGAATCACCTCAATCGGAGCTCGAACGAAGGAGAACGGCCTCCTCGAAGTTCCTCGGATCAGAAAATCAGAGAAAATAGAAAAAGGCTGACACGTGGCAAGATCTGATTGGCTGGAATTTCGGATTTTCTGGAAAAAGAATAAATCCAAAAGAAATGCCGACTAACATGTGGGGCCCACGCGTTAGTGGCTCGGTTCACGGTGAACCGAGTTCACCGAGGCGATCCAAAGGCGACGCGGAGGACTTGCTGTGGTGGCGCGACACATGGCGGCCACGCGGCGGGTGACGTGGCGCGGAGGTGGCACAGGCGCGGGCGACACGTGGCGCACATCCAGCGGCACAGCCAGATCGGGGGTGGAGACGCAAGGCGGCAGTTGCGACGACGTGGCGCGATCGGGAGCGTTGGAAGAATATCCGACGGCTGGGGCTCGCGGCGACGAGCGACGGCGAAGAGGCGGCGCTACTCCGCCGGAGATGATGAAGATGACCCAGGACATGGCGAGAAAGCAACGGATCGAGCGCAAAACCTTGGGGGTCTCGAAGGGCTCAACGCAAGGAACGTGAAGAAGGCAATGGCAGCGGCGGAGGTGCACTGGAGCGTCCACACGACGGCGGGGAAAGCTTTGGGCACGGCGGCGAACTTCAGCAAGGGAAATCTTGGCGACGGCAGCGTCTCGGGCGACGGCGAGGGTGGCTACGGGTGCGGGGGACAACAGGGATTCTCGGAGGGGGTGCAGTGGAATTTATAGCCCTCGGGAGGCGTGCCCAAAATTGTAAACCGAGATGGCGACAGACGCGGCGCGCGGAGATGGCAGCGGCAGCATCCCGACCGCACACGCGGCATGGATCGGACGGCTCACACGCGCATGGCCACGCGGGTGAGTTTCGACCGCTAGATCGAGATCAAACGGCAGGGCGCGCTAGGGTTTGAGGTGGCGCGGCGCGGAGTCATCTCGGTCGTCCACGCGACGCAAATCGGACGACCGACGCAATGCGGGCTGGTTGGGCCGGCGGGCTGGCTGCGCGCGGGAACGGGCCGAGGTGAGGCAGGCCGAATGGGGAATAGGAACGGGCCGGACGGAAATTCGGCCCGAAGGTAAATTGGAATTAAAATCATTTTCCGAATTAAGGAAATTCCAGAAATTCGAATGGAAGCAAATAAATACAAATAAATAGCAAATAAATTCAGAAAGATGACCAAAAATACAGAAAAATTCCTTGAAGCACAATAAACCCAACTAAAATTGTAAATCTTTTGTTTGATGAATAGTTTAGTCAAATTAAATCCTTTCATTAATGGAAAATTCAAATTAAGCTTTGATTAATTCCAGAAAAATGCAAATGGTTCAATTTCAATTTCAAACATTCAAAAACTCAAAATTTGGGATGTTACAGTTTTGTTGGCCAAATATGAAGCGTGAAGTCGCTGAGCATGTGGCCTTGTGTGATATATGCCAGAGAGTTAAGGCAACACACGAGACCAAAGAGGTTTACTGACCATTAAAAATCCCAGAATGGAAATGGGAAGAAATTGGCATGGATTTTATCACTGGGTTACCAAGAACTCAAAGTGGGTATGATTCTATATGGGTCATTGTGGATCGATTGACCAAAGTTGCTCACTTCATCCTGTTAAGACAACTTACTCAGGAGACCGGTTAGCAGAATTATACATGGTCAGAATTGTGTGTTTGCATGGTGTGCCTAAGAAAATAGTGTCAGACAGAGGTACTCAGTTCACCTCGAGATTCTGGGATAAATTGCATGAAGCTATGGGAACATGTTTGAACTTCAGTACAGCATACCACCCGCAGACAGATGGTCAAACAGAAAGGGTGAATCAGATTCTTGAGGACATGTTAAGAGCTTGTGCATTAGCTTACACTACTTCATGGGACAAATGTTTACCGTATGCAGAGTTCAGTTATAACAACAGTTACCAGGCTAGTTTGCAGATGTTGCCATTTGAAGCTTTATATGGCCGTGCTCGTCGTACCCCGCTGAATTGGAATGAGATAGGAGAGCGTATGATATTTGGCCCTAATATTCTCAAGGAAGCTGAAGAGCAAGTTGCTATGATAAGAGAGAGGTTGAAAATCGCGCAGTCAAGGCAAAAGAGTTACGCTGATAATCGACGTCGTGATTTGAGTTTCGAGCTCGACGATTTCGTGTATCTTAGAGTTACCCCTTTGAAGGGAGTTAAAAGGTTTCACGCTAAAGGAAAGCTTGCCCCAAGATATGTTGGGCCGTTCAACATTTTGAGCCGTCGAGGGGAGGTTGCTTACCAGTTGGAATTGCCGCAGTCGCTGGCAGGCGTGCATAATGTGTTCCATGTGTCTCAGCTCAAGAAGTGTCTTCGGGTGCCAGTGGAGCAGACTCCTTTGGAAGAGATTGAGTTGCAGAAGGATTTGACCTACAAGGAGCACCCGATAAAATTTTTGGATGTCATGGATCGCAGGACCAGAAACAAGTCTGTTCGCTTTTGCAGAGTTCAGTGGAGTAATCATTTAGAAAATGAAGCAACCTGGGAGCGAGAGGAGGATCTGAAGTCGAAATTCCCAAACATATTCCTTAGATAACCCTGAATCTCGGGTCGAGATTCTGTTAAGGGGGGAGGTTTTTGTAACACCCCAAAATTTGTAAATAAAATTATTTTATGGCTATTTGTGATTTTTCTAATTTTCTGGATTTATTTGGATTTTTCTGGATTTATTTAGAATTTCCAAAAAAACAATTTATATTGGCTTATTTGTGAAAAGTATTTATTTAAAGCCAAAGTCAAAATAAATTTTTGCCAAAAATATTTTATTTAAGTTCAAAATGCCTCAAAGTATTTATGAGAATTTTCGGGGAATTTTATTGATATTTTATTGGCCCAAAACAAATTAAAGTAATTTTGGGATTTATTTTATTTCGCAAATCTCTGGAAAATCGGAAGAGCGATGACAGCATGCTCAAGATCTGCGTCGTCGGCTTGATCTTTGTGCGGCTGCCCGCCCGCCGCCGCCGCCGTCCCGCGTGGCAACCATTGGATCCAGATAGGACGGCCTTTCCCTTCGCAAAACCCTAGCGCGGTCGGCCGTTGGATCAAGATCGTGCGATTGAGATCGTGCGGCGTTATTTTGGAAAGATCTGATCGCATCCGTTGATTTTGGAAAGTGCGGATTGGATCGAATCATCAGTGATGCAATCGCGGCCTTTGATCGTGGATCGGACGGTTCGTGGTCGTCGTCCCCGATTCGGTTTCCGAGTTCGCCGCCGCGCGCCGTCTCCGCCGCGAAGAGCTAGGGTTTCCTTTTTGTGCGCATGTCGAGGCTATAAAAGCCGCAGTCCGCAATCCGATGTTCCTCGTCCCCTTGCGCATCCAGTAGCACTAGCCTCTTCGCCAGTTTCGCCGCCGTTGTTGCCCAGGAGCTCGCTGTAGTTCTTCGTAGCACCGCCGTGAGTTTTGCGCCGTTTCACCACCGTCAAGACTCCTTCCGCCGAACCGGTTCTAGATCCAGAGTCGCCGTTCCAAGACGCGTCGAGGCTGCCACTTCTTCTCGCCGGAGTTGATCCGAAACACCGTTCAGGTGGTCGTCGTCCTCCGCTCCGGTGCCAGTCCGTCGCCGTGCTGCCATCTTCGTCGAGAAGCTTCATCAACCGTTGGATCTTCGTCGGACCGCTGTGATCGCGCCACGTCTCGGTAAAAGTAGTAAACGGCTCGGGTAAGCGTTGGCCGTTGGATGGGTCTGAACGGTTAAGATTGAGCCGCGTGTGCGTAGGGTGGTAGCCGTCAGATCGTCGCGTGGATGCGCGCGCGTGGTCGAAAGCATCGGCGCGGGCGCATCGCATGACCGATCGATCGCGCGTGTCGGGCGCATGACGCGAGGCGCCGTGGGCCGCGTCCACGGTGGACCAGAGGCGGTTTCGTGGGCCGGGTCTGTGCACCGAGGTGACGTGTCAGTGCCTGATTGGCTCGGGTCAGGGCTGACGTCAGCATGACGCAATAAAGATCTTTTCAAGTAGAAAAATAATTTGGGAAAATCGAAAATTCTATTTTCTGTATTTTCAGTATTTATTCAAACTTCAAAAGGCTATATCTTTTGCATTTTAACTCGGATTTGAGTGATTCAATTTTCTAATTTTTTTAAAAATCAATATCTATTTATTGGTGAATTTTATTTTATTTTTGGAGTTTGTTTGCTCTCTGTTTTGGTGTTTATTTGCTATTTTGGCATCGTTTCACGTAGACATTGAACTGCTTGGTGATCCGGAGGAAGATTCGTCGCTTCAAGACCCAAGCTCAGAGCAAGACCAGCACCTACTCCAAGGCAAGTTGTGAGTTGACCATGTTGTACTTGATTTCTCAAAAACTGCTATTTTGTCTCTTAAATTTATGCATGATATTTTATGTGGATAAATGATTTCAATTAATCTGGGAAATAGATAATATGCCTAATTGAATTAAATCATACCTTGTCAATTGTATACCATGATCTAATTGTCGCCCTAGGATGCGGAACTATAGTTCGTTAATATTAATAATCAACATGGGACTAGTTAGACCGTCATAGATTGCTTAGCCATGCCACGTCATCACATGTGTCCGAATGTTGATACTTAATCTTACATAGTCCTTAGGTTCTCTAGCTCCACAAGCAAAGCATCGCAAAAAGAGCAATCATCATAAAATCGAGAGGGAGAAGATCTAAGAGAAGCTAACTCCCGAGTCAAGGTACCTACTTCATTCTCAAGCTCCGTACACCTAGCTCTAGCATAAAATTTTCCTAATTTGTAGAAAGCTTCATTGAGCTGGTCATAGGAGGGTACCTCATCTGAGTCACTGTAGAGCTCAGAGTCGCTGATGCCGTTGGCGTCCGCCATGAAGCACATGCTGGAGAAGTCGTCGCCGCCTTTCTTCTCTTACGGATCGTCCTCGCCTTCGTCGCTCCATGTCTCCATGTCGGAGAGGTTGATGTCGTCGAGGGTGGCGAGGACGCGGTGGAAGAGCTTTTTGTTCTTCGAGAAGTTGCGATTCTTCTTCTCACACGCCAGCTCACGAGCTCGAGGCTTCTTGTTGCGGTTCTTGTCGGTGTAGTCGTTCTTTCCCGAACTGTCGGAGTCGTTCTTTCCCGAACTGTCGGAGTCGTTCTTGCCCTTCTCCAGCTTGGGTAGTTCACTCGAATGTGGTTGGGGCCACCACACTCCAAGCAGGTGATCATGCCACCTCTCTTTCACCCTCTTGTATGCGTGAGAGAATTTTTGAGCCAAAAGTGTAAGCTTATTTTCTGAAAAAAATTTCAGTTGGTCATCGCTTAGCTCGTAAAGGGCAGAGAGGGAGAAACCAAGACAGAAATCAGAGGAAGATCTAGTGGGATCGGTGACCAAGGCCATCGACTAAGATTTCGTCTTGCGAGAGACGATGTCAATCTCATGAGTCTTAAGTCAAGAATAGAGCCTGTCAAGAGTCAGAGTCAACAAGTCGGTAGTGTCCTTGATGGTGGTCACTTTCATCTCCAAAACTTGAAGATCGAGTGCGGTCAAGAAATGTTGAGTATTGTCCGAGTTAGGGTATGTGCAACCAACTGCTCGGAGGTCACTCAGAATCTTTATAAAATGACCAAAACACTCGTCAAGACTCTCACCAGCGTGTTGTTCAAATTTGTATTCACGCTTGTATTGGTCCTGTCTTACAGTCTTGATTTGGGTGGTGCCCTCATGGTAAGCATCGAGGGTCACCCAAATCTCATGAGCGGAACACATGTGAGAAATTCTATCATACTCACTACGACTAAGGCCCTGTATGAGAATGTTCCTTGCCTTGGTATTTGCCTCAACATCAGCCATATTGCTGGCCGTGACATGCTCATCGGTAGGAACCTCATACGGGAGGTTCACCTTCTGCCATATCAGGAAGCCCTGGGCAGTGATGTACGAATCCATCCGTGACTTCCAAAAAGGAAAATCAATTCCAGAAAAGATAGGAGGCTTGGTGGAATATTTGTCCGTCGCCATGACTCTTGAGACCGGTCAAGATCTATGGAAGAGCAAAACCGGCTTTGATACAAATTGAAGGACCAAAATGGCGATCAGAGGAGGGGTGAATGATCACAATTAAAATTTTCTCCACTCAATGGATCCAACCAAAACCTTACTTGTAACACTCAAATGCAAAAGAGCAAAACAGAGAAAATCTTGGTCTTGAACTTGCTCGTGGGGTTGTGATGATCAAGATGATCTTGGGTATTCTCCTACTTGTCACAGCAAGCAAGAACACAAGAAACAAAAACCTCAAATGCAATCTACAAAAATTTCTCAAAGATTAAACAAAGAGATCGAGTTTTGCAAAGGATTGTCTAGACGATGAGGATATGATCTAAAGAAGATTCATCCATCAATCTTATATCCTCGGCACAAGAAGCAAAAGCATTTAGAATGAGAGGAGGCAATTCCAAAAGCATGTAGAAGGAGGGGAGGCAAATTCAAATTACATAAATGTAAATTGCAAGAATGTAAGTGCGGAATTTAAATGCTGAATTAAATGCATAAAGTAAATTCAAGCATAAGATAAAGTGATTTGCATTTCTAGAAGGGAGGTTTACAAAGCCTCACAACAAGGTGGGCAAAAGCTCAAAAGAGCACAAAACCTCTAAAACCTTCAAGAGGAGAGAGCTACCCCTCCCCCTCTATTTATACTACTCATGAATCATCCTCCACCCTTAGAGGAGTTCCTTCTATCCTAAGGAACCTCACCAAGGGTTGAGATTGACTCACTCACTTATGCATGGATGAAGAGTTCCTTTTACTCTAAGGATCACCATCATACATGGATGAGGAGTTCCTTCTACCCTGAGGATCACCATATAGGGCTAGGATTGACTCACTCACTCATGCATGGATGAAGAGTTCCTTCTACCCTAAGGATCACCATCAAGGGCTAGGATTAGAGATGGCCAAATGGGTCGTGCCTAATGGGCCGACAGAGCCTGACGGCCAGTGCCGGCCCGATCAGAACGGGTCGTCTTTAAGACGCGACCATGAGCCCGTGCCGTGCTTGGGCCGGCACCCCAGCACAGCCCAGTGAGGCCCAGCACGATTACGGCACAACACGACCCGTTTAGCCCGTTTAGTTTAAAAAATATCCGTTTTATAGTCTTTGAAGGATTAAAAATTCAAAAAATCCAAAAAATTCAATATACTTCGAGTTTTTCTAATTATTCTAAATTTTTCCTATTTTTTCTTATTTTTCCTATTTTTTTTAATTTTTTATGATTTTTTTTAAAAAAAATTGGCGCTAACGGGCTACCGGGCCGACCCGGCCCGTTAGGCCCGCGAAGGACCGAGTCGGCCCAGCCCGAATGGCTAATGGGCCATGCCTGGGCCGTCACCCCGGCACGTGGGCTGGCACGGCACGGCCCGTTTAATAGCCGGGCCTAAACGGGCCGTGCCACCGGTTAAACGGGCCGGGCCGGGCCGCCCATTTGGCCATCTCTGGCTAGGATTGACTCACTTACTCATACATGGATGACGAGTTCCTTCTACCCTAATAATCACCATTAAGGGCTAGGATTGACTCACTTACTCATACATGGGCTAACCCGAAACCCACACACATAACGGGTTTTGCACGTTTTTCAAAGCATTCTAACTAGACCCGCTACTCTATCTTTTAGACCGCGATCCGACGGCCCTCCTTGATCCAAGAAGCTCCTAGTTAGCATCTCAGCTGTTCCCTTGTCTTCTAGGCTCACATAAACTCTATCTCTGGTCATCCTCCGGCGATCCCTGACCGTCTAGACCTCCAGCGCACCTCGCCTTGTCCCAATCATCCTCCGCCTCACCATGACCTAGCACCGTCATCCTGCAACCATAAAAAACAAGGAAACCCATCACATAGCAATGTCCAAAATGATATGCAATAATTATCCAATTGATAAAAATAAATCATATTCCTAACTCAAATACAGTCAAATACTCATCACCAACATAGGTAGACCTCCACATGGTCTTTCAGTTTGTTCTCTATTTTTGGTATTTATCGCTTTATTTATCGTTTCACGTAGACGTTAAGTACCCGAGGTGTTCGTGGGTGAAAAGCCAACTCAAGAGAAAGGTCCAGAGCAGGATCAAGAACTTTTTGAAGGCAAGTTGTGCTTTGATCATGTTGAACCCATGTTTTAAAAGTTATATTGTTTTAAACTATTGCATGCTAATTTAATTTATACTTGTTTCAATTAAATTGGGATTAACTATTCAACCAATTGAACTTATGCCTACCTTATCATTTGTATGCCATGATTCATTTGTTACCCTAGTATGGTTCCTTATTAGTTGGTAACTATTAATTGCCAAAGTGGGTTAGATAGAACGTGAATAGTTTGATTTGCGATGCAACGAGTTATTGATATCATTTTATGTGAGCAAATTTAATCTTGCTTAATGGAATATGAAACATGTTTATGAAACGTGTGTCAGGTGTTGTCACACAATGTTGTTGATGTTGTTGATGGCACGTGGTGCATGGTATCAACTGGGGTGGTAAAATGATTTAGACTGAGGCAAGTGGCAAGAGTTGTGATTTTATGGTGGGCCAATGTGGTACTTGGACTGATAGGGACGGTGGACCGATCTTCCGACAGGTACTGATAAGTCAATTGGTGGAGAACTCGACGTTGACGATCCGGCTTCCAATCAGAATGGATTCAAACCCTGCAATCGCTACACCACAGCTCCTTTGGTTATCAACCACGCATAAACACGGTTGACCTCACCAAGAAGGCTAATCGCTGCATGTGAATCGAGAACACAAGCAAGAACATAGAAGATGCAATCTGAAATTGCGAATAATATTAAGCACACGAGTTGGGGTTCCACAAACCGATGAACGGCGAAAAACTGACAAAGTGTCTAGTTGTAATCTAAGAAAAACCCATCTATTCTAGCGACGCCTAGTGAATATATATGAGGAAGATGACAAGGGAGGCGACCAAGGGGGTGGCCGTGAAACCCTTGGTCGTACAAGGCCTTTGGGCCCAAGTAGAGGTGGCGCAGCACCTGACAGATTCTGTTCATCATATTGATTTGACAATTCCCGTCAATCCAGAAGAAGTTTGGATGTGAAACTACTTCCGTTGGAAAGCTCTCGTCGTGGGCTTCTCCGTAGAGTCTAAGAACGCCTCAAACGGACTTCGTATGACCCATATATGATCATTTTTATTTGAACTGCTCCTGGGGGCCGAACTGGACTCGTGAACGCATTGGGATTGATCTTGGGGTGGGCTTGGAGCATCAGAAGTTGTTGGGCCCTTGTCTTGCCTTGAGATAGAAGCATGGCTTGCTGGGCCGACATGGTCTCATCATACTCCCCTTCTTGATTTTGAGTCGTCCTCGACTCAAGCTCATTGGCCTACAAAAGGTTAGTAACAAGATGCGGCAAAGAAACCAATATTTTCTTTGGTTGTTGAAAGTGTGGCACATTAAAAGAAGATTTCAAAATGGTACAAATATAAGCTCGATGCACCATGTACTTTCCTTTATCATTATGTTTGTCAATAGCATGAAAACTAACACTAGATGACCATGAGAAATCAGCAAACATAGAAAATCTCTCCTCTAAACAATTGAGATCACATATGACATCAAATTCAATATAACCCAAAGTATTCAAGGAAGACAACAATTTAATCTCATCCTTTTCATTAGTAAGGTGAATAACATGTTTATTTTCAGCACACGTGTTTAGATCAGAAATAAAACTGACATGTTCATTCACTAGCTGAGGCATGGATATAAATGAGACATTATCACACAACACTTCTTTATCACTAGGGATAGCAAGACAATCATATTGTGATAAAGGTGATTTAGTTTGAGTGTCCACTAACTGTTGTTCTAGCATAGCACCAGTAGTGGCCAAATTTAGCAAATCAACAGAATTCTCTCCTCGTGTGAAAATAGCACCTATGTCGTTACCTTTGTTTTCAATCTCTGCCGATTTAGGCATATCATGATCTGTACATTCTTGAGGCATGCATGGGATATAGAGTATCTCCTGCTCCTCCTTCTCTTGCGTGTTTTCCTTCTCGTTCTTGTTCTCAATGTCCTGTGAAAAGTTAGTAGCAAGTGGAAACTCGACAAGATGCCGTTCTTCCAAAGAAAATTCTTCACTTTGGCAATTATAGATATTAATTACAGCAAGATGTCTTTCATGTTCAATTTGATTTTCAATCTCACAAGCAAGATTAAATAAACTAGAGAGAGAACTATATTCCTTATCAACAAGAATACCCTGAATTTTTATATCAAGTCAATTTAAGAATTTTATTTCCTTAGCTTCTTCAAATTCATCTAAACCACAACGCAACAACAAAGTTTCTAGTTCCTCGTAATATGACTTGACAGTTTTATCACATTGTTGTAGACATTGCAATTCATAAAGTAACTTTTTAGAATGATAAGCATGAACAAATTCATCTCTCATAAGTCGTTTCATATGTTTCCATGTTTGTGGTACTAGCTTATAAGTACAAAAATCGTTCCACCAAATTGATGCACAGAGAGTTAAAGCACTAGCGGCAACTTTAATTTTTCGTTTATTACAGAGGTTACATTGCGAAAGAATTTTATCTACCTCTATTTCCTAATCAATATAAGCATCAACACCAAATCCGTTATAAGAAGGAAGAACTGGAAAATTCTTACCTTTACCAGCAGAAGGAGATGGACTAAAGTTGGGTTGGTGCTTATGCTCTTTTCTGTCAAGTGCATTCTCCATGTTTTGAATTTGCTTGTTCATAGTCTCATTCATCTCTCAAAGCATCTCTCGGAGCTCGTTATGAAGAATACACTGGTTACCGTCCTGATCCTCTGGTACCCTTGCCTTTGCTAGTAGAAAACAGAAGATAGCATAAAGTATTATCCCTATCAACTACTAGGTACTGGACATTGGGATCACAAACTCTCACGCGTCTTACCGAGCTCCTGCAAGGTTCTTACCAAAGCAGCGGGTGACACAACCGGTGGCTGGTTCGTGATACCGTGAGGGCGTGAGCGAAGCGATTGCAAAGGAGAACCTGAACTGATAAGAAGTATGTGGAGCTCGGAAGGTAATATTTAGTAGCATGGAATAAGCAATATCGAAATCAGATTAGCAAGCTGAATAAATGTCCAACGTACTAGTTACAGTTGCTGGCCTAAACGTGTTCCTAGAACTAGTTCAACCTAGCAAGGGATATATCAAAGCACATAGGACTCAAAGGATGCAAGCAATTCTGATTATCTGCTTCTTTTTCCCTCTTTCTGCTTCTTTTCTTCTCTCTGATTTTTTTTCAGTGCGGCTCTTTTTTTGCACTTGCCTTTTGTTTTCCTTTCTTTTAACTCAAAGGCAAAACAAAAATCTCACGTTTTGGAACAAGAGAAGACATTAAATAGATGACCAAACAATGGGCAAAAACAGCACATGAAACTTGTGGGCCTCAGAACTCGGTCTTAGAGGCCAATTTTGAGGGTCCAAAGTTGCACAAGTCTTCTTACCTATGTATTTTTCAGATGCGTGTTGTCGTTCTCTTCGAAACAAAAAAAAGTATGTCCTAATCGGAGTTCTTATGCAAAAGTTATGGCTGTTTTACTGAACACGGCGCAATCTAGAATTGCCTGCGACTTCACTTCTTCCTTTCGGTTACGGCTAACAGTGCAAAACAAGAACTAGGGCAACGGAAAGGGACAACTAGAAAATAAGATCACGACCTCAAACCAGCAACAATACGACGACGATGGACACAAACTCAACAAGCGAAACTAAAAACGAAAATTGCAAAGGCACAAGGGGTTGTAGGACAGCGGAATCGATGATGAACTTTTTGTGGGGCAATTTTTCTGGACTATAGGTCGATGGCAAAACAAAAGTGGGGATACAAGAATTACCTATCGGGCAACTGAAGCTCTAATACCACTTGATAGGAACGGTGACCCGATCTTCCGACAGGTACTGGTAAGTCAATTGGTGGAGAACTCGACGTTATGATCCGGCTTCCAATCAGAACGGATTTGAACCCTGCAATCGCTACACCACGGCTCCTTTGGTTATCAACCACGCACAAACACGGTTGACCTCGCCAAGAAGGCTAATCCCTGCATGTGAATCGAGAACACAAGCAAGAACGTAGAAGATGCAATCTGAAATTACGAATAATATTAAGCACACGAGTTGGGGTTCCACAAACCGATGAACGGCGAAAAACTGACAAAGTGTCTAGTTGTAATCTAAGCAAAACCCATCTATTCTAGCGACGGCTACTGAATATATATGAGGAAGATGGCAAGGGAGGCGGCCAAGGGGGTGGCCGTGAAACCCTTGGTCGTACAAGGCCTTTGGGCCCAAGTGGAGGTGGCGCAACACCTGACAGATTCTGTTCAACATATTGATTTTATGATTCCCGTCAATCTAGAAGGAGTTTGGATGTGAAACCACTTCCGTTGGAAAGCTCTCGTCATGGGCTTCTCCGTAGAGTTCAAGAACACCTCAAATGGACTTCTTATGACCTAGATATGGTCATTTTTATTTGAACTGCTCCTGGGTACCGAACTGGACTCGTGAACGAATTGGACTTGATCTTGGAGTGGGCATGGAGCATCAGAAGTTGTTAGGCCCTTGTCTTGCCTTGAGATAGAAGCATAGCTTGCTGGGCTGACATGGTCTCATCATGGATGGTCGTATTGTTATTTTTGCTAAATTAAAGTTGTTGGTATGGATAATGGTAATTGTGAATTTTTGGGAAGACTTGCCTTAGTCAATTAAGGACTTAACCTTGCAAGCATTTGAACTGAGTCAATCATACAACCACATGTCTAGTATGTGACAGACCTAGCTGATTAATTTGTAATGTCTAGATTTTGGTAATGTCGTGGTGGTGTGGGTTCCAGGTGCACGGGTAGACTCACATGGCCTAAGAGGGGGGCGCTGATAGTGGTAACTAGTCCATTCAGTGTTGAAACCTTAGCAGGCAGTACTGGGTTTAGACAGAGCATTGTAAAGGCTTTGTTATGATCACTCACATTTGTGGTGTATGTTTATATCTTGTGGGTAAAGTGTATAACCTCTACAAAGTGTTAAACATATTCAAATAGCCGTACTTGCAGTGTTGAGCAATGCTCGGGAATTACAGTCAAGGGTTAGATTCTAATAAAATAAACTTGGGAATAGAGACTGTATGCCTATGGAGGTTTGAAAATTGACTTAAGGTTGTGAGTTAGTTTATTTAGGAAATAAATAAGAAATTTATTATTGTTATTATTTATTTTACTATCATTTCAATCTATTTGTTGTATTCTTCTATAAATGCTGCTTTTGTTGCAAAATAACCAATTTAGCCATCCATTTGGAATAAGCCAAGCATGTAGTATAATAGACTTGCATTCTGTGCACAACTTGTTGAGTACTTTATGTACTCACCCCTTGCAACAATAAATCACCAGTTGGAGAGGAGTCTACACCTGCTTACGAGGAGGAGTTCCATGAGGAGACGATCAACTAGGGTGCGAACCTTATCAGTTGCCCGTGGCAAATTGAAGGGTTACTACAAATAATTTATTTCCGCTACAGTTTTATTTATTTCTTAGTCTTAGCCCTGTGCGGCGTATCATGTAAGGTGGACCATAAGGTGGTTCAACAGTTATATTTAAATAAATGAAGTCTTTATTTATGTTTTCGCTATGTATGATTATGATATTCATCTATGTTGAGACTGTGTGCACTAGCGTGATCCTGGACTAGTGCAGAATACACAGAGGGTCCGGATTTACATATTCGGGTCTCGACACTCTTGCCTTTCTTCTTTCTGTAACTCTTGCTTTAACTGAAAATGAAGATTCCGATGGGTTTGTCAAGGCCTCTGCATCCAATAGAGATGCAATTGTTTCATTGAAGTTGAGATTATTTTTCTCGATGAGAATATTCATCACCAATTACTCCCAAGACGATGGAAGATATTATGCTTGTATGACGACCTTGTTGTTCTCCTCAATTTTCTCATCCACACTATTCAACTACGTGATAAGCTGTTGAAGATATTGAAATGATCAATAAACAATATACCTTCCTCCATGCGTAACCTATACAGTTGTCGATTTAGCACCCACCGGTTTGTTAGCAATTTTGCAATATACAAATTTTCTATGTCCTTCCATAATTTATTCGATAAATTATCCTTGATTAGTGAGTGCTTTACCTCATCGAGAGATATAGATGGATTGTACTATCACCTTTCAGTCTTCAGTGGATGTCTTTTCCAGTTTGTCCCCTTCAAGAGTAGCGATTAACTCTTGCTGGACAAAGACATTCTTCATCACACATTGCCGCACATTGAAATTTCCTCCATCATCAAATTTCTCCACTTGATTCCACATCGTTGATATCGATTTTAATTTTGTGCTACCTGATGTGTTACCAACCTTCTCACAAATCTCATTAATCTAGCCTTGGCTCTAATACCACTTTTTACACTATCATACCCCTTCTTATGTGCAGCAGTCTCTGAATCGAATCAGAGTTTTGTGAGGTACGACATGAGCTTACACGATCTCAAGAATAAAGAAGATGAATCTTGTAGAGAGAACCAAAATAACAATGTTGAAGCAACCATGAAAAAAGAGAATGATTTGGCGAAGACGACCATACATTCTTCAAGCACAACCGCAAAAAAGTAAAAGGGATTGTTGCTGTCTCACAATCTCTCGAACCTTTTAGGGCTCTCGGATCTTTGCCATATACAAGAATTTAGTGCTAAAGAATAACCTAGTCTCTAATCCTATCATGCTCCTATTACTTTGGATGAGTTGGTTTGTGGGTTCTTGGTTGCTTGGGTTCTTCATGATCACCCTATGGGTTTATATAGCCCCTTAGTCATGCTTCAAAATAAGTAGGAATTCAACCCTAAAATATAGTATGAATTCTAATCATAGGATTAGAATCTCGCACACATTTCACTACCACACATTATAACATCACAAACGATTTGGAACCGTCATCATAGATGGTTTTTCGAACTATTTGTAATCATGTGTTAGTGATATAACGCCACATCACAGACGGTTCCCAAACCGTCTGTCATTTATGATATCACAGGCGGTTCCTAATTAGAACTGTTTGTGATATGATAACATCACAAACGGTTCCTAATTATAAATTGTCTGTGATATAATGATATCATAGACGATTCCAATTATAAACCATCTCTGATGTGTGGGTTATCAATATGCTAACTTTACAGATGGTTCCTAATGATAAACCTTTTGTGATATAATGATATCACATATGGTTCCAATTATAAACCGTTCTGATGTGTATTTTGTATTAATAAAATATTTTCTATTTATTGTCTAGCCTCAAGAAATGCTAGCCATGCCCTCTGAAACAAGCAGATTATAGAGATACATCATAAGCAAATTACGGATTACATGCATTTCAGAAATCAACTTAGATTACATCACAGTACAAGCACTACACCACATCATATCTATTTCAGAAATCAACTAAGAAATATTAACTAATTGAACCCAAATATATTCAGCAATTGAATGATGTGTATTTTGTATTAATAAAATATTTTCTATTTATTGGCTAGCCTCAAGAAATGCTAGCCATGCCCTCTGAAACAAGCAGATTACAGAGATACATCATAAGCAAATTACAGATTACATGCATTTCAGAAATCAACTTCGATTACATCACAGTACAAGCACTACACCACATCACATCTATTTCAGAAATCAACTAAGAAATATTAACTAATTGAACCCAAATATATTCAGCAACTGAATGCACAACTACAATTCACAAATTCGAATGCACAACTACAATTCACAAATTCATAGCACAAGTTTCACAAATTAAACCAAGTGGAAATTTGAAAAATAACACAACTCATCGGGTTAGGCAGAGTGGCACTGACCGTCTGGATTTATGACCTCACACAGTAAGAAAGAACAGAGTTGTCCTAAAATTTTAATAGATCGGATAGGAAGACTAAAGTCTTGCATGTATATAAATTGTTAAGTACGAAACAATTATTGCAAGATTGACAAACCTCCAGGTCATTGGTATTCTTTTTACCCATGATGAGTTGCATATTGTGGCAAACGTAGAATCCACATTGGTTAGTGCCCTTTGGTTGCTAGTGGCACTGTCAAAATAGAATTGGCTAGTTTCAGAATCATTATTACAGAGTGTGATGTAAGATTATTGTATATTAGCGGATACCGGGAACTTAAAATCATGCTTCAGCTTCAACCTGTACTTGGATGGCCCTCCACGAGTTTTGTACACTTCGAACGACCTGTCGAGTAATTTTTTGATAGGCTTCAAGTGGTGCCATCCTTTGAGGAATCAAGGTACATTACCCGATTCTATCTTGGTATCATTACAATTAGAACACAGTGAAATCTACACATATATGTCGCCATGGTCATTCAACCTAACTTCTTGGCTTCGTGTAAGTACAAATCAGCAAGTATAGCAACTAGTGAAGAACTTACCCTGGGTTGTGGGGTAAAAGTATGTAGTTTATATCTTTTTGAGCCACCAATGCGTTTTCCACGTACTCTTCAATGACTTATAAATTGTCGTCTATGATTTGCTTAGACAACACGTGTGGGTCGAGGAAATCCATCGGTTCTTTCTCTTTTTTTGCTTCAAGGATCATGTATCTGTATATTCAAAAGCAAGGATCATATTTATATATGACATTTATTGATTTGACACGAATGTAGACCGTGATTGCATACACTTACAATGTCTAGTATCTCATGAGTGAGGTATCGAGGATATAGAGATCGAACAAGTCGCTGAAACCGACCATGAAGAAGCCCCTCGATGACTGGTAGAAGAAATGCTTCACCTTGAATTTGACTAAGATACTTGATATTCATTCTGCTACCGACTTGTTGGCTTGTTCCATGTACCAATTTTGCGATCTAATGTAAGGTATTGAAAGCATTCGTTGGAGCTCTTCTAGCACAAACGGCTATCCTAACTTGAATTTTCGAGCCAACGGGGCCAACAGAAAGTCATGGGGGCCCTCTGTGGTCCGCCTCGATTTGTCCTTGTCATCGCCTCACCGTCTACCATAGGCCATCTTCACGGGAGACGACTGGGCCCGAAGTGAAGTACCAACGTATGCCGTACAGGGCACGGTAGCTGATTTTGGTGGCCTGCTTCTGTGCAGCACATGGCTCCGGTAGTGCTGGTAGCTCTAGCGCAGCAGGTGGCTCATGTTGCGCGTGTAGCTCCGGTGCTAGAGGACGGTCATTGAAGGAGATGTCCCTCTTGGACCACTGGATGAATGTGCCAATGGCATCCTGTAGTGTCACAATCTCGTCATTTGGGGGCATCTCCAATGTGATGGACTTGCAAATTTTATGTGTACCGTCGACATTCACCTTTGCGTAACCCAATGCTACCAGGCGACCGTGCATAATCACCCTAGGACCGGATGGATACGCACGCCCCCAAGCATCCTATAGGGGAACGGAGCCACTGGAAACCTCACTTGGAGATTGCATGGTGTGACTATCTACATAACGATACATAATTAGCTAAGACGTCCAATAGGTCTATCTATGGAGCATTCTAGATATATATATTATCTGGATGTCATCGATAGTTAATTTTCCATCGTCTACGTCTGTCTCATGGGCGAATGCACAGCTGCTTCGATGGTTAGTTGAGTTGAATTGCATCGGTGCTTCTGGGGCTTGCGCGATCCATACATGCCTATCCGCAACCACCCTTCACTTCATCCATTCCTCAAGGCTTCTTATCTGATTATCAAATTACGCTCTCAGTCTTTCCTTAACCTGTCCCTTAATGATTACTAGTAGTCGTTCCTCACGCTCGGCTTTGGGTCTTTTCCTACTCCGGTATGTGTCAAAGTCCTATCGGAATCCCTTTTTTAGAGAACGAAAACACCTTTGCCTCACGTGCGACTCGGTTGTTCCTTATTTCCCAAGGCCGTTGGTAGTATATTTTTCTCCATGACCGAATAGAAAGAACCTTGTGAAGGTTGTATACTCAATTCTTCCTGCAAGAGTCTAGCATGTCATCTCACTTGTAATTATGAATTTATGGAGTAATTGCAAACTAGATAGTTTGATATCTTACCAAACGTCGGGACACTTTCTCGTATGTGGGGTTCCTGAAGGACACGAAGCCCGAAGACGTAGGATTTGACCTCACTCTTAGCCATTTTCGTGCACGTGGGTATATGATCGAGGCAAATGGCGGGGATGCCTCCATCAGGGTTTCCTCCTCGTCCTCTATTGCGCGCACTTACCTGGGTACCCAGCAGTGCTGAGTCTCTGGGGGTGGGTGTTCTAAGCCTGGAGGGCCTTATGTATTTCACTTTGATGCATAAATTTTTTATCGTCTTCATCTCAATAAATATTTGCCATACGTCTTCATTAATGAACCCATACTTAGAGAAGGGAGTCTTTTCCTCCTTGACGTAATTTGTGACAAACATGCTCTTGATGTTCTTCCACACCTTTGCCGCCACTAGCAATGCATACCGTCGCACTAGGCGCACGACGCCTACTGGGATCTCGAACGATGCAAAAATTTCTGTCACCATGTTGTTGTGGTCCTCGTCAGTCAGCAACTTCCAGGATGGATAGGTGATGGGGACCCGTTTCCGTCCATCTATCCCGCAAAATGTCTGGAATGCTGCCATTGCCTTGCGAGGTTGGGTAGGGGCCCCATCCTGCGGATCAACCACCGTGATGGTATATCGGTCCGTGGGCCTTTTATTTGCTCCTCTTTGACTGTTAGTCGGTTTTCCTTTTGTCGGCTCATCACATCCTTTCGGCAATTAAGAATGAGGGGATGTCATCTTCTTTTTAACTAGATTGTGTTAGGTCTTCAAAGGTCAGGCAAGTTGGTAAATCAACAAATCACAATTTAAGCAGAGAAAAGTAAATTAGATCTCGATTTAAGAGAGTTAAATTTTATTTGGGATCAGGTTGGACAGTTGTCATTATTAGCACTGTATCTGTAAGATGAGAGGTATTTTGTTCACTAGATAGATTATGGTTTAAAAAGGGTTTCTTTATTCTTCATATCAAGGGAAGAGATTATATTGCTCCACTCTCTTTCGCCATTTCATTTCAGAAATATCTATCTAATGATAAAAGAAGAACAACAACAAAAAGAAACTGAGTGTCTGGGCACTCAGGACCCCTCAAGACTACACACTCGAGCCATGTCTAACCTATGAACAAACATTAAGACAACGATCAAAAGAATAAAGGAAGAAGAACAATAAAATAAACTTGGTGTCTGAGCACCAAGAACTCTTCGAGACCTCACGCTTGAGCACGCTTGGATCCACGCGTCCAAGTATGCCATAGACCATGTGTCCGGGAGCAATCCTATCGTGGAGCCCTATTTCTATTTGTTGTACTCAACTATTTAGACACACATATATAGACACACACATATTCATATTTAGATGTTGAAATGTCGACTTGGCAGTTAATCATGTCATCTTAACAATTAATGAATAATTGAATGATAGAGTGAATAAATATGCTCTCAGGTGCTAGGCTACTTGAGATTAGATTCTCAGCCTCCTCGCCACAAGGTGTAGGACTGCTAGAGAATTAATCTCTTACCTCCTCTACACCAGGGTTAAATAATCACTAGTTGAATTAGACAATTATCTAAGCAAATAAGGCCATGAACTCTTTACCTTCCTAAATTGTGAACCATAAAGCATTAAAGATTAGATATTCACTGTTCAGCCAAAACAGAGTATGAGAATATCAATATGGCAGAGCAAGCTAAACAGAAACAGAGGCTACTAATCAAAATTACAACTACTAGCTAGTAACATTTTAACTTAGTGGTAATCATAAGCAAGTATGTAAAACTAACCAAATAGGAACAGAAGCTATAAATCAAAGCTACACCCACAAAAAATACAATCTAGTCAAGATATTTAGTGACAATGATATGAACATCAAACTAAATATTCTGTGATAATAATCAAGCTCATAGATAGTGAAAAAGTAAGTACTACTTTCTAGCATTAACAAGACGTAACGATTTAGTTCAAGGCCAAACTTACTACTGTAATTGTTCAATTCAACTTCTAAAGACCCATTTTAATCATCGAGCATACAATCAAGAAACAAATAATCTGAGAATGATTCTAGGGAAACTCACTGAGGAACAAGCACTCAAAGCTGTACTCAGCGAAGAAAGAAAGCTAACAAGCTATCCGAAGATCATGTCCAAACAGTAAGCAATTTGATCCCAAAAATTATATATATGAGAACTTATCAGAAGATATCAATTGATCTAATGAAGTATTGCCATACAAGCATGTATCAAGAGAACTTAAGATCTGAAATCTTTTTGTAGATATTTGTTCGCGTGACTATGATCTGGTGGTTGGCTATTCTCCTACTTTCATACACCTTGGTGTGACATCTCTTCATAAGTATAAAGTTAATTGGATTTACTATTTTTTTTACCAATATTACTATTCCATATGTTCTGCAATTTCACTTGCACTAAATTGTAAGCAAGTGTTCTAATGACAATGAAAGATCCACAATATCAGTTCAGATCGTCAATACAGAAAGATGGTAATGCGGTTTAGTTTCCAGCTATTACAATGCCATGTACCATTCAAGTTGTTTTCATTGTATCCAGTTTTCACATGTGACGACGAGGAGCTAGAGGCAGAACTAGGCACATGCTTGCCACTTTTTATCTAAGTAATATTATTAGCTGTCTGTGTACTATATAGCCTAAATCTTGATCTTTGATGTTCTAGCCAGCTAGAGCAACAAGTTTCTTTTGTGACAGCTTGATAGGTCATGCAGGGAGCTGTCTAATATGAAGCTACTCATGTATTTTCTATAGCTTTATTAGTTCATTATGAGATAAGTTGTGCACTGTGGCCCTAGGAATAACAAAATGCAAAAATGTGTGTGCTGCTGCTTTTGCCTTTGAGAGAAAAAAAATGTAATTGTTCTCATCCAGTGTGGATGGAATGAGTAGTATTAGTTCGTGAAGACAAAAGGACAATTCCAATTATTGCCTTCATAGTGATAACTAGGGTGGGTTGCGTGCTACGCCGCGTTGTATGGCATGAGGCAGCCAATAGTCTAGTAAAATATAGGAATAATTCTAATTCATTATAAGTACAGAGTAATATGAACTAATCACTAAATCATATATAAAATCTAGAACACAATAATGGTTTATCAATACATCATCTTCTTAGAGATTTTCTATTATGATGCCACAGGAAGAGGGCAATAGTTGATAATCTGAAATTTAGAAAAGGCACATAAATAGATAAGAAAATATGTTCATCTATAGCATACTATATCACATTAAAATACACTGTTTGTTTAGATTATTTGGACCAAATGGACCCATGGAAAAAATTTCGCTGCACGTTTAGAGAAAGGTGGCAATAGGAACAATATTGCCTTTTCTATTTCAAAAAATAAGTAGGGGGACATATAAATTGTAATGTTGTTACCATCTGAGATCCTCTGATTTGAACAATTGGTGTGTAATAATAATGCTAGTACATTGGGATCTGATCATGTATACATAACAACGACCACAACTCGCACTTCATTGAGAAACCAAATTATGAAAAGCTATGAGTAACTCGAAAGGAATATTCTACAAATACTGTGGATGTGAATATGATAAAAATGTATGAGCAGCTGTAAAGATATTTCTCCACAATGCTTATGCTAGAGATAAACATAAAAGTGCTTCATCTTTCAAGCAGATGAGGAATTATTTGGAAACATCTATTGCGCTATGATACACATTTATTTACCTAGTTCCACCATTGATATTGGAACACACATGCAAAAGGCAACAAGATAATTTACCGGCGAGGGGTAGGGCCAGTGAGGGGGAGGGCCCGGGAGGGCAAGGGCACCAAGGGGGATATCGCCGAGGGGATCGAGGAGGTGTGCTAGGGTTAGGAGGACAGTGCCGCGCTGGGTTTGGCTTGAGCGGATATATACAGAGTTGATCACAGATGGTTCTATTAAAGAACCATCTGTAATGCGTTAATATCAAAGTCGTTTCTATAATAGAGCCGTCTATGATGTCAGTGTATCACAGACGCTGTAATATCAGTGTTGGTTGGGTAATTCTATGGGAAAGCAACATGAAACAACAAAAAATGTGAGATTTCTATATTAATGAAGCAAGCAAAGTATATGTTTGTGACTAAGATGTTGTACATACATGACTGTACAACATGAAACATTCCTTTTGTGAGGACCATTAATTTGGTATTCCTCATGTTCTTGTTCATGGGGGAGACTTTGCATTAGGGATAAGCAAGATATATACAAGTGTTACCTTACCTAATCTATCAAATATGCGAACACTTATTTTAGCTGTAAGTATATAGGACTAATTTTAGGCTTCAAATTGCAGTTCCATGCAAAATAATTTACACTCAGAATTTGGTAATGGACTTCAGCTGCATACCATGTGAAAATGGGCTAGGTGAAAATTTTACACTCAGAATTTACATGCAAAATTTGGCAATCAATTTACACTCAGAATTTACACGCAAAATTTAGCAATCAATTTACACTCATAATTTACATGCAAAATTTGGCAATCAATTTACACTCAAAATTTGGCAATGAACTTCTAATTGTAGTTCCATGCATACTAATTTCAAACTTGATCATAACTCCACTTGCTTATTCTTTTGTATAAAAATTAGCCCTTCACGATGATCAACGCGTGTATAGCTAGCTTACTCAGGTTGTTCTTCCTGGACCATTTTGCCATTTTTGATAGGAGGCAACTCGTTAAATTGATTGTATTCTTCCTCATCTACTACAATCTCAACTCCGATAATCCTCCTTTTTCCCTGAAGAACTACGTAGCACTTCTTGTTGGACGGATCGATTACATTAAAGACTTGAACAACTTAGTTAGAGAGTACGAATGGTTCATCTTGGTATCTGATATGTTTGAGGTCCATAGTAGTGACGCCGTACTTGTCAACCTTCACATGCTGGAGGTGTACCCAATAGCACCGAAATAGGGGGATCTTGAAAAGTACGTAGTCGAGCTCCCAAATCTCCTCTATGAACCTATAGTAGGAGACCTCGTTGACCCAGCGGTATTGAACGCATCTATGCGGACACCGCTGTTTTGGTTTGTGCTCTTCATATTATAATCTCTCGTGTAAAATGTGTACCCATTTAAATCGTATCCTTTCCGTGTCACAACTGTAAATGTTAGCCCTTTTGCCAACCATGTCAGCGTATCATATAACGAGCTCCCAGTGATGGGTCGCTCCTTCAATCATTAGTTGAAATGAAGGTTGTGCTATCTCGTGATCCAAGACTCCTGCCGCGTCGAATTCTCTTACCTTAGCTAGTGCTTAAGCTCGTTGATATACAGGGACACTACAACTATGTATTGCAAAACCGTGAAATGGGCTTGAGTAAATGCAACCGATCAGGCGTGTTTGCTTTCCTTTCGATGGTTCTGATACCCTAGAGCCTCCCCTCATAGCGAGATCAAGGCACACCTATCAGTATGACCTGAGCCATGTAATCGACGCAGAATTTAACGACTTTTCCGATTCCATAACCTTGATAATGCTACCCTTCGACCGAGATCGATTCTGTATGTAGGACTTGAGAATTCCCTTGTATCTCTTGAATGGGTACATGCTACATAGGAACATGGGCCCAACTCTCACAAGGTGAACAATGAGATGGACCATGATATCGAAAAACGACAGAGGGAAATACATCTTAAGATTATATAGAGTCATCACCACCTCAGCCTGCAGAGCATCTAGTCCTTCAGGATCGATGAATTTCTGAGCAATTGTGTTAAAAAAATAACACAGCCTATTGATATTCTCTCATACCTTGATCGGAAAAATACTTTTAATTACAACAGGGAGCATCTGTGTCATCAGCACATGATAATCGTGAGACTTCATGCCAGTTAATTTCAAATCTTGCATCAAAACAAGTCTCTTCATGTTGGAGGAGTAACCAGACAGAACTTTCACACCATGCAAGAACCGGCATAATTCAGTTCTCTCAGCCTTAGACAGAGTGTAACAAGTAGGTTTCCAGTACGTTCGGCCTTTATCAGTCTCTTTCGGTGCTAACTTAGGTCCTATACCCAAATTGACCAAGTCAAATCGTGCATTGATACCATCTTTTGTTTTGCCCTTAATGTTCAGTAAGAGACCAATCAAGCTATCACCGACATTCTTCTCTATGTTCATGATGTCGATGCAGTGGTAAACTTCTAGGTGCTCCCAATAAGGTAGGTTCCAAAATATTGATCTCTTCTTCCACATGCTCTTCTCACGGGTCCTCGATTTACGTTTCTTTCTATGCGCAACATCCAAATCCTTAATCATATTGTAAACATCTCTCATGCTTAAAGGCCTTGGAGATGAACCATCTTCATTCCTTCCATCGAATTGTTTCTTCATCTTGCGGTATGGGTGATTCCTTAGAAGGAATCTACGGTGACGCATGTACATAGTTTTGCATGAGAGATTCAACCACACACTCTCAGTATCATCTAAGCAGTGTGTATATACTTTGGCTCCTTTTGTACTCTAGCCCAACAGGTTAGTAAGGGAAATGTAATCATTTATGGTGCAAAATAACAGGTAGTGAAAAGTGAAGTTCTCTCGTTTGTACGCATCTCATACATGTACCTTGGGAAACCACAGTGTTTTCAGATCTTTCACCAATAGTGCTAGGTACACATCAATATCGTTCCCAGTTTGCTTCGGGCCTTGGATAAGTACAGACAATAAATTGTACTTCCATTTCATAGACAACAAAGGACGAAGGTTGTAGATATAGAGATTCACAAGCCAAGTGCTATGTCGGCTGCTCATGTTACCGAAAGGTTTCATTCCATCTTTACTCAATCCAAACCTTATATTCCTCGGATCCGCACCAAATTCTTCTAACCTCCTATTTATGTTCCTCCACTGGGTGGAATCAGTTGGGTGTTTTAGCATTCCATCGTTTTTACGCTCCTCCGAGTGCCAACGCAGCAGTTTTGACTCTTTTGGGTTTGCAAATAAATGCTTCAAATTTGGAATTACAGGCAGATACCACGCTACCTTAGTTGGAGGTCCTTTCTTCACCTTGATGCCCTTACCGTCGTCATCTAATTCATTTTTATGCTTGTACCGAGATGCATTACACGCCAGATATACATGCAAGTTTGCCTACTCTTTGCAGTAGATGATACAATCGTTCAAACATGCATGTATTCCTTCTAAGTCTATTCCTAAGGGACAAAGAACCTTCTTTGCTTTGTAGGTAGTTGTCGGCAACTCATTTTCTTCTGAAAGCATGTCCGCTAATAGACCTAACAGCACCGTGAAAGTCGTGTCAGACCAATCGTTGCCTACCTTCATTTTTAGCAGTTCAAGCACGGATGACAACCTTGTGTATTTCAACTTGCAGCCCGAGAACGAAGGTTTGTCCAAGTCGTCCATCAAGCCCCGAAATTTATTATACTCTCTGTCATCATGATTCCCTTCTGCATTGCACAACATCTGATTCAGATTGTCATCGTGCAACCTATCCTCATCAGAAGCACAATCGATATCATCCAGCATATCGTTGACTTCATCGGCGATGTAAATACAACTTGCTTTCTGTATAATATTCTCTTCAACGTGACTAGTCCAACATCTATACCCCCTTCCCCCCTTTGAAACCCCTTAGAATCAAGTGTGCTTCGATCTGCGCTGAGTTTCAAAATATTCTTAGATTGTCGCAGTCAATGCATGGATAATACGTAAACTGCACCCCTTATTAAACATATCCTCCTCTACAGCTATTCTAAAAGCAGAGATGTCATTAATGTACTCGGCACTCATATGGTTCTCAGTGTACATCCAACTTCGATCCATCTACACTACGTATATAACAATTAGTGTTAAATATTGAAGTACACTAGGAGCGCACATGCATACATTCTTAAGTTGGAGTACAAATTAACTAGCTAAATCCTACCCTAAATCATAAACTATGCTAGATACATAAAATCTTTTATCTGTACCAAGATAGCTAGATCTATCTAAACCAAGCATCTTCAATTCTCCCTTTACCAAGCAATCTACATCTTCAATATAATGCAATTATAACCAATTACTATCTTAGATCACAAAGAACAACTGGATTTATAAGCTAGATCTAAACAATATTCAATTCTCTCTTTACGAAGCTAGATCTTGAATATAATGCAATTAGAACCAATTACTAACCTTAGATCACCAAGAACAACTAGATCTAAACAATATTCAATTATCTCTTTACCAAGCTAGATCTTTAATATAATGCAATTATAAACAATTACTAACCTTACTAACCTTAGATCACCAAGAAATAAATGGATCTACAATCACCCTTCCAAATCATGGTCTCCTTTCACCAGAACGCTTCACAACCGCAGCCACCTCAAAGTTATATCCCAAAACCCTAAAAACACTAAGTTGGGCGGGGCTCTATATTATATATACATGGTAGGTCACATCACTGACTGTTTTATCCAAAAACTGTCAATGATATAAATTCATCATAATGGTCATCACTGACGATTTTAAACAAAAATCAAGGTCATCACTGATGGTTTTAAACAAAAACCGCAGTAATGTGAATTTATATCACTTACGGTTTTTAGATAAAACCGTCAATAATGACTAGCATTGTTATCACTGACGGTTTTATATTAAAACTGTTAGTGATAGAGCATCTAATATAACCCTTTCTGTAGTAGTGTTACCAAATACTAATGACTATTATGAGTCACTGTAATTAACAATATCTATACTATATAAGCACTTAGTCTGTCAACTTATTTCTGCCCTTAGATTCTAGACAGAAATTGATCAGACCGTTCCTCAATATATAGTCCAGCACCTCCTTAATTATATATCTATGATACATAGCTATATATCACCATCTTAGATTCGTGCAATTAAGGACGTACATCAAGATGCATGGTCATATTTTGAAGTCAAAAATTTATTCAGCAGGAACTTAGGTCAACTTTAACCATATGATCACCAACTAAGCTTAATTCCAAACGATGTTTAAATTGGCCTTTTTGTTGCAACAAATTAGTAGGCCATGTATATTCAAGAAGGCCATAAGAAATTAATCACATCAGGATTTTCAGCTGATGTATGAGAGTGTCTCAATGCGACCCGGAACCCATTGCTTATCGAGCCTTAGATACCTTGTTTTTTTACAAATCTAGCTTTTCATACATGGATTTGCAAATTTGGCTCTCTCCCCACCGTGAAAGATGCGGCAGACAACACGTGTTCCTTGTCACACTCGAGGAGTGCGGAAACCTACGTGTTGCGCTTGGGAAGCGTGGAAGCGGCGGAGCTTGGCCAATCATGGAAGCAACGCACCAGGGTAGCTTCTGCCCTACCTGGGCATGGCAGCGAGGCCCCGCCGCTCTCGGTTGATCTCCCGTAACGTCGGCTAGCTTCCGCACTTCTTAGACGTAGTAGGAAACACGTGTCACCTGTCGCACCTTTCGTGATGTAGGAGAAAGCCAAATTTGTAAATCATGAGAGACTACATTTAAAAAAAAATTGGCGAGGGTTAGAAAAACAATAGTTTCTTCGACCCTATGAAGTTTGATCTAGCATGTGAAAGTACCAGGTTTCATGGTGTACGAAAATGGCATCTCCGTTTCTATCGCGACGTCCACGTGATGAGTGATTTCGCTCGGGAGATGGCTTCTTTGTTTCTACCGAGTTTGCGTATTTGAATCTGTAGATATTTAAATTGTGTTATGGCTTTTTTTGCAATAGCCAGTGGAGTAGTGTGTGCCTCCTTTTTATGATCTAGAAAGGTGCTACGCGTACTTACACATGTATCATCCTTAAAGCATATATGGTTTTAATTGGTAATATATAATGTGGTTTTTTCTTTTTGAAAAATAAATTGTTGCAGAACTCCATTTATGATATTTTGATGTTATATATTATAGGAGAAAATATACTCACTCCGTTTCGCAATACTTGTCACATGTGATCGAAACTTTCTTCTTCAAATACTTGCATAACAAAACAGTAAACATAGCATAACATCACATTTTCTATTTATATTATCATCTCTTAATTTCATTATTGCAGTGTTTGTCTATTTTTTCAATACTTCTTTTAGTGTGTATTACATTGCTTATAACGGTATAGCTTAGTGCACATCTGTCGATATATCACGCTTTTAATCTCTTCATTCCATAGGGATCCACCAAATAAAAAGTCAAACTATTTTCTTTTTTTAGAATTTCTAGCTTATTCTGTATTCTATTAACGAATGTAAAAAACATATTATCGATTTTTATTACATAACAGTTAATAATTTATATATATACAAATCAAATTTCTTACCTTATTTTTACCTCAAATTAGCATATTTATAGAATTTTATTTTTGAATAAAACCAAATTTTATATTTTTCACTTACTATGGAATTAAAAAATAATCCCTAGTTTTCTTTTATTTTTATTTTTCTGTTATTTTTGTTGTTATTTTTTATTTCATTTCAAATTTTAGTTTTTAATTTAGAACTAAAATCAAATGGCTAATTTCTTTTGTTTTTATTATGAATTTATGTTAATTTTCATTGTAATTTGTTATATAATTTCGCACAACAGTGTGAGGTTAGAAATTATATACAAATCAAACTGCTAATTTTTATCTAATTTCTATTCTAAATTTCATATATGTGCATGTTTTAATTTGGAGTTCACATTAAAGTTAAATATCTGATTTCTTTTTATTTTTTATTCTAAATTTCTATTACTTTTTTATTGTACTTGTATGAACTTTTTCTTTTAATTTAAGCCGTTAATTTTATTATTATTTTTATTTAATTTCAATTATTATTTTTAGGTTACAAATCTAACTGCTAATTGTTATCTAATTTTTGTTCTAAATTTTAGCTTTGTACGGGTTTTAATTTGAAGTTCATATGAAAATCAAATGGCTATTTCTTATTTCTATTACGAATTTATGTTATTTTTCGTTATACTTGTCATGGACTCTTTCTTTTAATCTAAGTCGTTATAACTCCAAATAACTATTTTTTTTATTTTTTTATTCTGAATTTATGTTATGTTGTATTGCACTAGGCATGGACTCTTTATTTTAATCTAAGCCGTTATAACTCCAAATGACTATTTTTTTATTTTTTATTCTTAATTTATGTTATATTTTATTGCACTAGTATGGACTCTTCTTTTAAACTAAGTCATTATAACTCGGGTCCCCTAGATAGATGGTTAGATATTTTTTAAAAATAATAATATCTAATGGGTACTATAGTTCAACTTAGTTAGGGTCCATCATATTAAGGGTCAGATGTTTTGCTTTTTTGTGAGAATTTCTAGCATATTCCTATTTTTGGTTAGAAAGATCTATTGGCAATTGTAATTATGGTCTACCAAATTAAAGGCAAGATGTTTTGCTTTTTGTGAGAATTTCTAGCCTATTTATCTTTTTTCTTAGCAACTCCCTGTCAGCCTTTAATATATAATAGACGTTGTATCCATCAATTTCGGCTCTGTTTGGATGAGTAGTAATTTCTTGAGATGTTTTGAGATTTAGTTTAAATTTGAACTAGATCCTAAAACATTCCGATGAAATACCCCTAATCCAAACACCCCTTCATCTGTTATAGCGTGTTAGTCATCTTTAGTCTCTCGCTGGTTACTGAGTTAATGTAACAGTCCATGCTTATGTAATTACGTATGTTCCACATTTCCTGTCCATAAGATAGCTCAAAAGTGACTTTTTTTCTTTTCTCTCACATGGAAAAAGAATAAGTCCACTTTATCCCCCCCCCCCCCCCTCAACTTGTCTCCTGAGTTTAAAAAACACACTTAACTACAAAACCGTTTACTTTACACCCCCTAGATTCTCAAAACCGTAATATGACAACCACATGTTACGGTTTTGATGACATGGCCCAACTTTAACTGATCTAGTGGCCACTGGTGCATATAGTTGATGACGTGACCACACGAGTCAACATTAATCATCAAATAAAATAAAAAAACACTAGGGCCCACATGTGATGTTCTTGCCTCCTATCTCACCTTCTTCTTCCCACAGCCCCCTCTCTCTTCCTCACCCTTCTGTGGAGGTGGAGAAATCGGGGATGAGTTTGAGGCTGGGTCCACGTCGAACACCTTGTACACCACCGGCACGAGCTCCCCATAACACACACGACCTCTGACCATAGCACCGAGTGCAACATCTTCACCATTTTCGTCTAGTCACCAGTGCTTTGCACCTCCCTCCACATCCCCGCCACTGCTTCAGTTGGTCCCACGTCTGTGTTCTTACCCATAGCCATCCTGAGCCCCCAACAACCCACTCTCTCCGACGTCTGGTGTCCCTTCACTGATGCCTCACCACGACATAAATCGTGTGTCACTCCGCCATACTTAAGCCTGGTCGAGCCACCTCTATCTTGTCATATTCTTTTCTTCGTCTCACCAAACTTTCCCCCATCTCCCCACAGTAGCAGTGGGACCGAGCTCACAACATCGTGTCAATTCTATGTCGGCTGCCGCCTTTGCCTCGCCGTTCCGGGCAAGCGGTGAACTTCTTTCCCATCTACTTGTGTCAAAATGTGTTCATAATCTTCCCCAACATTTCCCCTCAAATCAATTTTGGCATTTCTCTGTGGGACCTTGCTACAGTGTCATCTTCCTTGTTTACCACCGTCATAGCCACCGTCTCATCCTCGGTGAGCCTCCCTCTAATTACCTGTGGCTAGAGCATATACTCCTCTTCATCTATCATCCCCAACCCCTGATTTGACCCTCTCTTTCTGCAGCGCTACCGCCGTGTGGAGCTGGCTTCGGCATCCTCAGCTCACGGCACCAGACCACCCAGGCCTGTCTTCGTCCTTGCCGTCCACACTGGTGTGTTCCCCTCACCGTGTTGATGCTCGTGAAACACCCTATATTTAGTTCTACTTGTTGTTTTGCTGTCGCTGCCATGCCAGTGTACCACCGCAGCCATGTGTGTGGCTGCGCATTGCCGTTGGCTGTCGCCACCCTAGTGTTGGAGATATATCCCAGAGGCAATCATAGAGATGATTAAATTTCCTTATGTTCATATTAATTATTTTGTTCCTTGAATATTGTCATTATTATTTATTAGCAAGTATGTGACTTGTTTGTGAAACACTATATATGACTTGGTGATGATTATTCTAAAGTGATCCCTAGTTGATAAACATATATATGAGGACACATATGAATAGACTAGCATATATATTGGTTGATGACCATGTTTCACGCGCCATAGATATGGAGATATCAAACCAATAATATGGATACATGAGAACATGGAATTGGATCGACCCACCTTGAGACACTACGAGAACGTTGTAATCTTCTTGTCATCAGTTGGTCTCATATACAATATGTCTGTTGTATCCTTAGACTTGAGGTTGGCACATGTACTTGAAATGTGTAATGACTTACTTAGGGGTTGCTAAACGCTACTCCGTAATTGGGTAGTTATAAAGATGGCTTTCGGGTTTATCATGAAGCATGCTGCGAAGCATGGTCAATTAAGATGGGATTTTTCCCTCCATTCAACGGGAGAGATATCTCTAGGCCTCTTGAGTGGTTGGATTCCGAAAATGCATGGACATGCTACTTGCGGTTAAAGAGTTAACCGTAGTTGGGAATTCCGAGTCATGTGATCGAGAATGAGTGGTCGAGTTAACTAAACAAGGATGGCATGTACTCGCCTTGAGTTTGACCGATATCATGAGGCAGAGGGAAATGCATATAACTAAGCATTGTTTAGATTCGTTCGTTGTGATCTTTACATATACTCGAGAGTCAGTATGTCCTGCTAGGAACTGCTACCAATTAATGGACGAGTAAGAGTACCCAGGGCATGTCTAGATATACGTGAACTTATAGGGTCGCATGCTTAAAGAGTTGGGACTTAATTCAGATGGTGATCTGAATTCTAATGGTTTTTAAGTTCCTAATGGGCCTCTAATATAGAGCTCATTATGTGATGTCTATTTAAAGAGAGGGGGTGCTGGCTTTAGGGTTAAAAGACATAATAGGAATTTGGAATTCCTGAAACCCTAGTCGCCACCCCTCTTTCGCTCAGAACCGCGCAGTCGGCGCTAGCACTCCGACGTATGGTGTTTCTGTCCCGTACGTGTGGATACCTTGGAGACGTTGTTGCTGCGAAGCTTCAACGCTAGGATGATTCGCAACCTGCAATGGTCATAAGGAGCTGTTGGAGGAGGCGCAAGACTAGTATGACTACATCTGCACCACTGCGCTACATCGACTATACTTTCGCTATGGGTCTACGCGTCTACTAGTAATTCTGTGATCTATAACTTGCAGTAGTTCATTGGTTACACGGTAGAAAATTTTGATTTTATGCTAGAGTAGCCTACCTGTTCCCCAACACCTAGTACTCATAAAGGTCACCGCAATCCATTTTTGCACTCACGCCGCAACCACTTCCGCCTTGCATTGCCGGTGCCGAGCTTGCCCATGGCCTCCCATGGAGCAGGCCATACTAGTTTTTTTTCTGATTAAGTGATGCTGATTGTATTGTATCTATCCTAGAGGCCATGTCAGCGAAACCGTTACACTTGGTTGCCACGACCATGATGCCTTTGACAAGGGGTAGATTTTCACCTGTTTTGAGAGACTAAGAGTGCAAAGTGAATGGTTTCGTAGTTGAGAGCGTTTTTCAGACTCGGGCCAGAGGCGGAGCCAAGGGTGGGGCTTGGTGGGGGCTCCAGCCCCCCTGCCCCACCACGAGAAATTCAGGCTCACGCACGTAACAGTAGTCAGCAGCTGCAAATTGTATTTGTCAAATCTCTTTTTTCAGACGGTGACAATGAAAAGTAATTTTTTTCCCTTGCATATTTACATGCTAATACTATATTACATGTATTTAAATCTCAACTATAATATGTCGGCTTGGTAGTTTTTATATTTAGCATCTGTACTTGTGTTCAGCTCCCCCTCTTGAATGAATCCTGACTCCACCTCTGACTCGGGCCATAAGTTGGGGGGATAAAGTGGACTTATTCCACGTGTAAAACTTTTGGAGAATATGATAGTGTGTGCAACTTGCTTCATCTCATCGTCTGTTAGTATTTGACGAGGTTTAGTAATTCCTGCACATCTCGGATTTTTTCCACATATTGAGCTAAGGTTTAATTTTCCTTCTTACAGCAAGCAACGTTTCTGTCGTGAAAGAGGCGGAGACTATGTTGGATCCTGACCTTTTCAATATGTTATGGTTCACTATATCAGCCATCCCTTTTGTGCCATTGTTGCTAAAATCACCGAGTGACATGCAAATCTTTATTAGAGGAGTAGAGTTGGGCATTTGGGTAAAAGCCTGGCCTACCTAGCTCAGGCAATTGGATTAGTTACAGCTGATACTGGCCGTGCACCTTACATTTCTGCCCGCACAGTAAGATTCTGTTCTCAAGGTTAATACAATAAGGTCTTCCCTAGAATATGTGTAGTATGAGTATCACTGTTCTTTACTCAAACTTGTGCAGGTGATCATTGTTCCTTTCTTGGACGGTATTCTTGTAGGAGAAATACCTGCCTACATATGGATTGGAGCATTTTTATCCCTTCTTGGGGTTGCTATTCTGGAGTTGAGTGGTTCTCTGCCATGTGTAAGTCATATTATCTACATGGACAGGTTAACAATTTTTCTAAACCTTTCTTTCTGTGTCTTATGGCCTATATTGTTGTGCTCTTTCAAGATTAGTGTTGTCTTACAATTTGAGCTTTCTACTTGGTAATCACTGCACAACTTGCATGTATCATCTTGAGTTCTTGACTGATGCCCTCCATATGTCATTAGGTTGGTGATCTTTTAAACCTCCTTAGCGCCTTTTCTTTTGCAATTCATATGCTCAGAACAGAGCATATTTCCAGAAATATGAAGGAAGAGAATTTCCAAGCCCTTGTTCGATGCGAGGTTGGTTTTCCAACTGAACCTCAAGGCTTGCCTTGCATTTATGTCATGAGTTCTTCTCACTTCTTCTTGGTGAGGTGCTTAACAATTGGTGTAAAACAGGTGCTTGTTGTAGCTCTTATATCAACAGCCTCGTTCACCATTAAATGCTTCCTCCAGAATGTGCAACACTGAAATCTAAACTAAAGTTACAGCCACCAACAAAGTTATTTGCTATGATGGTATGATTTCCTTGGCTAGCGATACCAACAAAGTGAAGAGAAATGTGCAACACTGAAATCTAAACGCAGGCATATTCTCAGCCACTGTTTGTTTATGGGCAGTGGTTAGTTTTATTCTCATCACACCAATTCTCTTCACTTTATGACAAATTTTTTTTAGCACTACCGACTTGTTGAGCTTTTCCTTGTCTTCAGGTGGCTGCTATGCGTGATGTACCATACACAAACTGCAATAATTTATGGTCTGTAACCAGCATGGGGCGATGCTTTTCAATGGGCAATGCTGGGCGAAAGATGGTGCATTACAGGATTTGTTGGGGCTATCTTCATCATAGGTACATTTACTCACCACGTTCTTGGTGAAATTCTGGACTATATATTTTCAATGAATAAATTTAATGATTAGTTATAGTTCAAGACATCAAGGATCCTTCATTGGAGTTCTCAAAATGACAAGATAATCCTGGTTTGGCTGTCGACTTTTTTTTTCCAGCCGGTGGCTTGATGGTTCAGATACTGAGACCATTTCCCGATGTATCTAGAGGGGACAGTTATCAAATGAACAGTTAAATACATAAATTGCAGAAGAAGAAGAAGATGGCCTTTCTTCATGAATAACTCAGCAGGCTCTTATCAGTGACAACAGAGCTATTTTTCATATTATTACTGTTTTTTATGCAATCATATGACAACTGTCGCGACCTATTAAGCTGAATAGCTAGCATGACAGTGCAATAAGATCTAACAACAGTTATGGCCAGTGGCGCAAGGAAGGGAAGCTCACTGGCTTGACGAAGATGGAGGTGGCTTAATAGTGGCCTGAGCAACTCATGGGCACGAATCGTGGCAGGGGCGGATATAGGGGTATCGGGTATACCCAACATCCTAAAAAATTTGAGAAACTTTACAAGATCACCTCTTCAATATGCTAAATTTGTTGATTGAATTGGTTTCGATTTTAGTAATGATAGCAAAATAATTGCATGCATCGATTAGGAGATGAGATACAAATATATGGGTTCAGTCCGTCCATATCAGCCACGCGGTTTATGGAAACAGGTACCGCAGGGATAGGAAGGGGAGAAACCTAACCAAACTATGCTATGCCATACCGAAGATAGAAAACTAAATATAGAAAACATATAATCTAACACCCCCCGCAGTCGGAGCGGTAGTGGGACAAACGTTCAGACTGGAACGAAATTCATTGAAGATTGAAGTGGGAAGACCCTTGGTGAAGATGTCGGTATACTGTGACGTCGTCAGAACATGAAGAACCCGAACTGCACCCACAGCTACCTTGTCCCGAACAAAGTGAAGATCAATCTCGATGCGTTTGGTGCGCTGATGTTGCACCGGGTTCGTCGAGAGATAAACTGCACTTATGTTATCACAATAAACAAGCGTAGCTCACTGAACAGGATAGTGGAGTTCCGCCAGAAGTTGTCGCAGCCAAGTGGTCTCCGCCACGGCATTAGCAACAGCTCGATATTTAGCTTCGGCGCTCAAACGTGAAACAATGGGCTGGCGTTTGGACAATCATGAGACGAGATTATCACCCAAGAAAACACCATAGCCTGAAGTGGAACGTCAAGTGTCCGGGCACCCAGCCCAATCAGCATCGGAATAAGCAGTAAGGTCCGTTGTGGTAGTTCGATGAAGCTGAATACCAAAATTGAGAGTACTGCGTATATACCGAAGAATACGCTTGACCAGCGTATAATGTGGCTCTCGGGGATCATGCATGAAGAGACAAACTTGCTGGACCGCATAAGCAATGTCAGGACGAGTGAACGTCAAATACTGCAATGCACCAGCGAGGCCACGATAGTGAGTAGGATCCGCCACATGAGCACCAGCAGATGAGAGCTTGGCAGAGGTATCGATAGGCGTAGCGCAGGGCTTGCAGTCAGACATGCCGACGCGCTGCAAGATATCCAATGCATATTGGCACTGTGAGAGAAACAGACCTTTGGGATGACGTGTAACAAACAAGCCAAGAAAGTCATGGAGAGGCCCAAGGTCTTTCATAGAAAATTCCTGTTTGAGAGTGCCAATTACATGCCGCAGAAGAGCATCCGAGGAGGCTGTGAGCACGATGTCATCAACATAAAGGAGCAAATAGGCCAAATCATTGCCCCGCCGGTAAACAAACAGAGAAGTATCTGACCGAGCACCAACAAACCCAGTAGATTGGATGAAGGAAGCAAACCGACTGTACCATGCCCGCGGTGCTTGCTTTAAGCCATAAAGAGATTTGTTGAGACGACAGACATAGTTAGGCTGAGAAGTGTCAACGAATCCGGACGGCTGCTCGCAATAAACCATCTCGAACAAAGTGCCATGGAGGAAAGCATTTTTAACATCCAGTTGATGAAGAGGCCAATCCCTGGAGATCGCAAGAGTGAGCACGGTGGGGATAGTAGCAGGCTTCACAACGGGGCTGAAGGTTTCACCATAATCAAGACCAGGTCACTGAGAGAAACCACGAAGAACCCACCGGGCTTTGTAGCGGTCGAGAGAGCCATCAGAATGGAACTTGTGTCGAAAAACCCACTTTCCAGTGACAATATTAGCTCCAGAGGGGCGAGGTACAAGATCCCAAGTCTGATTAGCCTGCAATGCCTCGTACTCCTCGGTCATGGCTGCACGCCAATGAGGATCAGCCAAGGCTCCACGATATGTCTTGGGTATGGGAGAAAGTGTGCCTGTATTGAGATTAAACGGGGCCACCGGCTGACGAAATCTGGTCTTGCCTCGAGTTACCATGCGATGGTTGTTCACCACAGGAGTGATGGGAACAGCCGCACGTGGCAGGGCAGCCAAGACCGGTGCGGGTGGTGCCAATGCGGATGACACCGGAGCAGATGAAGCACCGATCAAGACGTGATCAACCGACCCGCTGGCAACATCCTCTGGCTGATGACCAAGAGGGGCAGCAGACTCGGGAGGCGCTCTGTTGGCAACAACTGCAGGTGCATCATGACCGGGCAGGGCAGCAGAGCATGTAGACCATGGAGTCGCCACGGAACCAATGCCGATGCCGGTGGCAACAGCCCGTGGCGGGGAGCCAACGGGGGCAACAGCAGGGTCGGGACTAGGCGCGCCAGGGAGTGGGCGTGTACCTACAGAAAAATGGGGGCCAATAGGCAGCGATGCACAATCGAACTCCGATAAAAAATCAAAGGTAGATGAAGGTTGAGGAGGGGAATTTTCTGCGAAGGAAAAGGAGGACTCATCGAACGTAACGTGACGGGATATGATGATCCGGTTAGTTGTAAGATCGAGACAACGATATCCTTTGTGATCTGAGGGGTAACCAAGAAAGACACAAAGGGTGGAGCGGGGGAAAAGTTTGTTTGCAGTCGTGGCGGTGAGGTTGGGGTAGCACTTGCAGCCAAAAACACGAAGATGGGTGTAAGAGGGTTGAACACCATGAAGGGCAAAGAAAGGGGTCCAAAAATCTAGAGTTTTAGTGGGGCGACGATTAAGAAGATAGGTGGCTGCGTGCAGTGCTTCGACCCAAAAGGCCGGGGGTAGATTGGCTTGGAACAAGAGGGAACGCATGATGTTATTAATGGAGCGAAGGATGCGTTCGGCCTTGCCGTTCTGCTGTGACGTGTAGGGACAGGAGAGACGGAAGTGGACACCATTGGTGAGAAAGAAAGTGCGGGCAGAAGAATTGTCAAATTCGCGGCCATTATCGCACTGAACATGCTTGATGGTGCAACCAAACTGGGTGGACACAAAAGAGAAAAAATGAACAAGGGTCGAAAACGGGTCAGATTTAAGACGAAGAGGGAACGTCCAAACAAAGTGCGAGCAATCATCAAGAATAACAAGGTAGTATTTGTAACCAGAGATGCTGGCAACAGGAGATGTCCATAAATCACAATGTATTAGCTCAAAATTTTGAGATGCTCGAGATGTAGAGGATGCAAAGGGTAGACGGGTATGACGACCAAGTTGACAAGCATGACACAAGGACTCTATTGGAGCTTTATTACATGAGATGGACGCCGCGTTGGTTAACTTAGCAAGGGCTGCATGGGCCAGATGACCGAGACGACGATGCCAAATGGTCGGAGACACAGTGTCGGCCGCCAAAGCACAAGGATGGAGCACCGATGCAGGAGACTGGAGCGGGTACAGAGGGCCAGAACTATTGCACCTGGTGATCACGTTCTTGGTTTTGAGATCCTTCACAAACAGACCAAAAGGATCAAACTCCACGGAACAATTATTATCAATGGTGAATTGACGAACAGAAATTAAATTTTTGATAATATGTGGAGAGACAAGAACATTGCGAAGGTGAAAAGAACCATGGGAGGCCGGTAAGGACACGGAACCGGTAGCCGTGACAGGTAAGAGAGACCCGTTACCGACAATGATGTTCGAAGGAGTGGAACGGAAAGAAGGATCGGACTGAAAAAGATTACCGGAGTTCGATGTCATGTGCGATGTGGCCCCCGAGTCAAAGTACCAGTCGGTCGATGGAGGAGGTGCAAGCGTCATGGTCTAGAAGGCATTGGCAAGCGCCGGCTGGTCCCAAGTGGTAGGGCCAACCCATGCATCAGGGACACCGGCTGGCGTAGGCGACCAGGCACCAGGAACACCGGGCGGAGGGGCCACTGGAGGGTAGCCAGGAACACCCCTAGGCATCATGAGAATGGGCAAGCCAGGAACACCGGGCGATGGGGTCGGTACTCCGGCAAGCATGGAGATCCCGGGAGCAGTCCCTCGAGTAGACTCAGCCATGGGGCGAGGAGGGCTAGCTGGGCGTTGCTGGGGCTGTTGTGGGCCAGGCCACATCTGAATAGACCCTGTCCACGGGTTGTAGAATGAGGGCCAACGAGGAGATTGGCCGGACCCGCCAGATAAAGCGGTGTGACTGCCACCGCTGCGGTTGCGACGCCGATTTCGGCGAGACCCGCCGAAACCAGAGCCTCCAGAGCCAGATCCCCGGTTGGTAGTGTGGTAGCCACTGGAGGTGGTGGACACGGCAGTAGGCGCTGTCGGTGGGGCTGCAGCGACGAGAGCCGTGGAGGATACGCCTGGTGTACTTTTCATGGTGATCTCCAAAAGCAGATCAGAGCGCACCTCCACAAAAGATAGGAAGGGTTTCTGTCGCTTGAGAAGGGATGCCACGGTGCCGAACTTCTCGTTGAGACCGCGCAACACGGAAAGCACAAGAGTGCAATCGAGCACGGGCTCGCCGAGGTCACCAAGGGCATCGGCCATAGCCTTCATCTTGCGACAATAATCTGTGATAGACAGATTTCCTTGGACAAAGTTCCGGAACTCAGCGTCGAGGATGAGAGCACGGGTTTCCTTGTTACCGAGAAACTGATGCTCAAGCGCAAGCCAGACGGTTCACGCGGAGGACGACGGCGTCATGACGATGTCGAGGACGTCGTTCGTGAGAGTAGCATAGATCCAGGACAACACGGTGGCATCCATGCGCTTCCAAGCAACATCGCCTGAGAGATCATCGTCAGAGAGGACGTGATCATCAAGGGCATACTTGTTGAGGGTATTGAGGAAGAAACCCCGCAACTTGATGTAGTGCGGAGAGTTGGTGTCGAGGACGATGGGAACCAAGGTCTTGAAGTTGAGGACGGCCACGGCTTGCGCATGGAGGGCTGCCATCGCGGCCTGCGCATGAGCGAGGGCGTACACGTCGGTCTGCTCCTGGCGACGGCATACAGCAACCTCGAGCTCGGCGCGGGCGCGGTCGGCTTCCGCGTCGGTGCGGACGCGTGCGGCTTCCTCATCTGTGCGAGCGCGTATAGTATCCTCGTTCTGACGGCGCGCCAAGTCGTTGGCGAGAAGACGCGCAGCCTCGTCGGCAGAAGGACCGGTGGCAGCCATGGAGCCGCACAAAGAGGAGATCCTAGGCGCAGCAGGAGAGCGGAAGGATTGTAACGTCTGATACCATGATAGCAAAATAATTGCATGCATCGATTAGGAGATGAGATACAAATATATGGGTTCAGTCCGTCCATATCAGCCACACGGTTTATGGAAACAGATATCGCAGGGATAGGAAGGGGAGAAACCTAACCAAACTATGCTATGCCATACCAAAGATAGAAAACCAAATATAGAAAACATATAATCTAACAAGTAATATGGGATTTTTAAGACCCTAGAACTCTTTTTATTATACTTTTAGTAAATTTCAAATATATATATTGGATGTATGATGTTATAAAATTATTGTACAAGACTATAGAATTGTACCTGTGAAGTGTACACCTTTATAGAAAATTTTATAGTTCTACCACTAAACTGTGGTGCGTAGCTTTACTACCGGGTGGCCCAGCTCGGAGCAAAGCAAAATGGTGGTGTGGATCACTTGGCTCAACACGCTAACAGTAACTTGATATTTGTATCTACAAAATTTCAAATCCATTGTTTCTAATGTAAATTCAACTACATGTAATAGGTAATAGCTGTGTTTTGAGTGTCGTTTTCTGTAGAACCTGTTTTTCGTGCTGATTCTGCGTCGAGCTTTGTTTCAAAGCGTCAGAAATATGTTTTTGTTCATTGTCATCAGACCCAGAGCTAGAGCCTAGCCCACATCTATGTCTCCGAGCATTGCTGACCTATCCTGATCCTGGGTATCTCCATTTCATTGCATCCATTGCTTCAACACTATTCCCATTTCTACAACGTTATTGAGCGTTTCTGACAGTAGTGACCTTCCTTCCAGTGTGCATTCGAATAGAAACAATCCAATTTCATATCCTGTTAGGCTCCATTCTTGAATCAAGCTACGCATGAGCCGACATCCCTGATCCACCTGTCAGTATGGCCGCGGGGCGCCGACCCCTCGCAATAAAATTTGTCACATACCTCTGACCACCGTCCATATGACCGTATGTCTCCTGGTTGTCCTCTTTAGGTGAGTGTATTTACAAGCATCACGAGGCCAAGAACCAGAGGCCACGAATTCTACCTCTATCTGACTGGCATGGTTTCCAAATGTTGCAATGTCCAAGAAAAAGAGCCCCTCTGTGACTGTCACTGCAGCAAAGCAAATTCAGCTGATCAGCTCGCAGAATTTGTTTGCCCTGTCAATCTACATGTGCAGTCAGGAGGCAGTTGACTGAGACTTGAGAGTGAGAGCTTCGCGTCGGCTCACCGCATGTGCTATTCTATCTAGTATCTATGTATCTACATGATATCTATCACCAATCTGGGATTCGCATCCTGTGTTCAGGTCGAATGGCACAGGATGCAGGCACTTCTAGCGAGAAGGGTCATGACTTCCTGTCTCCTGATCGAACAGCTCAGGTGTTCTGAAACACACAGACACTGAGAGGCATCCATGACGCCATGCGACTGTAGGAATGCAAGAGATCATCATGATTATGATTCATCAAATCAGGTGAGTAATATACATATATCGTGAAACGCTAAGATCATCAGGGTGTACTGCCAAAACCCCAGCTTTTCCATTGCACAAGTCAGGACAGGAGATTAGTACATCTACTTCCTCCGTTTTTCTTTTTGTTACAGGCGTTGCAGAGGACAGCGGATACGAAAACGAGCAGTAAATCTAATCATGTAACAGAGAAACAAAAAAAAATAAAGAACATGGGTTGATTGTTTAATAGTTGTTGTTGCTGCTGTTGTAGCCGATGTAATTGTTGCGGTACCGCATCCCGTACTGCCCATAGAATGTGTCTCCATAGTTCACGGCCTTGATCTCCACCATGCGCTGCTTGCTGTCCACCTCCTGGACCGCGCCAAAGACGATCTCGTTTGTCGTCTCACAGCTCTGCTCGTAGAAAGTTTGTGGGCCTGCAGAGTACTGCCTGTGCTGCTGCAGGTGCTGCTGGCGATACATCTGCTGCTCCGGCTGCTGCTGAAAAGGGGTGTGTCCATCCCAACCGTTGAAATAAGGCCGCCCATGCCGGATGTGGTGAATCTTTTCAGGCTCCTTCGTCATGAAAGCATAGTTCTTCCGAGGAGTTGGTGCTCTTGTGTCCAGCGCTGGCGGCGTCTCATCATGTGGGATGGCATAGCTTTCTTGCACTGGCCAAGGGTTAGCTCTTCGCTGGTGGTGGTGATGGTACTGGCTGGCTGGGCGCTTCTTTCTGGAAAATGCTGCACCAAATATCTCTGCCACAGATGATTTTGCTCCTCCGATGAGTTTGCCAATTGAGGTGAAGAACCCCTCTTCAGCTTCCTGTTTCCCATCTTCATCTTCAGTTGGGATTAGTGGGGGCCGAAGAGAAGGCTTCAATGGCTTTTGATATGGAGGGATGCTTGCAATGCTGGGTCTTGCAGGAGTTTGTGGTTCCTGTATGGTAAAATTTCCATTCCAAAGTAGGTACAGTAAATTTACTACATAAATAAGGTGGAGCAAGCAAGAGAATATTTATGGTGTTCATCTTTACTTTTAACTATAGTTAGGCTTTTTTTTAGGGAACTATGGTATAAACTCCAGAGGGATAACAAAGTTAATTGTATTATTTTATTTTGTATGTGCTTTTCTGTAGATATTTGAGTGTCCTTGACATCAGTCAATTATCTAATAAAATAACTGAAATGTTCCATTGTCTAATAAAGTAAGTAGTTATCTAGTTTCAAATCTGTAAAATCATTTAGTTACTTGAACCATTTGTTTAGATGCGCAAAAAGGCATGCATTTTAAGTTATGGTATAGGTAGTTGTGAGGATAGGTGTAGGACATAGTGAGTGAACAGGTTGGGGCCAAAGGACGATGGACACTAGCTCTAGGGTAATCAAAGGCTGACAGTAACGTATTCATGCGCCAGTCTGCTGGTTTACCACAGGCCTGTTGCCTGTGGTCCATTACAGCCCTTGCCCTAGTTGCCAACTCTGCCATGCTGCCAGCATATGTACATGATGCTTTTCTCAGAATAACAAAAACAGTATGAATCACTTACCTCTGTTGTTGATACCATTCCTAAAACCCGTCGTTGGAGCAATGCAAGCATGTAACCAAAGAAACCAGCAGCAAAAAGCAAGGCAACTCCTGTGAGCATTCAAACTCGAAGTAATTAGTGTTTGTAGTTTTAGCAGGCTGTTTTCCTCATTATTTTAGGTCATTTGAGTAGTTAATTTACGATAGTCTAGCTTCATAGAATAACAGTATTCTTTGGTCAAATAGTACTAATGGAAAGCTTAAGTGGAATGTACCTAGAGGGAAACCAGCTTCATACTGATGTGAGCAGTCATCCAACTGGAGTGGAATCTCCCGAATTGCTTGGTTTCCTCTATCAATGACCAAGAGGGAGCAGCTACTGCTGATGTAACGGATTTCAAAATCAGTAGAAAATTTTGCATCATCACTGGGCCCATCTATGTGTCCGCCTTTCATTGATTTCCCCCCGGCAATGGTTGTGACCCCTACATATTAGAACACAATCTGTCGAGAACTTCTTCATTTACATGTTTATAAATTAATAAGGAGATTTATGCTACATGACTCCTGAAGATCCAAACAAATTTCAGCTGAAGCCAAACTCAACTAGCATAAAGATCTGTAGTTCCCTCTGAAAGTAAGTTAATTAATTACAAGAAAAAATATAAAATAATTTGAAAATACAAAAGTTGAAGTTAAAATGGCTGGTGAAATTCAAAGCAAGCATACCAAGTTATCAGCAACAACTGATATTTACCTTAGAAATATATAACTGTTTTGTGCATGCAAATCCTTGGTTTAATTCAACACACAAAAAACATATACAATCTCAATGAGCAATTATGATGTCATGGAATACTGATTTCTCTTGTAGCTTTTCGATATCACGAAAAATAAAAAAATGAGATCATTTGATATTAAAGTTCAATTATGTATTACCACTAACCATATTAAGGTTTCAGCTAAATGTGTGATATCTCTTCCATGGTTGCAAAGCACGTGATATTTAATTTGTTGGTATCAATATCCATATCATTATTGGATGTTTTAGAAAAGTTTGGGGAAATAATTAAGACGGGCGCTGATTAGATTTATTTTTGTAACGATAATCTCTTGCAGGGATCACACTCTAAATAGACTACCATGTTGACACTTAAAGCTGTGTGTTTGATCTTCGCATTCACTCTGACAGCCTACCTCGTTCCAAATGCAACTTTTGGACACAAGTGCTAAATAAGTCTGGAGAAGCAATGGAAAATCAAAGAGCAAGCATAGGATGATTGGGCACCAGACAATATCATGTGCACATACCCTACGACGAGACATTTTAGCTTACCTGTATCACTGATCTTTCTTATTGCCATGTTCATAGCGTCCGCAACATAAATGTTGCCCCTATCATCCACTGTAAATCCCTTGGGATGGTTCATCTTCGCCTCTCGCAGTCTCCCATCGACATGACCGGATAATCCTTCTGGTGAACCAGTAACAAGCTTTGGTCTGCTATCTGCATTGTTTGATCCATTTTCAAAAGATGCAAGAGAAACTGGTATAAGCTGAAAAGCATCTATTGCTAAATAAGATGTGGATGACAGTTTCACCACTCTAGAATAAAACATTGTTCTAAGGAAGGGAGACCACAGTATGACCGACATAGGACATTTGCTCATACCAAAGTTGGAATGTCAAATTTTCACAAGACGGGGGAAACTTTGCTAATAATTCTGGCGAACAATACATACTGTATTTCGCTAATAATTATTCAGGCGACGAATAAATCACGCTCTGTTTGTTTAATTCCTACAATGTGGAACTAAGAAATAAAAGGAACGACTCAAATACTCGATAAACAATGGAAGTGAAAGTGACCAGGTAGCACAGCACTATCACATCATGAATTCATAATTGCAAACTAGGAACTAACAAACATCTCGCAATCAAGAAACAGGCCCTGACCAAAATTTAGCTTGCAACCATCACATCATCCCCGACCAACCACCAGAACACTTCACATCATCTAGTCAACCACCATACTTAGCAGAATCCCACGAAGACGGAATACATCACAACCAAACCTGAAAAGGACCGGAAGAAGCGGTCCGAGGTAGAGCATGCTCACATCGAGAAAGCGGCAGCTGCACCCTGTAGATGTTGCTGTTCATGGAGTCCAGCACGAGCAGCTCGCCGGCAGGGGTGACCTCCACATCGTACGGCTCGATCCCCAGCTTGCTGCCGTCGAACACCGTCTCCACCGCGTACCCGCTCTCGTACTTCACCATGGACCGCCCCGCCGCCGCCGCTGCTGACAACAAAATTCGAACAAAATCCGTTCAAGAAACCGAAACGAAGAACCGGAGGAAACGCTGAAAGACCACACCAATTACCCGTCCTAGCGGTCGATTTGAGCGACCACAGCTGCTTCACCAGCGCCGACGCCGAGCTGCTCAGAAGCCCACTCACAACCTCTGCCACCAATCAATACGAATTAGCCCCAAGAAACCAAACTCAAAAACCAAGAACCGAGCTCACTAACTTGCGGGGTACGAGGACGCGGCCGACCCGGAGCCGAAGGCGCTGAGCAGGAGCACCGCCACCAGAAGCGCCGCCACGCCTCTTGCTCTTCTTGCCGCCACCTTGGCCTCCATCGCTTGCAGGGGAGGGAAGGGGAAGCTGCTAGGGAAAATGTGAGGAGGGGGACGAGGCCATTTGAGGACAAGTAAAGAAGGTTCAGAAAACACCAAGAATCCGACCTCTTTTGGGGCCCTGCAGTTCTCGCTCTCTGCGAAAAAAAGGCAGAAAAGGAGAGAGGGTTAAAGCGAGGAGAGAGCGTGAAAGAGACAAGAGAGGTGGTGTGGCGGTGGTGGCGCTCGCTGCTACTGCTGCCGCCGCTGTTATTTACCATTCGCCGTCCCCCCCCGCGTTCGCTCGGTTTTCCTTTCTTTAATTCCGCTTATACAACAATCATGGATTGCTTTTTCTGTAGAGGTTTAAGTGGAAAGGGGGAGGGCGAGGGGGGTAGTGTGTACCAGGACCGGACTTTGAAAAATCGTTCTGGGACAGGTGGTATTGAAAATCGTGTAAAATCATTTGAAAATAGCGAAAAATCAAATGGTACGGAATTTCAAATCATTTTGAAAGCTAGTTAAACCGGCGAGCGAAAACCAAGCGGTTTTTGCCGAAAACCAAACCGCCAGAGACCGAGCCGGTTGAGAAAATGGGAAAAATGTAAAAAAATCGAGGAAATTTGAAAAAAAATGTTGTAAAATATGTAAAAATCCAGTGAAGGCCAGAAAATAGGAGATATATAATAAATATATAAAAAAAATATGTAAAAACAGGAAAAAATCCCGGTACGATCTCTCCTAAATATGGAAAAAATTTGACATAACCTTTGCTATATTTTACACAATTGGAAGTTGTAAATTAGGCATTTAACAATAATATTTCAACAAATAATCTTTCATTTCAATACTACTCACATATCAATCAAACAAGTGCAAAAATAGGCATTTACATAATCACATAGCAATATCATCTAGAATTTCACTACCATTCACATGTCAACACCATTTACATTCTAATACCTTTCAATTGAAGTTGTGGAGTAGGCATAAGCATAGCTTCATCGTTCTTCCATTGTCAGAGAAATACCATGTTCGACCTACATGAACGGAATGTTAGTAAAAAAATTGTGTTGCAATAAAATGAAACATAGAAATGAAACAAAATTTCGGCATTACCTTTGATATATTTTAGACAATCTGAAGTTGTAAAGTAGGTATTTAGCAATAATATGTAAACAAATAACCTTTAATTTTAATACTATTCATATGTCAATCCAATAAGTGCAAAAAAAAAGTAGACATTCACATATCAATATCATTCACATTTAGATACCTTTCATTTGAAGTTGTAAAGTAGATATATTTTCGTTGTACTTCCCACACAAATGCCATGTTGGACTTGCATGGATGCAATGTTAGTCTAATATCAAGTTGTAATGAAATGAAACATGCAAATCAAATATTATATTCGGAGCTACGGGTAGTATTGTTGCGTGTACACTTGGTTGGTCATGTTGTATTCCTCGGTGGACATCAAGGCCAATCCTCATGTAGTTAGCAACTCCATCTTGTAATCGTGCTAGCTTTGCCCTATCCATATACTTGTTGTTTGCCATTGTTGATACAACATGGCATAAAACTCAAGATCGTGCCACTCGTAGATCTATTGGGTGGGAGGTTGTGCATGAGCATTGAGGATGGCATAGTCATAGCTACCATGTGAGCCATAGCTCCCTTGCGTCTCGACGACGCGATAGGAGCTAGAGCTATCCTGTTGTGCGTCCTTTTTCTTCCCCCCAGTAGTTGTCCTCTGTGATTGGGGAGCGTCATGGTCTCTGTCCTGTGTTGCATGAGTGAACTGCGACTCTCCTGTAAATTCGATGGGATGCTGCTCTTCTGATTGGTGCGTGGAAGGTATGGAGGCATAGCGACTGGAGTCACCGCCATCGGTGTTTGTCTTGGAACTGCTATCATTGGACTCTTTGTGTGGTGGGCTCTGACGGTCCCCATTCTCAGTGAAATCATCACTCCCTACATGAAAGATTATTTGCTACTTGACATACTCGAACAAAAACTGGTACAATCAAATTTGTGAACAAACAAACAGTGAGCATTTCATCATGAAGTAAAAATTTGTACTAAACATGCTCACCGCTTATTCTCTCTAGTCTCTAGCACTTTCTCTCTGAACAAATGTTGCTTCAATTCCTGCCGGTGCATGTTCATGATGAAATGATCAAAATGACCATTTTTACTAGACCATTTCCACGCATGCATGTAGTAACAAAGGAAGTGTAAAATTGTTAAATGGGATGAAGTTGGATGGAATATTTACCTCTTCCCCGGTCTTCACCTCAGCCGAACGGTTTTCCTACAAAATCGAGACAAATTCATTCAAAACCGAGAGAAAACCGATGCAAAACCGTGAAATTCACTGCAACTCACGAAATTCGACAGGGTTTCGAAAAATCGCTAAAACCAAATGGTTTTTGACCCTTACCGAACGAAAACCGAAGCTCGCTTGGCGGTTTCACGGGCATGGCGGCTGGATTGGGCGGCGGTGGCACGGTCAGCAAGAGGAGTGAATGGGGAAAGCGAGTGTGCGATCGGCTTTCTGGTTCGAGCAGCTTCGGCACAACTGGCTTTTACTCCTCTCGGGCTGGCCGGCCAGCCAGGGTGGGCCTTGGCCTATGGGCTAAATTCCCATAGGCCGGCTTTTTCTTTATTTTTTTGCTTTGCTTTTTCTATTTTTTAGATTTTGAATGACTCAAAAACATCTTGAAACTTTATTTTTTAAAAAAAAATTCACACCAGAGGTTATAAAGTAATTAGTAGTAATTTTAGGGATTTTTTGGCTAAATTTTTCCAAATTTTTCAAAAAATTTGAATTTGAATGCCATCGGTAAACCGACGTATTTTACTAACCGAGCCAGCCCGGTTCACTCGAAAACTACGGTAAACAAGTGGTTTACCGCGGTTTTGCAAACCCTAGTGTGTACCTACTCACTTCTTCTTGCAAAGTAAGTACATACTCTATCATAATATATATAAAGGAGGCGTAACCTGTTAAAGTACTCCCTTCGTTCACAAATAGTTATCGTTTTAGATATCTACACGGTCTTCAAAACTCAACTTTAATCACTAATTTCTATTATAATATATTTAAAAAACTAATAAAATTATAATATTATGAAAGTACATTTCGAGACAAATCTACACATATGATTTTCCTGGATCCAATCTAAATATTTAAAAAGATATTGATAGCTAAAGCTTCAAAAGTTTGCCTGCACGTATCCTAAAGCGTTATGTTTCTGTGAATTGGAGGGAGTATATTACAACTACTCACCTACTTTTTCAGTATTAATGGAGGAGTATACGGTGAAAATGTTACGACAACTAAATATTTAGTGTATACTTTTGTTATAGAACATGGCTCCCAAGAACGAGGACTTATGAATGCGCTCTCACGTATGGTGAGAGAGAAAGAAGAAACATACAGGGATTGTTTACCTTTTCTACTAGAATAAAAAAAATGTGTATGACATCGGATCGAATAGACTAGTAGAACAGAATTCCCTGTAGTATGGGGCCATATGTAACGTGCAAGTGAGCAGGGGCGTACCGACCAAGGGTCAGGGGGGCTAGGGCACCTCCTACCCCGATCACACCATGAGTACCCCTAGCACTCCCTTCACACCGTGAGGCATCATCACGTCGTCGCCATAGAAGCTAGTTAGAAGATTGGAACTTGGATGATGGTTTAGCACTCTCTAAATTTATGTTCTGGATCCGCCATTACAAGTGAGCATGATGAAAGAAAAAAAAAAGATTCACTGCCATTTCTACTAGAATGGAAAATGTGTATGACATCAATGGAATAAGGTGGATAAACCATGGAAGAAGAGGGAGCGAAGTGCGGTGTGCGTGTATTACCCTTGCGGTGTGGGCCCCTATACAGTGTATGCACACTGAAAACGGATTCAGCGCCGTTTCTACTAGAGTGAAACGTTTGTACGAGGTCGGGTCAAATAGTTAGATACAACGCGGAAGGAGAGAGAAAGGTGTGGTTTGCTTGCATGCCTCTAGGGTGAAGGTAGAGCTATACATATGGTATAATTGGTAAATATAATTTTTTTTAAATATGGTAATTGAAATGTGATACCAAATTTATCAAATAGAATTTCGGTTCGGTATCGGTAAATACCATAATATTTCAGTTCGGTTTCGGTAAATACCATATTTACTAAACTAGCATGAATTGTTCTTTTTTTACTTGTCGTTTTGGATATTGATACGGTTTCTAATACACACCTTTGACCATTATTCTATCTAATTATATGTTAGTAAAAATTGACAAATATTTTGAGAAATCTAGTGATATTATTTCCATGTGAAATTATACTTTATACACATTTGACCATTACTTTATTTAATTATACACGTATTTTTTTTCTATTTTAGTATTTGGTTTATAACGGTTTACTAGCAGTTTTTACCGAAAAAATGTATCCCAAAAATTAAATTTTTGCTATACCATACCGAATACCATATACCAGTCAAATCGAGTTGACCGATTCTGTTCAGTTTTTTTGGCACGGGTTTTTCGGTTCGATAAAACCATGCGCAACCCTAGATGTAGGCCCCTTTGTTGACGGTACTTGGCCATTTGCATATGGTCTAAGGTGGTTTGCAAGCATTAGTGTTAGTAAGAACTAAGAACAATGGTATATTTGTCTACAACTGGAAATTTAGAAGATTTAGTTAATCCTTGCATTCTATGTCACCATCCCACACTAAACCAGATATTAATAGGCCTTGTGCTGATCGCTCATTTAAACGAGCTAGTTTGCTCTTGTGATACATTTTAGAATGCAGGAAATTTAAAACACAAAAATGAAAAAAGAAACATATGATTGGAATATTATGACTTGTTGAATCCTACGAGAAGCAAAACCACATAAATTGCTCAAAGAGGTGTTTGAATGTCTTAAGGTCAAATACATAAATTTTGAGATTAGATATTGCTACTTGATTAGAGAGAGAAGGGAGAGAGAAGGTGCATTGGAACTACCATATGAAATTTTACATGATGTTGGAGCTCATTTGGTTTCCTCCAAAATTTGTAGAAAAAATCTTATCATATCAAATACCTTTGATGCAATCCAATGATCCAAACGAAATTTTCATTTGGATTGCAATCATCTATTTTTTTCCTCTAAAATTCGTTTGTTCCAAAGAAAGTGGGAATGTGGTTGCGCCAAAAAATATGACGAATGATTAATCGACTCAAACACTGGGTTTAAGAGGTTCGTGGCATGTCAGCCGATTTGATCCTACAATCGGTAAGAAAATAATAATCTAAACATCCATGTCAGTCGATTAGGTTTTTTCAATATAGATCTAATCTAAACAGCTATTTAGCCCATTAGATCGTGTGTAACGATAAATCCAACTAGCTTATTACGGCTGATTGGATGGTTTGGTAAAGATAGATGTTCTCGAAAAAGGCGATGCGCAACAAGATCAGAGAAAAGCAAACCTAGATAAATTGGCGTAATCGAAGATGATCAACAATCGGCGATGCACAACTTTATTGATCAAGAATGAATTACAAAGTCTAAATTACAAGAGCTACTCCTAGTTGACAGGAAAAGTAGATAAAAAAGTAGATATGAGTTGTTTAATTGATTGTTGTATATATTTTTTTCTCGCCTCTGATCCCTTTTATAGCGTGTAGGCCGATCGTATCCTTCTTCGATGCATTGCAAATCATGATTCGTATCGGCCTCAATCTCCTGTAGATAGAATTGATATCGTCTATTATTCCAATTTTACCTCAACTTACCCTTTTTAACCCATATTGACCGAAAATATCCAATTTTATTCTTAACCTAACAAACTGGTCATGCCTTGTCAAATTTTGGTGCTAACATATGCACCTCATTTTTCGGAGATAACATGGTATCTTCCAAAAATCATCTTTGTTGGCCTGATCACGATCGGTTTAATCATATTATCTTCACCGCCATCCATGGTAACTGCTCCATTAATCATGTCGCAATTCTTTAAATGCACTGTTTTTTCACCATAACTATAGCCACCGCTTCGGGAATTTTCCCGCCCTTTACTGTTCCTTTTACACCTTATAAATATGGGGCCCATCCTCCTAACATTTTCACATGTACAAGCTCTCGACTAACCTTCCATCGGCTTCACCCTCAATTTTGGACTTCAATCTTCTCGTGCTCTCATGCCTTCCGTCTTCCATCGGTTTGACATTCTCCAATCGGCTGAAATGGACTCTCAGTAGCTATTCATACCCATTCCCAATAGCAATGACCAATACTACTTAGGATCGGTAGAAAACCTTGTTCCATCAGTCGTCATAGAGCAAGAAATCCCTCGCCTTCCCTTGTCGGCTCATGAGTATAGTATAGAAGGGTGGAGCAAAAGTTTCTGAGCATGACCGACAGCACTCAAAGGATGGAGAAACTGGTACAATCGGCTAGCAACAGTCAAACTGCCTCAATGGTAGTAGATGGGTATAGTAGAATGCATCCCACTGTCTTTAGCCGATCTAGAGGCCAATGAGCCCTTAGTGGCCACGGCCTGCTATTTCTGGTCGAACACTATAAACACTTTTATGTTTAGGACATGCCCTATCGGCCCAACACTACTAGACGTTGCCCATCTCTGTTGTTTGAGGCCGGATGGAGAGCAAATATCAGCCTTTAGTGCCAAACCCCAACGTAAGCTGATCCATGCCAAGGGGGAAGGATGGAGCAAGTACATCGAGATAAACAAAGGTACCGGTCCAGTGTCAGATAGAGAACATGTTGCTTTTCTCAATCTATGGGTTGACCGATTTGTAATTTGTGGAGCTTCTCTTGGACCGACCCAAGTTTATCAAGTATTGGTTGAAAAATTGGTAGAAGGCCATAGGCTAGCATTGGGAAAAATGTTCCTTGGGGCCGTATACCAGATGATGCACATCATACGTAGTAGGCTTTTCACAGGAATGGGGTCGTATACAGTCGGCAATGTAGGTGGTCCTCTTTGGTTTGTTTAGACCTGGCTTTATTGTCTCTTTAGCCGATCATTCAAGATTGACTCTTCTGAGATGACCCCTTCCCCCCTCGAAGAAACCCTAGAAGGCAAAGATAGTGAGTACAGGAATAGCTGATCATTCATTGAGAGGTTTATTCTCTGTTCGAGTAATGAAGCCAAGATCACCCCAATTGAAGCAGGGAAATATTTAGCCTTTTTCTTCCAACTCGATCATGAAGATTTCTCTTAGGGGGACTTTTTCAGCTATAGAAAAGCCAACAATTACCCATGTCCATCCTTTCTTCACCTTACAGCTAACAGCAATGATATGCTAGAAGAAACTTTGAATTTGTACAAGATCTTCATATTAATGTCAGTCAGCTTACATACCAAGAATCAGACTTACCAGCCATCCTATGAATTTTATCATCCATCCATTTACTCAAGGCAGCTAGGCTTCGAGCAAGACCCTCCAAGCTTTTAGCTTTTTGATCAGCTTCGACCGAGAGATCGGCTTTAGCGTGCATCAGGTGCTGCTATCGCTCTGCACATGGTCGATGATCTTCAACTCCAAAATCTTTTGCGCTTTTTCTTGCATACTCGAAGGGCGAGCGCTTTACTACCTGGTGGTCGACCATCTGTGAGGTGTTGTATCCAGCAGAGCGTATTGTATCAGCAATGATTGTAAAATTTTGTCCAAATCTCCCTGCAGATCCGACGATCATTAACACCGTTAGTAATTGCTTGAGTTCTAGCAGTGGCGCTAGCTCGTCGGGCTATACTAATACGAGTCTTGTTAACATAGTCGGCGAGGTATCAGCTAAAGTAGATTTCTTCTTTCTATAAAGCCCCGAAATATCTTGGAACTTTTAATAATCGACTCCTCCTTTTATTTTGCAGACCAAGACATAAGGGAAGAAGCCTATTGATTCATCAAGAGTCGGCCAAGCCAGCAACCGACCATTCCCCATTGGATCGGCTTTGGCGGGTTATTCATCTAGCACTTTTGGTATCCAGTATCCGTCACTTTCTGTAATATCCCAAATTTTTCTTTTACTGGTTTAGTATGCCTTTCCCATTTTATTGAATTTTCTGGGATTTTATTAATTTATTATGAATTTGTGGAACTAAGCCTTTTGCTATCTTTTATTTATTTATTGAAAAGTATTAATGATCTTTTGTTGGAAATATATTATTTGGGTTCTAAATGTCTTAAAATATTTTCTGGATTTGTTTTGGATTTTAACTGGTATTTTTGCTATTCTATTTGGCTTAATCTATTTTGCTGATTTGTTTTTATTCGAAAATGTATTAAAAATCATGTGAATAGTGTTGGGCCAAAAACCAATCAGTGTGACCCAAACCACTCGCGTAGCTCGCCACCGCGAAACCCTAACCCTAGGATTGACGACCGTGATCCAACGGTCGTGATTCCCCCACGTTGCCCGCATGCCTTGAGCCGTCGATCGCTGCCGCGTGGACGCCCGTGATGCCGCCACATCATCCTTCCGTATCCTCGCCAGATCCCGCTGTCGTATCCGAGGGAACCTCGTTTCGTGAAAGCTGAGGTCACTATTTATAGCACCGCCGCCACCCTCGTTTTCTTCACCTCGTGCCTCATCTCCTGGTCAAGTCGCGCAAGCCGAGGCACACCCTAGCCATCACGCGAGCTTGCCGAATTTGTTGCTTCACTCCACCATAGTTTTTGCTCCGTTCTGTTGCCGTTCAGCCGTCTCCGTCGTCGTTGTTGGTACTCGCGAGTTCGCCGTGTCGGAACGCTTCGAACACGCCAAGTAACATCGCCAGAGTCGCACTCAAACGCCGTCGTCCGTGTCATCGTCTTCATCTCTGGTGAACCAGCATCGCCGCACCATCACCGCCATTGCGAGCTTCGTCAGCCGTCGAATTTGGTAAACCGCGTAGACGCCTTTCCGTCGCCACTTCATCGCCATTGGATCTGCATTGTCCATCCGTCATTGCATCGCATAGCCGCCGTCGCCTTGTCCCGCGCCGTTGTGTCCTAGCCGTCGGATCCGCAGCGTGCGTCCCAGATCGTGCCGCGTGTCGCCTACCGGGCCAGCCGCGTCACCCCGCCACTTTAGTTCTTCCACCGTTGCTACCGTCCAATCTAATCTGGACGATCCAGATCGCACCACGTGTCAGCACCACGCTAAGCCATCGTCGTGTGATGGTGATGATCTCGACCGTCCGTTTTGAATTGGACAGGCGGGGTTCCGCCATGTGCTGTGCTAGTCGTTTGCCACCGCATGTCGTGACGTGATTGGGCTGAGTGTCACCGCTGAGCCATGGCCTGCGTCAGCAGGTGCACGGGCATAGTGTCTCTGGTCCACGGTGGACCAAGGGTGAACCATGGACCGAGTCCATGCGCCTGTGATGCGTGTCGCCTCCAGATTGCTCCACGTGTCCGCTGATGTCAGCGTGACGTCAAAATTGGTTTTTTCGTAAGAAAAATAATTAACCAAAAATCATATTCGGTGCTGACATCAGCATGACATCATAAATGCTATTTTTCCAGAATAAAAATAATTCGGCTAATTCGGTTTTTCCAATTTTCTGATTTATCTTTAATTTCAAACTTTGAATAGCTATATCTTTTGCATCCGAGCTCCAATTGAGGTGATTCTAGTTTTTTTAAAAAATTTAAAATCAAGCTCTATTTAATGGTGAATTTTATTTAATTTTTGGAGTTAATCTTGCTCTCTATTTTTGTTGTTTATTGCTTTCTCTTTCGTTACGCGTAGACGTCGAGTTGCCCGGTGTGTTTGTGGTTGAGGAGCCAGCACCCGAGCAAGGTTCAGAGCAAGATTGAGAGCTCTTTGAAGGTAAGTTGTGCTTTGATCATGTTGAACCTATGCTTTAAATACTATATTGCTTCAAAGTATTGCATGTTAATTCAATTATCGCTTGTTTCAAATATGTTGGGAATAGTATGTTATCCACCATTGCCATATTGTATGTCGTATTTCATTTGTCACCCTAAAATGGTTTCATATTAGTTGGCAGCTATAATTGCCAATGTGGGTAGCTAGAACGTAAGTAGTATGCTTAGCCGTGCAATGAGTCATCATTTCATGTGAAAGTGATTAATCTTGTTTAATAATTATGGAACATGTTTATTAACTTGTGTGTCGGGTGTTGTCACACAATGTTGTTGATGGCACATGGTGCATGGTAAATCAACTGGGGTGGTAAAATGATTTAGACTAAGGCAAGTGGTATGTATCTGTGGTGGGCCAAAGTGGCACTTGGGCGGTCGCATTGCTTTTTATGATAATTGTTAGTTCATGGTTATGATGATTTTCAGTTAGTCTTGCCTTGGTCAATTAATGACTTAACCTTGCAAGAATTTGAACTGAGTTATCATACAACCACATGTCTGTTATGGGACAGATCTAGCGGATTAATTTGTTATGTCTAGACTTTGATACTGTCTTGGCAGTGTGGGTTCCGGGTGTACGGGTAGACTCACATGGCGCAAGAGGAGGGGCCTTGGATGTGGTAACCAGTCCCACCAGTATTGAAACCTTAGCGGACAGTACTGAGTTTAGATAGGCATTGGAAAGGCTTTGTTATAATCACTCGCCTTTGTGGTGTATGGTTGTATCTTGTGGGTAAAGTGTATAACCTCTACAGAGTGTAACACCTATTCGAATAGCCGTGCTCGCGGTATTGAGCATTGCTCGGTGATTACAGTCAAGGGTTAGATTTTATTAAAAGCAAATGTGGGTATGGATATTGAAATGTGGAATAAGGTTATGAGTTGGTTATTGGAAAACAATTGCAAAAGTTATTACTGTTATTATTCATTTTACTATCTTTCAACCTATTTATGCTATTCCTTTACAAATGTTGTTTATGCAAATTAACTATGTTAGCCTATCCTTTGTAATAAGCCATGCATATAGTATATTAGACTTGCATTCTGTGCACAAATTGTTGAGTGCTTTATGTACTCACCCCCTTGCAACAAAACATCACCAATTGGAGAAGAAGCAATGCCTGCTTTTGAGGAAGAGTATCAGGAAGACGCGAATAACTAGGGTGCGAACCTTGTCAGTTGCCTGTGACAGATTGAAGGATTTCTATGCTTATGTTTATTTCCGCTGCTGTTTATTTACTTTTCAGTCTTAGCCCTGTGAGGCATACTCATGTAAGGTTGACCATAAGGTCGTTCAATAGTTATATTTATTATTGATGAAATTTTTCTTATGTTACCGTGGAGTTTGTCGAAGGTTAGAAAATCAACAATAAATTTATACCTTCCAATACCTTTGGGTTACCAGATTCAAGAACAAAATCGGAGGGACATGATTTAGACAGGTTCGGGCCCCCTGGCGGAGTAATACTCTACTCCTGTATGGATGATGTATGGAGTCGATGAACAAAGTACAGAGCAATGTGTCTAGCCCTAGTTACAATGTGGATTGTACCTAAGCTAAGGCTATGCTATGGCTAGAGGATGGCGAAACAGGCTTCGTCGGCTCCGGAGCTCTATGCGCAAAATGGACTACTTGAATAAAAGCTCTAAATGGCTAATCTTCTGAGAGTTGCTCTGCCTCCTTTTTCCTCTCCCCCTGAGTATCCCTACCTCAAGCTTTATATAGTCGTGATGATCCTGCCTATGATCGAGTTGTAGTCGGTTTGGAGTACCAGATCATAGCCGATGAGGAGTCTATCGTCGCGTAATCTGCATGGCATATCCAAACTGCCATCTATACCAGACGTACTCGAGTTGGTTTCCTCGCAAGGGGAAAGCGATCGAGTCCTTCCTGATATGGAGTTATCTTTCCCGTGTATATCATATCCCTCAGAATTGGGCCCGTGATATCCGGAATCTCTGCATGTCGTTAAGACATATCCTTCACGTATCCTCTGTGGACACATACGCCATGTTTAGATATTCGACAGTAGCCCCCAAACTCTGTTCAGCGGAGGGTCTACTTAAGCGCTTGGTCGAGTAATGCCTTGCCTGCTTGTAATCGAATGATTCGAGTAGATTGGGAATCGCTGAGTATTGAGTAGGGATGTGCTGGGTCGAGCGCCCTGCCATCAGCCCGTATCGAGTCCTCAGGATAACCGCAAGTTACTCGATGTTGACTTATCGACTCGATTCTGATTAGAGTTAGAAATTCAAAAAATCTAAACGTTGGCCAGTTAAGCATTTATTGATCTTGTCTGCAGTGCCAAGATTGGTGCAGCGCCATCATTCTTTCTTTTGCGCCGATCGAGATGCCGTGCATGGGGAATGAACCGTTCACCTGGAGAGAGGATTTTGGCCTATAAATTCTCAGACTTGGAACTGTAGCCATTCCCCTCCTTTTTCGCCTCCATCCTTACTCTCGAAGCCTCCGTCGTACTCCTAAAGCCCCAATGCCACCACCTTAAAAAAATTGTTCCACATACTCCTCAATGGCATCCAAACCCTCATCTAGCGCCGGGGTTGCTGCGCTGCCGGAGAAGAAACCTGAGACGGCTGAGGCGGCCTTTGAGGATGAAGCCCTCGAAAAGGTGTGGCAGAAGTCGATCATGACGGAGAAGCGTCTCGCGAACTTGGAGAAGGACGGCTTCGTCCCTCCGCGGGAGTTCTTCCATTGGATACCATCACAAGGTGAATCGTTTCCCACCCTTGCGAATGAGGATGAGACCGTTGTTTTTTAGGCCTTTTTCCGCTGCGAGCTAAGCTTTATTCCTTCTCTATTTTTGCTCTCGGTTCTTGAGCTCTACCAGATTCAGCTTTTCCACCTGAGCCCCAATTCTATCACAATGCTTAGTGTGTTCGTCCACCTTGTGATACTTTTCTAGGCATCAGCCCGAGTCTCAACCTGTTCCGCCACTTCTATAATTTGAAGAGGGCGATGAAGAATGCAGCTATTGGGGGTGTCGGTTTTCAACTCTACAGTGGCGTGTCGAACTCCTATATTTCTGTCCCCGTTACGTCCTCCTCACAGTCGAACTGAAAGAAACGATGGTTTTACATCACCTCTCCGAACACTGTGAATTACCCCATAGCTTATCGGCCACTCCTTCATCCGATTGACCACTGGACTAGGGTACCTCCCGCAACTGCTCGAACTTCTTATTATGTTCAAAAGATCGAGGAGGTAAGAAAAATCGGTTTGACCGGGTGGCACGTCGCTAGAGACTTCCTCACGCGCCGGTCGAGTCTGCTGAAATGCAGAGATCACCTCGCTTGGGAATACTCCGGAGTCGATGATGCTACCAGGGACAATCCTGAAAGTATGCATTTGCAATACTTTGTTTTCCTTACTTTAGTCGATGAGTAGCGAACTGACTTGCTTTTTGCCAGATCTGCCAGATTCGTACATCTCCTCTAGGCTGAGCAAGATGTTCCAAGGCTTGGAACCTAGCGCTTGTGGCATTGAAGCTTACTCGCTTGCCAATCCCCCACCAGAGGTGAGTGTTCTGTTAGAAACATCTTCGCATCGCTCATGCATCTGTTGTCTACTTTGACTTAACATCTCCTCAGGAGGCCAAGTTCAATGATGATGTCAGTGAGCTAATCGAGGCAGTCATCGACCTAGATGACGATGTCCCCGCCGACTTCGAACCTTCTTTGAACGATCTAGCGCCTGTCATTAACCCAAACGAAGACAAAACGGCTCTGGAGCAAGAGACGACCGAATCTCCTTGAGCGAGGAGGTCGGTGTCTCCAGCACTTCGCCAACCTGTCAAATAGCCTCAGACCTCGTCAACGCGTCTGTCCGACCAGGTATCCTTCAATCGCTCGCTTGGATGCTATGAGATCGCTCCTGATATAATTCGACAAATGCTGGATGATCAGCGAGCTGCCTGGGGGGTCGATGCTCAGAGGTCGATGACTCCTCCACAGACTTCTCCTCGAGAGGGATCTCCATCGACCTGACCAGTTGAACAGGTATCATTGCTATCGAGCAATGTCTCCTTTATTAACGAACTTTCGCTCATAGTAACTGCTTGCTTTGCAAATTACCCCATCGACCACTGACCTGTCGGCACCGTGTCCTCCACCGGTCACACCGATTGAGAAGACAACCACTAGAGTCAAGCAGGTCTTGATGAATGTGCATGCGAAAATCCGACTGGCGAGGTGAGTTATCCTCCCTTTCTCCTCATAAACTTTTTCTTGTAGTTCGTCAGAGGTGTTTCGGCAAATAACCCCTCTTATTTTTTGCAGAAAGGGTGCGCTCGGTAGTGCTACTGACAAAGCTACCGTGGCAACATCGTTATCCTTCGGCATGGCTGGTGGCACCGTAGTTCCTCATCTGGAGGATCCTATCGAGCATACCGGCAAATCTGCAATGGTGACCGTCCAAGACCCTTCAGCCTCTCCAGCACCTCAGGTGTTTTGGTCCATTCTGAAACCCCAAATCGAGGTATGTGAATACGAAACCCCCCGTTCTGCCTTCCACTCTTCCCCTCGCTCTGTTTTTGACACTTCTAGCTTCATATCGTAGCACGCGACCAACACCTTGCTCGAGGCCAAAGCCTTCTGCGATCAAGCCCACCAGCAGACCGAGTGGCTCATTGCTTCCCATGACGAAATACTTAAAATGAAGAACGCTGAGCTGGAAGAACTCAGGGTCCAATTGAAGGCTACTCACTCTGAGGCTGTAAAGCGGGAATAAGAGATGATGGCTGAGAAAACCGCTGCAGAAGCTGCACTGGCTGAAGCCAAGATCAATCGGGACAAGGCAGAGGCGAACAAGAAGGTAGTCGAGGTCAAAAAAGCTACAGCAGATGTGGCACTTGCCACTCTGCAGTCGAAGACACTCGAGCACATGACCTTCTCGTCTCGTCTTGCAACCTCGTACATTCTTAGCATCGTGAATAGTCATCATCCAGACCTGGATTTCTCAGGACTGGACGAAGGATTCGCGTGTGTGGAGAGCGAAGCTGCCGATTACATTGAGTCCTTCGCAGGCCTTGCCGAGGGGTTCGTGGATGGATTGGAGCTATCACTTGGTGGTGATAATCCCATCCAAGGTCCCTCGGCGTAACCATGCCGATGTAAAGATCAACACTTTTCTCGTTACCGCGGTTTTTAATGACAGTACTAATTAATCTGCTTGTCTATCGTGCCTTGCCTCTTATTTCCTTGCCGATGAAAATAGAGTAGCACAAGTAGATGTAAATCCTATTTAGCACTCATAAACCCTCGGTAAGCGGCTTCACATGCCTTATTATATCTACACACAATGCTAGAAAAATCTTTCGTTAAATGACTTAGCCCCCGAGCGTACACTTGGAGAGGCCATACATAACATAAATGCTATATACGTCGAGTAGAACACTACACGACTTTTGCAAGCCTTCATCGACCATGTGACTTAGACTCTGTAGCAAACAAGAAATTTCCAAGTAGCGCATGTAGAATCGACTAGAGGTCTCATCTCCCACCGGCTGCTGAGCTTTAGATGTCTGACAATTTGATGTTGTATGTGTGCAGGATAGAATTACTCATTGACGGATTCAGGCATGGTCACACTTTAGTTTTATTTACTGATATGCTAAGTACGCAATTGAGTAAATGCGTGTAAAAAATCGCATGTTCCACGAAGAGGAAAAAGAGAAAATTGTGCCTACTATGCCCTGCTTGATAACTGTATCGACCGAAAAACAGAGAGGAAATAAGGTACAAGGTTACCTGTAGCCCCCGACTCCTTACTCGATGATGTGTCATTGGGTAGAGAGTAGAGTGACGCAAGCACAATATCTTGATGTAGCCCCCGACTCTTTACACGATGGCTGGATCGAACCAAAAGAGTGAGATGTTAGCATCACCGATACCTGTTGCGACTCCGCACCTCTTATTAGATAGATACATCGACCCGAGAGTGGAACCTCTTATTCGATAGAAAAAAATTGAGCGATGTGGCCCCCGACCGTCTACTCGATGAATGCATCAAGCAGATGGTAGAGCATATGCATCGATAAAATGCATGATGTAGCCCCCGCCCCTCCACTTGATGGCTATATCAAGGAGAAGGTGGAGCATAAGCATCAATTGCAACCCTTACACACAGAAGCATGAGCCCCCGAGCATATTGGTCGAAGTAGAATCCAAACAGACGAAGTAGATGAACAACATAACTTCGTTGCTGCGATTGAACTTTGTTACTGTTTTTTCGCGTCTTTCAGCGTCCACGTAGCGCACCATAAAGTGGCATCTCTTCAGTTTGCGCATTTGTGTGGAAGCGCGACCGACGTCTCGTGGATTGGGACCGACGCAAATCTAGGCAGTTTGCGATTACAGTGCGATTTGTTCCCTGAGTTATAAATAGACGGGACCTGTAGTCACCTGTCACATCTCATCTTTTCTCTTATCCTCTGCTTGTGTCGCCTTAGTTCTTTCACCGCATCCATGGCTTCTCCTCCACCGTCGCCTCCCTCTGTGATCATCCTGGGTGAATCCCCTCCCCCTACTCCACTGGCAATAGTTTCTCCGGGGAGGATCATCATCTCTTCCAATGAGGAGGGCGAGATCGATTGGGAGACTATTGAGAAAAAGATTTGGTCGGAGGAGGAGGTTGAAGTCACCAACAAGCTAAGGGTCGTCGCCAAAGAAGACCTTCCCACTTAGGTGATAACTTATTGCGATTATCTTGCTTCTGCACCTTTCGTAGTACTAAGTCTCAGGGATCTTCCCACTTAGGCAATAACTTATTGCGATTATCTTGCTTCTGCACCTTTCGTAGTACTAAGTCTCCGGTGGCGAGCACTCTATCCTGGATTTTTTGGCCATGATATCTGCGTAAGGCTTGCTGATACTTAGCTGCTCGAATGGATGCTCGATCTCTGAGCTCTTCGAGTAGATTTACATCATCTGCTCATGCTTGCTATTGTTCCTTTTCCTAGTATTTATCCATTTGAGGTGACTTGAACGTTAACTCAGCCGGAAGCACGGCTTCTGCTCCGTAGACAAAAAACAGCGTTTCACCAGTGGATCGACTAGTCGAAGTACGAACAGCCCATAGCACCGAGGGGAGTTCCTTCGCCTATTGGGTCGAGTAAGCCATGAGCCTATCAAACATGCAGGTCTTGATTCCCTGCAAGATTAATCCATTGACTCGTTTGACCTGACCGTTACTTTGAGGATGAGCCATGGAGGCAAAGCAGAGTTTGATACCCAATTCTTCGCAAAAGACTATGAAAGCATTGCTTTTGAACTGGCTACCATTATTTGTGATTACTCGATTAGGGATGCCAAATCAAGTAACAATACTCCTCATGAATTTCTTAACTGCTTCTGAGGTGATGTTCCTGACGGGTTCGCCCTCGATCCAGTTAGTGAACGTGTTGATAGCCACGAATAGAAACTTGTAACCTCCTTGGGCTCTTGGGAACGGTCCCAAGATATCCAAGCCCCAGACAGAGAAGGGCCAAGACAGAGGAATTGTTTGTAGTGCTTGGGCTGGTCGGGTGGTTTGCTTGTTGTAGAATTAGCAGCTCTCGCACTTTTTCACCAGCTCGCAAGCAGCTTGGAGGGTAGTCGGCCAATAGAACCCTTGTCAAAAAAATTTCCCGACTAGGCTGCGATAGGACTCATGGTTGCCACAGATGCCTCCATGGACATCGAGAAATATTTTATTGCCCTCCTCCTGAGTGATGCATTTCATCAAGATTCCGTTACTCCCCTTTCGGTAGAGTTTGCCGTCTACCAATGCTTATAGCTTAGACTTACGTGCAATTTTCTCGGCTGTTGTATCATCGTTAGGGATCTCTCAACCTTCGAGATAGGCTTGGAATGGAGTCATCCAAGTTAGCTCGCGTTCGAGTAGTGTAGCTTCTGTGTCTATAGGTTTTGCCTCGCTAACTCGACCAGTTTGATGGTCGAGTTGGCCAGCATATGCCTCCCGTTTGGGGGAGATGGATGGTTTGAGGATTTCTCAATGAAGACTCCTGCGGGCATGGGCAAACGGACCGAAGCGAGCCTAGAAAGTTCGTCAGCGGTGGTATTATCACATCTCCTGATATGCCTTATCTCGAGCCCTTTGAACTTGTGCTCTAGCTTGCGAACTTTGCTCAGATATGCCGTCATGTTGTCGTTCGAGTACTGGTACTCCTTTTGCACTTGGTTCACAACTAGCTATGAGTCCCCTTTCACGAGTAATCATTTGATGCCAAGTGACGCAGCCATGCAGAGACCGTTGACTAGTCCCTTGTATTCTGCAACATTATTTGAAGTTTGAAAATCAAGTTGGATAACATATTTTAGCTCCTCACCTGTCAGAGATTTGAGCACGATGCCAGCCCCCGAGCCCTGAAGCGTGAGCAACCCATCGAAGAACATTGTCCGGTGGTCATCGACCACCTTGTGCTCCTTTTCCTCGACGTGCGTCCATTCTGCGATGAAGTCCACCAAGACTCCCGACTTGATGCTGGTTCGTAGCACAAAGTCAATCTTGAACAAGTTAGTTGAACCGCCCACTGTGTGATTCGCCTCATCGCCTCTCGGCTGCGTATTACCTCCTTGAGCGGATACGTTGTCATGACCATAATCTTGTGCGTCTGGAATTAGTGTCGCAGCTTTTGAGAAGTCATCAAAATGGCGTACAACATCTTCTGCACCTGAGGGTACCGCAGCTTGGCATCGTGCAAGACCTTGCTCATGTAGTACCAGGGTTCCAAATTTTGGCAAAATTTCGGATTTCGGACCACCCCGAAATCTAAAGTACCGACCGAAATTTTTTTTTAAAAAAATTTGAAATTGCTACAGTAACCCGAAATTTCGATTTTTTCAGCGAAAATTCATGCTTTTGGTCGGTTTTGAATCTTTTAGGGCCGGATTTGGTCCAATAACCCTTAGGAAAGTCATCTCCTATGAAAATTTGTTGAAAAAACGATTTTTTTAAACATTTTAAAATTTTGGCAGAATCACTGTCAGATTTTTATAAAATTGTACAAGCTTGATAATAATATGAAAATTTTATGGTACTATCCTTAGTAGTTTAGAATCATACATAAAAACTTTCAAAATAATTTAACTTCAGTTTTTATCTTTAAAAAATCAAAAACTGAATGAACATAATTGGGACAGTTATATTGTCAGAATTATATAAATTTTCTTGAGTGTGATTATGATCTAAATTTCTTTTAGAGATTAATAATTGACTCATTACCATTATATAATTTTTTCAAAAAATTTAAACTTTGTTTGTTTGGTCAATCAAATCTATGTAAGCATTGAACTTCGTTTGTTATATTATATTTCAAAAATCAAAAAGAAAAGAACATAAATGGTATTGTGCCTTGTAAGAATTTTATAAATTCACTGGAGTGTGATCATGAATCACAATGTTTATGGGATATTAAGAACTTCCTTATCACCATTCTGTAAAATGTTCAAAAAATTTTATGGTTTACATAATTTTTCATTTTGTTCAAGTTTGCCGGTAAGCCTTTTAACAGGGCAGTAGTACTGTTCGAATTTTTAAAAATTCATACAGTTTGATAATTATCTGAAAAATTTTATGAGAGAATTATAGATACATCATAACCATGCAAAAAAAAAATTCAACAGTTTCTAACTTGATTTGTACCATTTTCCATTCGGATCAAACTTATCGGTCAGTGTTCTATCAGGATAGTACCACTCTCCGAATTTTTTAAAATTTATCACATGTGATAATCAGCTGAAATTTTTGTGAGAACATTAGTTATGGATCATAACCATGCAAAAAAAATTCAACACTTTATAACTTGATTTTTACCATTTTCCATTCGGATCAAACTTGTCGGTCAGTGTTTATCAGGACAGTACCACTCTCCGAATTTTTAAAAATTCCTCAAATTTGATAATCATCTGAAATGTTTTTGAGAACATTATAAATGTGTCAGGAACCTCCAAAAAAACTTTAAAAATTTTTTGTTAAAGTTTAGACCACGTTTCAGCCGGTGCAAAAAACCCCAAAATTCGCCGAATTTCGGATTTTTTTCCCAGAATGGACCGGATTTGAATTTTCAAATTCAAATTTTGGCCAAAATATTTCTGAAATTTCGCGATTCGGCCAGGGACGAAATTTATTCCGAAATCGAATTTTCAAACCTTGCGTAGTACACCAGTTTCTGGATTTTAGTCTTTGGGGTTTGGATCTTTCGAGTGGCCAGCTTTCCTTTCAACTACCTATCCTTGACACCGTTTTCGAAAACGACTATGACAGCCTCATCCAACATGTCAGGGATCAAGTTACGCCTATCGCTGAAGCGTCGAATGAAGCCACGCAATGACTCACCTGGCTTTTGAATCAACTGATGCATGTCACTGTGTGTTTCGGGGCGTTCATATGTGCCTTGCAAGTTAGCGATAAACTGGGCCTGCAACTCCGCCCATAAGGATATTGACTGAGGCGGGAGGTTGAGCAACCAGGACCTCGTGGCACCATCTAGGGTGGTGAGCAGGTAATTGGCTATCGACTTCTCGCTTCCCCCAGCAGCCCTTTTGACTGTAGTGTAGATCTGCAGCCACTCGACAGGGATGATTTTTCCCGAGTACTTTTCGACGGGACCCGGCTTGAATTTATTCGACCAACTTATTGCACGTATCTCGGGGGTGAAGGCCTTGCATCCTTAATCGACATCCTTAGGGTTCACCTGTTGCGGACCTTACCGAGGAGGGAGCCTGCACTATGCATGTGAGTGGCCCCTCAAGGGCAGAGATTCGCCCCTTCGAGCTCGACGCGCAGGAGATTAGGCCCTGGAAGGTGGGGACTCATTTTCCCGCTGCTCGTAGTCTCCCTAGTCACGTTCCTCTCTTTGGCCACGCAGGACGTCTCGCAAGTCTCGTCGATCGTGAGGAATTCGATCTCGAAGATCTTCGAGATGTCCCCGATGGAGGTTAGAGCGAACTGGCCTGTGAACTCTCTGGTTGGAACTGGCCACTGCCGATCCTACTACTCGATGGCGGTGGGATGGTCCAGACCATTGGCTTCCGGTGCCCTTATGACTGGGACGCCCTAGCCTCGAGTTGGCAACTCAAGCGGTCTACACTTGCGCTGCATCGAGCAGCGTTTTCATCTGGTCGAACACTAGAGTCGTCGAGCTGCCCGAATCCAGTGGCGGAAGGGATTTAAGCAGCATGTGAGCACACTAGATATTTGCCTCAGGAGTGCTGAAGATGTCGTTGTTGTGGCTCTGATGGGATGCTACTCTAGGAGTGCGGCCGGGCCTGCCGTTGTGGTTGAGCTGTCGAGGAATTTGCTGTCCCTAAAGATCTCGCACCCGCGGGTGGGTTGTCGTTGGATAATCAAGTTGCCTCGACAGATTGACCGTGATCCCGGCTATGGCCGCAGCTGCTAGATCACGCCGATGATCTACGGTGTTGGGAGCAATAGCGTTTGCAGGGTCTTGAGGTGTGATCAGGGGGATCTGGCATCCCTGACCTTATGCGGCATCTGCCCTTGGGTTTCTTTCTTGGGAACTACCAGCAGTAGCACCGTTGTTGGCTCTAGCCATGAACACACATCGATCTGTCGTGCTGCTATCCTAGCTACTATGGCCATCGCTTTCGCTTTCCGTGTCAACGCACATGAGGATGATGGGCTCTGTTGAGTCAAAGTCGATGAAGCCTACCTTTCGGCATGAGTCCCAAGAACAGGACTCGGCGAAGCCGATGTGCACTAGATCTCCGCTCGACCCCCATCGATAGAGCGTAGTTCCGAAAGTGATCTCAAATTCGATCACAGGTGCTTGGTTGATGGCGGTGACTGAGCAAAAATTATCGCTTAGGTAGTCATCAAAAAATATGATCTGAGCGCACATCAAAGACATGCTTGATCTGCAAAAAACAGTTGAAGGCCCCTACCCGGCACGCCAACTATCGAAGGTTAGAAAATCAAAAATAAATTTATACCTTCGGGTACCTTCGGGTTAGCAGAGTTAAGCACAAAATCGGAGGGACACGATTTAGACAGGTTCGGGCCCCTGGCAGAGTGATAACCTACTCTTGTATGGATGATGTATAGAGTCGATGAACAAAGTACAGATCAATGTGTCTATCCCTAGTTACAATATGGATTGCACCTAAGCTAAGGCTATGCTATGGCTAGAGGATGACGAAACAGGTTTCATCGGCTCCTGAGCTCTATACGCAAAAGGGATTACTTGCTTAAAAGCTCTAAATAGCTAATCTTCTGAGAGTTGCTCTACCTCCTTTTCCTCTCCCCCTGAGGATCCCTACCTCAGGCTTTATATAGTCGTGATGATCCTGCCTCTGGTCGAGTCGTAGTCGGTTTGGGGTACCAGATCTTAGCTGATGATGAGTCTATCACCGCGTAATCTTCATGGCATATCCAAATTGCCATCTATACCGGGCATACTCGAGTTGGTTTCCTCTCAAGGGGAAAGCGATCGAGTCCTTCCTGATATGGAGTTATCTTTCCCGCGTATATCATATCCCTCAAAATCGGGCCAGTGATATCCGGAATCTCTGCATGTCGTTAAGACATATCCTTCACTTTTCTCTGTGGACACATACCCCATATTTAGATATTCGACAGAGTATGATTGTGATATTCATCAATATTGAGCCTGTGTGCACTAACGTGATCCTGGACTAGTGCGGAATACACAGAGGGTCTAGATTTGCATATTCGGGTCCCGACACTTTCTAATTATGGAAAACAACAACCAAGTATTCATTGGCTTCATCCCATACATGTTCTGCTTATTCTGTTAACTAACTCTTTTAGCCAATTATTTATCAGATAAGAAGCGCAGCCATCGAAATAAGAAGGCCTTGGCTAGTAGGGTCAGAAGCCCCAAGTGCAATCAGCTGAATGCTCTCCTCGTGCATCAAGAAAATGTAAATTACCTCATAAGCTGATTTTCAAATCCGAATTAACAGATCGACGAACAGACTTTCAATATTCTTTGTAGCCTTCACTTTCCACACTAGCATCTGTGGCCGATATTCTAGCTGGTCTTCCCATAAAAACAAATCTGCCTCCTCCTCCACACAGCCGATGACCAAACCAAAATCCCTCAAGGCGCACCAACCATTGTTGCTGTCCCTGCTACTGTTGCTGCAAGTCTAAGCATCAAGCCGATCGAGTCCTTGAGTAATGTGCTGGGATTCGATTGGTCTGATTTGGAGGATGAAGTAGAGATCTGGGCGTGAACAGCCTTCCAGAAGAAATCCAAAAGATTCTGGCTGTTTCCAAGGATGCATCGGCTCAAGTAACCTCGACTCTGGGCATGGCAGAAAAATCGAACAATTTCTTCAAACTACTCTTCACTCTATCGGTCAATCTGCTCAAAAATACCCAACGTCTCAGAGATGCCATGGCAACTGTGAAAACCGATCTACCAAAGAAGACTATGACTGCATTACTAAGCGTATGTCATCTTGATGAGAGGAAAGAGGTGGTGGAACAGCCAAGGCAATAATTGCTCATCAAGCAGCACAACATGAAGATTAAAAGCTACTTGACAAACTGGTGGCCAACACCAAAGCCCTAAAAGTCCGATATGACAAAGAGTTTGAATCTCTGAAGGTTTCCAAAGAAATGGCGATCAAACTTGAGTCGGCCAAAAAAATCTTAGGAGGAAGAACCGGCTAAAGTCAATGCTTCCCTAGCCGAGGTCCAGGAGAACCTGGCATCTTCATCATCGGCTTTAAAGAATCAGAAAGTTGACTTGGGCATGGCGATAGCCTCAGTGAAAAAGCAACCGGCCAAAGTCGTTCGTGTCCCTGGCTTAGAAGAAGAAGATAACAAGATTCTTGAGGACGTGGAACAGACCGTCGCCAGGGCAGCTGCTGCACTGTCGGCTCTTGGTGCTAAGCTCAACAACCCTGGAATATGATCATCTCTGATTTGTATGAACACTTGTAATGCCTTGGTATTTTGAAACAATACTCTGAATGCCCTGTAAACAATATTTTATAATCGGCTGTTTAACTGATTTTATATTTTAATCTTATTTCTGCCATGACGTTTGTAATCGACTATAGTTTATTTTACTGTTATAGTTCATAACCAGAATTAACCGCAATGAGTTAATTTGGTCTTTCACAGCCGATATTCACTTTTAGCTGATCAAGAACCAATCCAAATACTTGGATGATATTTCTTCAAGTATTTGCCATTGATTTTTTTAGGAAATACCAATCCTTCTAGCGTTTCCAAAATATAAGAATTTTCATCCACAAGCCAATGAACTCTGTATGGTCCTTCCCAAGTCGGAGACCATTTGCTAAATCAATCATCCTTAAGTTGGTAGGCAATATAGTTTTCCAAACGAGATCGGCTTCACAAAATGACTTAGGAATTACCATTTTATTGTAAGCCTTTGCAACTGTTGCCTTATTCTTCTTAAGCCAATCCAACGTATGTAAATGTAATTCTGCCAAGTCGTCTAAGCTATCAGACATTAAATCTTTATAATCCCGAGCCAACAATCCATTTTGTCTGGCCGCTCTTATTGAATCAATATTGATATCGATAGTCAATACAGCTTCCTATCCATAAACCAACTAATAAGACGATAGTTTTGTGGCACCATGGCAAGCAATCCAATATGACCATAAAGATTCCGATAATATCACATGCCAATTCTTTGGTTTTTCCCCAATCTTTCTTTGATTAACTTGATCAACATTTTATTTTACGACTTGGCTTAACCATTAGCCTAAGCATAGTAAGGTGATGAATTCAGCAATTTTATACCCAAGATTCTAGCAAAACCTTAAAACTCATCGGTTATAAACACAATGCCCGATAGTTTGAGAAATTCCAAACCGATGGACAATATGTTCTATAACAAATCCGATAGCCTCAACACTTGTAACCTTTTTGAGAGGTATCACTTCAACCCATTTAAAAAATATTCGGTCGCAACCAAAATATACTTATGGCCTTTACTTGACGAAGGAAATATTTGTTCGATTACATCTTGTGACGCCCCCACTTCTCCTGACCAGGCCAGAATCAGTGGAAACATCACAGAGCAGAGTGCGCCAGGATCAGGCTAAGGAAAGCAACACATGTAGAACTGAAACTTCCATCGAATAGTACTCGGGGGATTATTCTTAAAGTACATATAGTACTGTCTTAGGTCTGGCTACGGTGATTTCTACACCGCCCGCCTAATATTACAATATTATTCTAGATGCCTCCCTCCTGAGGGTAGATTTATTCCGCTAGGTCTTGGTCGTCAGTCCCCTCATATTCATATCCCTCCACAGCAACATCGGTATCATCATAAAGATTCACATCATCATAAAATTCACCTTCTATCTCATCTGGTTGGGTGGATTCAACATGTTCTGAAAAACAACAGAGAAAGCAAGGCTGAGTACACCAGTACTCAGCAAGCCGCGAAACCTTTATGCATGAGTATATAAATATACTTTTCGGCCACCGAACCGCTACTCCAAAATAGTACTTTATCCAAAGTACCCCTTTACCCATTTGTTGGAAATTGTCAAGTTTTGACTTATAAATCTACTGATAGCAAGGTCTTACATCCTGTGTTAGAGGAAAACCCACATGACGCACTTCCAAAACCCGAAAGTTAGGAGTGATATCAAATTTAACTCTGATCAGAGGTGTACTACTTTGCCCATAACATCACTTTGGCTTATTGTCACAGTGCGCTTCCTTAGGCACACTAATAAACCAAGGAAACAGAACGTTTGGCCAACCGTATCCTGACCTCTGCTATACCGCCTTGCCTCACCAAAGGCACGCGGGTTGAGACTCCTCCCCCGACGTCTCGCCCTAGGGTGACTGCCCTCACCTGGCACAGTCACCTTTCTCACCTTGGCAGAGTCAGCTACTTGTCGGTTACTTAGTTCAGCCCGTCCCATACCGGGTCTATGGTCAGCACGATTTGCGTCGATTTTGAGGTAAGCACCAGTTTGGTTTGTCCTTAAATGATATCCTATGTTGAGGAGCCCTGACTTCCATAACAACCCAACCGGGGTTGTTCATACCCTGAACTCCTCCACCCACCATTTACTCCATAACCTCACCAAGGTTATGGTTCTAACACTAGATCTAGCTGATCCAAATAGTGTGACTTAATTTATTTTAGAAACTAATTTTTGTGATGAATGCAAGAGTTTCAAACAACCCAAGCCACAAAATCAGTTCACAAAACATGATCGAAGGGCGACTTGCCTGGATGAGAGATCGCAAGGCTGTCCACAGCAGGAAGTGGCTCTAGATGACCTTTGTTGTTATTTGGGAGATTTCCTAAAAAGATATCAAACTTTAATATTTATAATTTCTCAAATTAGATTTAATTTCTGATGTAAATTTTTTTTCTTTAAGCGATTTGCAAAACAATTTATTAATGCCTGCATTTTGAGATTAGTGATTTTGATTTATCTATATGTGTTTGCATGGTAGTTAGATCTTAATTTATTTCAGAAAAAAGAAAAGATAAAAACAAGAATTCATTATTATTATTATTCATCATTTTTTTTTGTTGATTTCCACTGTTTTTCTTGATCTATTTTCTTATTCTGATAAATTGGTTTAGGTAAAACATATGTTATTTTATTCTGTAATTTATTTACTCAATCATTTATTATTAACATATGCATATATATATATATATATATATATATATATATATATATATATATATATATATTTATTTATTTTATTTTTTTTTCCTAGTTAAGGTAGGCCAAAAATCTCAGCCCAAGACCCGACCGGCTTCTTTATCCTAAGTTCCTAACCCTAACCCTTACCCTCTTCTCTCTCCTCTCATTCCCTTACTCGGCCGCCGCACTCACCTCCCCTTCTCCCTCTCGCTCTCCACTCTCCCACACGCCACCCCTTCTGGGTTCCCCACCGCGCGCCACCGCCGGCCACCGTTTCCCCTGCGTGCCGTCGCTTCCGCCCCACGCCACCGCTCCCTCTCTCTCAGTCCCGGGCGACGCCTCCCTCACCCGCGCCGCCACCCGAGCTCCATCGCCTCCCTCTCGGCGCTGCTCCGAGCGCCGCCTGCTCGGCCTCCCATGCCGCAGCCGCTCTTGGGCACCGCCCTCTTCGCGCCACGCCGCTGACCCGACCCGGCCTTCCCGAGGCACCAGGCGCCGCCTCCTAGATCTGGCGAACCCGGCCAAGGCCGACGGTTCCTTCCCCCTTTCTTGAGCTAAGTAACCTCACCATGACTACTTTCTTGCTTTTCTTCGCCTTCCTCACTCACCCTTTTTATTTCTAGATTACTCCCCTCCCCTACGCGGTTGCAGCCGGGACTACTTCGATGCCGGTGGCTTCTCGGCCACCCCTCCGCCGTTCTCGAGCTACAACACCGAGGGTGCTCTTCGCCGCTGCCCTGGTGCCGCGGAAGATGCCGACGGCCACTACTACTCTTCCCAAAAGCTAAGCACTATACTCCCCTTACCAAAACCTCAAACTTATGCCTTCTATAAGATTTTACCATGCGCGCATGCTATTGATTATGAGAATGGTGATTGTTGTTTAGGGATCTTTATTTTCTAAGCTTGATTATCAGAACTGGAGATTAATGAATATGGTGTTATTATAATCAGAAGTGCATGTGTATACTTGTAGATATATTCATTAGTTTCTCGATTTGTTGGCAAAGTATCCATGAAGATTAGAACCTGATGCTTGGCACTCACAAATGAATGCATGCTTGGCTTCATATTTCTTTTGTGGCTAAGATTAAATAAGTGAGGGTTTTTTTTTGTTCTTGAGCTTGATTATCCAAATGAAATCTGTAATATGTGATGTGTTGTGATGTGAGTATCTTATATGTATTGAAATGGCCGAGCAAAAGATGTCTTGCCGGATAATGGTATTAGTTCAACCATGAGAGGTATTTTTGGCTCGAGGTGATGCTAGTATGAATTTGTGGATAAGTGCGAGTAAAGACAGAGAGGGATGTGTGAGTGTATATATATACATATTTGTTGATTGCTGCACTTGCCTTTATTTTTGTTTGACGAAAAGTTATTCATATTCTAAATGTTCATGTCGTGTATATAGAGGTTGAAATGATTGCTCATGAGTCTGCTTACTGAATTAGTTTATTTCTTCCAAATCAAGTTATATGTTCATATCATTAGCAGAATTGATCAATATCGTAGTGGGATACGTCAGCTCAATAAATGTGGCTGCCATGTTCAGATTTTACATTGCAAAGCATTTGACTGAAGGTAGTTAGCTAAATCATCAGATGCATAAGTGTGTGTATATATATATATATATATGTATGTATGTATGTATGTATGTATGTATGTATGTATGTATGTATGTATGTATGTATGTATGTATGTATGTATGTATGTATGTATGTATGTATGTATGTATGTATGTATGTATGTATGTATGTATGTATGTATGTATGTATGTATGTATGTATGTATGTATGTATGTATGTATGTATGTATGTATGTATGTATGTATATCTTTGTTAAATTTTAAAGCTTTAACTCATGGAAAAGAGCATGCTTTGAGTTTACTTATTAAGGTATAGAAAGATATAATGTTGTTCTTGCCATGATTATTCTGTTGATTGAGTATCACTCAAATCTATCAGGATGTCATTACGTTTTGATCCCCTGTACCTTTTAGATTTTCTCATATCAATTGATGAATGTTTATGTATGTACTTTGTTCTACTTGTTCTGGTTAACCAAAAATGAATGCATTATAGAAATACTTGCCACTGAAACCCACATAGAAAGCACAAGAGTCAGAGCATGCAACCATGTTTCTTAATTGATCTTTAGCCTCTATTCTTAATAGGTTATCCAACTATTTAGTAATGTGGTTTATATGCACATGCATGCTTTAAAACAGCTATCCAAAGTTTTTGGATCCTTTAGATTATGGAAAGCTTGGGCATCTAATATATAGAGTTTGTTGATCATCTGCTTGGTTAGTTCACATGCAAGATTAATGTGTGCTTAACTTATTATGCATTTACTTTGGTGGTCCAATTTGTATGCTTGTGTCCTTATAAATGTTTGCTGCAGAGATCTCAGACTCATGAGAAATGTATTTACTAGACATGCAATCAAGTTTTAAGATCATCTTTTAGTTCTTTCAACAGATTCTCTAGTCATTTTGTAATACTGAATGCTTGCTGCTATAGATAGAATAGGTACTCAACTAATGTTGTGCACCTGATCTGCAGGAGAAAAGGACTGAGGAGGTGTCGAAGGGAAAATGAGAGGAAAAGAGGTAGCTGGCAGCCTCCTTCCTCTTCTTCTTCTTCACTGGACAATTGCCTTTCTCTTGAGCACCGTGTCGAGAAATGTGGAGGAGTACAGTACAGTGGGAAATGGGTGGAGTAGTAAAGTCTCTAGTGAAATGTTTTGAACTGCATTTATACTCCTGTTTTTACTGCTGGATGATGCTAAAAACAGGCTTTGGTGTAGGGAAACTATGGGATGGTTTGCTAGGTGGCATGCATGCAGCCATGGCTTTTGCCATTTGGCCAACGAGATGGGCAAAAGGAGACTGGTGTCAGCTGGCTGGAGTGATGGGCAAGGTTAAGAGGTGGCAGCCGGTTGGCTGGCTGAGAAAAGTAGGTCGGTCCAGAGGCTGCAAGTCGGTTCAGCTGTATAATCTGGATTTCCTTCTAATGCCATTAGAGGATTTCACTCGTTGAATGAAATGTGATCTGCCTTAGTGGTGTAAACTTGAAATCAGCGAGATGTAATTGAGCTTGCTTAAGAAAACAAAATATGTACTGTTATGCAGAGATGTAAAATTGATGCCCTCTGTGTTCTGAATTTGCTTTAATGCCTTGATGATCTGAATAGATATGGGTGAGGTTGTATACTTGTACATTGGCTGTTCTGATGTAATCTTTGTATTTTGTGGAGGTGACATGAATTTTAAGTTGTAAACTTGTGAATATGTGTAAGGATATGTAAACATATACATGGGTATAATAGTTAGCAATTGAATGATTGAGAGCAAATAATTAAGTGCATTGTTAAATCTGATGATGATTGAGTTGTATTAGTATCAAAAGTTATAGATGTGATCATGTATATACATGAGTTCATTATTAAGTTTTCTGAGTATTGATCTATTGGCTGATCGAGTGTATTACTTATGAGATGTAACTGATTTGATATAAATATGTTTACAAAAACTTTTTGGAGTGTTGGAGATATTTAACTGCACATAGCTTGAATTGTTGATGCTTGAGTTGAATTAATGAGTAACTGGTTAGAGCACAATGAATATGACTGCTGGTATTTTGAGTAGTAGAGAATATTGTGCGAATGAACTGCTATTGATGAGGCTATAGTCTTATCCATTAAGGAGAACTGAATTGTACATTACTGTTTCGTTGTAACTTGCCATGATACTAAGGAAGGTTTTGGGAATGGATTCGGGTAGGTTTTCACACATCTATTCCTCATTCTCTGAATGACCAAGGCTTCATAATTGGGTGCAAAGCCAATGCTGGAGCTAATTACAAATTGTCAAATTTCTGACAAGTTTGGCATCCCTTATAATACTTGAAGCAATCTTCCAACATTATAGGTCAAAAATATCCAGCCCACCTTAGTAGCCATTTCACCTTATGAGCCGAATGATGGGCTCCACAAGTACCTTCATACACTTCACCCATTACCACTTTAACTTCTTCGGCTCCAAGACACCTCTACAATAAACCCTTTGAAGGACCGATCAAATAATCCAATATTTCTGCTCTCCAATCGTCTATAGTGATGCACATGATCACTTTCTCCATCAGGTCACATTCTTCTAATCGGCCAAAAACTTTGTAGCCTGATGCTTGTTGAGCTAACAAATTGGCCTTGCCATTCATCTCATGTGGAATATGGCAAATCAAAAAAGGAGTAAATGAGCCGATTATATTTTGGCATTGCTCTAAATATTTGACCAAAATTTCATTATAGCAGTTATATTCTCCGCTAATCTGTTGGACCACCAATAAAGAATCATCATAAGTCTCAACAGAGTCGACTCCGATATTATCGGTCAACTGTAGACCTTTAAGTAACGCTTCATATTCGGCTTGATTATTAGAGCACTTGCAAGTTAGCCTGAACACAAACTCAAAATTGTATCCTTTTGGCGAAATTATTACCACTCCGATACCATCACCTTCTAGGCATATAATCCATCAAAAAATAATTGCCAAGAAGCAACAGATACTAGATCGGCATTTATATCAGTTTTGTGTCCTGTTATAAAATCGCCAATCGCCTGACTCTTGACGGCCTTAGTCGATTCGTATGTCAAGTCAAACTCAATGAGTGTGTATGCCCATTTGCCAAGCCGACCTCGCAAAATTAGAGCTGATAGCATGTATTTTATAACATCGGTTTTACCAATAACTTTACAAGCCGATGCTAAAATATAATGCCTTAATTTTGTGCAAGCAAAATATAATGAAAAAATTTTCTACAAAAGGATACCTAGTTTCTGCGTCAATTTTAGGTAGAAAATAACTCGCTCTATGCCATCAATCTCTTGCATCAAAATAGTTCCTATTGTTGCCTCTTCAGCTGATATATAATTTAAATGGGACACCTTTCCTGGGTGTGGCCAATACTGGAGGCTTGGACAAATACTCCTTAATACTCTCAAAAGCCTTCTGCTAATCGGCTCCCCAAACAAACTCTTGATTTTCCTTTAATTTCAGTAATGGGGTAAACAAACCGATACAGCCAAACAAATTTGAAATGAAACGCTGTAATTAATTAAACTTACTGATCAACTTTTGTATATCCTTTTTGCAGGCTGTTGGCTTAGTATTGCCTATAGTTTTGATCCTTTCTTGATTGAATTTAATTCCTTTTTCATGGATCATAAAGACTAAAACTGCACATCCGATACACCAAAAATACATTTGTATGGATTCATCTTCAAGCCTTGTGCCCTTGTTTTCTTGAACACTATTTCCAAATCGGCTAGATACTGCAAATCTTTCTTGGATTTCACAACAACAACATCGATATAAATTTCCATGATATGGCCGATTAAATCATGAAAGATTAAATTCATGGCTCGCCGATATATTGCACCAGCATTTTTCAAACCAAATGTCATCACCACCCATTCAAACAAGCCTAAGGCACCTGAAAGTTTTTTTAGGGATATCGGCTTCTACCATGAATATTTGGTTATATCAGGCATTACTATCAAGAAAGCTAATAATTTTGTTCTCCGATACAGCGTCGACAAGCATATCGACTATAGGCATCGGATACTCGTCTTTAGGTGTGGCTTTATTCAAATATCTAAAATCAACACACACACCCTGAGTTTACCATTTTTCTTCATAAAAGGAATAATATTGGAAACCCACTCAGCATAACAGCAAGATCTGATAAACTTAGCCTCTAACAATCGCTCAATATCCTCTTTTATTATATTATACACGAACGGATTACATCATCTAGGATATTGTTTAAACGGCCGATAACTCGATTTTATTGGTAGCCGATGTTCAACTAGATGTCGGCTCAAACCAGGCATCTCATTGTATTCCTAAGCAAAACAATCTTTATAATTTTTTAAAAGCTTGACCAACTTTTCTTTATAATCTATTGCTAATTTCGAACTAATAAAATTTGGTCTTTTTATATCACCATCCCCTATGTCTACTTCATCCAGTAAATCATTCGACGTGAAACCTTGGCCTAATTTCTTGACTTCTTTAAAATCTTCAATTGCCTCATAGCTATCTGTTGTGTGCCGATAGCTTCGCATTTTATGTTGTAAAGCCTTTACTACCGATTTGGGCTTCATCAGTGTAAAATTCTGCCTATCCGATCAAGCATGCTTGGCCTTACATTGATTGAAATGAGCCAAGTTTTGTTGATGCAAATAAAATCACAATCATCCAGGGCTTTACCCGATATGTGCACTCAGCCTCATCATGTTGCCAATTTGTGTCTGAACTGGCCATGCCTATATGAGCCGATATATCGACTTGAATCACTTCGACCTCATCCCCATTTCATTGAACGAGCATTTCATGCATGGTCGACGGGATGCAGTAGTTGGCATGAATCCAATCTCGCCCTAACAATACACTGTAATTCCCTTTAGCGTCAACTATAAAAAAAGGCGGTCGGTAATATTTTACTACCGACTATTAGCTTTATCACCATGACCCCTTTTTTCTCAGTAGGATAGCCTGTAAAGTCATTTAAAACCATGTTAGTTTTAATAAGATCTTCATCGAACTTACTCAACTTTTTTACATGTAGTGTTAGGCATCAGATTGATAATCGCTCCTCCATCGAAAGCATCCTTGATACTAGCTTGCCATTAATATGACCTTCAAATATAATGACTTTAGATGCCAATGATTGTCTTGAAGCTTCTCAAAAATTTCATCTTGAGCCCCTAAACATAACTGAGCAAAAGCATCTTTGGCCGATGCAGTGCTTGTTTTGAATTTGACCAGCAAAGTGAACACCATATTGACGTCCATCGAAGGTGGAGATTCATCTCAAATCACGGGCGAATCCAAATCATCGGCTGAGTCGAATTCATCCTCGACCGGTTCCTTTTTTCTCCACTCATTCTTAGCGATTTTCATCAATCAGAGCTCACTAAAGGTTTTATCCCTCTGTTTTTCTTACTCGGACTCCCTCATTTCTTGGGTTCTCAGCCTCTGAAGCCATCTATGCTAAGATCGGCTAAGCCTCAGAGGACACCATCTAGGCTTTGGTTCAATCAGCTCACGAATTTTTCCTATCAGATCAACCTTAGCCATAGAACTTGACCACTCATCTGGTCGCATTTGCTTCCGGATCGATCTAGAAATCCTTTCATGGACCGACCCCTTATTGACCTGTTCACCATAATGATCCTGCATCGGCTCAGATATCCTATCTTTAGCCAACTGTCGTTGCCAGTTACCTTCACGTGGGTAATGTTTCATGGGACAAGTGTATAGTGACGGCAAAGCTGACCCCCTCTCCTAACAGAACTACCAAAAAGGGCATCGTTGGTGAGCTTTTTCAAGGTTGTTGGCCAATACATATTATCTTATCGACGTGCAGGATAACGCGCCCAGTTGTTTATCCTTTCATATTTTTCCAATAGTTGGGAGAAAGATGTTTTTGGCTTGTGAATTGGCTTCCGTGGTGGCGATGCTCTTTCAGCCTTATATCACTTGCCGATTTGCAAGTCTCACTTTGCCTTGATAGTCCTCAAATTCTTTCCTTCATGATCAGTTTCTATTTAAAGAGAGCCGACTGTGATTTCAGGGTCTCCCTGCTACTAGAGCTTGACTTAACGTCAACATGATGTGCAACTCTTGATCTTATGTCTTGTATCAGCTCTTTTCCCTTTCTGGAACATTGGACCATATTGATCGGGAAGGGATTAGCATCCAATTGCATTGTCGGCTCTTCTGCGAATTTGATTTGGCCATCTTCTATAACCAATTGTATCTGCTATTAAAAAATATTGCAATCGTTAGTGTTATGGGAAAAAGAATGATACCATTTGCAATACCTTCGCTTCTTAATTTTTTCAGCCGACGGTGTAGTGTGTCCTTCGAGCAACCGTATTATTTTTTCTTGTAATAGTAAATCAAAAATACGGTCACACTTGGAGATATCAAAAACATACTTCATTTCTGACTTATTTTTAGTCGGCTTAAGCCACGAACAGACTAAAGATTTTTTAGACCCTTTAACCCATTTAGCTATATTTATTTTAGCCTCGTCGTCTTCCGATGAATCACTTGAACCATATTTGACGAGTTTAACTTTGACTTTATCTTTATCCTTATTATTTTTATTATTATTGTTGAACTTATCTCTAAAACATCTGTTATCAGTAAAAACGGCTTTCTTGAGTCGATATCCGATGTACCAAATGACTCAAATCGGTGAACTCTTGTCCGCCAAATTTTTCCTTCAACTAAGGTACCAACCCCTAGAAGGCCAAATCGACTGATTGATTATCAGGCAAGGTGACACTAAAACACCGATTTCTAATTTCCCTGAACCTCTTAATTTATTCTATGACCGATTCATCAAACTTCTGATGGACAGAACTTAAATCAAAAATCCTAAGCTCCAAACTTCTAAAGAAAAAGTTCTCAGGGAATTGGCTCTCCAAATTGGTCCAAATGTTGACCGAATTTGGGGGAAAGTCGTGAAACATTAAAAAGCTGCCCCTGATAATGATAGTAGAAACAATTTTATCCTCATGCCTTCGGAGTGGGCTACCTCACCGCATTGGGCGATGAATCGTCCGATATGCTCTAAGATGGCCGTCGAATCCTTTCCTGAGAAATTTGCAAAATCGAGGACCTTGAAATCATTAGGATATGGAGTCCTATCAATATAATCGGGATACGGCTTCCAATAGCCGGTTATCCTCCCCTTCGGCTGTATGCCGAATTGATCTCGCAGCACGACAGCAATCTGATCGACCCAATTTGTTGTATTGGCTGATAATGTGTTAGGGGCTTGCCAATTAGGATCATAACTGGCATTCTACCCCCAAGCGCAGGCTCGAGTTGATAGGTTTCTTGAGCCGATGGAAGCTGATGAGGTTGTTCATAGCCTACGTTCGGCCTCCTGACCATCGACTCTGGTAATGGAACAAAGTGCTCAGAGTAGGTCACGACCCTGTATGGGGCCAAATTCATCTACAAAATCGGCTCGGTATACTATGGGCACATAGGGATTTCAACTGGCTGTGTAACCGGTTGTGGGTAGGCGTAAAACAGAGTAGATGGTGGTAAGCTGGCTGGTGCATCCGACTTAGCGGCATCGGTGTATGCTTGATAATGCGTAACCCCACTTGCAGGAGGAACCCGTGGCAGTATTATGGTCAGCTAAGTCGGCATTAAAGTCAGAGCCAGTGCCGATGGTTTAGGATCAGCTACTAGACCAGAACTCTGTGTGCTTACTGGTACCGAATTGACTGGGTAATTTGGTAGAGCTTGCATCGGATCAAACAGATGCCAGCTTGTGAGTAATGGTCTTAACACTATTGACTATCATCGGCTTAAGAGTTGTTACCAGAGCTGATGATTGGTTAATCAAAGCATGATGCAAAGATTGATTAATCATAGCAGATAATTCAACTTATACAGGCATGTATCGGCTTACCGATGCATCGATGGTCTATGTATCGCCAAAGGGGTTGACCATCAGCAACACTGTCTTTTGCATAACACCACTTCGGGTTTTCTGATAGCAATTTAGCAGCATCTCCTTGAGCGCAGTCTTCCAATCTTTAATTTTCTTATGCTGCCCTGGCGTCAAATCATCTATTGTTGGAACGATTATGGTATCGGTGTTGACGTCGGATGGCGGAATTGATTTTTCTGAAGACATCGAGTCCCACTGGGCTTGCTAAAATTATGTTGGCGCTGAAAAATATGACGAAGGATTGATCGGCTCAAACACACGCAAACACTGGGTTGAAGAGATTTGTGGCGTGCCAGCCGATTTGATCATGCAATCAACAATAAAATTATAATCTAAACAACTATGTCAGTCGATTAGGTTTTTTCAATATAGATATAATCTAAACATCTATTTAGCTGATTAGATCGTGTGTAACGATAAATTTGACTAGCTTATTATGGCTGATCGGATCGTTTGTTAAAGGTAGATTTTTTCGACAAAGGCGATATGCAACAAGATTGGAGAAAAGAAAATCTGGATGGATTGGCGTAATCGAAGATGATATACAATTGGCGATGCACAACTTTATTGATCAATAACGAATTACAAAGTGTAAATTACAAAAGCTACTCCTAGTTGACAGTAAAAATAGATAAAAAATAGATGCAAGTTGTTTGATTGATTGTTGTATATTTTTTTTTATCGCCTCTGTTACCTTTTATAGCGTGTAGGCCGATCGTATCCTTCTCCAATGCGTTGTCAATCATGATTTGTATCGGCCTCAATCTCCTATAGATAGAATTGATGTCAGGACCAGATTTCCGAATCCGAACCCTCTGTGTATAACCTGTGCTAATCCAGGAAAAGCTAGCACACACGGTGGAAACAGTGATGACAACACATCCATATCACGAAGCACATAATATTAATTAAGCAAAAGAGTATTAGCCTTATGACCAATTATTACAAATAAGCAGCATCATGGCTTGAGTTCAATAAGAAACAGCGAAAATGAAATAACAGTAGCAGGATAAGCCCATCCATTTGCCCAACAGGCAATCGACTGGGGTTCACGTCCTAGCATTCCGGATCGCCTTCGTCATAACCACAAGCAAAGAACTTGTAGTCAACTTCAACTTCTGCGGACTCCTCTGTGGAAAGTTGGGGATGTTGCAAGGGTGAGCACAAAATGTACTCCGCAATTCTTGGAAACATAATGCATGATAACTATATGCAAGGCTAAACAATTGAAGGTATAATATGGCTCATTTAGCATAAAGCAAAGTTTAACTATAAATACCGATAGTAATTTCACAAAGCATCATTTGACCAAAATGTAAATAGCATAGAAATTGAATTTGATTGACAACTAAAGCAGGTTCTAGCTACCTGACTAGCTCCATCTGCCAAACCATAACCCGAGAGTTCCATCTGCTCACGAATTTCCAAACCACCATTTTCATTTAAAATAAAACCATGAAACCTACAATGTGCAAGCGTACCTCGCCAGTGCCCTTGACCGTGGGCATGGCTACTTAAGTAGTTTTAACTCTGCCGAGTGTGTACAGCTTTACCCACAAGACATGATCGACTCTTGTTGTCATGCAATTAATACACTTTCTTTGGTGTGTCGGCAGAGAGATAATGACAAGTCCTTTACAATGTACAACCCCACCATTAACCTCGCCCGCTAAGGTTTTACCGTCGATGGGTTCTAGCTGCCCAGTCGGAAGCCCCCTCTTGCGCCTGCCATCATCTGACACTCACCAACTGGCGAGGCTAATAACGAGACGCATAAATTATTTAGCCAGGTTGTACCCATATAGACTTGTGGTTGTACGGTAGTGCTTGGTCCATGATAACACATGCTTTGGTCCTTAATTGACTAGGGCAGAACATTCACATACCAAGGTCTTGTGCTTCTGCACCCGCCAAACATCCATCCGCCCTAGTCTAAACCATATTTTCCACTTTATTTCATTTAAATAACAGCAGCAACACCAATTGCCATGACTTCACAAATAACTTTCAACAACGTTTGAAGTGATTCCCATAATGGCATAAAACCGAAACGTTTAAGCTGGACTAAGAAATTCTACCGTTCCTTGCTAATCTACTGGTTATCACCAAATAAAATAGCTACTAGCAACTAGGGTGACAAAGGTTTGACATGATCAATACCAATGAGGGTATAACAAATTCTGGTATTTAACTATACTCTAAAACTATATTTAAAGTACATTGCATAAAAGTAAGCATGCATAATTTAAAACAATATAAGCTTTTCATAAAATTTGGGATCAATATGTTCAAGGAAGACTTGCCTTGCTGATCTAGTGCTGAGTCTTGGTATTCGAAAGCTCCAATCGCTCCCTCGGAATTAGCGTCTACCAGAAAAGAAAGCAATGACACCAAATAAATATCAAACAGAGACTCAAACAAGCTCAAAACTGAAAATAAATAGCTCTGAAAGATAGATATTGATTTTAGAAAAATTTAGAAATTCGAATCACTGGAATCAGAGCTCGAACGAAGGAGAACGGGCTCCCGGAAGTTCCTCGAATCAGAAATTCGAAAAAATCAGAAAGGCTGACACGTGGCGCAATTTGATTGGTTGGAATTTTGGATTTTCTGGAAAATCAGAAAAATAAAGAAATACCGCTGACACGTGGGACCCATGCGTCAGTGGCTCGGTCCACGGTGAACTGGGTGCACCGCGGCGGCTCAAGATGACACGTAGGACTTGCTGAGGTGGCGTGCCACGCATCACTGACGTGGCTTCCATGCGGGGCTAGGGCACACGTGGCGCAACACGTGGCGGCCAGTGCATGGCTAATGCAGCATGGCCGACACGGCGCTGACCGGGCGGAAGGCGGACCGACGCGGCGCCGAGGTGGCGGTCACGCGGCGACAATGCGGCACGAGCGGAGCGAAGCGGCGCGGCGGCAGCGACGCGGGCACGCCGAAGGCGGAGAAGACGACACGGCTACGCGATGAGACGCAATCGGATTTGAGGCAAAAGAACGCGGGCGACACGGGGAGTTCGGCGATGCACGCGACGGCGGCGGAGGCTCACCGGCGAGGGAGGACAGCGGAGAAGCTTCTCGGGACGGCGGAGGAACTTCAGCGAGCGAGATCTCCGCGGTGGTTGGCTCTCGGGCGACGCGAGCTGGGGCAAAATGAGCGGTGGCGCGAGGGGAACCTCGGGCTAGGTGCGGCGGCGGCTTAAATAGCCTGGGGAGGCGTGCACGGCACGGACACCGAAAGCGACGTGGCTAGGGTTTGCTGGCGGCGACGGCTGGGCCAGCTGGGTTGTGCGCATGAAGCAGGCCGACCTGGGCCGTGGAATGGAGAGGAGACGGGCCGGCGTGAGGGGAAACGGACCGGGCCGACGTGAGGGAGATGGGCTGCGGGGAAGGAAACGGCCTACGCGGAGAGAGAGAGAGAAAGATTTTTTTTGGGAAATTTCAAAAAAAAATAAGAAAAGCTCAAAATAAATAGCAAATAAATTGGGGAAATCCAGGAAAATCTCAAAAATATTTTTAAGCATTTGGATCCCAGATAAATTATTTTGAACTTATTTCAACTTAAAATTTTGATTCAAATTATTTACTTGCACTTGAGACTCAAGCTCAAATTTAAATTCTCAAAAAATTTAAGAACTTAGGGAAAAATTTCAAATGCTAAAATTTAGAATGTTACAATTGATATCAACTATTATTCCAGTTTTACCTCAACTTACCCTTTTTAACCGAGATCGGCCAAAAATATCCAATTTCATCATTAGCCTAAAAAACTAGTCATGCCTTGACAAATTTTAGTGCTAACAGAATAAAACAACGTAGGAGTAGAAATAGCTTAGGAATAGGACTATTGATATTAAATACACACAATTAAATTAACCATAAATACACACAATTAAATTAACCACAAACGCATAGGTCAACTGTAACTTTTCAACTAGAGTATTCAAGGGTATCAAATTACAAGGAATACATGGGATCACAACTAAGACACAACTATTACTACTATCAGAATGATGCATGAAAGACTATAATAAAGCAACTATCACTGAAGAACGAGATTAACTAAGTTCAACCAAAATATAGCGACTCCTCCCAAGGCTAGGTTCACTTGCATGCATAAAGACAAATCAATCTAGATATCAGTACTACGCTTGCATGCATAAAGACAAATCAATCTAGATATCGGTACTACGCTAAGATAGCTCTCACCCTATAGATCAATACCGCTCTTTTTCACCTTCGCCCTAATCACGTACTAGGGTTAATCCAAAATGAAAAAAAACTTCTCTACTCGATATAAATCAGTTGACTAAGTCCATGTTTGGCAAAGCTTCAGATCTCAGCTCCACCTCATATATAGAGTTTGTAGGCTAAAATGAAATGAATTAAGTTTATATTTTTAGTCTAAAATGTAAACAAGGTGACCCACCTAAACACTCTTAATGTATCCACAACTCTAGCCCCGCAAATTTCTAAAGCTAGGAATACCCTACTCCACCAACTCTATGGATTCTAGTGGAGCTGCAGCTGTGCCAAACACCCCCCTAAATCCAGACATCATGTTTCAATCTAGCAACTAACAAGTTGATGCTGCAGCAAGAACTAAATTATTGCAATATCAAGTAGACTAATCATAGCAAAGAGTACCAAGCATCGAAGATTAAACAACGGAGCAGTGCTTCAATAATTTCTCTCTTAATACAAATTGCACAAATCTTGAAGAAAATGAAGGGGTAATTAATCATCATCTACCATTTATTCATGATTTAATATTTGTACAACTGTCAAAAAGAAAAGTATGGAAGCACCTCTACAAACGAAGTCGATTACATAGCAAGGTCACCAAAACCTAGGGGAAGAACGAGGAAGTTGCTCCATACTGGATCGGGTGAACATCATGGAAGCAGAGGAAAACGTCATGGAAGAAGAGGACACAACAGGGCGCCGCCTAGTGTTAGTGCCGGTGGGTTCCAGAGGGTGACTATGGGCGACGCTAGAGGCTCTGTCCTAAAATCCAATCCACGCAGCGATTTCTCCTTGGCTTCTTCGACGACTTCGGCTTGGGCAAAAACTTTTCTCTCTTGGATTTGTGGATTTCGGTGGAATTCGGCGTGTTCTGTTGCGAGGGGACCCAAGGCAAAATATAAAGACGAGGTGGGGGACATGTTGTAGATGTGACTGATAAGTCCATGGGTGCCACCAAGGCGCTGCCCCTACCAAGTGGGCCCGTGGTCTCTGTGTCGAGTACTTCTCAAATACATGATTTTTTTTTTTTGGTAATTTTGGCTTCTGAAAACTGGCATTTCTTTCCTTTCTTCTTTGTCCTTTTCTTTCCAAAATTTATGATTCACTGAATTCTCTCTAAAATTGCATATCTTCCATATTTTCATGCACAACACATCTCCAATATTTGTTAGGGTTATTTGTTAAGTAGCACAGTTATCCGCAATTGTCACACATAGAATGACAATGTTAGCGTATAAAATAAGCATATAATGAGCGCCAAGAAGGGTGAGATTATAGAACATAGGAGTTTTGCAGGAAAGATCGTTTGGATATGTTGAAAAGCATAAGAAATTTAGAAGAATTTTGGGAGTTAACAGATTATTTTATTTTCTTAATTAATTTGAGCTGTAAAGTTTTCATCTGTTAACAACCAAAAAATAGGCCCACGAACTCAGGCTCTCTTCGAGCATAAGAATTTTATGTATAGATTGTAGTGGATATTTGTAACATCCTAATTTTTTATTTTTAAAAATGTTTTGCGTAGATTAGGTTTTAAAAAAATTTCATCAATTTTTCTCGCATTAATAAATCTTAACTGAAAATTTTCAAAGTTAAAATAATTTAATCTGAATATATTAGTAAAATATTTAAAATTATAATGGTATAAAAGTATATTAGTGATAAATATAATAATATCATTTTCATATGATAAATCTAAATAAGTTTGTGTATATGAACGGACAAAATTTTGTTTACTGCAGATAGATTTATCATACTTAATTATCGCTGGTTCCGAAAAGTATTCTGCACTCCTAGTTTTTAGTCGGACGATTATTTTTCCAAGAAGTTGATGGACATTCAATTTCATTTTGCTTCGCTGCCTGTCTTTTTCCAACCAAGCTGCACAAGTTTCAAGGATCAAGAGACAGCCAGCGGACCAGCGTGTGTCTATTTTGGCCTTTGGGTTTTTTTTTCGGGTAAAGACTGCAGGTGGTCCATAGTCATAGATTATTTAAAAGATATTTACAATACCGAAAGCAAAAAAAAATTAAAAAGTAAAAGAACAAAACAAAAAATTAGTCCGATTCCAAGGTACAAAGCCACTCAGTGATAGCACCATCGAAGGCTTCACTTCCTCTAGCCCAAAGAAGATTCAAATCAAAACGAATCTTAGAAGAAATTACGATCGAAGACAAATTTTTGGAGTTGAAAATTTTATCGTTTCGGTGCAGCCAAATATGCCAACACACAAGTGAGAAGTGCTCCTTGTAGGAAGGCAGTGTAGCAGGATTAACCCAATCTTATGACACCATCGGGATGAAAAGATTGAGATTCGACCAAACCTCCTTAGCCGCTAGACATTGTATGAAAAGGTGAAGCAAGGTTTCGTCCACATCCAAGTCACAAAGAAAACAAGACAGACTCTAATTCCAAATACCTTTGCGGTGAAGGAGACTTCGAGAATTAAGCCGATCAAGCAAGGTGGTCAAAGAGCTGGAAATACCTTTGCTAGCGTTGTATGATAGGTGGTCAAAGAATGTACGTTTGCAGTGCAAGTGACCCCTGTCCAATATTGAAAGTTAAAAAAGGAACTCTTTTGAAGCACAAATAATAACCCTACTATACCTGGAAGAATCCCTGGATGGGGAGAGCAGCCACGTGTCGCCGGAGCCGGCTCGGCTCGCGGCTCGGCTCGAGCCGCGAGCCGAGCCGAAAAATATTTACGGATAGGTCTTTTTTATTTACGGATAGGTCCTTTTTTACAAAAAAAAATTACAATCAGGTCCTTGTTTGTAAAAAAAATTATAAGCAGGTCCTTCTTCCCGAAAAAGAATATATATTACGATTTGGCCCTTTATGCGTTTTTAAGGCTTGCGCTCGGGTCCTTTTCCATAAAAAAAATTACATCTAGGTCCTTTTACGTTACGAATAGGTCCTTTTTTTCAAAAAAAAAATATATCACACTTAAGTCCTTTATGCGTTTTTACTGCTTGCGCTCGGGTCCTTTTCCACAGAATCAAAATTACATTTAGGTCCTTTTCCGTCAAGAAAAAAAACGTACGGATCCTTCTTACCGAAAAAAAACATATATTTCTTCCCGCTTTTTTTTACCATTAAGTTTAAGCCTTTTTCCCGAAAAAAAAACTTAACTTTCTCGTGTGGAAGGCGGCGCCTGCGGCGTGGCACGCCGCGTCCAAGATGCTAGTATCCTTATATATGTGTATGAGTGTGTAACATCCCAATTTTTGGGTATTCAAAAATATTTTGTTTAGAATAGGTTCTCAAAAATTTTCACCAAATTTCTTCGTATTAATAAAGCTTAATTAGGAATTTTTTAAAAATAATATAATTTAATTTGAATAATTTAAACTTAAATTAAATTAAAAGAGTTTTATTTCAGTTCCTTGTGTTGCAAAGTATTTTCTATATTTTCTTAGAATTTTTGGAGTTTGTTTGATATTTCTTCGTATTTATTTGAATTTCCAGCCCTTTTTATTTAATTCAAAAATAAATTCTAAATTCCAAATCCTTTTGCCGCCATCCGTCAGAGCATCGCCGCTATCATGATGACCATCGGTTTCTGTGTGCCTCTGTCTTCATCGATTCGATGTGGCCGCTATCGAGACCCTCCTTTCAAGCATTGAATACTAGAGTGCCTCATGTGTATACCGTATTAATCCCATGATCAGTGGCTAGTATATACATTTACAACTTGGTGATCACATCCATACACAATATATTTCATAAACACGAAGTAGCGGTACATAGTTCTTACAACTTCGCCTTTAAGGCCAAACAAAATGTAGCAGAAAAAGTAGAGGAAGCAAGATCCCATGATATGCCTTAGCCCATAATATCCACAGGCAACCAACAAGGATTAAGCCTTAGAAAAGCTCGTCATTGTAGCCCCCATAACCTATGATAAAATATGAGTCGTTGGGAATTGCGGCTCCCTCAAGCTCTGAATATCAATAACCAAGGTGAGTATATTTGTACTCAACAAGACTTATAATGTATCATCATTATAAGTAAATACTTGGCTATATCAAAGAAGATTGTTATTCTACCAGGTTCTTTTGCATAAAACGAGATTTAATCAATAAAATTCACCCACTTAGTAACCATGACAGTCCATCTTTGTCATACATATAGTAACCATGACAATCCATCCATGTCATACAATTTTCCCCCATAACAAAGCATACACCGTTGCATCGGTAAGTGTTATTCCCAACACCTTGTGAGGATACACTTGTGAGCAAACCATCCCTAAAAGTCCATACCACTCTAGCCTTACAATGTGTGAAGCTAGACCTAGACGACTTAATGGGTTAAGCTCATCTCATAATAGCACTTGTGGTTACACGGATGTCTTGGATTATAGCAACATCACGTTCGGTCCTTAATCGACTCGGGCGAAAACTCCCCCTATATTACGTGCAAATCCATACACTTCACAATTTATATAAATAAATCGTTAGAGTCAAAACTTTAGTTTTTCAGTTTTAATTTTATACCAAAATAATAGAGACATCTTTCTCAATATATCGAAATTTCCATCCCATGAACAAATAGTATAAATGTCCATTTGTTCTCCTAAAACTAAGGCATGTCTAAGCAATTGTATATATAATCGGATATACCCAAGTTGGTATTAGATATTGCCTAACCCTTATCTTACAACTTCTAAGGTAGTCATTTGCATATTTATCAAGGAAGTTCCATGCAACAAATAGGAATATCAACCAATACCCACAATATAGAAACTTCACTGAAAATACTCGCATGCATACATAACTTTGTAATACAACCTAAATTAAATTAAATAATAGGATCAACATGACCAAAGAAGGTTCTTGCCTTGCTCGTTGAGTTCTTAAGGTTATTCGGAGTCGATGAAGAAAGTTTCCGAGGAGTCGGTATCAATACGTAGTATATCGTAAAGCAATAATAGGAGCTAAATGAATCCAAATAGAGATCAAATCCAAATATTTTTGTATAAACATAAAGTTCATGGTTTTAGAAAAATTTATAAACTAGTTTCACTCAATTTGGAGTTCATTTGCAAAAGTTATGAGCATTTGAATTTTAATCCACTTAAAATGCCCTAAAATAGAAAAAGGTGCTGATGTTAGAAATGTACTATTGAAGTTTTACGCTTTCCAATAGAAAAGGCGTATTTTCCTTTGAACAGAAAGCGCTTTCTTATTTTTGGGATTTTATTTTCTATTTATAGAGTCTGACATGTAGGGTCCATCTATCAGTTTTTTAAAAAATTTTAAATGACTGACATGTGGGGCCATCTGTCAGTGACTCATTACTTCAAATACCGGTTTGATTTTATGTAAAAGCTTTTATTCTCATTCGGGTCCACATGTCATAGACTTAGTTTTTAATTCCAGTTTTAAAATGAAATCCCGATAGGTGGGGTCGGCATGTGAGTGACTCAAAGAGGGAGGAAGGCTTTGTGTATGTCTGATAGGGATAGGGAGGGCCCATTGGTCAGTGACTTAGGGCAGAGCACGGCTCAACGAGACTCACCGATAGAGAATGGCGGTAGCTTAAGAGGACTGGGTGGTCAGGTTGGCTAAGGAGGACCTAAGGGAAGCTAGGGGAACCATCGGCGATGGCCAGAGGTGATCGGAGACGATCGGAGTCTGAGCTCTACGGCGGCTCTAATGGCTAATGGCAAAGGGAGGTATTGTGGGGGTGATGGTGCTAAATTAACAGAGGGGAAAGCATCTAGGGTGTGTCAGGATTCCCTTTTGGGGGTCAGGGATAGCTAGGGCTCATCAGAGTAGCTTAGTGGCTATGGTCAAGGAAAAAGGTAGGTGAGGCGGCAGCGTTGGGGTCGACTTGGGTTGTGAACAAGGTGTGGAACAAGGTCAAGGATCCCTAAAGAAGCTTTTAACCGAAAGTATTGAGGAATGGCTCACCAAACAGGCCAATTGAGCTCGGCTTGCTCTGGAAGCTCTTAGTGGCAATGGAGTTTCCTTGGAGGGCAATGGCGACGATCGCAGGGGCAGGGAGGAGCAGGAGGATGTATGGGGGTTAGGGCATCCATAGTGTGGATTTTATAGATGCTGGGGAGGTGGCTTGGCACTCGACTCGTGAGCAAGGTGTGGTAGACAAGGGAGAAAGGACACGATGGATCTGCTTGTAGGATTTTCCGGCATCATCATCATGCGTGCAAGGTGCTAGGGGCAACAACGAAGGAAGCGGAGCTATGGCACAGTGGGGTAGGCGGCAAGGTGATGGCTCGAGCAAGGGCGCAAAAGTAACATTGATTTTGCATGGCTTGGCTGGCGGGAGGGGCATGGAGGATGCATGGCATGGCACAGGCAAGTGCCTAGGTGCGCACCGAGCGAGCGGGCGGTTCACATGCGGGCCCAACCTAACAAGTGGGCCTAGCTTGTCAGTGAGGGAGAGAAAGATTAACTGAGAAGAGAAAGTGACTTCAGTGAATTTACACCCTCAAGGGTTTTGGGAAGGGCATTTTCCTTTTATGGGTTTAACTGGATTTTATTTTAAGTTTTCATTTTGCAGTTAGGAGTTTCTAGAATTGCTATAGCTATTACACTTGCTTCAAATTTTATGAACATTTTTTAGGGTGGTCCTAAGACTGTGCTAATGATTCTATAATTTTTTCAGAGTATAAGCAGTCCCATAATTTTGTGAAACATTCTTTGTGTTTTAGCTTTTAATAAAGTATGTAGTTTTTTATTTTTCGTAAATAGGAAACTAATTTTAAAATTCTTGAAAATTTTTAGAGAGGTCCCTCAGACAATGTGAGATTTAAAAAAATATTTCCAAACTTTTAACTAATTCAAAGTTGAAGTTTGAAAATCAGAAGCAATAACTAGGTTATTGAAAAGCATTTTCTTTTAATGCCAACATCCAAGAAAAATCCATTGAAATTATGAAAATTCACAATCAACTCAAGAAATAATTTGGAAACTTCATTATTTTAATTTGACAATATTAGGATGTTGATGAGGACATCAATTCCTCAGATACACACACTACACCCGTTGTTCCTCATGTTTCACCACTTAAGGTCCAATGACACGAGCTCGTGCTCGTTAATTAAATCATGAGGTGAGCTCGTTACTCGCTGTTCATAATTATTTTAACAGGGATGGTATGCTACATAATGGGCATCGTGATTTGTTGTTACTTAGGAATATTGGTGAAGATGTCACGCCAAGTCTCCATCCTCAATTCAGAGAGCAAGACATTTCGGGCTGCAATTCGTGTTGGAGTCAGCTTGATAGCCCCGGATTCAAACGGCCATAACTTTCTCATACGGTGTCAGACGTAGGTGTATAAGTACTCTATTGAAAGGTTATTTCATGATATTTACAACGGATCTAACCTCACCTCCAAATTGTATCAAGAAGGCCTCCAAATAGTCACAACAAGTGGCTACTATTTTCTGGAAGGTGCTGCGCCACCTTTTCTTTGGGCCACGGGCCTTATATCTCGACAGAGGGCCCAAGCCCAGGTTGTGGGCATGGGAAGCAACCCTAGCACGCCCCTCCCTGGCTGCGACTGCCCTCTCCCTTTCCACATCATTAAAACAAGCCACCGCCATAAGATTAGGTCAGGTTATTTTGCTAAGATTGTTCTCCATTGTGTGTGAAACTTGTTCATCGGAGTAGTGTCGCAAGACCTGGTTTAGTGAAAGAGATAACCTCAACTTTTATCGTTTTGAATTGTCAGATTGCTTTCTTTCTCGTTTTTGCTCATTTCTTCTACTGCGTACAGGAATTAACCTTTGTGGTTAGATCATCCGGGCGTGAGCATGGTTGATAACGATAGGTGTGTGGATGTAGCCATTGCAATGATTCAATCTTCACTAATTAGAAGCTCTTGGAATGTGAACGTCTCTATTCCGCAAAAGTAGAACCTATCGGAAGATCGGGCCGTTGTCGCATCAGATGTTACAGCCATCGATGTCACCCTCTACCTCATCCTCATCATAGTTGAGCCGTCTCTATGTCATGCCTTGTCAGCATCCATGTGGCCTAACCCAAAGCCCAAACCCTAGATCAGTTCATTGGACCTGGTCTACTGCGAACCATTTCACTTACGTGTGGACCCCACCTATTAATGTCGCTGTTCGATGAGCTCAATTCACTATGAACCACAAGCCCCATCGATGGACTTGGTCCATGACCGGGGGCCCACATGTTAGCCTCTGTCCTTTATAATTAATTTAACCTGAGGGAATGTTCTCTATTCTCTCTCAATTATCACCATTTTTCTTCATGACCAAATTTTCAAGAGCCCATTCTTCTTCATACGAGCTCCGATTGAACCCGTTCAATTCCTGAATTCATCTCAAATCAAGTCCTAACTTCCAGTACCATCTATTCTCACTTTGGAGTTTATTTGAATTATCTTTTTGAGTTTTGTTTGTATTTAAATTTTCTATATTGTTAGACATAGATGTTTGGAAGTTGTTCAAAGGAGTCGAACGTAAGGAAGTTCAAGACCGAAGATAAATTGACCAAAGATAAAGTGATTGAAGATAAAGGAACAACAACATAGCAAGAGCAAGGCAAGTTGTGCTTTGACCATGTTGCACCTAGCTTTTGTAAAAAAATTTCTTCAAATTATTGCACGCTAGTTCGAAGTATCAAATATTTTTATTATTTTGGGACTAGCTATGCAACTTATTTATTATGCCTACCTTGTCATTTGTATGTCTTAATCATTGTCACCCTGGTTGGTTATTTATTTGTTGGTCACTAATGTAAAACCAACGTAGATTGGTTTAGATGTCACTAGTATGCTTAGCCTTGCAAGGGTTATTGATATTGATATGAATCAACTAGCGAAAATCACTAATTGATGCGTGAGATACCCGATCTTTCATGGTACCACACACAATAACTTGCAAACTAATATGAAAAGATGGAATTTCAAGGGCTTTCTTCGGCACAATCTAAAAAATCATGAGTCTTCAACTTACACAATCAACTCTCTCTCTCTCTCTCTCAACTCATGACAATCAACTTAACTCAAACACACACCTCAATCATGATCGCCAAACACCATGGCGAATTTTTGGAATTTTATTCAATGCATCAAATCTAATCTCTACAATAGGGTATACTCCTGGGCCTTATATTGTGCACAATGCATAGCCGAAACACATATAAACCGACTCAAATTCAACTCCTAAATGTATACGACTTGGACTCTAAGAGATAAAAAGATATTACAACTTTAAAACTTAAATTCGGCCAACCAACAAGCTAAAATTTGTCGGCTAGATTAAAAATAAAATAAAGCAAAATTGGAAGGTCTCGCTATAGAGATATATGAAGATAATCTTCTGAGCTTTCAGGAAAGTCCAAGAACATCAAAATTTGAGCTCGGATGTGAGAGTTATGAATTGTTTAATTCGACATGTATTGCCAATCTGAGTTGATTTCTTTTTTTCTTTTCAAACCGAGTTAGACTATTTCCTTGCTTCTGTCCCATGACTTGGGGTCTCCTTTTCTCTTCCCAAATCACATGCAAGCCTACATACTCCATACGGTCCCATACGGTACTGACTCATGTGGCAACACCCTTGGCTGGCCCATGTAGTATAGCAAGCATATGTATTACCTCTGTATGATTTACGCATTGCTGTCACAATATACTTCTCATGCTTTAGGGTTCCAACCATCCTCCTTTGGTCTTTCTCCCTCGGCTCCCCCTCAGCCACATGCTTGAACTTCATTCTTTGCTCAAAACAACACCATTTTGATCGTTCATCTTGATTTGCACTTTCAGAACACGATCCAAAGTAGTGTTGGTAACTGAAGCCGTATCATATATCCTCTTGAAATACAAATTCATACCTGATTAAGTGACTATGAAATATAGTTGTGAAGAGGGGCTTGTTATATATTGTCACCCAATGATGGCATGTGTTGTGCTTTAACAAACAGGGGTGAAAAAATGATTTAGACTGGGGAAGATGGCAAGAGTTATGATGGGCTGTCTACGGTGGACTGTGTGTGGGTTTGTATTATTCAATGTATAGGTGTAGTTTAATAGGTACTCTTGTCTTGGTCAATTAAAGATTTAACTTTGTGTGCCATTGAGATGAGCCACAAACAACCACATGCCTGGGATGAGGCATACCTAGCTTAGTAAATTACGGAGTCCCATCGTTGGCTTCCCCAGGAGGTAGGTTAAGCTGTGTGCTAGGGTGAAGAGTATAGTCTCATTCATTGGGATACATCATGGACAGGTCCTGTTCTAAAATCCAACTGTGCGCACCAAGCCAACTACCTATATGTGGTTAGGCTACCGGTTTAAAACTCACCGAGAGGGTCAATTGGTGGGATGATGTTTCATAAAGGCTTTGTCATGATCTTGTTAGTCAACACTCCTAAGGTGGCGTGTTACTCCGGAGACGCTACAAGTTGATCATATTTTGTGGATAAAGTTGTACAATCTCTGTAAAGTGTAAAACTATTCGAATAGCCGTAACCATGGTCATAGATATGCTTGAGGATTTCACGCGATGATTAGATTTTATAAAACAAAATTAGGAAGGTGGCTATGTGAATGAACTGGTTTAGACTATGTGCAACTTTATGAAAACTCTTGTTTACTTATTATTGTTTCAACGCATGCTTTCAATCTCTTTATTGTATTTAAACTGTAAATGTTCATTTATGCAAAACAAACCATATTAGATATCCTTTGTAATAAGCCTTGCATATAGTTAAATAGACTTGCATTATGTGGTATAACTTGCTGAGTACTGTATGTACGTACCCTTGATATAAATAATGCTGCTCAGTTGCTGAAGACATCATTAAGATATCAATAGTCAAAGAGGACTACTTTGAAGGTCGTGGATAGCTAGGTTGCGCTACCCCAGTCGATTGCCTGTGAGCTATGGATGGCTTACATATCAGTTGTTCACCTTCCGAGGCGTTAGGTGTAAGCTTTGATCATAAAGACCACCAATCTGATATTTAGTGTTAATTGCTTCTTTCTTAGTTATATGTGAATATAGAATGATATTTCATCCATATTATCGTTGTATGCATTACCATGATTCTGAACTAGTTTAATATACACAGAGGGTCGGGTTTACATATTCGGATCCGACAGAGCTTACAAATCCTAGATAAATCACTAACAAATTAACAATGTTGCAATTGCAACTGTTTCCTCTAGTAGTAGTACTAGTACACATCCAAATGTATGCTTATGGTGAATTTGTAACGCATTTTGAATTCAATTCAGAGTACAATACAAGGATATGTAAAATTTAGCATATATGGTATCCTTTTACTTTTATGGCATGTTTAGAACATAAGATTTTTACCAAAATTTCTTAGAAAGCTGTTTAATTTATGTAGGAATCTAAAGATTCCCATGTTCCAAACCGGAGGTATAAATCAAAATTTTCCCAGCCATCAGATCACAATTTTGATTGGATCGACATATGGATGTAGATCCAATATGATCAAATTGGCCATTGAAATTTTGATATGCTGGCTGAGATAGGAGGAAAAACACATTACAGATGGATAATTAGATTGGATTTACTAGCTAAATTAAACCTAGTGCAAGAAAAAGTAATACGAAAAAAAAGTTCGGAGTTAACATGTGCGGGTTCTTCCGTCCACCGGAGAGATATATATAGCAGATACTAATTAAAGACTCCTTAAAAATGCCGACTCAGCACGAATCTAACTGCTCCCTATCGGCCCATCTGCATCTGCTCCTCCAAAAAAATCTCCACGTTTATGTCTTTATCTCCTCTTCCGCATCAGTCATATCTTTTCATTCCCTTCATATCCGCCTAGATTTCTCCGTTCAAATTCTCCTCAGCATCTCCTGGTTAACTCCTCCTGGCCGATGCCTTCTAACCAAATCATCATTTTTCTTGCTCTATAGCAATTTTTTTATTGCAAATTTGGCTCCTTCCCAAACGTAATTGCCTAAATAGCTTTATCCTCGACCGCGAAAGCATCGAAATGTGAAACGTGTTACCTTCTACGCTCCTGAACTCTAGGACCTTGGTACAACAGGTAGCTTAAGCAAGCTACTGGGCTCTAGGGCGTCAGTAGGAGCTTACGCGGTGCGGGAGCGTGGAAGGTAATCTTCCGTCATTTTTGCGGTTAAGGATAAGGCTATTTTTGCAATTATGTTCGGGAGAAGTTCATTTTTTTAAAAAAAAAAATTATATATTATACTAGCAAAGTGATGAACTCCTCTCCCCTGCTTCCGTCGAAACTCCCGTTGTGCACCGGCCTATCTTGATGAGCCGATCCTTCCTTGGCCGATTCCACTGCCTGCCAAAATTCGGGTACAACAGGTTCATACTAACGAGAGATTAATTGAAATTGACGTGTTCGGTATATCATTAGAAATAAGTTCTTCCCTTTCTGATGGCCCGTCTAGAACGTGGCAATCACGTACAAACTTTAAAGAAAAAAGTGCAGTTTCTACAAGGATTCTAGACCGTTGATTTCCTATCAAGTGACCAAGCAAAGGGAAGGCTGACACGTCTTTCGAACCAAGAAAAGCCCGTGCTCGTACATCCACCCGGCCGTTCAATGTCCTTCCGTGTCCAAAGCGAGCAGCCGAGCACATCGATGCAGTGATGAGGCCAAAGCTACAGTACAGTCGGAGCTCAGCATGACATATGTCGTAGACTAATAGCTTAGTAGTACGTGGTAGGTCAGTGGGTCCCACCCTATCACAGTGTCAGCAATGGTACGAGAACACAATAGATGACATATATCATCTACCATGTATTTCACGGTTAGAGATCTTTCACGGTTAGAGAAGAAGACATTTTTTGTAAATGATTTAGAAATAGGTAAGATATTTTTAAAATGTGTGAGAAGGCGACGTGACTTCGGGCATGCAAGGCAGTACAAGCGTCAGTAGCTTGGCATCACAGCAAAAACCGTACCGCTGTTGGAGCTAGCTCGGCAACATCACAAGATTCACATCCATGTCTCCCCCTGAGCCCTTTATTCTCCCCCAATTCCTTTCAACCTCTGTTTTTCTTTCCTTCTCTAGGGCACTATTGCATGCATGTGACATCTTCTTTCGTGGTGGACAAAGAAGTTTGTTCTAGCTACTAACTTGCTTTCCTTAAGTCTTCACCGTCACACCAGCTCACCGCTAGGTATAATGAGATCTGCTGAGAACAAAGATCAAAAGGGCATTGATGTATCCATGCTTCTATCGTGGAGTAGTATAACTCTTTGTGCGCTTAAGCTTGGCCCGATGAGGTGCCTTCTTTATTTAAAGCACGTGGGATGGCCTTAATCCTTGTCTTTGTTGAGAGCTTGACCAAACTGTGATGCTTCAAGGATTAAAAGTTATTCCGGTTAATTTTTGTTATTCTATGATACCTTTTTCGTATGCGCAGTAGCTTTCGGATCGCATATGAGTTTTTTGAAATAAGGCATGAGCGTACACAGTCTCAAGAATGAAGAAGGTAAATCTTGTAGAGAGAACCAAAATAATGACGTTGAAACAACACGAGAGAGAGAGAAAAGATTTGACGAAGCCGACTGCAAATTCTTTAAGCAAAACCTCAAAAGAGTACAAGGAATTGTTGCTCTTTCACAACTTCTCAGACCTTTTATGACATTTGGATCATTACCCTTACAAGAATCTAGTACTAAAGAATAACCTAGCTTCTAATCCTCTCGTGCGCCTCTTTTTTGGATGAGTTGATTTATAGCTTCTTAGGTGATTGGGTTCTTCGTAACCACCCCTAGGTTTATATAGCTTCCTTAGTTCTCCAAAGTAAACAGGAATCCTACTATTATTAGGACTAGTATAGTGCCTGTGCTAACGCTACGACAGCAGTACACCCGCTTATCAATTAAATGAGAAGATAAGTATGAATACAACACTTAATAATAAAAGAAAAATTTAGAATTTTAAATGAATTTAGAAAGAAAAAGGGAGCTAAATGGAGGTCGAATGGGCGAAAATGGGCTCCCAAAAGATTTTAAATCAAGAAAGAGAAAGAAAAAAGAATTTTCTGATTTTAGATTTTTTTTTTAGCTTCCACAGAGAGCACAGCGTGCTCTCTGGCTTAACCAGCGCAAGGGGAGGAAGGCACAGGGTGGTCGGTGGTCGCGATGGGTCGGCCTTCAGTGCGGCGAGATCGCCGGCTGCCGGCGCGCTGAGGAGGAGTCACGGTTGTGGTGAATTTTTTGGGAAAGATGACGGTGATGGCTTGGGTTACCTCCAAAATCCGCGATCTTTACAAGAGGAGCACTTGGGATTTACATAATGCGATGGGGTGGAGGAGAGCTCATGGCTTTTATAGCCCGAAACAAGCATATTTATGGAAACCATAATTTGGGATCAAATCAGATTGAGAGGAAATTTTGGCAATAGAGCACGAAATTTGGGGAATTAACACCATAGATGAAAAGAGGAGATTTGGTCTTTGGATTGATGGAGCTTTGGAGCTTCTTTCTTACTTTAATGGAGGGAGGAAGAGAAGAAGCTTCTGCAGGCTGCTGACTAGAAGAAGCTACAGGTGAGTTGCCTTCATTTTTTTTAAATATAGAAGGATTTTTGAAAAGATAGCACATTAGGTTAAAAAATTCTAGAAAAATTCTCAAAAAAACTTTCGATTATTTTGTACTTAATAAAATTATTTTTAAAAAAAATTAAATTATAAATTTGCCGAGGCACGGCGGCCGCGAGGTCGCTGACCAACAACCTCGCCGCGTCGGCAAAGCCACCGATGACGACCATGGAGCCATTGCAGACCTGTGTTCTCCCGGTCGCGCTGCCCCATCTCCCGGTTTCCTTTTTCCAGCACGTAATGTATGGTCCTTTCTTTTTTCAGGACGTTTGTTTCCTTTTCCTTGATTCCAAGACGTTTGTTTCCTTTTCCTTGTTGATGCTGGAGGTGAGGGAAGGTCTGTTGTGGGCCACAGGGATGATTTTGGAAAAATAAAATGCGCTCGCCAACCGCTTGATTCGCAAGGAAAAAAAGATAAAAATTAAACAGTGTTCGTCGGCCGCTGGTTCCGCGAGAAAAAATTGAAAACAATTAAGCAACACTCACAGACCGTTGGTTCCTTAGATAAAAAATAAAAACAAAAATTCAGCGCTCTCCGTGTGCTGAAATTAGGCTTTATGGGGCTAGATCCGTAAAAAAGTCTCGAGAAGGGTCATATTCGAAAAAAAATACGATCACAATGCCAGGACAATAAAAAATTCAAGTCTTGTTTCCTTGCATACAAATCCTCCCTGTTTATTTCCTTGTTTGATTCACCCTCCTTCCAAATATGTAGTACGTACAATTTTAGCCAGTAAAAAATTCAAGTCTGGTTTCCTTGCATGCGGATCCTCCTTATTTATTTCCTTGTTTGATTCGCTCTCCTTCCAAATATGTAGGTGGGGGAGGTCTGTTGTGGGCCACATGAATGAACGAGTTAGACACATTAAACAACAGCCATCGGATGTGGGTGAGTAAAACTGAGGAAAGATCTAAGACGTTCATTTTGATGAATGCAAGTTTCTGGGGACGTTTTGCTGGGTGCACGAACATTGGGCCATCTCTAATGAGGTGCATTATTTAGGGTGAACGTAGGAAAAATTGTTTAGGTGCATTATAAAGGGGTATAGATTAGGAATTTCTCTCCTATTAAGATTCATCTAGCACACATTTTTAAATCCTAAAAGATTAGATGTGAATTACCATATTTAACAATTTTCTTACAGAGCAGAGAAGCACTTCCTTGGAATGAAAAAAAAGTATAGAAGCACTCCAGAAAGCAAAAAAGATTGTTCGACTTGAACCATGACATTTTCTCTCTTTTTTTTCAATTTTTTTTATTATAGTAGCAAAATAGAATTGATCTCCAGATCATCCATTGAGTTTAGCTGCATTGTGTAACTAAATGCTCTCCAACTTTATCATGCCTTACTTTCAGATCCGGTAAATCTCTGTCATGGTGACAAATAACATCATGAAGCATCCTCACAGATTGTGCAACAAACAATTTCAGCATGTAACTTATTCAGATTCTAATACAACATGAATACAATTGGTTAAACACCCAACTCAAGCACAAAAAATGCTATCTGGCTTGTCCCTCTACATCTCTATCGCCAATATACAACAACTGCGATAGCAACCGATCAAAAAGCCGAAACAAAGATCAACCCAACACAAGAGAAAACTATGCACACTTCTTCCACTGTCCAATGATCTGCACTTGTTGGCCATCGGTGTCCTGCTTCATCAATTATCTACCTCCTTCGTTAGGATATATATACCATAGTTACAAGAAACATGGTTTGTTCGAGTTACGGTACGGAGTTCAGGTTCACGGTTCATCACTTTTTCTTCTAATTTCCATTGGAACATGAACCCGTACCCTAAACCGGTTCGGGTTCGACGAATACGGTTTGCGATTCGCGAAGGTTTATAACGAATCCAGTAACTATGATACACACACAGAGATGTATGAACATGAGCTATTTCTACCTCTATACAATCGAGCGTGGTGATACCATATTATCAGACTTGGCAGACCATTCCTACCTCCAGAGTGGAAACATGCGGTATGTTAGCTGCGTAGGCAGGACCTCGGCTGTTCCTTTTCAAGAACTCATAGCCGAAGTTTATTGCAACCTGCTTTATCAGACTAGACCCACTTTTCGCCTTCATGTAGGAGCGCCCCATTATGAAGGACATGCCTGCCTCTCTTGCCTCCGACAGATCCTGCAGCTCACCACGCACCTCGCTGTCAATCTGTGCGTTCTTTGGAAGCACAAACCTTACCCTCTTAGACTTCGGTGCTGTTGTGTTCGGGTTTATCTCCTTATGAGTGGATGATCCTGGTGAATCTGATCCATCAAGGTCACCGTCCTCCTGAAATGGAAGACCTTTACTGATGAAAGACAGCTTCTCGTAAGGATGGTCTTCACGGTCCAGAAAGCCATTTTGGTCAGTCTCCCCACAGCGGATGAATTCTGCAATGCTGCTGAGTAGGTCCTTCTCAAACTCTATATTATCCTTCTGCACATCACGGTACCCATATCGGACAACCACCCTGTACAGCCTATACTGTTTTGGGCCAATGCGACCGACCAAAAATCGCTCCTCAGGTTGGACGTGTGGTACGGATACTGATTTAATGCATAGAAAGATCATAACCTGATGAAAAATATATTTCATTATTGTAGGAGTTAGCTAGATGCACGTACTGGTTCACTAAGATAAATTATTCAGCAGAGTGCGCTTGGATGAAAGCATAAAAGAATATACCTTAGATATCACAACAGTTTTCTTGTCTATTCTCAAAAAAGAAATCAATATTCTTGTCAGAATAAAAGAAGTATGATAAGATACCTGATGAAATGCAGGCAGATTGGTGACAAAGTGGGAGAAAATGGCTGGAATCCCAGACACAAGCTCTGTATGTATCAGGCCAATGCCTCGGACTCGAACAAACCCCAAGGAAGGGCCAAGATTCAAAAGCCAACTTATCGAGACCTTATTTTGCACATCAAACTCGTACTTCTTTATGGTGCCATAATGCCACACACACATCACCATCATGAAAAGGAAGGAAAGGGTGACGGGTACCCAAGCCCCTTCGCGAAATTTCACAAGGGATGCCGAGAAGTAGAGTACTTCAATTGCACCGAAGAAAAGAAAGAAGCTCAGAGCAAAGACTATGCTCTTGTTCCAGCAAAGAACTATAACCAGTGACATCAAGCAAGTTGTGACGAGCATAACAGTTATGACTGCCAGTCCTGAACAAAAAAAAAAGGAACACATCAGCAAAACTTGTAGAGTTGGCACTAAATATAGACAAACAGAAGGGGCTCGTATCTTGTGGCTGTTCATGGTAAAAAGGAAGTATGCATGTGTTATCTTGAAACAATAAAACTATATGCTTTTGGAACTGTACTTATACCTTGTGCGTTTGTCAAGTGCTTGGTATTTCTGAAGCCTATAGTAACAGCCAGGCATAGTATCATCAACATCCAATTGATCTCTGGTATGTATATCTGACCATGTACTGTAGAGGATGTATGCACAATCTTCACCTTAGGGAAGCAATTTAAGGAACAACACTGCTTGATAATTGAGAACGTGCCAGTAATAACTGCTTGGCTCCCAACTACAGCTGCAAGTATTGCGATCCCCAGAACAGGCCATCTGATTTTTTCTAGAAAGAGATTATTGCATAAGTAAATACCAAGAAGGGAAACTTCTTATATTCACTAAATGCTTATCTATGAGGGTAAAAAGGCATATAGAAAGAGTACCTGGCACTGATACGTAAAATCCAATATGATAGCTATTGTCAAAACTGTGATGTCGTGACATGTAAGCAGCTTGCCCCATATAGGCCAGTATGAGGGCTGGGTAAACCACCAGTGTGAAAGCTATCTGTTGGAAGTAAAAAAAATGACCGGTAAGGAATTTTAGACTTAAATAAGAACTTGCGGTGATGATTAGGCAAGGTAGACATGTCAAGTCCTACATCATCAAGATAGGTGGCATATGTCAAGTCCTAAGGATTACAATGTTCAATTATCATGCAGCTTTTGAAGCCCTCCAAATTGAAACTTCACACAAATTGTTGTGAATATAGGTACGATGAGAACATCTGTGTTAATATACAGAATTTAGTCTTAAGTGTCTGAAAACAACCAACATTCTGATATTCCAACTCCTAAGTAAAGTTTATTAGTGAACATCATCAAATAATTTACTAAGATAATCAAGCTTTTAGTGCAATAAAGTAATCAGTTGTGTTGACTCCTGGCTTCATCGACTCTTCCACCTCAAGTACAAGGGTGTCACTAGCGGTCACTACCGTCATAATCGATTCCAACGGTATAGCTCCGGCTGCCCTCCCATTCTACCCCTCCCTCCTCTTCATTACCTCCGTTGTCCCTCCTCCATCGCCGCTGCCGCCGCGCCAGTAGCAACTCCGTGGGTGCCTCCTCCGCCACTGCCGCCCTCGCCTCCCCCTGCAGCCGGCTGTGAGCTCACCACCTCGCCGCGCCACTGGTTTCCTCTTCCCCGCCGGCTACCCCACCTAACCTAATATTCTCTCAGCCCTCACCTTGCCGTCCTGCCTTCTGTTGCCGCCCACCACCCTCTGTCACCACCCACCACCGGGCTGCCACCGCCCCGGCCTCCCTCTACAACCGGGGGGCATGGTGAACCCGTCGGCAGCGGCGGTGCCATCCCTATTGGCCATCAACGTGGGAGAGTGAGCGAGAGTGAGAGCGAATGGGTAAGATAGAGTGGGAGTGAGAGAGAGAGAGATAGAGAGAGAGAGAGAGGGAGGGAGGGAGGGGGGAGAGAGATAAGAAGGGGGATGGTATGCCGTACGAACGATATACCGTTCTCTAGTTTTCCTCCAAGTATAATTGTATACAAAGCAGAGCTTAGTGAAGGGGCAAGTTCCCTCAGCAATGCTATTCACTCTGTTAACAAGCGCCGCCAAGTAGCTATGTTATTGTTTAGCATTGTGGAATAATTAGGCAGAATACATGGAAGTACTTCTTTCTTCATAAGCAAATGAGAGGGTATCAGTTTTCATCAATTAACACAACAAGTATAACAACACATGCTATGTATACTAGTAAGCAATGAAGTTTGGAATTCAAGCTCCCTCCCTATTTTTCTGTAATCCAAAAATGTTCACCACTCTGTATTAGTTGACCCCTTCAACAAAATTAAAGGTCAAGTTCAACTAATCCAGCTAAATGCATTTGCCTCCACAATGTTGTCATTGTTTATGCATGTTTAATCCAGAATCTACATGACATGGCTTGGTTTAGGGCCTGTTTCAGGCAGTGTAGGTTTATTTCATAAGACAATTTTTAGGGCTTCAAAGCGAGAACTATAATAAATTAGCCAACAAAATAAGCAGTACAAGCTGCTCCACAGAAAACAGGCTCATAAGCTCTAAATTCTCCATCTCCTTGCGAAATAAGACATCTAAGCAAATTTTAGTGAACTCAAACGCGAATATTGTTTTCGTAATTTTTTAATTGTGCAAGATACAAATTTGCACTAGCTACCAATACATTATTGAATACAAAAATTCATTCTTCCCGCTTTAAATTCATCTGCTTTGGCTATCCCATGTTGCTAATATTTTATTCTCCATGTATTACTGAACACACACACACATATATACAGACACATACACATACATACATATATGGCCTATATATATATATATATATATATATATATATATATATATATATATATATATATATAGTACAATTACTCTTTGTAAACATGAATTTTATTTTGACTATTTGTACATTAGTACTCTTTGCAAACATGAATTCGCTGTGTTTTATCTTTATTTGGTTAGACATGTAATGTTAATGCACCTGCACCCTTGTACTAGCAAGAAATTAAAGTAATTCAAATGCAAAGGGCTGACAATCCAGGCAAGTTGCAAAAGACTATGTAATGTGAGCCTCCTGTCGCATAATCAGTGTTATAAAATGCTCATCACATACCTTGATTGAAGATTGTGTAAAATGTCCAAGGTCCGCATACATTGCTTCAGAGCCTAAGAATTTCAACAGTTTCACAAGGGCCAACTTATCATCATCATTACGGAAAGTGGCAGAGTTGAACGGGGTGGAACAGCCTATTCTCTTACCAGTTACACAGAGAAGGATCCCACCCAGCGACATCCAGCCACCTGTTTGAGTCTTCTGGAGAAATCTGTACATGTAGTATGGCGAAAGAGCTTTATACACATGGGGATTCCAATGGATGATGTTGTAGACCCCTATGATGCTGATGCAGAGAAGCCACAAGCAAACGATAGGCGCAAAAAGAAATCCGACCCTGTGTGTGCCGTAGTGTTGCAAGGCGAACAAGCCCACCAGTATCACGCATGTTGCTGGAAGCAATATATCTGCAAATTAACATGTCACAACAGAAACACTGACCACCAACCAGGTATTCAGAAACAAACATCGCAACGCAAATCGACAAATAATGTAGTAACTAGAACCAATTCAATTAGAATCAGAAAGCATGAAAATCACGCATTGCTATTGAGCAATTATAATCGTAACTGGAGCAAGCGAATGACCTACATTCGTGCTGCTGATTGACCATCGACAACTCGAGCCCGGAAACTGCTGAGAACACTGTAAAAGAAAGCAAGAAGAAGACATCAGGCTCTAACACCAACCAATGCAATACCAAGAGCGCAACCAAATCTCTGGGGGAGGAGGGCGAGACCAGAAACGGCAGGGGTGAGCACGCCGTCGCCGATGACCATGCATGTCCCGAGCAGCGCGAACAGCAGCAGCACCCTCTGCAGGACCCTGTGCCGCTCCAGCGCCGCGCGCAGGGTCGACACGGACGCTGGCGTCGCGCCATCACGCTGCCCCGTGAACTCGTCGCCCCCGGGGAGGAGCCCCGCGCGGACGCGGCGGCATATGAGCGAGTAGAGCGCGAAGGTTCCGCCCTCGCCGTCGTCGTCCGCGCGCAGCACGATGAGCACGTACTTGAGGAGCGGGATCAGTGTCAGCGTCCAGAACACGAGGGAGAGCACGCCGTAGATCTCCTCGTTGCCCGTTGAATGCTCGATGTCGCCGCCAGCGAAGGCGCTCTTGTACACGTACAGCGGCGACGTCGCCACCTCGCCGTACACCACCCCGAGGCTCTGATACGCGAGCACCAGTTCCTCGCGCCACGGCTGAAACCGCATCAAGAAACAAAGAAATTAACCGCCGCCGCCGTGATGCCCCAAACCACCAAAGGTCAAATCTTTCAGACGTAATCCAAGAAACGGCGCTCCGGGCTCACCTTCTTGCGCGCCGCCCTCGCTGCGCCGCGGCTGCTCTCCGCATCCATTCCCGTCCGTTAGCTCTCTCTCTCTCGCGCGCGCGCGCGCTCTTCACGGTGCCAAGCACGCGCAAGTTGTCACCTTTGCTGCGCCCATGCGCGAAACTCGCAGCGCCGCTGTCAAATTGAAAGTGGAGAAGTGAAGAATTTGACAGGGAAGCTATATTTCGGCAAGACTTGACGCTTTGGACTTCGGTTGAGGACAAACAACAGAAGCAAGCCACGCTCACCTCCCTTCTAGTAGCTTGTTGCAAGAACTACTATTACTACTAGCTCTTGTCCTTTCTTGGCTCTCTACTTCTACGACGCGGTAAGAAAAATCCAAATCCAAGAAGGCACACTAGGACAAGAAAAGAGAAGATTTGGAAGAAACAAGAACTGAACAGGCAAATCAAAGGAAAGGAAGGCTTCCTTCTACAATTATATTCTTCCTCCTCGTTTGTTGCAATCTTATACCAGAGTGGGACTTCCTCTCGTACTTATAGCTGCAGAGGTCAGCACGGCCACAAGAGGATTGGCCAGATTGCACAGTGGGTTAGCCGGTGAGGTATCAGGTATAACCGTATCAGGGACAAGTTGATATGTGGTTGCTCCTTTTAGGCCTTTGCTACCGTGGGTGGAATCTTTGGCTGTGGCTATCACTTTTCTCCATTTCTCCCCACCCCTGTTCTTTGCTGCTGCTGCTGCTGCTACTACTTTTGTTTTCTGCTGTTCTTGTTGGAATGCGATCCGATACTTTGGAAACAAAATGCCATCTCTTCTACAGTCATCATGCTGATGTCTTTTGCTAAGTCTTCCTCCAAGAGGGTTGTGGTTGTTGCGATTATTGGTTTTTTTTTCTCTCTTTTTCCCAATTGGCTTGTACCGTGTCTATAAAAATAAAAGTATTTACAAACCAGCTTACCCAACTCTAGGATGTGGAACTCTGATACTATATTGAGTTGCATTCACTAACCAATTCATCTAAAAGCTTAAGTTGATGAGGAAAGGTAGGCAATTCATTTGTACTTCGAAAAAAAGTAAATGACTTCATCACGTACAACTTTATATCATGTAATTCTCGTGTTAATTTGCACTAAACCATGAATCAGGAAAGTACATGCGTATGCTTTTGATACGGCTAAAAAGGAGTTAAGTGCACCATAGGTTATTAACTTGTGCTGGTGTCTTATTTGGGTTGAACATTTATGTTCCTAAACTTGTACAAGTATGTCATAGATGTCCAATCATACTTAATCAGCAACTAATGATCATGTGGCCATGCGAGTGGTAACTAAATTCATTCAGAAGCTAAACTTCCTTCAAATCCAAAAATATTAATTCAACAAGAATTTCAAATAGCAATCATATGGACAAATTTGCTTTGCATTGAGCCAAGGTGTCATGTTATCTCTAATGTAGGATTTAGACCTATATTGAACGACATATGCAAGTTTAAAGACTGAGATATGCAATTCTCAAACTCGTACATCCCAGTGACACATTCTACAAGTTTAGGGACCTATGACGCGCTTTGGTAACTCATATGCAAGTTCCAGGCATTTACACATAACAATCCCTTTTGCGTGCTTTTATCGAAGACAAACTGACAGCTATAACCAGGGAAAAAAATAGCAGCCTCTTTCTTAGGTTGCTTATACAGCAGCTTGTGATAACTTCTCCACCCTGCTGTATGAAAGGAATTGTTCTCCCGTACGGCTCGTTGAAGTGAGATCGAAGTAGAGGGAGATAAGCACGAAGAAGATTTGGTAGACTTTGGAGGCAACATGATGACCAAAGCATCATGCAGACCAAAAGAAAAACAAAAAGAAGAAGAAGAAGAAGAAAGAAAACAGGCATGTACCAGAAATGCTCGTCTCATGAAAGCGATATCTCCAATGGTAGTACTGCTGCATCAGCACGATATGTGGATTGATTGATTGATTGATGTGTTACATCTTAGGTAAGTGTTTGCTGCATCAGGTTCCTGGCTTAAACAAGGCAAAGCGACGACGTGTCTGGCCTAAAAGAACCGTCCTTTTTCCACATTTTCTCGCCTTTTAAATCGCTACCGGTACTGTCAGTGATGTGTGCAATGACAAAGTAAACGATTCGATCTGCGTAATAATTCTCTTGAGCGGTTTACTTGCTTCTTGCTACAAGCAGGCTGCAAAGTGCTAGAAGACTTTGCACAGTTGGTCGCACCTATCAGTCTTGATCGTGCTTAATTCACGTTTGACGAAGCCTGCCTAGTGAGCGTTACTGATCTGTCCCATGTCCATAAAAATCAGAAGCAGATATCTCCATCCAGTGCGACTTCAAAACAGTAATTGTCGTGTTAATTTCCACCAACCACGGATCAGAAAATGTACATACATATATGTTTGTGAAGACTTTTTATTTTTTTTGAAAGGTATAGAATTTAAGTTGAGTTAGTACCACGAATTTAACTCCCTAAATAAATGTAATTCTGAATAAAAATTAGAAAATGGATTTGTATATGAATTCCTAACAGAAACAACTAAAATCCAGAATAAAAAATAAATTAGTAATTTTATTTCCATACAAATTCCAAAATACATATAATTTAGAATAAAAATACAAAATTGACAATTTGATTTACATAAGAATTTCAACCTAAGATAAGGTATCTAGAGGTGAAGAGTTTAATAGTAATTTGGTGGTATCTCTTAGAATGGTAAAATATGTAGAATTAAAAATACCGAGGAAAAGAAGTCTAGAAGGAAATAAACGTTGCTGTCTACTGTCTGCCCGTGGCACGGTGGCGTAGGCAAAATTCGGCTCCTGTCACATCGGCGGCTGGCCGGCCGGCCAAAGCCAACGTTGCAAATCTGTCGCTGTTGCCTGTTGGCGCAGCTGCTGCACGGGTATATATCGTTGCTCCCAACGATCCCGGAAACGGATATACTGTATCCGAAAAACGAATTTTGGGCCATTGGTCTGCACTGGCATCAAAGGGATATACTGTTTTCCCGTGCTCCTATTCATACAAGACTTCTTATCATTTCTAGAATGTGCTAAAATTTACATTGAAGTAGTTTCACCGGGTACAAAAAAAGTTAGTACATCTACTCTTTAAATTCTTTTTATATCTCTTGATACTATCTACTCTTTAAATTCTTTTTATATCTCTTGATACTATCTCAATATAAATTTTGATAGATGGTAAAAAGTATATCCAAATTATGGCACTACCTCACTGTAATTAGTGTTGACATATGTTATACTCTAAAATAGGTCCAACCAAAAATACATAAGACCTAGGTTTCGTAAGATTATTTTCCTTTACTGATGGTAAATACGACATTGTTCCCATTCTGAAATAGTTCAAGAATCACCTATCAGTTACTGTTCCCGGATATTTTGTCAAGTTACCGATTTGCAGTTTTGTACATTGTTTGCACCAAGTTTTGGCAAGACGTAACGGAATTATCAGGCTAAGAATCAGGAGGTTTTTTAGTCAATATCAGGTAAAGGAGTTTAAAGTTGGGATATGGCAGATATTCATCTAAAGATGGAAGGAGATATTCGAATTAAGGCCGATACAGATCATGACAGTCAGCGTATCAAATATGGATACGATCGGCCAATGGCTATAAAAGATGGTCATAGTCCAGCGAAGACAACAACACAATCAATCAAACAACTTGTATTTACTCTTTTATTTTCCTGTCGACTAGGAGTAGCTTCTTTAATTTAGATTCTTCCTTTTAATCTGATTTGATCGATAAAGTTGCGCATCACCGATTGTTAATCACCTTCGATTACGCCAATCAAGTTTGATTTTCTTCGATCTTGTTGCGCATCGCTGTTTTTCGAAAAAGATCTACCTCTATCATCTGGTTAGCTCTAATCGACTAATTAGACTTATCGTTACTCTAGATTTGATCGGCTTTTTAGCTGTTTAGATCTTTGCCGATTGTCTCGATAGATCGGCTGAGCGCATTTTATATTCATCTTACCGATTGCAGAATCAAATCGGTTGGCACGCCTCAAACCTCAGAACCCGACGTTCATCTGGTGTGTTGTAGTCAATAGATCCCTGTTCACGTTTTTTGCGCCAACATACGTACAATAACAGTCGTGTCGGAAAGATTTCAAACAGTAAACTAACTCATCGACATTGGCCTAGCTAGTTCTTTTCTGGGGCCACCAAGTCATTAAGTTCACGTATCGTTTGACGGAAGCATCGCAAAGAGATACAGTGCCGGTGACTTAGGCCTGATCTCGACGTCTGATTTGATATGAACAGTCATTGGGATGCTATAGTAAAATAGGGTTTTTACCGTCACCAAGTTACCATTAAATTACCAATAAATTCTTTAACCTTTTAGTATCTCTACTTTTTAAATTTTTAATATCTTTTCGTATCAGTTTAATGTATTTTTTACCTATTAAGAACAGTAAAAAGCCTCTTAGTAAAAACGTTACGGCGGCACATCCAGTGGACTACTACAGTAACTCTCCAAAAGTACTTGCTACCGTAGTTGCTACAGTCTACGGCGTTCTTCTCTCTTACCTTTCCCTTCACAAAGGCAGAGGATACATTTCCATCAATGAAATGGGCCCGGCAGTCTTGCGCCGTTGATTTTGGCTCTGAAATGTGGACGGTTCAGTTTACTTGATTGACATGACGCACCGCCTTTTTTTTCTGTACTTCTGTTGCTTATCTACAAAGCACGACTGAGAGATGGTGATGCTTGAATAGATTCTCATAACTTTTGTAGTGTGAGTGGTTAGAAGAACTGGACGGTAAATAGACTATGTAATTTTAGCTCTGAACCTAACGTAATTGTTTGGATTGTTGAATGAAATGATTTGGTCTATCGTAGTATTATCTCTCGTAAGCAAAAGAATAGAACAAAATAAAGGATTGAGTTATCCCACTAAATTTAAGGGATGTTTCATAATAAATTAACACATCCTTAAATAAGATGATCCTTTAAACCAAACACTCCGTAAACTCACGTAGAATTGAATAGGAGGTGCTCACCTTTTTCTGCATGCTTTGGAAATGCCATACAAGATGTAAAAGGGGAAAGATATGCACTCCACTGCAGTCATGCGGTGAACTTCAACTTTGATAGTTGCATGTGGAACGCTGATCAAAAAATGATGATCCAAATTTTTTTTGGAGCACTGTAGCAAAACAATGTGATGATTTCTACGACAGTAGTCACTGTAGTAAAATACTATAGCTTGACATTGTTAATTGATCTGAACCGTTCATCACCTCGATCTATCGGTCCGGATGGATAGCGGTTAGTTGTAGTTTCATCAAAACTGCACAGAATCATTATCCTGTAAATGGTAGCGTGGTGTTGACCCAAGGAAAACGAATCGGTGAGTAGTCCATTGTGCAACAACAATCAGAATATTCTTCAATTAAGCTTCCTAGTGTTCTCTGCAAAATATGCTCGTACAACAAGTACGAAGAGTTTGGTGGATCGCGTTCACATACCTAAGTGATGTACTCATCGATGAAGTTGTGAGACCACGTCCCAAGTTTATCAGCAAATCACTCTGCTAGAAGTACTTAGTAACGAGAAGCTAGCTTTCGAAAAAAAAAAGGTACTTAGTAACGAGTACATGTGTTAGATAAGTACGTATGTCTAATCATGCCCTAGAAAAGGTCATTCCATCATGCAAAACGCACGAGAATTCATTTAGCCTGCCGACGATCAGTTAGACGGTCACCTGTTAAATCAAAGAAGTCTACTGACAATGAAGGCTCACATCTTGATGCACAACCGACTTGCCCTGTGCTCGTGGAGAAGTTGGGAACCACTCGTGAATTTCTCGACACGTCCTCATGAAAGCGAAATACGGAGGTAGACTCGTGGAGAATTTTTTTCATAATATAATTTCTAAATAAAATTGCAGAAAAAAATAGGTACCATGAGGCCTAGACACCATAATTTTAAATGCGTGAATTCAAGCCAAATTCGAGTATATTTTTTTGAAACTTTCAGTTTTAAGGTACATACCCATCTATAGCAATTCAAATGAAACATATACTTATGAAAAAATATATTCGAATTCAAAGATTTAAACGAATTTAGATCACATGCTTTGTTGATTTATATATAAAATCAGCACATACCTACAATCAAACTATCATCGAAAAAGGAAACTCTAGTTTGAATTTCACTTCAAACTTGTTTGAACTTCAGTTCAAACTTGTTTGAACTAGTTAGTAAACTGGTTAAACTCAATATCTTAAATTTTTTGAAAATTTTTGCATACAAATACATAGAGAAAATACCTATTTTAGATCATAGTGCCCTAGGTAATTGTACTATATAGTGGTGGCAGGAGTAGTCTTCTGCAGTGGGAATTGTTATGGTGGAGATGTCATGTGCAAAAATGGTTTTTCCTTTCTCTTGGCGATACCATAAACTGTGTGGTTTCTAATAAAAGAAATCTGGGGAAGACCCTCTGTTTTTTTTAAAAAAAATCTCTATTACAGTATATTTGTAAAACCAATAAAACATTATTATTGTGAAAATATTTTTTGAGATAAATCTACATATATTATTTTTATATGTTTTATTCTAAATATACATAGAGATATTGATACTAACACTTACAAAATTTGACTACATGTATCCTAGAATATCACTCTTTTGTGGAACTACTTATTGGTGGGGTAGTGGAGTTATAGGTGTAGAACTCTGTCTATTAGGGTTTAAATCTTAGTGTTCATCTTTATACATACATGAGAACGCTTTCAATAGAAATTTTATAAGACAGTGAATGTATTCTCGACCTCTGTCTTTCTAAATAAATGTGTGCTAAAGGGCGAACTCACATGTGTTTTTTTTATGTGTATACATGTATGTCTCCACTCGAGAGGAATATAGACACGTCACACGAGTACTTCACGTAGAGGGGAATATAGACACGTCACAACGCACACAATGACACAAGGGGAGAAGATGCCTTTGATGAGATATCACTTGTTTTTGTCTCTTTACTCTTGATGATGTGATGAGGTACCACTTGATTCGTTGGTCTAATTTAATTGTTCCATACCTTGACTTCCTTTTACACTTTGAAATGACGCATTGTGTCAAAATGTTCCAGCAAGAAACCATCTCGACCACACACACGCTAACAGGCCATCTTGGACACGCTTGGGACTTTGGCCCAACTGCATCGTGGGCTAGCCTAACAATCTACGCATACCTACAAATGGACTCTCAAATCAGGATTTTTTTAATAATACAAGAAAAAAATTACAAAAATAATAAGCTAAAAAAATAACAGAAGTAGGTTACTGTCGCTATTCAGAATAGCGATATCATTAAATCGTCATTCAGAATAGCGATTTAATGATGTGAACGCCACATAGGATTTCCGTCGAGTTCTGTCGCCGTTTGAATTGGCAACAGAACTCTGTCGCCACTAGAAACACCGACATAAATATGTCACCAATCGAACTAGCGTCATCGAGGGAAGCAGGATTTTTCAAAAAAACAATTAAAATAATACATGAAAATAAAAATTAGAAAATTAATAAGCCAAAAAGAAAATTACAGAAGTAGGTCACTACCGCCTTTCTGATTGGCAACGTGTTGTTATACCGGCCTGACAAAGTATTAGGCAGTGCATTGTCAGTTTGCTCTGAGAAAGCGGTAGCAGCGTGTTACCATTGCATGTTTAAATGTTCATTGCATATTTAATGTTCGAACAGAACGGAATGAATGAAAGATACCATTTCATAGAAAATGGGTGGATTACATGGTGCATGTTTTGTTCATACAGTTTGGTTCGGTGCCCATGTTCGCGTTGGTACTTTAGACGGTACCAACGACGGCATAGAGCAACCACGGATATGGACAAAAGTAGATACAAGTGCGCCTTTGGAATTGTAAAAGGGTGGGATGGATTACGCTTTATGGGCGGAGGACGTTAAGGCTTGAATGAGTAACCGTATGGCACTCACAGGGAGAGCTGATCATTAGGACGACGTGGACGGGGCTACAGGTCACGGTAGTGACAAACACAACTGCAGCTGGCATTACCGCAGCAGCAGTACGTGTGGTAGTCGTTGTCGAGGTGGACGACCTCCTCATTGTTTCTCTCCTCGTAGGTCGTCGTTTTGGGTCTGGAGCTCCAAGTTCTGCATGCGAAGCTGTTCGTTCTCGTTCTTTACCTCCGTGAGGTCCTCATGCATTTCGTCGAGGTGATACACAATGTGTGGATGTAACATTGGGCATCTATGGGATATGGTGGTTCCATGCATTTAGTGAATTTGCAATCCGCAGTCTGCAAGCAAGAGTACGTGTCATATAACGAGATATGCGCCGAATGGTATGTAAGAGTTGTAGCGGTTACCATGAATAGAGGGCATCGGTAGAAACGACGTCGTGGGCTGGAAGACTCGTCGCAAACCTGCACAACGGCGTCGAGGTTGTTCTTGAATGTCAACCACTTTAGGGGGCAGAGTGGGAGGCTGTCGTGGATTGGATTTATAGGGGTGTAGTAGTCCCTTATTATAATAGGAAGATCTAGGCTAGGAGGATCGGTGTCTTGGGGACCGTAGATTTGATGAACCTCGAGTGAAGGGTCGTAGCTTTGAAACCATGAAGGGTCAGGGGCTTGAGGTGATGTCTAACTCCCACGATTTGAGGTGCCTCCTCTGTCTGTCATTGCAATGGAGTGGAGGTTGGGCTAGTGAAGAAGTGTTGCGTGGGTGGCTGGTGGTTTTATAGGCAGTGTGTAGTTCTTGTAGGGCTGATAGAGTGGGGGCAGGGTGCCCTCACTTTGGTCTGAGAAAGCAGGCTGCAACGTATTGTCATTTTGGTCTAAGAAAGCAGTAGGCAGAGTGTTGTGAAATTAGGCTACAAAAGAAATAGGCAGTGTATTGTCACTTCGCTTTTGGAAAGCGGGGGCAACGTGTTGTCAAATCGGGTTGAGAAAGTAATAGGCATTGTGTTGTACAATCGGCATAAAAAGCTGATGGATGCGTGTTATCAAATCAGCCTAACAAGGCAACTAGGTTCGTGTTGTCCAATCGGCCTGGCATAGGTGCTGACTTCGTGTGGTCAATTCGTCCTACCATAGCGTGTTCGATGTGGTAAACCAGGTGGGATTATGCTGTCACGTCCATTGTTATCGTTATCGACAATCGTTCGTTACTCGTGAGCGTGCATACGCAGATAATTGGGTAATAGGAAGTAACAAATTGGTAAGCGAGGAACAATTCGATATGACAAAACGTGTGCGAAGAGTAAGTTACGAAAGTTATGAAAGAACAAAAGTTATGAACTAACGAAAAGTATATGTCTGTACAGTACATAAGTTATGAAAGAAAAAACTATCCGCGGTTCTTGCGTGGTTCAACCACTCATACGGCCCCAGCTCTTTGACGGCGCTGAACATGTCCCAACGGATACGTCAGCTGGTTAGGGGCCTATCCTCTAGTGCTCCTGATGGAACGTGCAGGTGGAGGCGGCGTAGCGTATGGTGGCTCGGTTGACTGGCTGGCAAGCTCCAGGTGCACCGGATAGCTGCGACAGACCAAGCACAAACATTGTGGGTTCCTGGGGTCAACGAAGTAAGTGCGATAGTTGACGTCATCATCACCGGTGTCCGAGGTGGCATGGCCGTATTGGAGGATGTCGTCATCGTCGACCTCCGGAACGTCGGCTGCATATGGAAAAACTTTACGACATTAGAACTACATATGTGAATTATGAAGAAATTTTTAAGTACGAATAAGCACCAAAGGTTTACCTGGGAACATCCGGCTGTACGGCGTGTCTCGCTGCCAGCTAGAGCCCCCCGCCATGTCGGGAGGAGGTGCAACACATGGGGCGTAAGCTAGCGTGTGCTGGGTACATCGCCCGCATACCAAGGATGAGCGACTGACACGTAGAACGATGTCCTCCTCACTCGGCCTCCAACACGACGTCAGCTCTACGATGCACTGAGACTTCGCGATCACCCAGTCCACCATTCCTCACACCTCGTTCAACGTGGCCTCCAACTCGTGGCCGAAGCCGAGTGCGAACCTAAGTACGATCGCCTCGATGTGCACCTCCCTAGCAAGGTCGCTATGTATGCAAATATAAATATGTTCCATTAGAAGAAAGCATGTGAGGTACATATTTTTAATCACATCAATTGACTCACCGAGCGATGGAAGGCCGAGTCTGGCTGCATCAGGTACGTGTCCACCGTGGTAGCCATGTGCCTAGGAGGGTCCTCCACAACACGGACAACTCTGATTCATGTCCGTGTAGCGTACCACTGAATGTAGTCGTCGTACATGCCATGGTCGTAAGGGGCGACCTCCTAGTGGACGTCCTCCAACGCATGGGACCACTGCTAAACGTGAGTCTACATGAGTTGTGTCCAACCTGCATGCCCTAAGAGACCCTTCTTTGTTTGCCTGCAAAAATAAGTAACATATGCACATCATTAGTTTATTAAAGAAACATATTACCAATCGGAACAAGGTAGAATGGAAAACTCACGAGTGGACATGCGGTGGTACGACAACACCCATGGGGACCGGGAAAACCTGGCGAAGTCTAAACTGGTGTAGCACCCAGTGAACCATGTAAGTCTCCACGAAAACGTCTAACACCAGGTGATGACAGGTGAGCCAGAAGGTGATGTCGCTAGTGCACTGCACGAAGAGGCCCGAGGGTGCTTGCACGGCTATACACTCCAGTAGGTTCGGCCTCCAGATCACACGATCGTCCGTGAGCTGGTCGAACATTGTGACGTACTCGGGGTATGATGCGTGCGATGTAACTGGTGTGAACGTTGGCTGCACAAGTAGTAGTAGATGTTACGATAGTAAATTCTAGGCTGAACTGTACTGTAACATACGACAGAGGTGAGATACTAACCCATCGGTGACACTACAGTGTCCCCATCGTTGGACGGTCGACGTCGTCCTCCGCTGGCCCGTACAGGACAACTCCGTAAGGTCCCAACTCAACGTGTGGACGTTCAATCTGGCAGCGCTCAAAGGACCATATTTGGAGGAGGAGTTGGCATCCGTTGAGTATCGAGTTATCGGCAACGCGTTGACAACCATCGCAGAGGGCCCTGTAGGTGGCACACAGTATAGCTGGGCCCCAAGCCAGCTGCGGGATGTCGTCCAACTCCGCTTCTGTTATCCTCCTCGCGTACTGGATCACGTGCCTATCGACGCTATCTCCGTGGGAAGAGCGGAACAGGACCCAGCCGAAGAACCACAGCAGGTATGCCTCCAAGTGGCATCGCACGATATAGTCTGCGGCATCGGCTGCCATCCTCTTGGGTTGTAAAAATGACACGTTAGTATAAAATGCCAACCCATCTGTGAATTGTACAGTATCAAAGGAACGAATAATATGCTAACACAACACAACTTACATAGAACTGCGTCAGCAGCTTATGAGTCGGGCCGTGGCCTCTGGTGAACGTCTCGTAACCAGCCTCCGGTAGCACGCCCTCGAACCTCGTGAGGATCTTAGGTCGCCAGTGTGGGTCAATGTCGTCAGGGACAACCGCCTGCCTGGTGCACAGAAGGCCCGTCAAGAAACTGAAGTCCTCCAACGTGGCGTCATCTCCTTGCAAGGGAGATGAAAGGTGTGTGTCTCCAGTCGCTAGTGGTCGACAAGAGCCGTGAGTAGACTCCTGTTGTAAGGGAACCTCTGGGTAGCACCGCGCCTGTCAGCGTCGTCTGTGCGTGTTGCCTCCACCATCCCGGCGAATGGTAGCAATCCAGCGGCCCACAACCTGCGTGAAAAATAAGATAGTAAGTTCATATGCATTCACAGTACAATCCAATGGCAGCACTAAAATGACTGCACAAACCTCGATATCCACCACGGGTCGATCCTCCATAACCTCATAGGGGTTTGCAAGCGTAGCAACGAAAGCTCACTAAGCGTCTGGCCCTCTATCGAGGCCTGTATGGCCAAACGACTACGATGCAACTCATCTATGACAGGGTCGGTCAGCTAGTACTGCCGTGTGGGAGTAGCACAATTGCCCGCCAAACCTGCTATGAAAATAACAAACAGATTAACAAATAACAGTGAAATATTATTACTCATATCTACAAAAATAATCTAAACATACGTAAATAAATATTTCTAATATAAACAAACCTAAATAAAATTTTCTAATCTACCCATACCTACAAAAATATTTCTAGTCTACGAATATCTACGCGCTTATTACTACTCTACAAATATAATTTAAACGTACCTAAATAAAATTTTCTAATTTACCCATATCTACAAAAAATATTTGTACTTTACAAATATCTACACACTTATTACTACTCTACAAATCTAATCTAAACAAACCTAAATAAAATTTTCTAATCTAACCATATCTACAAAAATATTTCTACTCTACCAATATCTACACGCTTATTACCACACTACAAATCTAATCTAAACAAACTTAAATAAACTTTTCTAATATACCCATATCTACAAAAATATTTCTACTCTACCAATATCTACATCTTATTTCTACTCTACAAATATAATCTAAACATAACTAAATAAAATTTTCTAATCTACCATATCTACAAAAATATTTCTACTCTACCAATATCTACACGCTTATTACTACTCGACAAATCTAATCTAAACAAACCTAAATAAATATTTCTAATCTACCAATATCTACAAAAATATTTCTGCTCTACCAATATCTACACGCTTATTACTACTCTACAAATATAATATAAACATACCTAAGTAAAATATTCTAATCTACCCATATCTACAAAAATATTTCTCCTCTACCAATATCTACATGCTTATTACTACTCTACAAATATAATATAAACATACCTAAATAAAATTTTCTAATCTACCCATATCTACAAAAATATTTCTACTCTACCAATATCTACACACTTATGACTACTCTACAAATCTAATCTAAACAAACCTAAATAAAATTTTCTAATATACCCATATCTACAAAAATATTTCTACTCTACCAATATCTACACGCTTATTACTATTCTACAAATCTAAACTAAACAAACCTAAATAAAATTTTCTAATCTACCCATATTTACAAAAATATTTCTGCTCTACCAATATCTACACGCTTATTACTACTCTACAAATCTAATATAAACAAACCTAAATAAAAATTTCTAATCTACCAATATCTACAAAAATATTTCTACTATACCAATATCTACACGCTTATTACTACTCTACAAATCTAATTACTTGGTTTTCTAACCTAGGTTTCGAAAAGCATAAAAGAGATTAACAAACAACCTTCAAGTATCGTGCAGACCTTCTTCTTCTTCCTCCTCTTCTCCCTCCTCTCTCCTTTCTTCTCTTATCTTCTGTCCTCTCCTCTCCTTCTCCTCTCTTCTCTTCTCTCCTTCTCCACTCTTCTTCTCTCGAGAGCTCAGGGAAATGGCGACTGGATTTGGCCGGGCAGAGCGCCTGGCCTTAAGTCTAGCTTTCTGTCGCCAATGGAAATTGTGACATACAAATTGAATGGTCTGTCACCATTTCATTCGGTGACAACAATTATAATCGCCAATTTAAACAGCGACTACTGACGTGGATCCTAACTGGCGGACAACTGATTTATTGTCACCATTCTCAATGGCGACAGAATTAAAATCACAATTTATCAACACGACAAAACTCTGTCGTCGTTCGGAATGACGACATAGGTATACTTCTGTCATTTTTCTTTTCTCATATTATTTTTGTAAATTTTTCATGTATTATTTTAAAAAAATTCCTCAAATTAGTGTGCTATTACCGTCGTGGATTACCTTTCCAACCGTATGTGAAATTGCAATGATCGTTCTACCCGGAAGGTTTAACAAGACCAATGTACTACCCAGAAGGTTTAACAAAATAAACAAGAAGCATTAACAAAATAATCATGTAGTTAACTAAAATCTGTGATAAAGTAAACAATATTTTATTGGATACAACAGTATAATACACGAGAGCAACCTGTACATCAGAGACATACAATTCTTCGGTACAACAAATAAAATACACAAAAACAAATTCTATATGAAGCCTACTCTATAACAATCTCCAAAACGACCTCCCATGTAGATCACCTGCAACCAAGAATTACAACAAACGTCAAGCAGGATATAAATAAAGAATGAACTAAGGGATAAATTAAATTGCCGTCAGACCTGCATATGATTAGAGAATGCTCATCGATATACAAAACCGTTCGGGGTCAATAGGCACCTCTCACTAATTTGGGTTTCGTCATTCGGCAAAATACAAACCTATTCGTAGTCGGGTAACCGTAGCCATGCATGACTAGTGCCAACATATCTCACACATTAAATAGATAAGCACAAGCACGGTTAAAAGGAAGGGAGGACCAGAACCAGCCCCTAGTCAATTTCATTCACACAACAACAACAAAAGCCACCGAAGCTAGCTGCCAGGAGCAAGACCAGGAGCAAGCAAGCCAAGCCAAGCGAGCCCTAGCCAGCAGGAGGAGCAAGGGAGCACGGCCACATCGCCATCAACTCAACCGTCAGCACCTCACTCTCAACCACACCATCACCCCGACCAATCCCCATCAGCATTCCCAACATCACAGGTGCATACAAAGTTTATCTTTTGCTAACTTTAAAAACCAAGTACTCAAATGCAATAGAAAGAGTAGACAATAGAGGAGTTAGGAATACTAGCGGTCTAAGAGAAGTGGTCGTCGTAGGGGCGGCGCTATACGTACCCGACAACCGTCTCGTACTCCCCGAAGTACGAAAAGTTCCCAGGTGTCATCACAGCATCGCCAAACCTAGAGTAACCACCCACCAATCATCATGAACCAGTGAGGACAACTCAAATCGAAATCAAACACTAAACCAACTTGATAAGTTACATCACAGTAAGAAGGAAAAGGGGAATGAGACAAATAACCAGCTGTGGGAGCAAGAGGCAGGTGGAGCAGCACCTGAGCCAGCAAAAGCGGGTGGGGAGCCACGGGCGACAGGGCCCGACAGCGCTAAGGCCCGCAGGGTGGTGCATGCAGGGCAGAGCCAAGGCGCAAGCAAGGAGGCCTAGGCGACGTGGACACGAGGGGGTGGAAGACTGACGGCGGGTGGTGCGGGTGGTCCAGGACAACTGGGGAGGACCCAAGCGGGGGAAGAGGGGCTATGGTGGCATGAAGGCATGGGGGATATGGAGAAGAAGAGGAGTGGGGATAAGGATGAGGGTGGCTGTCAGTCGGTCTCTCTCTAGCAAGAAAAGGCAGCCAAAAGAAAAGGAAAAAGAGTATATATATAAATAATAATAATGACATGTTGATATTAAATCCACAAAATAATAATAACCCTACTAATATTAAGGAAATTAAATAGAATAAAAGGAGGAGGATGAAAGCAACCAGATAAATAGATAAAAAAGCTAAATAATGTCGATAATAGCTGCAATAATTAAAAATAAGAAAACAATATGGCAAATCTAGTAAATGTGTGATCCTAAAATTTCTAACCCTTCACAGCAAAATAAGTTACCCCGCATAAATGCATCACGCTTAACATAATTTAGAGAAAAGTTGAACACGGTAAAACCTGCAATAATTTAATATCAATCTGAACTATAATATCTCAGAATTTCAGGAAGCGAGTTAAAATAGGCAAGAAGTCACCTCCAGTATCCACATGAGGATTAATATTCCAACTAAGTTTTAGGCAAGCATTTCTTGATCATATTTGGAATAATTTTAATTAAATGTATTTGGTTATACGTGTTATCACCGATGCATTTGGAAAACTCTTTTAAAGAAAACTCTAAATCGGAAATTGATGGAATAAATGGATTGATTGTGAACTGCTGAGGCAGTTATTATTGATGTGTGTGGGATGGCTCGTACAACGATTGAGCCGGTGTCATATATATATATATATACACATATATATACATACATATATATACATATACATATACATATATGTATATGTATATGTATATGTATATGTATATGTATATGTATATGTATATGTATATGTATATGTATATGTATATGTATATGTATATGTATATGTATATGTATATGTATATGTATATGTATATGTATATGTATATGTATATGTATGTGTGTATGTATATGTGTATATATATATGGTAGGTAGAGGGTGCCTGGGGTTGTGAATGTTTTAGTTGCGAGTGGAGCCCTCTACATCTGCTAGAGTATATGGTTGAACAAACTACACTCGGGCAATGAGTTGTATAATTTCGTATCAACCATAGTGTGTGAAAACGACCAGAAAAGGTTGTCCTATAAAGGTGTATGACCTCCACAATAGGTATGTATAGATAACTAGGTTGGTAAGACCAGTATGAGCCCGGTGAGGCATACTGTTAAGACCACACTGGTAAGACCGGTAAGGCCTGATATAACATCCCATTTTTTCAGTGCTTTTGACAAAAATTAATTTAAATTAATTAATTCAAGGATTTCGGTTTTCTTTGGAGTTTTAGTTAACCTGGCATTCCTTTCCATCCAAAAATGGAATTTATTCCATTCGCACCGAGAAATTCCATTTTCATCCGGATATCCAAAATTCAAATTAAATTATAAAATTCTATAAAAATACAAAAACCAATTTTATTAGGTTAAAAATATTCTAAAGTATTTTTGAGATTTTTCCCAGAATTTTTAGAACCTTTCTACTATTTTCCCAAGCCTATTTAATTTTCATCATTTAAAAATTAATTATTGTGCAATAAATAGTAATTGTATATTTTTAAAAATATTTATTTATACTTTTATTGCTGAAACCGGTATCTCTTCAAATTCACATATTACAAAAATTTATTTGCTAATTTTCAGATTTAATATGAATTATTAGTGGAAAATTAATTGTTTTCGGAATTAATAAATTCGGTTACTGTTCATTATAACCCGATCCTTAAACTACAGTACGCCCGTTGCTACAGTGTTCGACCCGCATTCAATTCATCCGTTTCACTCATTTACTCCGGCGATCTCGGTTACTATTCTTGCGAAAACTTCGGCGAGTGTTTCCCGACGATCCGCTGGTCCGATTGTCCTATAAATTGAACCCCAAGTTCCCCTTTTCATTCCTAACATCCTCTACTTGGATTTTTCCAATCCATCCAACAGATCTCCCTATACATGCCATTCTTTCTGAACTCCGGCGAACTCTCGGTGAGCTCTCCCGGCTGCTCCTGACCTCCATTTGTCCTTAAAGTTTTACTGGAGCTTCCTCTAAGTTCCCTTTACATCTGGTAAAATCATATTTTAAACATTCTTATAGGATCTCCGTCGGCAACCATTTCTTCTCTAAGCCTGGCGAAAGGTCAAATTTTGAATTCAAAATATCCGATATCTGTCATCTTAAGTTCGATTGACCTCATTCTTCTTCCTAAATTTATATAAATTCAAGCTCTTTCTGTCAGTACTAATTTTATAATTTTTAGATTTTATTTGTTTTCTTTTATTTATTAGTCACTCCGTTTTGCGCGTAGTCGAAGAAGCTGTCGCCGTCGCCGAAGAAAGTGCCGATCTGCCGAGCGACCCTTCCCTCCTCATCAATGAAGGCAAGTCTCATTGACGCATGTTGATCCCATGTTTTATAAATGCTTTACAATGTTTTATAATTTGCATCGCTATTTATTTAAAAGATGATGTTAAATTGAGGTTGGTAGTTAATCCCAATTGTTATTACAACCTTGATATTGAAATCCTTGACTATTGTAACCCTAGGTTGCTGTGATATGTCATAATAATAATATGTTATGATATATATTTTGTTTAGTGCGCTAGATGTGCTTAAATGCAAAGTCGATTAAATACCTATGGATGGGTTACTTTGAAACTGTGAAAAATTGTGAATTTGAAAAGTTGTGGCAATATGTATGCCGCTGTATTTGCAAAATGAAAATGAAAATAATTTAGACTTGGGTGAATCGGTTTGTTTGGCGGGTGCAGATGGAGCACTGGTTTTGGTTGTGTTACTGCCGCCCAAGTCAAATTAAGGACCGACGCTTGTGATTGTCCATTCTAAGCACAACCGTACAACCACTTGTCTAAATGGGTACGACCTGGCTGAATAATTTGTAATAATTTAACTTAGACTCGCCAGATGGTGGAATGTGGGTGCCAGATGGAGGCAAGTTTGTTTTTCCCACACGGCGCAAGAAGGGGCTTCTGTACTGGGTAGATGGAACCCTAACAGCGGTGAAACCTTGGCGGGTGGAGTCAGGTTAGATTATTGCATTGTAAAAGCCTTGTCATGATCTCTCTGCCAACACACCAAAGGAAGTGTGCTTATTGCGCATGGCAACAAGAGATGATCATGTCTTGTGGGTAAAGCTGTACACCTCTGCAGAGTGTAAAACTATTTGAATAGCCATGCCTACGGTCAAGGGCAAGCAAAGAATGCTTTCATATTGGTAGACTTTGTTTTTGGTTTTAAAAACTGATGTTTTGGGATCTGGGAGTGGTTAGAACTTTTGGATGTATTCCTGGTGGCTGGAGCCAGTCAGGTGGTTGGAACCTATTTTGAATCATGACAGATGGAGTCATGTGATGGTTAAACAAGATCTTTTAAATTGGGCAGATAGAGCCTGTATACTAGTGTTGGTAGTTGGATCCTTCACTAGAGTTATAAATAATTTCAATTGTACAAATAATTGTTAAAACTGCTTTGTGAAAATTATTATTAATAATGTTTGTTAAATCTGGCTTTGTGCAAAAGAACCATATTAAGCCATCTTTGGAAGGCCTTACATCCTGCATATTTCCTAGACTTGCTGAGTACGTTTGTACTCACATGCTACAATAAATTCTTTCGTCAGAAGCTTTCCAAGATGCTACGAATGACGGTGAGTTCTACGATGTGGAGTACGATGAAGACAATCCAGAGAGCTAGGCGCACGTTTCTTTCGATCATTTACTGTGGTGTTTATTGGCTTTACCATTTTGCTTCTTATTTCCGTTGCTGTAAACTTAAGGTCATGTGACCTGGTTTTGTAATAATGGCTTTTCGCCCTGTACTCAGTATTTATCTTTTCAATTCGTGCTTTCGGTTATGATTCATCACTGTGAACTGTGTGTACTAGCGTTGATCTGGGACTAGTACAGAAATACACATGGGATTCTGGATAGTAAATCCGGGGTCCCACACCTGACGAGGCAAAACCGATAAGACCAGGGATGCTGGTAAGAGCGGTAAGGCCTATGGGGCAAAACCGTTAAGACCAGAGGTGTTATATTTGAACGCCATGAGATAAGTATCGCCGATGTGGATTGAAGTGGTGATATAACTGGTATGCTACGAGTAGGTGGGGAATGATCGAGGACACCACGACTCATCAGCAACCAGGGTTGGAGATCTAATACCTGAGTAGGGATAAACGTTCTGGGGTTTCAATGAATGTCGGGATCACTGTGGATAAAGTGGTACAAACCTGCGCAAGGTCAAATCATAAATTCATGCCTATCTCTTAGATTGGAGGCTACGGAAGCTAAGTTTGCCTCATATATGAGTGCTAGTAGAATTTTTAGTAACTAAAATCTGCAACACAACTTTTCTTGATAAAACTCTATTTTTTGAAAAAGGATTTGAGGAAGGTGTACATGAGGAAGATGTAGAAGAAATTCATATGATGTATTTTGTTATTAATACTTGCTGAGTTCTTCTGTACTCACCCTTGCTTAACTCCCCCTTTGCTTAGAAAACTGTACCGACATTCAGTGTTTGGTTGGGATACGAATCCCTATAGATATGCCTACGAGATGTAGGATGAGGATCACTCGTAGGATCAGGGTTACAAGGCGGAGGACCACCTGGAGGACTAAGTTTTTGGGTGGACCATATACCAGTTTTCATCTATCTATGGGGTACTTAGTACTCTATGTATTGACTTACTGTTATCTAGACCTATAGCCCTACGTGGTAACGAATGTAATAAGTTTCTATTCGGTCTCTAATTATTGTTCTGCCACAACACTTTGAACACGGTGTATTAACTGATAAAATGTCAGGGGTTCCCGATGTTTTGTTAGCTAATATTCCCATATCAGTGTAATTATCTCAGAGTAATGATGGTACCACTATCATTACCCTAGGTTAATTATGTGCGTCGCCACTAGTGGTATCAGAGTAATGGTTACAAGAGCCACACAACTAAATAACTAGGTACTAATAGGAAACCTAAGGGAAAAAGATTTTACTGACCATATGGCACTAGTTATATTTGTAACTCTCATCCTGTCAAATAATAGTAATAAGTTTAACTTTAATATTTGATGACAATAGTCAAACCACCAATACTGATTAGATCCTTTTTGCAGAATGTCCCACTATAGGATTCCGCCCACACATATTCAGGGACATGTGATGTATATTATGTATTAATGTACTAAGGATGGTATTATGGTATAATTTTTTGCATTACGAAAGAACTACCTATTTATGGCTGCATTTTCAATTTTCGTATTACAACCGTACTTAATATTTCCTTCATTCTAGAAATAGGTTAGACATGTTTCATGTAATCAATTAATTATGATTTTGCCTATTTAGAGACCAGATGCAAAAACAACGCTATAGTTTCTATTGTAAGATGTGGTGTATATATATGTGTGTGAATTACTAATTATAACAATTAGAGATAGGGCTTAATACTAGGTAATGTTCCCGGACGCATGGTCCGTGGCGTGTTTGGACACATGGATCCAAGCATGGCTCGAGCGCGTGGTCTACAGGGGTTCTTAGGTGCCCGAACACCCAAGTTTCTTTTATTGTTCTTCTTAATTTCTTCTTTATTCATTGTCTTATATTATCTCCTATGATGATTAGATAGATAGAGTCATGGAGTGATGAAAGAGAGCGACGTTATCTAATCTACTTCCCCCTGCTGAACTAAAACTTAAAGCAGAACTATAACTCCCTCAGTGCACAATAATATTTCTCATCATGTAAGTAAGTGCTAAAATAATAAAAACAGTCCAACCTGATCTCAGATAAAATCACTCCAAAGAAATCAAAAGGGCACATATAACTAAGTCATGCAGTAAACTAAAATATTAACTAAACTGCTCAAAACTGGATCTCTTTTATAGGATGTCAGACCACCAGATTAGAGAGCAAGATTTGATCCTTCGGTTAAGATCTAATCCACCCAATGTTGATGAACCGCAAGCTACACATATCCAGGATCTAAACCGCCCCAATGTTCCTGAGTCTAGACAACCCACACCACCCGGAGGTAACACTAGTATAGCTAGAACTCCAGAGAGCCTCGACTCATTAGAAAGAGTTCTAATGTACCTGGAAAATTCTAGGAAAGAAGCCCAAAAGAGCCATAACCAATTTATGGAGGCTCTACTTACCAATCTAGTTCCAAGAACCCAGCATCAAACTAGAACCGAAGTCACTCTAGGAGAGTTCCTCCAAACCCGACTACCTTCATTTGCCAGAGCCACTTGAAGTCGATGATTGGCTTCAAGGAACAGAAAAGAAGTTAAACATTATGGGTTGTTTCGAGAAGGAAGTGCAATATGCGGTGTACCAATTAACTGGTTCAGCCGCAACTTGGTGGATGAACTACTCCCATACATGTGTGGGGGACAAACTCATTTCTTGGATGGAGTTCATCACCCAATTTCGTAACACCTACGTTCCCCAAGGAGAGATGGACAATAATGAGTTTTGGGACCTAACTCAGGGAAGTAGAAAGGTAACCGAATATCTCATCAAATTCAATGAGTTATCCCGTTATGCCCCCGAGGAAGTAGACACAGAGGCCAAGAAGATATATTGATTTAAGAAAGGAATGAACCTGTACATCAGAATGCACCTATCCACCCATCGAATCACAGAATTCCAAGATTTAACAAATCGAGCCATCATCCTTGAAAATGAATAGGCCTAGCTGAATGAAGAAAGAAGAAAGAAACCAAGTTTTGACATTCAGACGCCTGATCCTAACCAACCTAGAGCTTTTAGGCCACCCATGCCAAATAGAAATCCTCTACCTCAATCATGGATATCTGCACCACCTCAGTATTCCAGTATCAACCCACCGAATCCATTTCAGAAGTGCTTCAATTGCGGAGGGCCACACTACGCTAACACCTATCCAAAGAAAATTCTTGCTTGCTATAAATGTGGAAAAAAAGGATATCACAAGATGAACTGTCCCTACCGGGCTAAATAGTTAGGACAGAATATTCCACCAAGATCAACAAACCGTATGCCTATGACGGGACGTGGCCAAGGAGGTCTCAGTTCCATCTCCTCCAACAAGCCAATTCGTGGAGCGCCGACAGTAGGATCTGTCCGCTTAAATTGTGTCACGGCAAATCAGTCGGAAGGAGCCACTGGCATGGTCATGTCCTACTTGATCCATGACCTCCGCATTCAATTATTTCTAAAGAATTTTTTATTGCAAATAAATTGGAATGCATGCTATTAACAAAACCCTTAGGGTTAAGTAAGCCCACATGGGTAATCACTGGAACTTCAAATTCGGAGAGACCAACAGATAGATATTTAGAACATCCCATCTAGCAAACCTTAATGCCATATGATCCAACCAATTCTGTTGGGTTCATTAGAAGAACCACACTCTAGAGGAAGCCATGTGGGAAAAAGAGGTCCGATTTCGTAAAGCTTACCCACACCTATTTCAGTGAGTTGGATTTTAGGGACAAAATCCCTTTTTAAGGGGTAGGATGAAACAACCCGGAAGGTTTAACAAAATAAACAAGAAGCATAAACAAACTAATCATGTAGTTAACTAAAACATGTGATAAAGTAAACAATATTTTATTAGATACAACAGAATAATGCACGAGAACAGCTTGTACATTAGGGTCATATACAATTCTTCAGTACAACAACTAAAATACACAAAAAGAAATTATATAAGAAGCGTACTCTATGGCAATGTCCAAAACAACCTCTGATGTAGATCACTTGCAACCAAGAATTACAACAAACGTCGAGCACGATATAAATAAGGAATGAACTAAGGCATATATTACATTGCACTTAGACCCACATGCGATTAGAGAACACTCATTGAGATAGTAGACCATTCAGGGCCAGTCGACACCTCTCACTAATTAGGGTTTCATCATCCGGTAAAATACAAACCTATTCATAGTTAGATAACCGTAGCCATGTATGAATAGTGCCAAAATATCTCATACAGTAAATAGATAAGCACAAGCACAGTTAAAAGAAAGGGAGAGCCAGAACTAGCCCCCAGTCCATTTTATTCACACACCCACAACCAAAACCACTAAGCCACCGAAGCTAGCCACCAGGAGCAAGCAAGCCAAGCCAATGGAGCTCCAATCGGCCAGCGAGAGGAGGAGCAAGGGAGCACGGCCACATCGCCATCAACCCAACCATCAACACCTCACCATCAACCACACCATCGTCCAAATCCATCCCTATCAGCACACCCAACATCATAGGTGCGTACAAAGTTTATCTTTTGCTAACTTTAGAAACCAAGTACTCAAATGCAGTAGAAAGAGTAGAGAATAGAGGATTTAGGAATACTAGTGGTCTTAGAGAAGTGGTCACTATAAGAGAAGTGCCGTGCGTACCCGACAACTGTCTCGTACTCCCTGGCATACGAGAGGTTCCCGGGTGTCGTTGCAGCACCGCCAAACCTAGAGCAACCACTCGCTAATCATCATCAACCAGTGAGGAGAACTCAAATCGAAATCGAAACACTAAACCAACTTGATCAGTTGTTACATCACAGTAAGAAGGAAAAGGGGAGGGAGACGAATATCCGACCGTGGGGGCGAGAGTCGGGTGCCGCAACACCTAATCCAGCAAACGCAGGTGGGGAGCCAAGGGCGATAGGGCTTGACGGCGCCAAGGCTCGCGGGGTGGTGCACGTGGGGCGGCACCAAGGTGCGGGCGAAGAGGCCTAGGGGGTGCCAGCACGAGGGGGTGAGGAGAACTCGCGGCGAGCGGCACGGTTGCTTCGGGAGAAGAGGAGTGGGGATAAGGATGAGGATGGCTGTCGGTCGGTCTCTTTCTAGCAAGTAAAGGCAGCCAAAATAAAAAGAATATATATATATATATATAATATAGTAATAATAATGACCCTACTAATATTAAGGAATCTAAATAGAATAAAAGGAGGAGAATGAATGCCACCAGATAAATAGATAAAAAGCTAAATAACGCCGATAATAGCCGCAATAATTAAAAAATAAGAAATCAATATGGCAGATCGAGTAAATGTGTGATCCAAAAATTTGAAACCCTTCAAAGCAAAATAAGTAACCCTGCATAAATGCATAACGCTTAACATAATTTAGAGGAAAGTTGGACGCCGTAAAACCCGCAACAATTTAATATCAATCTGAACTATAATATCTCAAAATTTTAGGAACCGAGTTAAATCAAGCAGGAGGTCACCTCTAGAATCCACGTGAGGATGAATATTCCAACTAAGTTTTAGGCAAAAATTTCTTGATCATATTTGGAATAATTCTAATTAAATGTATTTGGTTATACGTGTTATCACCGATGCATTTGGAAAACTCTTTTCAAGAAAAATCTAAATCAAAAATTGATGGAATGAATGGATTGATTGTGAACTGCTAAGACATTAATTATTGATGTACGTGGGATGGCTCGTACAACGATTGAGCCCATGTCATATATATATGGGTAGAGGGTGCCTAGGGTTGTGAATGTTTGAGTTGCGAGTAGGGCCCTTTATATTTGCTAGAATATAAGGTTGAACAAACTACACTTTGGCAATGAGCCGTATAATTTCGTATCAACCATAGTGTATGGAAACGAATAGAAAAGGTTATCCTATGAAGGTGTATGATCTCCACAACTTGTATGTATAGATAACTAGATTGGTAAAACTAGTATGGGCCTGATGAGGTATACTGGTAAGATCGGTGAGGCCTGATTAGACAAAACCGGTAAGACCAGGGATGGTGGTAAGAGTGGTAAGGCCCATGGGGTAAAACCGTTAAGAACAGGGGCGCTATATTTGAACCCATGGGGTAATATTGTTAAGAACATGGGGCGCTATATTTGAACACCATGAGATAAGTATCGCCAATGTGCATTGAAGTGGTAGTACAAGTGGTAGGCTGTGAGTAGGTGAGGAACGGTCGAGGATAGCATGACTCATCAGCTACTAGGGTTGGAGATCTAATACCTGAGTAGGGATAAACGTTCTGGGGTCTCAACGAATGTCGGGATCACTATAGATAAAGTGGTACAAATCCACGTTTGGTCAAATCATGAATTCATATCTATCTACTGGATTGGAGGCTACAGAAGCTAAGTCTGCCTCATATATGAGTGCTATTAGAATTTTTAGTAACTAAAATCTGCAACCCAACTTTTCTTAATAAAACTCTATTTTCCGAAAAAGGATTTGAGGAAGGTGTACATGAGGAAGATGTGGAAGAAATTTATATTGTGCATTTTGTTATTAATGCTTGCTGAGTTCTTTTGTACTCACCCTTGCTTAACTCCCCCTTTGCTTAGAAAACTGCAGCGACGTTTAGGTGTCCCGTTAGGATGCGAATCTCGATGGATATGCCTACGGGACGTGAGGGTGAGGATCACCCATAGGATCAAGGTTAGAGGAGGAGGACCATCTGAAGTTTACTAAACTGTTGGGTGGACCATATACTGGTTTTCATCGATCTATGGGGTACTTATTACTTTATATATTGACTTTCGTTGTAATTAGATATTGTGTATGACTTACTGTTATCTGGACTTGTAGTCCTACGTGGTAATGTATGTAGTAAGTTTCTATTCAATCTCTAATTATTGTTCTGTTGCAACACTCTAAATATGGTGTATTAACTGATAGGGAATAACTAGCAATCGGACGTCCGATCACTGTTCATTTCTCGGACGCATCGATGCAACATTTTTTTCAATGTCTGCAGCATTTTTTTCAATGTCTGCAACATTTGTTTCCACACGGACATTTCTACTGTTATCGAAGGAAAATATTGCACGCGTAGGAAGAAAATGTTGCAGGCGTAGGAAAAAAAAATTGCAAGCGTTCGAAAAAAACGGACGTCCGAACCCAAGTAATTCCGTAACTGATAACATGTCCAAGGTTCCGGATGTTTTGTTAACTAATACGTCGAGATCAGTGTAATTATCTCAGAGTAGTGATGATGCTGCAGTCATTATCCTAGATTAATTATACTGGTCGCTACATGAACCCACCGATGGCAAGCCGGCAGGCAGTGCCACGACCCACCATAGCTCCCTAGTCTCTAGTCCCGACGCCGAAATTTCGCTTGGCCGCATGGCAGCCGCGCCGAAGAACTGGCCTGATTTGCACGCCATATGTACGTACAGATACCCCCAAAACCACCCAAAACCGCGGAAGCCCACGTCCACGTCGCCGCCCGCCGCGTCTCAACTCCCCCCGCGCGCGCAGCGCGATCGACCTACCCGCCGCGCGCTCGTGAACGAACTCGTGCTGGCACTCAACGTGCAGCGCTGCGCGCGGGCATGGGCGCACCAAACCAACTCGATCTGTCAGCGCGGCGGACGCGCGATCGCAACTCGCGAGTCGCGATTGCGTATGCCACGCGCCGCGCGATGGTATCCCGTCTATTGCACGTCACGACGGCCGCCGAAAACATCAGCTGAGTCTGCGCTCCTAGAGAGGGAACAGCGCAAAATAGATGTACATAACTGCCGTTCCACTTACTAAACCCGTGGAAATGGAATTCTGTTTGGTAGCAATTACCGATCCTCTCATCCATTCAAGCGAAGTCGCGTACCCAAATGCGTGAGACTCTTGCTTTCTTGCTTAGATCAAGAAAAAGGCGTCCAAACCGTATTGTTCACACAAAACACCCAAAAGGGAGCATCACCTGTGCTTCTACTCTCTTTAGACGGCACGTAGTGTTAATTGAAGTAGAATATGGTTGCAAAAAAGTCTTGATTTGCTTAATGTGTTTAATGTGTGTGCATCCCTAAAGTTGATGAACACAAGTTTTGCACTCAGCTTTAGAGAAGATACTCCCTCAGGTCACCATTTGTTGTTATTTTGGACATTAATACGGTCTCCAAAACACAGTTTTAATCACTAATTTCTATTATAATATATTTATAAAACCCAATAAAATTACAATATTATGAAAATATTCTTCAAGACAAATCTACACATATGATTTTTATATATATCTAATTTAAATATTTAAAAAAATATCAGCAGTCAAAGTTTTAAAAGTTTGATTGCATCTATATCTAAAATGGTAACTATTTGTGAGGGAAGGGAGTATAAGATTTGTTCACTCTGATTGGCCTACTTGGCCTTATTGCCTACGAGGTTGATCATGACTTCATGAGGTTGAGTACGGTGATCTAGCAGACAGATTGTCTAGTCGTCACAATAACGGCATAGGATAAAACCTGTTAATGGGTCATATCAAGCACTTAACTAATATATACCATATATATATATATATATATATATATATATATATATATATATATATATATATATATATATATATATGGGGAATTTTGGAATACAGTACAAGAATAGGTTCGTAATTAGAAATCGGTACAACATGTTCGCGTATTTACGAAAAACACAGTCTTACCCGAAAGTTGAAAATCCGTTTAATCTTACCCGAAATTTCAAATTCCGGCTAACCTGTAAACAAAAAAATTTCGGGTATGGGGCCCACTCTATACCCGAAATCTGAAATTTCGGGTATAGGATGGCCCCCATACCCGAAATTTTAAATTTCGGGTATGACGTGGCACATTCGCCAGCACAGTAAAAAAATAAAATGAGGATACAAACAACGTCGAAAATTTTTGAAATTTTTTGTGAAGGTTCCTGAAAAATCAATGATACTCCCATAAAACTTTCAGATTATTATAAGATGTGAGAAATTTTTAAAAATTCAAACATTATGACTACCCCGATAAAACGCTGACCGACAAGTTTGAACTGAATGAAAAATGAAACAAACCACGTTAGAAAGTTTTGAAATTTTTTGTCCATAGTTATTATGAATCACTAATGTTCCCATAAAATTTTCATATGATGATCAATCTTTATGATTTTTTAAAAATTCAGACAGTGCTACTGTCCGATATGGCTTTTATCAGGACAGTAACACTGTCTGAATTTTCACAAATTTATAAAGCTTGATCATCATATTAAAATTTTATGGGAACATTAGTGATGCATCATAACCATGGAAAAAAATCCAAAATTTTCTAACGTGGTTTGTTTCATTTTTCATTCGGTTTAAACCTGTCGGTCAGCGTTTTATCAGGACAGTTGTAATGTTTGAATTTTTAAAAATTCCTTAGATCTTATAATATTATGAAATTTTTATGGTAATATAATTTATTTGTCAGAAACCTCTAAAAACATTTAAAAAATTTTCAACGTCGTTTGGGCCCTAGTTTTATTTTTTAAATTAATCTGGGAATTTCGTTCGCAGGAATTGAAATTTTTTTTAAAAAATTCCAACGAATTGAGTCCCGCGGCAACCAGAGGTCGATAGCGAGGTGGATCTGGTCGACGAAAAAGCTGACGATGCCTCCACGCCGGATTTGCGACGGATCGCTGGAGCGGTTGCCTCCTTCCAGGTTCGTCGCGGGTGCAGGAGGCAACGATCCTTATATGCAATGAGCAGGGAGAAGCGATGGGAAATCTCTCTCCGTCCCTGCAAAGATGGGGAGGTGTTTGGGGAGTCTGATGGAGACGCACTGGATAATTAAGCTATTTACAGTGATTCATCAAAGCAGCATGACCTGTCACCCATCATTAAAGCTGCACGACCGTCACCCATCATCAAAGCTGCACGACCTGTCACTACACATCATCAAAGCTGCATGACCTGTCACCCATCATTAAAGCTACTTATAGAGGCACTACATGGGTGACTATGTGAGAACTCGCTGCCGATAGAGGCACTGTTGTGCAGTTGTGTAATCGTCTTTACAAAGCTGCTCTGGCTATTTTCTCTGCGCGTCGTGCAGTCGACCAATTTTTAAGCCGGCCTGACGTGCCCAAGCTCCTGAGGGCTGCCATGTGTCTGGACCTGCGCTCCACCCCACCGCCCCCCACTGCTGCGCGGCGGCTCGCCGCCGCCGCCGCCCGGTCTCCAGTAAAGGCAGCTGCAGCTGGCGCAGGAATCTCACAAGCGATCATCAAAATGTTGTGATTTGCATATAAAACTCGTTAGCAAAATAACCCTAAGCGTTAAGCTTTCTGAATATTAGAAAAATTGAAGCATTTTCGGCAGCCTGTAGAATAACTCGTTTAAATGCAAACCTTATGTAAAATAGCTAAGAAATGATATTTAGGATATATACTACAGTATTATAGAAAAATATTTTATTTACCACTTGCCATTCATCAAAATCCTATTAGTATAAAACCCTTAAGTGATAAGGTAATTCATACACTCATTTGGCCGATTTTGCATAACAGACTTTAATGCTATATAAGCCTTTTCGGTAATGAATATAGTACCTCAGCTAAACACTAAAATTCATGAAATTAGTTTAGAAATGCTAACCAAAGTATAGATTACCATATTCAAAACAAATAACCTTATTTCATTATGTTTTTCATGTCATTCTTAGTAGCTGAACAACCTTAAGTAATAAGCTTTCCGTAAGCTGCAATATGCATGAACGAACTCGAAAACAATAAAGAAATCTATATTTATAATATTTATATCAAAGATGCACGATCTGTCAGTACACATCATCAAAGCTGCATGACCTGTCACCCATCATCATAAAAGTTGCACCACCTGTCACCCATCATCAAAGCTGCACGACCTGTCACTACACATCATTAAAGCTGCACGACCTGTCACCCATCATCAAAGCTGCACGACCTGTCACTACACATCATCAAAGCTGCATGACCTGTCACCTATCATCATAAAAGCTGCACGACCTATCACCCATCATCAAAGCTGCACGACCTGTCACTACACTTCATTAAAGCTGCACGACCAGTCACCCATCATCAAAGCTGCACGACCTGTCACTACACATCATCAAAGCTGCATAACCTATCAACCATCATCATAAAAGCTGCACAACCTGTCACCCATCATCAAATCTGCACGACCTGTCACTACACATCAGTAAAGCTGCACGATCAGTTATGTCCCCATACCCGAAATTTCATGTTTCGGCAAAGGCTGGGCGACAGGCTACATGCAAGTAATTTGGATGGTGGTGGCAGGGAATCTCACGGGCGATCATCACGTGCTGAAAGCACCAACCGAACGAATCCTTCTCAGCTGCGTCCTTCCTTTCCCTTGCTATAAATCCTTCGCGATGGCATTGTAACGTTCACGACAGCAGAGAGCGTGAAGGCAAGGCAAGGCAACCAGAGAGCTCGAAGACGAGATATTAGTTCGTTGGTGTTCATAGTTTGTTGAAATTTTCACAAAGTTTAATTTTTTTATTTATTTCATTCGGGATTCTAATATTGCAGGTAATCTTCAGGAAGATTTATTGCTACATTGCTCTAGTTTTATTGACCTTCGGTACAGCTTAGAGAAGGTTAGATGGAAATCATCATGAGTGTATATTATTTTTGTGTTATTAAGGTATTTAGTACATTAATAGTGCGATATTTGCTACAGATGGACATGCCTGTTAAAATTTATTTCGGGGAACGGCCCGTAGTTTTGCACGGGAGGGTCGTGAGCATTAATAACTGTCTGCACGTAGATAGCACAAGAGACCCCGAACGAACTCTGGCAGCTCAAATCACATATCATCGCTCTACTGCGTGTGAACCTTGAGACACATAGAGTTCGTTTCGATGGGGTTCATCCATGGTTTGTTCCCAACAGCCCGATGGTTGTGTACACACTCTTCCCGCTACAGAATGAAAGCGCGTGGGCTTTGTATGTCCTCAAAGCGGGTGAAGAGAATTTTGAGATAGGAGTATACGTGGAGATATTGCCACGACACCAGCCCATAGAGGAGGCCTCTGCCTCCCGAGCAGTAGAACATGACATATCACATGCACCACCCGAACCAGCAATTGTAGAGGAGGGGGCATCAGGGGGAGGCGAAGAAGAAGCTGAGGCGGCGGAGGTGGATGGGGGATGCATGGATGATGAAGACGGCGGAAGCGGGGATGAAGAAGCGGCAGACAATGATGACAAGACGGGAGCACACTCGTCTCCGGTCGGAGCCCTCCTCGTACGAGGTTAGGTGCACGAAGTACCCGGATTGTCCCTTCTTTGTACGAGTTCACAGACCCAAGCACGAAGACTACTTTGTCATAAGTAGAAATAGGCCTCATACGTGCACGGAGGAGTCTGTAAGGAACATGAGCCAACTTGTGGACGCGAGGTTTGTAGCCCAAATCCTCGTGTCCATCGTTGGAAGCGACATAGGGATGACTCCCCGTAAAATTATGGAGGAGGTCAAGGCTAAAACTGGGATGGTCATCACGTACCATACGGCTTGGAGAGTGAAGCAGAAGGCATTGAAGATGCTTTTTGGGGGATTCAAGGAGTCTTTCAACTATGCCCCTAGGTTGCTACAGAAGATCGCCATGACGAACCTGGGCACTCAGTTCGCAGTGGCCGATGAGCCCGTCATACTAGAAGATGGGTCCGTCAGCTCAGCGGATCGGTACCTCATCATGATATTCTGGTCATTCGGTCAATGCATCGAAGCTTTCAGGTATTGTAGACCAGTCATATGCGTGGACGGGACATTCCTGAGTGGGAAGTTCCACGGGACGCTGCTGCCTACACTCGCTGCTGATGCAAATAATCAAATCCTCCCGGTGGCGTTCGCTCTCGTCGAGAGCGAGAACAATGACAGCTGGTTGTGGTTCCTGACTCTACTCAAGAGCCGGGTCGTCGGTAGCCGGGAGCGCGTATGCGTTGTCTCGGACAGGAACAAAGGCCTCCTCCACGCGTTAGATGTCATGCACGACAGCACGTCCTCCGAGACTAGCTGGCCCGATGTCGAGAGAAGATGGTGCATGCGCCACCTTGGTGCGAACCTGTACACAAGGTACAAGAACAAGGCCCTGGTCAAGAGATTCAAAGCTATGTGCATGCAGAACCAAGCACACAAGTTCAACGCGATATGGACACAGCTACACGAGACCACACGGAAGATGATGGAGGACGACCAATCCCAGGAGCTGCAACTCCGTTCGCAAATGGTGGGAGGCCAGAGCATGGTTTCTCGAACTCGACCCACCTTCAGCCAGTGGATCGCGGGGAAGCCAGCGGAGCGGTGGGCGCTACTCCACGACACGAACAGAGCGAGGTATGGACGAACCATAACTTAACGCAAATCATTTCACCTCCTTGTATTAATTTCCATACAAGCTGACATACACCATCATAGGTACAACGTGATGTCAACAAACATAGCGGAGGCGTTTAACAACGTCCTGAAGGGTGTGCGCGCTCTTCTGTTATGTTCAATCATTGAGCTCACATTATACCGAGCGGCTGATTACTTCCGAGATCGCGTAATAGCCGAGGCGTAAGGCCGTCGCTGCACGCACTCCGCAGTGGAGAAGATGCTCGCGGAGAGAAGGAAGAAGGTGCACTTCCACCGTACAAGGATTTATGACCTGGGGACGAATAAATTTGAGGTCATGTGCAAGCGCAGACATGCATCTCGGTATCTCGCGGGGACACCGCAACAAAGATGTCGACTAGGGGCGAGCAAGTGACGTGCACGTGCAACAAGCCGAAGCTTCAACACATTCCGTGCTCCCATGTGCTCGCTGCATGTCGCGACATGGGTGGGAATGATGCATCATAGTACATCTCGCCTTACTACACCGCGCATGTGAAGGATCGATATGGCCTAGAAGGGGGGGGGTGAATAGGCAATTTTACAAATTTTGGCAATTTTAGTTTACTCGCTTATAGCAAGAGTAAAGCAGAATCCAAGCAACGAGTAAATACAGCGAAAGCGATAAAAGAAATGATACTGGAGAGACAACGATTGTATCCCGTGGTTCAGAGACGCACTCCTAATCCACGTTGAAGCACTTCTTCTCAAGTTCAGCTTCTCCAAAGCTAGTCGCAGTAGCTCTGGTGTTCACTCAGGTAACTCTTTCACCTCTCAAGTGAGGTGAGTTCCAAACCTCTCACAAACACAGCTTGCCTTCCACAAACACCTTTGGACAGTCACATGCTTTACTTCCTCCAAGTATCTAGGATCACCAATCTTCAAGAGTAATAAACCTTGCACAAGTTCTGACTCTTGATTCACTATGCAAATCACAAAACTAGACACTGACTTGGAGCTTACACACTTAGGGATGTATGAAGATTTTTGTGTAGAAATGAAGCACAGACTCCTTTTTGAGAACGAGAGCTATATATCAATGCCAAAATGTAAGGAGTTCATGTATCTATCAGGTAGATGGCTTAGGAAATGCTTATATAGCCATTTTGAGTGAATATAGTCGTTACACCTGCTACAGTAGCCGTTGGACGTGTCAGATGTCAGAAACAACAGAAAAACACACGTACAACGGACTATGTATCAGTGCTTAGCGATACTGGGTATGTGTATGCCGGACCAAATTTCCGAGTTCACGACGGACCAAATATTTTGGTCCATGATGACATGGGTTGATCAAGAAGATGGTCTCGCATACAACTAAGAGATATATATGAGTATCTGACTAAGAGGTTTGGTCCGTTACACATGACTTTCAAAAGATTTTGCTTAGACATAGAGACTTATGTACGCCGGACCAAAATTTTGGTCCGTCATACATGGACGAAAGCCACGATTTGCGTGCAAATAGACATGTACTTCGGACCAAATTTTTGGTCCGTAATGCATGGACTTAAGAGAAGATAGGTTCGGCGAGAAGACATATGTATTTGGACCAAATTTTTGGTCCGTAATGCATGGACTTAAGAGAAGATTTGAGCCAAGAACCTTTTTCAATTATAGATAAAAAAAATACTGGCTTTTCAATCTAGCAACGGACTTAAAAGAAATTAAGCACAAAAGTTTTGTCTGCTTCCGAGTAAAACTTATTTTAGGTTTCGATCGAAAAGGAACATCAAAGATTTAGTCCGCCAAAACTTATATACCGAAGGGATGCCTGGACCAAATTTTTGGTCTCACGAGGATAGGAAACCTAAGACATCTTTGGTCCGACATCGAGAAGCGAGAATAGATGTATGCTTGGGACCAAAAATTTGGTCCGTCATACATAGGCGTGTTTCGACTAAGATATTTTTCTCGGGAAAGTTTGTTCAAGAATATGTGAATATCAAAGCGAGTAAATTCTAATCAAGAGCGGATGTACAAAGGAAGTTTTGACAAAGAATAGATTCAAGGTTTGCAACGAATCAAGAATATAGATAGGTAAATATATGGTCCGTTTGAACTGGAAGATATAGTTTGAAAAAGATATAGATTGAGTGTCTTTTGCTCCAAGTGATCTGATTTTGCTTTTGCCTATCAAACTATTTCCTTGTGCTAAGTCCTCTTTGAACAAGCTATACAAAGACAAAACACCTTCAGTCATAAACTATAAACTAAAGGCCTTAATCTTGTTGTCCTAGCTTATTTCATCATACGTTCCAGCTCACTTTCTTCAGGCTTTGAATATTACTAACTTAGTCATCAATACCAAAATCATAATAATATAAAAAATAAATTTGAGGGGTGCCTAGATGCTATCGATCTCCCCCTTTTTGGTAATTGATGACAACATACCTTTTAGTTAGTAATATCTTATTTATTTTGCAAAACAGAGTTAGCTGAATATACTGACAACAGAAATAGATAGTGAATTTGCTCCCCCTTAATGAAACATTCATATTAAGATAGAGAATCTGAGCATATTATCTAAACAGTTGAGAAAAATAACGCCATTCACCATACACATAGCATAGAACAATTAATCCTTAGAACAAATATCCAAAATAGAAATATAAAAGCCAAAGCTAGCTTCTAGATAAAAGCGAGGGTTTTTAGCTAAGGTTTTTTCTCCCCTTTGGCATCAATAGCCAAAAGGGTCCCTACTCGCTTTGAAAAGAGTCGCTTGAGCTGGCCCCGAGCTTTGCTTTGCTTTGGTGAAGAGGTGTTGTTCATCAAGATCTTCTTGTCTTGGATTTTCGGCCCTTGAGACATAGCTCGATCATGCCAACTTGATAGTCCGGGTCTCCGGCCGATAACCAACGATTGAAGATCCGATCAATCTGGTCCAAAGAATCACTCATATTGCGAAGTCTCAAGAAGGACGCCGCCCACATCATATGTGACATCATGTGCTAGGCGAGCATAGTCTAGCGGTGGCATCTTCAAGAAACTCGGTTAGATGATCTAATTGGTGTCTCATCCATAATCGATTGCTTGTGTGAGATGTTCTTGCACCTTCCACTTGATTTCTCGTTTCTTGTAGTGGTCATCCATCTTCGGTTCATATCATACAATCATCCCTGATCGATTTTGAGTAGTATCAATGCTGGACATCTTGTCTAAGATCTTCTTGATTTTTGCTTAGGTGGTCAAATCTTGACATGGCTTCATTAAAGAATTTCATTTCTTCCTCATGCCCGTGAGTCAGATTCGATCTTCCATGTATCTAGCTTGAAATCCCTTTGATCGGCATAGTATTGGTGCTCAAAGTTTGAAAACCAGAAGGTGAGTTTCAAAGATGTTTTCTTGAGCTTGAAAAGTGTTGTCTTGTCCTTGCTCATCATACTTGGGAGAGGATGATTTGGGGTACCGATAGTCAAACAAGCTTTCCCAACCAGAAATGTATCCTTTGATCATGCTCGTGATGAGTCAAGTTGAAGGATAGACAGTTCATATGGTTGGGGTACTTTAGATGGAATACTAGACCCTCCGACTTCATTTTCATTTGCTCCTGGTCCAAATTCGCTTCCATGAACCTTTGTCTGCAAATGCTTCTTGAAGTTGATGAATTTGATTTTCTTCATCCAAGGCTCTATCAACTGAGCTTGAAAGCTTTTGAGTAGCAGCATCATCTGTTTTCCATGATTCACTTACATAAATGACTTTAGTTGCTTCTTGAGAGGGCTGGCTCAGAGTCTCCCTTTTTCCTTTTGAACACTAGGTTCTCTGTCATTTCTGCTCTAATCAGATATATGATGACTTCCATACTCTTGATGATAGCTTTCATAGGACTGGTGCCAAAAATCACTTTGTTGTGCTTGGAAAGACTTCTAGCACAATTTCTGTCAAACTCATTCTCAGCCTCAACCCTTTCTTCACTTTCTTCTTCGGGCTCAAATGGTTGATTTTCTGCCACTCTTTGAAGAAACCCAGAAATCCTTAAGATTATGACCAGTAGCCTGATGCATACTGTATTACTTCGGGAAGCATTTGAACTCTTTATTTAGATCATCTTGAGAAATAATGCCTTGAGCCAATAAGACTCCAGTGATTAACTGGGCAAAAGGCAAAGAGTCACTGAATTTTTATAGATGGTTTCTTCCATCCGTCCAAAGAAATAATCACTAGATCTATAGGCTGTCTTGACAATCTGTGTAGCAACCATGCTAAAAGCGAGGTGATTCCTTCTTTATATCCGGACTTGGGATATATAGAGTGTCTTAAGATTAAGAGCGTAACCTTGGCTTCTTCTCGATGCATGTGACACCCTATTTGGATTAAAATTTTACTTGAGGTATCTTGGTATATATGCCCCGATACTTGTAAACTGCATGTCCCCACTTTGTCTCCACCTTTGATGTGGATACATCTTTTCAAAGATCCTTGTCCTAATTGCTCGAGGACTAGAAGCTCCTATTGCCGATTCAAACTGGGATGATCTGATTTTCCTTATTTTTCCATTCATAGTGAACATGATATATTTCCTTTGTTTGTTCACTAGTAGAGAAGCATAAAACTCTAGAGTCCCGAAACACTCCATGGAATTGTTTTATTTGACATGATTCCTACTAGTCCAGAGTGGAGTTTATGCAATCATATAACCTGATGATCCAATAATATTGTTCACTTGATCCCAATCTATATATTGGTGATTTGACAGAGCGTAAATCAGCTTTCCTTTTCCATCTCTTATGTTCAGATAGGCATTGTAAATATTTTGTGTAAAAGGGACACAAAATTTTCACCTCTGGGTGGCCTTGACTCAGTGGAACTGCACCTTTTCACCGACCAAACGAACGGCTCTTAACTTCTTAGAACTAAGTTTTCCCAATTCTTCACTACTAAGAATATAAATCTCGAGAGATCGATTCAGTGCTTTCCGAGGATGATTCACCGTCGGGTTCATAGGGATTATCCTCGGAGGATGACTCGAGTCAACTATCCGCTTTCCTTTTCTTGGATGAGAGGTCACTATTTTTGGTTTGGTCTAGCGACTTTATGAACATCGAGGGATGAGAACCGGTCCTTGAGGTTGTTCAGCATATTTGTTTCGTAAGATGAACTAGATCTTCTTTGCTTTTTACTCTTAACTTTATCAATAATCTTTCCAATCAGACCCTTTTATCCGGATTCTTAGACCTCATTACATCTCAAGCACAAACTCGGGACTGACTCTCTTCACGAAGAATGCACCTAAAAGAAAGAACTAAGTCTAAACACTAGGTCTAGGGTTTAAGATAAGAAGAGACAAAGAGAAGTTCTAAGGAACTTACTGAACTTGGTGGAGAATCTTGCGCACAATGTCGAACGATCATCGTCGCCAAGAACCGGTCAGGATTTGCTTCGGTGAAGAGAGGAAAGAGACTTCCGGTTCAGAGAAGATTTTGCGCAAGCAAGACAATAACAAGGAGGTTTTTGATGGAAGAAGTTACTGCATTGAATGCATTGGCAGAAGTAAATAGACCTTGGAAATTGACACCTTTTAACCAGGGTGGTTGAATAGGGGCAGAAGATTTGTAAGGACAGTGGGACCCCTTCCTTTTAAAGTCTGTTTAAGCAGACACAGGGAGTCCCAAAGAAATAAGGATAGGATAGCAAAAAGGTAAGACCTAGAGCAATAGGTAATATTTTGAACAAATTGTTTGAATTTAGATAAGAGTTAAGACTTAGAGATATTTAAATATAAGGCAGACTTGTCTTAAACGGATTTGGACAGATTACTTATTTTGGGCCGGACCAAAAGCCTTTTGCTTAGCCTGGACTAGATTTAGTCCGCTTGGTATTAAGACCAAAGCTCTTATTATCGATGGACTGAAAAATTTAGTCCGGAGAGCATTGTTAGTTTATTTGAGATTGGTCCGATCCAAGAAGGAACCTGTAACTTGAGTTGTTCTCAGTCTGCATCATGTCTATATAAAAAATTTTTTAAAGATACGATATATATCTAAGATCAACAACCAAAAACAACAGACAAAGAGCTTCAGTGAATGTTTGAGTTTGATAATCAAGCAAGCTTAGGTATTTCTTTAAACTAAGCTTATCTGAAGAACTCAAGTACTTTAATATGGACACATTGTTGAAAAAGGCAGATGAAATCTTTGGGATTCCTTTAAATCTTTTGATTAGATAAGGAAGATCAGAGTGAGTTCTTGTAGCAGCAGTTTATTGTAGTTCAATACGAACTTTATTTTAAGAGTTATTTTATCTTGATGATTTTTACATTATCCATCTTGTGTAGTCGAAATGTTGATCCATTTAACTAGAACCGCGAAAGATACCAGCAGAATGTTTTGAGCGACTAGTCGGGTTATGTTTAGCGACGTACACATATGAATAGCCATTCAATTTAGAAAACATACAAGATCCAGAGAGAATTTTCAGAACACTGAATTTTTTTTTATTTATAAACACCGTCCCGGCCATATAGACGAGATGGGACAAGACAGAACAGGACTAGATTCTCCCTACGCGCCCTAAAGCATCTATGAGCGGCTCGCCCCGACAGAGTGGGGAAGGATTCGAGAAAGGCATCAACACCTCACTATCCTTGGCAACACCTTCTCTTCCGCTAGCTCGCCAGAGCACGCTCAAACTCCTTCCGAGCTCTGCGTACTGGTTATCTCGATCATCTCCATAGGGTCTCTTGGCATGATGAAGAGCTTATGTAGAAGCAGAAGAAGAAGGAAGAGTTGAGAACTGCTTTTGTGGTTTCGAACGCCTTTTATAGCCAATTAGATAAGAGAGAAGTAAATGCATCAAAATTTGAAGCGACTTTGAAGTTTGAGAAGATACTGGAAAAATCGGGAGTTACTAAACCAAATGATTTTTGATAGAAAAACATGCAAGGCTTGGGTAAGAAAACAAGGGAAGAGAGCATTAAGATATACATGGTAAACAAAAATGCTCCCCCTTAGACTGACATTATCGAGCAATATTTGAAAAACAATGATATTTAGTTCATTTCTTAATTTTGAGAATTTTGCCTCATCAGTGGCTTAGTGAAAATATCACCAATTGGTCCTCGCTTACATGACTAAGCATAATATTTCTTTTAGCAACATGATCACGGATAAAGTGATGTCTAATTTCTATATGCTTAGTTCTGGAATGTTGAACCGGATTGTTTGCTATTTTCACTACACTTTCATTATCACATAACAGAGGTATATTATCAAATTTTATACCAAAATCCAGAAATGTTTGTTTGATGAATAAGATTTGAGCACAAAGAACTTCCAAAGAGCTACATATTCGGCTTCGCAAGTGGATAGTGCTACTGAATTTTGCTTTTAGAAAACCAAGAAACTAAAGACCTTCCAAGCAAATGACAGCTCCCTGAGGTGCTCTTACGATCAATCTTGCATCCGGCATAATCAGAGTCTGAGTAGCCTAGAAGCTCAAAGGGAGCACCTTTGGGGTACCACAAACCAATGTTAGAAGTAAACTTAAGATATCTAAATATTCTTTTACAAAGACTCAAGTGAATTTCTTTAGGAGCGACTTGAAATCTAGCACACATACACACACCGAACATGATATCGTGCCTAGATGTTTGTCAAGTATAGTAAAGAGCCTATCATGGATCTAAAGAGCTTTTGAACTCACAGATTTACCTCCCACATCTTGATCAAGATGTGTATTAGTAGCCATGGGAGTCTTTATGATCTTGCATTCTTCCATTTTGAAGCGCTTGAGAAGATCCTTAGTATATTTTTCTTGCAAAATAAAGGTTCCTTCCTTTAGTCGCTTGATTTGAAATCCCGTAAAGAATGATAGTTCCCCAATCATAGACATCTCGAACTCTTTGGCCATCATATCACCAAATTCTTTACAAAGAGAAGTATTAGTACACCAAAAATAATATCATCAACATATATTTGACAAATCATTAATGTTCCATTGATGTCTTTTAAAAACAATGTTGGATCAACCTTTCTAGTTTTGAAGTCTTTATTGAGTAGAAAATCTCTATATGTTCATACCAAGCTCTAGGAGCTTGTTTTAGACATAGAGTGCCTTAGATAATTTATACACGTGGTTTGGCAAATTTGGGTCTTCAAAACCAGTGGTTGTTCAACATAGACAGTTTCATCAATGAATCCATTTAGAAATGCACTTTTACATCCATTTGAAAAGAGTGATATCAAAATGAGTAGCAAAGGCAAGAAGGAACCGAATTACTTCAAGACGAGCCACTGGGGCATAGGTCTCTCCATAGTCCAAATTCCTTCTATTTGAGTAAATCCTTGAGCTACAAGTCCGCTTTATTCCTTATCACCACTCCATTTTTATTTTGCTTATTTCAACACCCATTTTGTACCAATAACATTGTGATTCTTTGGGCGATTGGTTAAACTCGCACTTTGTTTCTTTCAAAGTTGTTAAGTTCTTCTTCCATAGCAATAATCCAATCAAGATCTTCTAGTGCTTCTTCCACTGCTTTAGGTTCAATACACGAGACAAAAGAGTAGTGTTCACAAAAAGAAGCTTGTCTAGAACGAGTTTGAACACCCTTACCGAATTCACCAATGATTTGATCTCGAGGGATGATCTTTAGCAATGGTATGATGGCTTTTGATGAGAACAGGATGATCTTGCTCTTTTTCATCTTCTTCTTCCTCTTGTGTTCCATCATGAGGCACTATTGATTGAGTGGGGAGTCCATCCTTGTCTTCTTTTGGTCGAATATCTCCCACTTCCATCTTCTTGATGGCTTGTGCCAAGCCATCATCTCCTACATCATCTAAATTCTCATGCTCACCTTGTGAGCCATTAGATTCATCAAACTTTACATCATAAGTTTCTTCTACCAACCTGTGGTATTATTAAAGACTCTATATGCTTTGGATTTAGAGGAATAGCCTAGCATGAAGCCGAGTCACATCTAGTTTGAAATTTTCCTGATGAGTTCTCTTTTATAGATATAAACTTTACAACCAAACACACGAAAATATGATACATTTGGTCTTCTACCTACCAAGAGTTCATAAGGAGTTTTCTTAAGCAATCTATGAAGATATAGTCTATTTACAAAGATGACAAGCAAGATTAATTGCTTCACCCAAAAGCATCGAGGTTTCATATTCATCTAGCATAGATCTAGCCATTTCAATCAAAGTTCGATTTTTCCTTTCAACTACACCATTTTGCTGGGGAGTATAAGTTGCTGAGAGTTCATGCTTAATTCCTAATTCATCACAATATTCAATAATATTTGTGTTAATGAACTCAGATCCGTTGTCACTTCTTATTCTCTTATGGGACAATCAAATTCATTTTGAGCCCTTTTTGCGAAAGTTTTGAAGATTTTTCCAACTTCACTTTTGTTTGGTAAAAAGAATACCCAAGTAAATCTTGAAAAGTCATCAACAATTACTAAGCAATAAGAGTTACCACCAATGCTGGCATATGAGGTGGGACCAAACACATCCATATGCAGAAGCTCAAGTGGTCTAGAGGTGGACATGATACTTTTAATTGGATGAGAATTACTACTTGTTTGCCTGCTTGACAAGCACTACATAGCTTATTCTTTTCAAATCTGACATCTTTCAAACCCACCACAAGCTCATTTTTGAAAAGCTTTAGGTTAGACATACCTACATGCCCTAGACGCTTTGTACAAAGCCATCCGAGGGAGACTTTAGCTAACAGTGCAGGTTGAGATACATGAGGAGTTAGATTTGAAATCTACTAGATAGAGATTTTGAAATCAACTTTGAATATAAGTTTTTCATTTTTATCAAATACAGTTACCCCATCAGAAGTGAAGCTACAATGAAATCCAAGATCACATAATTGAGCCACTGACAATAAATTGAAGTTTAAGGAATCAACAAGAAAAACATTGTCAATAGAGTGATCATTTGATATGGCAATCTTACCAAGACCTTTTACCTTTCTTTTGTTGTTATCTCCAAAGGTGATTTTGTGACTTGGATCACTTTCTCCTTCAATTGAAGTGAACATTCTTGAGGTACGGTCATATGTTGAGTGCAACCACCGCCTATGACCCAATGTCCGCCTTCCACTCTTATAATTTACCTACAAGTTCATTTCTTCATTTTAGGTACCCAAATACTTTTGGGTCTTTTGATGTTAGTTACAGACCATCTTAGGTTTAAAGGGATTTATTAGCATGGCCTTAGGTACCCTGATGACTTTAAGTTTCTTATTTAGATTTGAGGGACCCACAAATTTTACATTAGCTTTGCCCTCAAATCTTTAAATAACATGTAATGGGCATCAACCATGCAATCCCTTTTGGTATGAGACATATTTGCAAGATAATGTTTTTAGATGCATGATTTGATTCATGACAATAATAGCATTGAGTGCTTTTCTTGATAAAAATTTGTATAGCATGACTGATGCATTTTTATTCTAAAACTGTTGGGTTTATATCCCAAGCCCTTTTGCCCAAGTTTGGTCTCTGCTCAACAAGAATTTTGTCAAGGGTAGCACTTCCGTAAAACATTTTTCTAAACCTTTGTCAAATGTGGCTATTTTAGCTTTTAGTTCTTTATTTTCGTTTCAAGCTTCTTGATATTGGAAGCATATTTGCATTTTTCATTGCGTACATCAGAGAACCACATGTTGAGATCTCTTCATTGAAGAGTCACTCGAGATAGATGTATTATTTAAAGAGGCATGACTGATTTTGTTCGACATCATCTCATTTTCAATTTCTAGTTCACAGAGTTAATTTGCAAGTCTTCATAATTTTTGGTAAGCAAAGCATTACTTACAACTAAATTATCATGAATTTGTACTGCACTTTTCATGTTCATGCATAAGTTTTTCATACTTGTCTGTTAGCATCCTTTGATCATTGAGCAAAGCTAGAGATAGTCTTCTTAAGAGTTTTAGTTGAATTTGTCTTATCATGCAAGGCATTATTTAGTTCCTTAACTAGTTCTACTAACTCATCATAAGTAGGAGAATCACTCACCTTTTCCTCATCTGATCTTGCCATAAGACAGAGAGGGAATAATGGTGGCGGAGGAGTTGACTCATCCAAATGCAAGTCCAACTAGCCCTTTGACTTTGGACTTTCTTCTTCTGAGGATGAGTCTTCACTTTCACTTTCATCGTCGGTGACCCATTCTCCTATGTGAGCCTCTCCCTTTCCTTTCTTTATAAATCTCTTAGAGTAGCTCTTCTTGAAAAACTTCTTCTTTGATTTTTCATGAGTCTTTTCTTCATCCTCGCTGCCTTTATTCCTCAGATTTGCTCTTCTTCTTGATTTTGTTGGGACACCGAGCAGCTATGTGTCCTTTTCATTGCAATCAAAACATACAACATTAGAAAAGGATTTTTCTTTGAGTAGGAGTTTGACCTTTCTCTGTCTTTAAAATTGACCCTTCTCATGAGTTTGTTTGCTCTTCTCATGAGTAGAGCTAATTTCTTCACGCCTTCATCTTCATCTTCACTTGACTCATCATCATCTTCTTCAGATGAATCTTGAACAACTTCTTTGGCCTTTAATGCGATGGATTTCTTTCTTGGTGCATCTTCATCAGCCAAAGTGAGCTCATGAGCAGATATTTTGCCTAGTAGTTCAGTTGGAGTAAGCCTTTGAGATCGCCATCGTTGGACAAATAAGTGATCAAGCTGTGATATGATCGTGGAAGCACTCTAATCATCTTCCCGCATACTTCAACATCTGAGATTTTAGTTTCTAGGCCCTTTAGTTCATTTACAATGGATTTAGCCTAGAGAACATATCATTTGCATTTTCTTGAGGAAGCATTTTGAATTGATCAAATTTTTCCTAACAACATAGTATTTTTCTTCTTTTACATCTGAGGTACCTTCATGAATTTCTTGTAATGTTGTCCATATATCATATGCGTAGTAAGATTACTTACTCTATCAAAGACTTCTAAGCTAAGACAAGAAAATATGGCATTTCTAGCTTGGGCATCATATTGCATATTTTGAATTTCACCCGAGTGGGTTCTCCATATGCAGATTGCCCTTCTGTATGACACGAGGAGGCATAGGTTTCTCTCAGAACCTCCACACATCATACCCGACGACTTCTAAATAGCATCTCATTCTCGATCTTCCAATAAGCATAGTTTGTGCCATCAAAAATGTGTACTCTACCAATACTAATAAAGAGTAACCATTTCCTCACCATTTACCAAAGCTAGTTAAGCTAAATAAGGTAAACCTATGCTCTGATACCACTTGAAGGATCGATATGGCCTAGAGGGGGGGTGAATAGGCAATTTTACAAATTTTGGCAATTTTAGTTTACTCGCTTATAGCAAGAGTAAAGCAAAATCCAAGCAACGAGTAAATACAGCGAAAGCGATAAAAGAAATGATACTGGAGAGACAACGATTGTATCCCGTGGTTCAGAGACGCACTCCTAATCCACGTTGAAGCACTTCTTCTGAAGTCAGCTTCTCCAAAGCTAGTCGCAGTAGCTCTGGTGTTCACTCAGGTAACTCTTTCACCTCTCAAGTGAGGTGAGTTCCAAACCTCTCACAAACACAGTTGCCTTCCACAAACACCTTTGGACAGGTCACACTGTTTTACTTCCTCCAAGCTGTCTAGGATCACCAATCTTCAAGAGTAATAAACCTTGCACAAGTTCTGACTCTTGATTCACTATGCAAATCACAAAACTAGACACTGACTTGGAGCTTACACACTTAGGGATGTATGAAGATTTTTGTGTAGAAATGAAGCACAGACTCCTTTTTGAGAACGAGAGCTATATATCAATGCCAAAATGTAAGGAGTTCATGTATCTATCAGGTAGATGGCTTAGGAAATGCTTATATAGCCATTTTGAGTGAATATAGCCGTTACACTGCCACAAAGAGCCGCTGGACGGTCGATGTCGAAACAATGTAAAAACACACGCATAACGGACTATGTATCAGTGCTTAGCGATACTGGGTATGTGTATGCCGGACCAAATTTCCGAGTTCACGACGGACCAAATATTTTGGTCCGCAGTACATGGGTTGATCAAGAAGATGGTCTGGCATACAACTAAGAGATATATATGAGTATCTGACTAAGAGGTTTGGTCCGTTACACATGACTTTCAAAAGATTTTGCTTAGACATAGAGACTTATGTACGCTGACCAAAATTTTGGTCCGTCATACATGGATTTAAGCCACGATTTGCTGTGCAAATAGACACATGTACTTCTGACCAAATTTTTGGTCCGTAATGCATGGACTTAAGAGAAGATAGGTTCTCGAGAAGACATGTATTTGGACCAAATTTTTGGTCCAGAATGCATGGACTTAAGAGAAGATTTGAGCCAAGAACCTTTTTCAATTATAGATAAAAAATATCGGCTTTTCAATCTAGCAACGGACTTAAAAGAAATTAAGCACAAAAGTTTTGTCATTTTCCGAGTAAAACTTATTTTAGGTTTCGATCGAAAAGGAACATCAAAGATTTAGTCCGCCAAAACTTATATACCGAAGGGATGCTTGACCAAATTTTTGGTCTCACGAGGATAGGAAACCTAAGACATCTTTGGTCCGACATCGAGAAGCGAGACTAGATGTATGCCTGACCAAAAATTTGGTCCGCTCATACATAGGCGTGTTTCGACTAAGATATTTTTCTCGGGAAAGTTTGTTCAAGAATATGTGAATATCAAAGCGAGTAAATTCTAATCAAGAGCAGATGTACAAAGGAAGTTTTGACAAAGAATAGATTCAAGGTTTGCAACGAATCAAGAATATAGATAGGTAAAGATATGGTCCGCTTGAACTGGAAGATATAGTTTGAAAAAGATATAGATTGAGTGTCTTTTGCTCCAAGTGATCTGGTTTTGCTTTTGCCTATCAAACTATTTCCTTGTGCTAAGTTCCTCTTTGAACAACTATACAAAGACAAAACACCTTCACCATAAACTATAAACTAAAGGCCTTAATCTTGTTGTCCCAAATTATTTCATCATAATGCTCCAAATTCACTTTCTTCAGGCTTTGAATATTACTAACTTAGTCATCAATACCAAAATCATAATAATATAAAAGATAAATTTGAGGGGTGCCTAGATACTATCAGCATGCTTTGAAGAACACATGGCGTCCGAAGATGAGTTCGTTCACAATCGGAGCGAACTACAAGATTATGGAAGGCCAACCTGGAAACCATATCCCGCGACTAGACGCACACAACATGGGAGGCCAAGGGGCACCAGATTGCAATGTAACATGGACGTGGCTGATGCGGTGGACGGTTTGCGAAAATGCAAATTATGTAAACAACCTGGACACGACCGTAGGAGGTGCCCCAATCCACCCAAAGATGTAGTCATTTGGCTATGATTATGTGCGAAATGTTCTCTGCCACCCAATGTATCATGTTTAATCACCCTTGTGTTGCCAAATTTGAAATAAATCGATGCCAGCTTTCTCTGAAGTTGTCTTTTCTAATTTATTGTATATACTAGTCTTGTCAAATCACTCATGTGTTGTCATCTTCGTAATACAGTGATGCGAGCTTCTCTTAAGCTGTCGAAATTTTTAATTGTAGCTCATAGTTATGTCAAATCACCCATGTCGAAGAGGAAGGGATAAGGGGAAGCAACCGGCCGAGGTCCGAACCACGCAACAAATCCTTGATGCATTACGTAGACCATCCGGGAACCCGGGTGGTATTAACATAGGGGATGCCGAGAATCGGGATGACATGCCCATATGGGAGGGCAGAAATCCACATAAAAAAGACCAAAAATTATGTCTTATACACCGAGACGACGCATATGCCACCCAATCGTGACACCGAGCACCGCGGATCCCCATGGAGTTCTTTCATAGTAGGGATTGAGTTGTGTCCGAGAACAAATCGCTAAATTTACACTCGGTGATGTAATATGCAGAAAATATTGATATCATTCCCGCTTCTACCCAGATAGGCGGAATGATCACTTGTTCCACCATGATAAACAATGCTTTCGTTAGTTAGTTTATCAAGCAATTTCACTACTATTGTAATGCCCTTGTAATATAATCTAATCTATTGCTTATTTCATCATCCGAACTTTCTGTATGTGCCCTTATATATGTTCAACAAATAATTTAAGTGCTTCCTGGGAACTATTCATAACATGAGTTGTTGTCGACTATAATACTTAGGGTTATTGCACTAGTGGAAATTAGATGCAAAGCAAGGTGTAAATTAAATATTTTTTCAGAATATGGTAGTGCATATATGAAAGATAAAATGTGGTCTATTATTCATAAAAATTCCATTTAGACATGATATTTTACGGGCCGCTGAAAAGGCTAAAAAATATAACATGAGTTGTTGTCGACTATAATACTTAGGGTTATTGCACTAGTGGAAATTAGATGCAAAACAAGGTGTAAATTACATATTTTTTCAAAATATGGTAGTGCATATATCAAAGAGCAAGCAAATCTGGTCTATTCTTCCTAAAAATTATATTTAAACATGACATTTTACGGGCTGCCCAAAAGGCTACAAAAATCACACTCTCCCTGATCTCAGAATCGCACTCTCTCTGATCTCCCTCTCCCACCATCATTTTGCAATTTCTAAAAAAATCAATTCTTTAAATAATTTCAAATTATTGATTGTCTGACTTTTATTGATACATTTATCAAGACTCTAAGTTCAATGACATTGCTCACCACTTCTCCAAAAGAAGTGTTTTAAATATCTTTACAAATTTGAATTGAAATTGTTCATATGCAATAACACGATTTTGCTAATCAATTAGTATCGTCATACTAATTATAATTTTCCTCGTGAATGAAATTTCAAAATTGACGCATCGCGGATCTTTTATTTCTTTTCCAGTGAACGGGTTCAGCTGGAATTTTTTTAATTTTTTAATCCGCAATTCCTGCGAACTCAATTCGCTGGAATTTTTTTAAAAAAATTCCAATTCCTCTATAACGAAATTCACAGATTAATTAAAAAAATTAAACTAGGACCCAAACAACGTTGAAAAATTTTAAATTTTTTTGTGGAGGTTTCTGACAAATAAATTATATTACCATAAACATTTAAAAATATAATAAGATCTGAGAAATTTTTAAAAATTCAAACATTACAACTATCTCGATAAACGCCGATCGACAGTTTGAATCGGACGAAAATGAAACAATTCACGTTAGAAAATTTTGATTTTTTCCATGGTTATGATGATCACTAATGTTTCCATAAAATCTTCATATGATGATCAAGCTTTATAAATTTGTGAAAATTCAGACAGTGCTACTGTCCTGATAAAAGCCATATCGGACAGTAGCACTGCCTGAATTTTTAAAAATTCATAAAACTTGATCATTATATGAAAATTTTATGCAAACATTAGTGATTCATAATAACCATGGAAAAAAAATTTCAAAATTTTCTAACGTGATTTGTTTCATTTTTCATTCGGTTCAAACTCGTCGTTCAGCGTTTTATCGGGATAGTCATAATTTTTGAATTTTTAAAAATTCCTCACATCTTATAATAATCTGAAATTTTTATGGGAGTATCATTGATTTGTCAGAAACATGCACAAAAAATTTAAAAAATATTCGACGTCGTTTGGGTCCTCGTTTTAGTTTTTTAGTTTTTTATCGTGCTCGCGTATGTGCCACGTCATACCTGCAATTTGAAATTTCGGGTATAGGGCCCACCCCATACCCGAAATTTCAGATTTCGGGTATGGGGTGGAGCCCCTATACCCGAAATTTGATTTTTCGTTTACAGGTTAGCCGGAATTTGAAATTTCGGGTAAGATTAAACGAATTTTCAACTTTCGGTAAGACTATGTTTTTCGTGAATACGAACATGTTGTATCGATTTCTAATTACGGACCGATTCTTATACTGTATTTCAAAATTTATATATATATATATATATATATATATATATATATATATATATATATATATATATATATATATATATGATGTTGACCAGCTATACTGACGGTATATGTGTGCATGTGCCAGCTACGCGCGTGACAAATGGTTTGTTTAATTATATAGTATGTATGATTCTTCAGTGCGATCTCTCCGTGTACCTCTGGCCAGCTTTTAACCAAACCGATTTAGAATTGTAAATGGAAGTTTCGGCGGTACCGGCCCGCTTACCGTAAAAATTGCAAAAAACTGCAGGGTTTTGAAATCAATTTTTTTAGGATTTAAAAAAAAAAATCAAAAATCGATCGTTTTCTAGAAAATTGAATGACGAATCAAAAAAAAATTTGTGTCCGAATTTTTGAGCGATTTTCATTGATTTGCATTGAGAATCGCTCGATTTTTGACCGGTTTACGTGATATAATTTTTTTCGAATTTTTTAATTTTGACCGGTTTACCGATCGTTTAGGGTTTCGAACCGATTCGATACGGTCGATTTTCGCAATTTTTTAGTCGGTTTTCGTGATAAAGTGAACCCTGCCTCTGGCCAATAAGAAAAGAGGAGGAGACAACGTTATATATAGTATATAATTTGAATATGCATGCATCATTGCCTCTACCTTCCAAATCATACGAAGTTTTGTAACGTTCGAGTCCTTGTCCAAAGGTATTGCGCTTGCGGTTCTCTTGTACATTAACAACAGAGAAGTAACATGGGAGAAGGGAAGTCAGCGCTTTTCTAGCCCGTTGCACTTTTTTTTTTTACAAATCCAGCTTCCGTTCATTCAGTATAAACGTAATTAACAAAAAATAGCTCAATCCTCCACCGTGAAAGCGCCGACAGATAATACATGTAACATGCTGCACTCCCGAACCATGGCAAGACATCGGCAGCATGTGGCAGCGATGGGCCTATGTACTGACCTGTCGAGTGATATGGTAAGACTTTGGCAGCGCGGCAGCGGCAGGCCAGCGCTCATTGCTCAGCAGCATAGCCAGCTGCCTGCCGAGCTACTATTGCCTGGCATGAGTCCAAGTGATTAATCGCTCGGTAATCACTTAATTAATTAAACACTCAATTAATTAACTACTCACTTAAATTAATTGATCACTTTATCCGGCCAAGGGATGGGTGTTCGGCAAGGACCTTCCCAGCTCCCAATCCATGTCACCTATTGTCGAGCTCGGTGTCCGCGGTAGCTCGTTTGCCGTAGCACCGTGAGGTGCTGCAGTACGGGAGCGTAGCACACTTCTACGATGGAGGTAAGTTATTTTTGTAATTACGTCTACATAAAGGTTAGATTTACAAAAAAAAAAAGTTGTGAGGGTCAACTTGCAGTTTTGTAGTGCTCGGAAGCTGGAGAGCTCATGTGAGTAGTGATCGCATCAACTTTGTTAAGGATTTGATGTGGTTTATGCAAAGCTCGAGGAAGGTCTGCTCAATAGAATAATAAGAGGAACAGAGAAAGCCAACGCCACATGGCGGCCATCTCATTTCGATCTTCGGCTGTTCAGACCTCGCTCTCATGGTTCTGCACCAGCTTTACAACCTGGACCGGAATTAAAACTACGCAACTTCTGGCTGATGCAATATCAAATCAGCTCACATGTGTCGTGCAAATCCGTTTTTAATATCTCCATCTCGTCTTATTTCCATCCCGGATTGGCTGAAACCGCCACTAGGGCATATGCTGCATTCGTTTTGGACCCACTGAATCACAAATATCAACGGTCTCGATTCTCCTCTCTCTTGTTTGACAGGAATCCTTATTAATCTCAAATGTTAAGCAATTGCGTAACAAATCGGTTACCAATCGGACGGACCAGATCCTTGTCAGTGTCACTAATTGTCTCGTGGTAGCAAGGACCACAGCGATTAAATCTTTATATCTTTTCTGTGAGACTACATATATTATTATCCGGAAGAGGTCATGATAAGATGATGTGGCCTAATGCATATTGGCCTGTGCATCCGATCAAACCATATGGGTCATATTCGCTCGCTGTGGCACCGCGAAATTGTGTGGGCTATCTACCAGTACCGGTCCTTTTGATCTAAAAAAAGGTCCTTTTCTTTAGAGAAAAGATAGAATAGGCAGGAAATTTGATTATCCTTTTGCAGTTCTGTGATGCCCATGACACAGACAAGCAAATCTGTTTCCCGTGGAGTAATTTCCATACCTACCCCCGCACTAGTTTCAGTATTTTAGTATTTTGTGCACTGGAAAATTGATTGTGTACCGGCGTCTTCATTTTATAGGTTGCCAAAATACTGCTCCAAAAGTTTTGACTTCACCAAATTACTACTTCCTCTGTCCAAATTTACAAGTTGTATTTTTGAATAGTTTTATCCATAAATATAAGCATATTCTATCTTACAATGCAAAATTTGTGTGATGATCTCTCTGTACCCCTAATAAATATCCATCTTCACTTTACATTCTCTATATGCATGTATTGAATATAGTGCTTAGTAATAATAATTAGGTATAATTCAGTTATTTTTAATGTCTTCAAAGTTCATATACTAAGAAGAAATATGTCTTATAAACTTGGACGGATGAAGTATTACGAGAGTGGGAAATATTTCAACAATGTCACTTTGGATGTTGTTTGCCTCCCCCCTTCTCCAGCGAGCTTTTCCGATTCTGCTTCTCCTCCTATTTCTTCTCAGGCGGCGGTTGTGAGTGCACGACGTGGAGGTGGCTGGTGCCCCGCCCCAAAGGCAAACAGGCCCGAAAGAAGATGGGGGCAATGCAAGCCGTATTGGGGCCTTAGGTTGCTGTCGACGCTGGCCGTTGACTGTTATCATCTTCAAGCCTACTTCGATGGCGATTTCCAGCAAATTTTTTGCCTTGATTAAGTTTTGGAGGTTCATCACGTATCCACCATGAACTTCAGCGTCTGACATGGAGTCGAGACTCGAGAGGAGGGGAGGGGAGGGAGGGTATATATTAAGGGCTTTGGACATACTCTAGTCATTTGGATGTGGTGTAAATTGATCTGACGGTCTAAAATTCAACCTTTATTTTATGGAAAAACACCTAGCTAGTCACCTATTTTAAGCACGAACTTCACTTAATTACCTGAATTAGTACATATAAGGCAATATACACCAACCGATTACAACGTTATAATATACTACTACTTATTGGCAGCATATGTGTGGCTGCACGAGTGATCATTATCTTCTTCAACGATGATAGTTAACGTGGGACCCACTGGCTGCATTGTTCCACGCACTCGCCAAAAAAGTTCCAAAACTGTATCATGTTGCTAGATTATCCGATCTTCCATGGCTAACAGCGCTTTGGTCCATCATGTTGCCGAACGCACTGCACTGGCACTCTGATTTTGTAAAGCAGGACCCTACCGGTGATTAGGGATGACAATCTTATCCGATTACCCATGTACTCGTGGGTAAAAATTCTGATAGAGGTAGGTATGTTTCTCTTTTATTACCCACAGGCATGTTTATGAAGACTAAACTTTACCCGATGGGCAAACAGGTACAGGTATGGAGAAACTTCACTCGTACCTATTCCGTCCGATTACCCGCCATCTTCTATTGACATATGGGCTAGGACAGACGCCCAGTTGGCCCCCTGATCCCCAATTTGTTATACCTCATATCAGTAATTGTTGAACTTGAGCATCTGTATATTATTTGTCTACATGTGTTATTTTAATTCTTATTCTCATGTACATTTGAAATTTTGAATAATTGATAATCATTCTTCAATCTACAGATTGTAACTGATTCCTGTAATTTCATCAAAAGGATTGTATTAGCATCATAGCTCATTAGCTTCTAGTGACATTTAGTTGGAAGGATTGTTGATGGTGACGGGTAAACGGGTATACCTGCGGGTATCGGGCACCCGCGGGCGATGGGTATAGGTAAGATTCTTCGCCTGCGACCCTTTGCGGGTATACTCGTAGGGGAGATTTTGATTTGTGAGTATGGGTATGGGCGAGCACTACACATGCCCGCCGCACCCGATTGCCTTCTCCACCGGTGATAGACGTAACGAGGAGATGCGAAGGGACTAAGCATCGACTCCAACCGTCATGTCCTTAGTACCTCATTTAGTTTTGCAGTATTTTCAGTTGTCCTTAGTACCTCATTTAGTTTTGCAGTATTTTCAGCTGATCTTTAAGGCGTCGTACCGGTCGTCACCATAAACATAAGGAAGTACGACAACAACCCCTCTATTTTTCTCGAACATACACCACTGGATGATATGGCTCCACCTTCGATTTGTATTATCTACCATTGCGTTGGTAACAGTAGATATGAATAGTAACATGTCATTTCTTTGCTTCTATAGGTAGTTAATCAAAGGTTCAGATCAAATGCTACATTATTTGCTATAGCACCTGGAAATTGCTATAATACTACAGTTAATACCTTCTATTTCTCTTCCAACCAGTGATGAGACAATTAATATCATGGCAGTGGTACCATTACTATGCAATGGCATAGGATGCCTTTGTGAGCACACAAGGCCTTCCCTTATTTTAGTGTTAAAAACATTGCGGGGGGTTAAACTATTTTTCTAGAAATAGTTGACAATGTGATGGGTGAACTCCGCACTTGCTCAATAAAGAAAAGTTACAGCATAGAAATTATGCTACCTGCTTAATTTTCTTCGAAAATCTAGATTACGATAAATCAAAGCGGAGAAGATGTTTCACACCTTCGAGAAAGTACATGCAAAATTGAATATTTTTCTCGTAAGATCTATCCGAGTCATTTCTACCATCCAAATATTTTAAACAGTATTAGACAGGCATGTTACCCATGCACGTAATGTGCATGCCTTCCAACCGAAGATTGCTCAGGCGGCAAGCAATGCAAGGAAATCAGCGTAGAGGAAATCAAGTTAATCCAAGTGTCGGCGTTTCGAGCACCGACAAGTAAATTTGTAAGTCTAAGGGGCCGCGCGTTCGCACTCCCTGAATGGTTAGACTCGAAAGCCCAAAATGTATACTGGTTCGGGCCGAATGTCCCTACTCCAGTTCGTGTGGTGGTATTGTATTGCCTTAAGGGCGGATGGTTATACAGTGTTTACAAGAGCGAGATAAGAGCCTTAGCGCAAGAATGCTGGTTGCTTGTGCGTGTGTGTCCCCCTTTCCCCTGGGGGTTCCTGCCTCCCTTTATACAGTAGGAAGGGGCATGTTACATCGAGAGTAGGGGAAGGGCGAGGTGACCGGCGCGAGAGCTTTGGTCCTTCGCTCGCCGATCGTCACCGCCGCCTTGCCCACGCTGGGTCGGTAGCCTTGTTGGGCGAGCGTTAGCCGCTTCGCTGGGAAATGACGACCGCTTCCGTGAGCTCGATGAGTGTTGACGTTGTCGTATAACGCCGTGCCGCCGAGGGTGCGGCTGTCGTGACGTGACCGGTCGATGGATCGAAGCTTGACTTCAACACCATTAAACCATCTTGGGAAGGGCCACCGCCAGACAAGAACTTCGATTGACTTCGCCCATGGGGCACGTGGTCGTGGCCGCGGAGACTTCGACACGCGGCCCTTGGCGGAGGTTGCCTTGGTTCGACGGAGTCGGGATCCGACCGCCGCGGAGGTCGGGAGCCATGCTTGGTCGAGTCGGGGATCCCGCCCCGCCGCGGAGGTCGGGAGCCCCGCTTGGTCGAGTCGGGGATCCCGCCCCGCCGCGGAGGTCGGAGCCCGCTTGGTCGGGATGCCTACCCGACGGTCAGAATGGGCGCCCTGCGCGGCCTGCAGTGCTTTTGGTCAGAAGGGCCCGAGCGCTCGTTAGGCTTGAGCTATGCTTTAGGCACCGCCGCCACCCCGGGCCGCTGGGGTACCCCGTATGAGTATTCATCAAGAGCCCCAACCCCGAGCGAGTTCGGCAGATTCGGCTGGGGTTGAGCTTGAATGTGAATGTCGCTCGCCCGCTTGGTCGGTCCGTCCGACTAGGTCACCGAGCCGCGATGTACTCGACGCATTCGACGGCTGCCTCGAACTCGGCTGGGGCATTCAACCACGGGCTTTAATCGCTTCGCTGGCGCTGCCGCGCATGGCTTGGTGCACCTTGCCCGCCGCCTTCTTGATCGCTTCGGTTCTGGTGAAGGGCGCTTCGTTTTCCGGCGCTTGCATTTGTTCTCGAGACGTTCGATCTCCCTCCGTTTTGGTATATAAGGGCGCCGCCACTTGTTTGAGTGATTGTCCCCCAAACCAGAGTCCTCTTTTGCAATCTTCTAAATGGCTTCGAGGCATCCACTGATCTTCAGCTTTGGTGATGACGACGAGGTAGAGGAAGAAGATCCTCCGCCGAAGCTGGCCGAGCACGACCAGCGATGGCCGAGCTCACGAGGAAGAGGAGGCCGTGGCCCGCGACATCGCTGCCGCCGACGCGCTGCTTGGGTCGTCCCGGCTCTTCGAGGTGAGGGCGGCCCTCCCGAGGCGATGGCGCAGGTGCGCCGCGGGTAGCCATCAGTGCGGTGGCATCGGGGATTCACGCTACCGTCGCCGTTGGCGCAGAGGCGCCGACGACCCCGTAATTTGTAGCCGCCACGATCGCACTAATGCAAAGCATTGATGCTCAAGATATGATACCGTGCGTAAATAGCTCGCCATATCTTGTAGCCTCATGAGTGTTTGAGCTCGCCGCACCTCATGTAACATGGTGTAAAGTTTGAGCTCATGGCCTATAATGAAATCTCCTTTTTCCTTATGATTGTCTTTGCAATGAGCTTGTTTCGATTATTTCCCAACTTGGCCCTCGAGAATCGGTAATCGGCAGGTGATTGCTTCTTTCTGGGTGCGAGCAGTCGGGCATGCGAACTTTTCACGAGGTTCGGGTGCTCGTTTAACGTCGTAGCTGGACATGGCTCGTTTTACATCGTAGCTGGACGTGGCTCGTTTTACATCGTAGCTGGACTGTGCCTTGGTCGGTAGGGACGACCGGATGCCTCTTCGTGAGGTTCGGATGTCCGAGTGCTCGCTTAACGCCCGAGCTAGACCGCGCCTTGGCCGGCAGGACGACCGATGCCTCTTCGTGAGGTTCGTGTCCGAGTGCTCGCTTAACGCCGTAGCTAGACGTGGCTCGCTTTACGCCGTAGCCGGACGGGCTCGCTTTACGCCGAGTTGGACGGGGCATCCATCCCGAGTCCTCGTCCGCGAGGGTAGCCGCGAGAGAAGTGGCCGCCGTCTATCCCACACGTGTACCCCATCCGCAGGTGTGGGACCTGGAGGGGGTGAGCGATGCGCGTTTACCCACGTTAGTTCGAACGCCGTGCTCGTGGAGCTAATAACAGGTAGTCCGAGTGGGTCCCGGGAGGTCCCGCCAAGGGGACCCTTCCGAGCGACGGTCCTGCAGTAGGGTGTCCTGGCCCTGCCGTAGGGCGACCCATAAGAAACCTTTCTTTACTCGATCCTGTATCGGACCCTGGGTCGTCCGCCGACCCAGGGCACAGCTGGCTATCGCCCATCGATGAGCTCCTGGGAGTGTGAAGTATGGTCTTGGACACGAGTAGAGGCGATTAGGTCGTCAGCCGACCCAACGTGGGGATCACTGGGGACTCGCCTCATACCCGTCCTTTGCTCAGTTTTTGCTGGGGCGGCCTTATGTCCATTTGGTGGAATAGGCCTTTAGAACCCACAGCTCTCGGCTGGGCCCCTGGCACGCGCACGCGCCCCGGGGCAACCGTCCTGGCCTGAAGGCGGAGACCGAGAGGTCACAGGACGCACTACTCGAGGCGGTGTCTTTACAGCTTTCGCAGCCTGTCAGGATTAAAACGCAGGGAGAAATTGGAAATCGGGAGTTACCAGGCGCCCGGCGCTGCAGACGAGGGTGTACGCGACGCTTCGCCGAGGGGGTGCTTGTTCGGTCGGCGCCGCCGCCTTCTATAAATACGCCGCCGACGCTCGGCAACATGCGCTCTTGCCTTCCTCAACTTCCACCCTTTGCCTAAGACAAGAAAAAGCAAAAAGAGCCTTCTCCCTTCCTCACCTTTCCGCCGCTTTTCGCGAGGATGTCGTGGTCGAGTGCTCGCCAAAGCCAACCGCGGCGCTCGGCTTGGTGAAGAAAGGCTTCCTCCTTGCGCAGATCTCTCTCATCAAGGGTGCCGACGGCCGCCGCCTTCACCGGGACGAAGAGGTCGCAGCTCGCTCGTTCTTCCAGCCACGGCCGCCCGCCCACGCACCTGCTCGTCCGAGGGTCGCTTCTTCCACTACAAGGCGCAGGTATACCATCTCAACCCCAATGGAGTCCTCCACATCGCCATTTTCATCACGCTTTGTGAGGCCTTCTTGGGGATCGAGCCGCACTAGGCGCCGTGGAGGTATTTTTCCAAGCAAGGCTATGGAAGGTCAAGCCGGATGCTACGGCGCCCATCGGTGGCTCGCCTCCACCCTGGGCCGCCGGCTCGAGTACTGATGTCAAGCTACCATCGCCCAACAAGGGATGGCGCTCGAGTGGTTTTACGTCCGAACGTCGGAGGCGCGCTTCACCGCTCACCGCAAGCTTCCCGTGGCGGGGAAGAATGGACTCGGGTGCCGATAAGAAGGAGAAGAAGAAGGTGGCCCCGATCGTGGAGCGTGTCGTGGCTCTAAGGGAGCAGAGGCTCACCGGACGCTGCCGCGGCGTGCCTTCATGGGGATGCGCTGCAACCTCATGCATGTGTCGCGCCTTGTTCCGTGATGAGGGGCGCCCGACAAGATGAGGATGGCGGAGCCCGAGCTTGCCGCAATCGAGGTCGGCCCGGTGGCCGCCGCACGGGCGGAAGCGCATCGAGGTCGCGCCACCACCCGGTTATTCTCACGCCCACCCCAAATTTGGTAGGTTGGGCGGACTTCTTCTTGCCTCTCTCTTCCCTTTGCTTTGGCGCCTGGCCCGACCGGTGTTTTTGCATCTTCTAGGGCTCTCAGAATGGTCTCCCGGGCGTTGTTCCGGGAGAAGGCGCCGAGGGCGGCTGTCGCAAGGAGGTCAAGATAGCTTGACTCCTCCCGCAAGAAGCGGAAGGAGGAGGAGAGGAAGAAGAAGAAGAAGGAGTGCGCGTAGGGCGCGCGTGGCGAGGACGTGTCCGAGACCACCGCCGCGGGGCGACCTCCACCGACAAGAACGGGGCAGCCCCGGCCACCCATACCGTGGGTTCTTCTCCGACTGCCGACCGGAGGTGGCCCGAGCGGGCCTCGACGGAGGGCGATCACAGAGGCACCGCGACGGGGCCCCGCGAGGGCGATCGCGTATGGTCGACGTTGTCGCCGTGTTTCCAAAGGAGGCTCCTGTGGAGGCGGTTTCGGGAAGCGGTCGGCGGATCTCGCCTTGGAGGGGACCGCAAAGAGGCGCGCTTGCCGCGCACCCGCCCGCCGCAAGTACTCCTTTTCCTTGTTTGAACATTGTTGCCACAAAGCTGCCCGAACAGCCCTGGCGCTTGCGTGTGCGCGCTTATACGGTGTGACTGCGGTCGCAATGCGACGCGCCCGTGGTGGCTCCGCAAGGACGGCGCTGCTCGCCACGAGGAGTCGACGACGACGGGGCGATGCGCTTGGGGCCGGGCGCCAACCGGGTTGGCGTGGTTGTGGCGCAGACGGCCGAAGCCGGGCGCGCGAGGGCCGCCGCCATCGGAGGGACGGGCTCACCGAGGCCGAGGTCGGTGAGGAGTTCCCGCCGCCGCCGGGACGCCGTCGGGTGGCGCGATCGCCGTTACGAGGGGGAACCGACGACGCTACCCGCGAGCTCGCTGGCAGAGACGGTGCCGGCGGCCGAGACGCCCACCCCATGCCTCAAGGGGAGGTATCGGCCGAGGCCCACAAGCGTAGGTCACCGAGGGATTCCTAAGGCCACCCAGCACTTTGCCCGTGGGCTCGGTCGGGTGGCGCCCCATCCGAACGGGCGATCGAGGGCTCGCTGTCGGTATGGCCCGTGAGGTCGTGACCTTGGACGGCGGAGGAGAGCGAGTGGGCCGCCTCAAAGAAGGCGCCAGACGCCGGCCGTAGATGGGCCGATCCGAAGGGTCCGCTCGCCTCGAATCCTCTAGCAGGCATCGACGCGATGGTCTGGGAGTCCGGCCGGTTAGCATGGTAAGTTGATCGAAGCCCGGCCTCGCATCTTCCGGCGAATTTGCGCGAGACCGAGGGAGGTCTACATTTTGCAAGATCCGCGGCTCGCCACGGGCAAGGCCGAGCTCTACAATACTGCATACCCGGGTGGTGGCCGTGGAGTAATGCAATCGGCTGCGCCCTGAGCTACGCATGGCTCAAGAGGCTTTGGCCATCGGGCGGGTGGAAGCGACGGAGACCCGCCAAGAGCTGGATCAGGCCTCGAAGGCCCTCTTCGAAGAGCACCTGGGGGCCAAGTCTCTGAGGGCGAGGTGGCGGAACTCGAGTCCTCCCGCGGAGGTCGCCACCGCTAAGGATGCCGCCACTACACAGAGGGCCGCGCGAAGCGCAGCGCACCCGCCTCGCGAGACGAGCGGACCGGCGCAGAAGACGCCGACCGAGTACGCTTCGAGCGGAGACCGCCAAAGGAGCCGGCTTCTTGAGGACCTCATACGAGGCGCAAGGGAAGAAATCACAGCCTGGCGAAGCTCGCACCTGAAGTGTCTCAACTCCTTGGTCAATTTCGCCGCGACTATAAGGCGTGCTCATCCGAGATGTTGTGATCCGCAGAGTCGCAGAAGAATCGAGCGCTCTATAGAGGCGCGACGGACGCTCAAGGCTCGCGACGAGGCGATCATGGGGCGGGCGTGGCGCAGCGACGCCAAGGTAGCCGAAGGTGGTCGGCCGAGCTGGCCGCTGAACCGAGGCCCTTCGCAAGGCCGCCAGCATGTTCGCGATCGGGTCCTGAACCGCGGCGGCCCGAGCGCCCGCTCTATGCCGCTCGAGTGCCGTGGCGCTGCTGAGAGAGCGCCGACCGAGGTGCCGCACTTGAGCTTCTCTCATACTGGTCAATACCGCCTCCCACTACGACGGTATCGACCTTGTGGTGGTGAGCACAAGGTCATGGGAACCGAATCGACGACATTAGATCGATGTGTTCGAGCTCCAGTTGAGCCGCACGCTGGAGATCGCCACCACATCTCACCGCAGAGTGCCTCCAAGAAGAATAAGTAGAAGTTAGATTCATACCCTTTATTGTAAAGACTATTGTTTCAGAATAATCTTAAACTTAGCAAGTCCCAAGATGCCTCCCGCCTTTTTTATGTCATGGTGGACGCCGATCGCCATAGCCGTAAGGACCACCGTGGTCACTTATGCGTAGGTCGGGCCGCCTGTGAGGGGCGAGAGGACAAGAACTTTTGGCTATGCAACAGCTACACGACTTTGTGAGGGATAGGAATGTTCCCAACCGGCCAAAGATCGCTCCACTCGCACTTCCTTCTTCCGCTAAGTGCTACTTGCAACCGTAGGCTGGGCGAGGCCGAGCACTCGGTCGAGAGGGTTACCGCCGATGAACTCGTGACCGGTCGGGTCACCGACCGCATGAGCGCGTGAGTTAGCCTAGTTTGCGCGGGGAGGAGTGTTCCCGATCGACCAAAGGTCACTTCGCCGTACTTCCTTCTTCCGCAAAGTGCTACTTAGCAACCGTAGCCGCCGGGCGAGGCCCGAGCACTCGGCCGAGAGGGTTACCGCTGGGAAAGACTCAGGACCGGCCGGGTCACCGACCGCATTGGCGCCACTGTATACTGAATGGGGCGCCATGGCAGCCCCCGAGGCCGCACGCGACTGTGTGCTCGAAGGAGAAGCAAAGACGACGCAAGGAATAAGAAAAGGACTTAGGGATAGAAACGCCTTAACTTTTCTATGTTCCAAGCGTTGGGGAGGACGCGGCCATCCGTGTCCCTGAGTTGAAAGGTGCCAGGCCGAAGAACTTTCGCGATGGTGAAGGGGCCTTCCCAGGGCGGCGAGAGCTTGTGCTTGTCTTTGCTGGTCTGGACCCGACGCAGACTGTGTCGCCGCCACCAAGGATCGCCGAACTCGGGCGGCTATGGTAACGCCCAGAGCTTGTTGATACTTGGCCGATCGTAGAATGGCCACGCCGCACGCCGCCAAGCGGGTCATGGTGTCTTGTTTGCAGGCGAGCCCCGAGCCTCGCAAGGCTTGTAGTCTTAGGGCGCCGATTCTGTGTCGGTTGGCGTGACAGCCTTCAAAGACTAACACCATGAAGAACGTGTGAACCCGGCCGCTCGAGTCGGTGTGGTCCGCAAGCTCCAGAGGACGGAGGGTAGCTCGCCACCCATCGCCTCGCGAAATGCTTCGGCCGATCAAGATCCGTGGCTTGAGTCCTTGGAGGATCATGCCGCTGGCGCTGCTCGACTGACCGTTAGTCCGCGATGGGCCACGGCCGCCCAATCGACGCGGATGTTGAAGTCATCGCAGAACTCGAGGAACTCCTTCCCCATGAATCGCGCCCCGCTGTCGGTGATGATAGAGTTCGACTCCAAACCGAAAGACGATGTCGCGGAAGAAGGTGGCCGCTGCACCGACGTGGCGCCACGACGCTTGGCCTCTATCCACTTGGTGAACTTGTTCACCGTGACGGGAGACGAGTAAAGCCCCGACGCTTTTTGAAGGGCCCGACCAGATCGAGTCCCCATACCGCAAACGCCATGTGATTGGGATCGCTCGCAAGGCCTGGCCGCATATGCGTCGCGGCGAAGAATTGGCATCCTTCGCAAGCGCGCATAACTGCTCGCGCCGCCACGGGCGGTCGGCCAAGAGAAACCTTGTCGAAAGGCTTTTCCTACCGTGGACCGGGCGCGCATGGTGACCATGCACTTCGCCATGGATATCGACCAGCGCTTGTTTTCCTTGGTCGCCAGATACACTTCGAGGACTCGAGGGACTCCTTTGTAAAGGTCCGCCCGACTAAGACGAAAGATTTCGCTCACGAGCGAGGCGCCGAGCCTCGGCCGGTCGATGGGAAGCGATTCGTCTCACAAACGATCGATGAAGGGCTTCTCCAAATGACTACCGTTAGTACATCGCGTTCGACCGGCCGGATTTACGCTGATCGCGCGGGCGGTCGAGCAACCGCGCTTAGTGGTCGGGTGGCCGCCGCCACCGGGTTCAATCGACTAAGGAAGCGTAAGGTCGCAGACGAAGATCCTGTGGGATCGCTCTCACCGAGGCAAGATTGGCTAGGTAATTGGCCTCACCGCTGTAGCGCTCGTAGCTATGGTGGAGCTCAAAACCTTGAACCGCTCCTCGAGCTTGCGCACTTCTCGACAAGACGCGCCACGCGGGCGCCTCGGCCCGCCGCTTATGACTGGTCGACGACAAGCTTGAAGTCCCCGTGGACGAAGTCGACGAGCGCCGAGGTCGGCAATGATCCGTAGACCGCTGACGAGAGCTCGTGACTCGCGACATTGTTGGTCGATCAAGAGCAAACTGATGGCATATTGAAGTCTCGTTATCGAGCGGGAACGATGATAACTCCCGCGCCGCGCCGCTTCTGGTGTAGGACCCATCGGGTATATTGTCCAAGACTGGGTCTTCTGCCGCCGGTGGCGCTGGCTTCGTCCACTCGGCGACAAAGTCGGCCAGGCCGTGACTTGATCGCCGCTCGAGGGACGATGTTATTCGCGATCACGAGCTCGAGCGCCCACTTGGCTATCTCTCCCGAGGCGCCGCGGTTGTGGACGCATCTCGCCGAGCGAGACGTGGTCACCACAGTTGATGGCGTCGGTCGGTCGTAATGGACGAGCTTTTTTGGCGATGAGCACCGCAGAGAGCGCCTCGCGACCGCGGTACCGAGCCTTGACTCGAAAGTACTCGCTAATGAAGTAGACCGCCGTTGTACTTGAGCTCGCCTCTTCCGCTGCTCTACCACAAGGCCGCGACCGACGACTTGGGCAAGCGGGCGCGATGTAGAGGAGTATGCCGCTCGGTGCCGGGCAACCAGACCGGGGTGAGGATAAGAGGGCCTTCTGCGGCGAGGGCCTCCCGAGCCTCTTGGGTCCAAATTGCGGCGGTCGGATTTAAGCAAACAGAGCGCAGATTCGCGCGCCGCCAAGGCGAGACACGAACGCTCAAGGTCGCGAGGCATCCGGCTAGCCTCGACTCCTTTGAGGTTGCCAACCGGCCCATCCTTGCGATCGCCGAGATCTTCTCCCGTTGGCCTCGGCGCCGCGCCGAGACAATGAAACCGAGGAGCTTCCTGGGGACCCCAAGACGCACTTGTCGGGTTGAGTTTTATGCGGAACCGCCTGAGGTTCGCGAAGGTCTCCCTAGGTCGGTGATGAGGTCATCGGCCTTCCCGGTCTTCACGACGATGTCGCCGACGACGCTCAACGCTGCGCTAACTGGCCATTAAAGCACGCTTGCATACATCGCCGTATGTAGCGCCCGCTTTTTTAGACCGAACGCATTGTTACGATCGTAATGAGCCAAACGGAGTGATGAAGGAAGTCGCAGTTGGTCGGACTCCTTCGGCGCTATTTGGTGATAGCCCAAGTAGGCATCCGTAAAAGAAAGGGACTCGTGACCGCGATGGAGTCTATGACTTGGTCAACGCGGGCAAGGAACGGGTCCTGGGACACGCTTTGTTCGCACTGTAGTCAACGCACATTCTCCATTGCCCATTCTTCTTCTTTACAAGTACAGGTTGGCTAGCCACTCGGGTGGCGACCTCTTTACAAACCTTGCACCAAAAGCTTGGCGATCTCCTCCTCTATGATCCGCGCGCCTCTCGCCGGCGGCGCAGCGCTGGGCGACCGGCTTTGAGCCCGGTCTGATGCTCAAGGAGTGCTCGACGACTTCCGGGAATTCTCGCATATCGGAGGACTTCCATGCAAAGACATCGTTGTTGGCGCGAGGAAGTCGACGAAAGCGCTTCCTATTTAGCGGGAGCGTGGTTCGACCAAGACGGTCTTGGTCCGATCCCCGGATCGACCGCAACCTTCTTCGTGTCCTCGCCGACTTGAAGGATCCCGCCCGACTTGCTAGACTCGGGCGGACTCGAGGCTCCTCCGAGGTTGACGAGCTCGCGAACGCGATGACCGCCGACGCAAGCTCGCAATCGCTTCGCCGCAGCTGTGTTTAGCCGAAGGACGGCCACGGTGATGACTCCCGCTGCCCGCATCTTCACCAGATAGGCGTAGCCGGGACCGCCATGAACTTGGCGTGGCATGGCCTCTCCAGATAGCGTGGTAGGAGCCGGAAATCCACGACTCAAAAGTGAGGGTCTCTGCGGAAATTCTCCGGCCTCCAAAGGTGACGGCAGGTCGACCGCCGAGCGGTGGGCTCGGCCGTCGTGGATAACGCCTTGAAAGGCGCCTTGCTGGCCGGAGACTCGAGCGAGGACCTCATGGCGCTGCCGCCTCAACATAGAGAATGTTGAGGCCGCCGCCACCGCCCATTAGCACCTTCGTGAGGCGCTTCTTCCCACAATGGGATCAACCACGAGCGGTATCTTCCGCCTGGGACGGATCGGATGATCGGTCCGATCGAAGGTGATCGGGATTCCACCACCAAGATATCGAGGACGGCCGGGCGGACGGTGTGGACTCGCAGAGGCGCAGCTTGAGCCGACGCTTGTCGCCAGAGCATGCCGGTCCACCAAAGATCATGAGGCAAATTGCCGGGTTCGCTGAACTCGCCGTCCGCTTTTTCTCCACTACCGCGGGCCGGTCTGGCTTCTTTCCTTTGCCCCGCGCATCGTGGGGAGCGCCGAGAGGAAACGCCTAAGGACCTCGCAGCCCCGAGCATTTGTGTTTGACGGGAACCCGTGGTTTGGGCACGGCCGCCCATCAATTTTTCGGCGGTCGGGCGCGACGGCTGGTCGCACTCGCCGCTGGCAAGGCGATCGACACCGCGACCACTTGGGCCTCGCGACTGCTTCCATGCCGCCGCTTGTCGAGCGGTCGGGAGGGACCCGCTTGGGCGCCGGTTCTGCTGGGCCTTTCTCCTTCGAAGATGGCCCCCATCGCCTCGCCGAGGCGTGGTTGGTGGCGATATCTAGAAGCTCCTGGTGGTCCCGGCTTGACGCACTGGGCTTTGTGCACCAAGGCCTTGCAGAGGTGCCAGATGAATGCCCCACGACATCGGGCGCCGAGATGTCGGGAGCTCGCTGCATTGGCGGAGAATCGCTTGATGTAATCCCGAGAGTTTCCGGTCGCCGCTTGCAGCCCTTCAGTCCTGTGAGTTCCCATGGCGCTTGTAAGCGCGCCCCGAAATTACCGACGAAGAGGGTCTTCAAGTCACCTGGGCCTCGATGGTTTCGGGCAAGTACTCGAGCCGTGCTCGAGCCGAGTCCGCAAGGTAGATGGGGAGGTATTGGATGATGAAAAGATCATCCGCCGCTTCCCCCCGCATGCGAGCCAGAGTCTTCAAGCCATATGCCGGGTTTGTGGCCCCTGTATTTGGCAATGTTGGTCTGCCTTGAACTGTAGGGAAATCCGCATGGTGAATCGGCGTAAGGCCCGTGGTCCCGACCATCGGGCTTGGGCTTCGCGGTGGTGGCGCCCGCCGTCCACAACACGCGAGTGGCGGCCTCATTCGCCGCTTTCTTCGCACTCGAGGGTGGCGCGAATTTCATAGGCGCCGAGGGACCGGGCGCACCGGGCGCGCGAGGCCCGGGTTGTTCGTGGTGTGCCGCCTTCACGACCTAACCGGCCAGGCGTCGGCGCGGGCCAGCACTGCAGGTGGCGCCGAGTGGTAGGAGCCGAGGCTCGATGTGCCGCACGGCCGCACGCCCACCACCGAGGTTTTGGTACGTGGCTTTGGCGTCCGGTCGGCCGGTTCGGAAGGCCTCGAGCAAGATTGCACCGCACCACGCTCGCTCGCATGGGGAAAGAACTCAAGGCCATCAGATTCCTCCACCAGCTTGTGGTGTACCTGACGTGCGCGCCCGCGCGCGTCGCCAAGCATCCGCGGGGGCCCGGGCTCATCCTACTCCAGGTTGGCCTGGAGCTGGTCTAGCTCACCGCCTTCGCTTCCTCCAGCCTCACGCCGCTGGCTCGAGCGGCGAGCTTGAGCGCGCTCGTCGCGCCGCGCAGATTCCTCCTCCCGCGCCTTTAGTGCGCGGATGGGGACCCCAGAGTCGCGGGTTACGGGCTGTTGACTGTGTTCGCCATGTTGCACTCGCGAGAGTGCCGCGCAAGGTGGTGCCCGCCTGAGCCGAGTCGTGGCTAGAAAATCTTCCAAGAGACCAGTGGACAAAGGCCGCATGTAGCCGACCATTGCCACAAGTTGTGAGCCGCGGGTGACATGGTAACCGCCAAGCCCACGGAGCTATTGCCGTATGGCGAGGTGCTCCTGTTCTCGCCGGGCTCGCTGGGGTGCCCTGCCGAGTTTGGCGAGGTCGGGAGATGGCGCCTGTGCTCGACGGCGCCCGGCCTCCGAGACGGCCGATAAGCACGAGCCTCCTACCGGCGTGGCGGCGATTTGAGGAAGCCGGCGGATCCGGCTTCACGCAGCCGCTGCCAGGTGAAAGATGCCATCAGGAGGCAAACGGGAATCCGAGATGTCGATGAAGACGCCGCAAAGTCCCTACCGGCGCGCCAACCGCTTGCGCTTTCGAGCACCGCAAGTAAATTTGTAAGTCTAAGGGGCCGCGCTCCCACTCCTCGAATGGTTAGACTCTAAGCCCAAGATGTATACTAGTTCGGGCCAATGTCCCTACCCAGCTGTGTGGTGGTATTGTATTGCCTTTAGGGCGGATGGTTACACAAAGGTTTACAAGAGCGAGATAAGAGCCTTAGCGCAAGAATGCGGGTTGCTTGTGCGTGTGTGTCCCCTTTCTCGGGGTTCCCGCCCCTTTATACAAGAGGAAGGGGCAGTTACATCGAGAGTAGGGAAGGGCGAGGTGACCGGCGCCGAGAGCTTTGGTCCTTCGTTTCGCCGATCGGTCACCGCCGCCTTGCCCACACCGGGTCGGTAGCCTTGTTGGGCGTAGCGTTAGTCGCTTCGCTGGGAAATGACGCACCGCCTTCCGTGAGCCTCGATGAGTGTTGACGTTGCCGTATAACGCCGTGCCGCCCCGGAGGGTGCGTGGTTTGTCGACGTGACCGGCCGATGGGATCGAAGCTTGACTTCAGCAGCCATTAAACCATCTTGGGAAGGGGCCACCGCCAGACAATACTTCGATTGACCCCGTCCATGGGGCACGTGGCTGTGGGCCGGTGGAGACTTCGACACGCGGCCCTTGGCAGAGGTTGCCTTGGTTCGAACGGAGTCGGGGGATCCGACCTGCTGCGGAGGTCGGGAGCCATGTTTGGTCGGAGTCGGGGGATCCCGTCCCGCTGCGGAGGTCGGGAGCCCTGCTTGGTCGGGGATGCCTACCCCGATCGGTCGGGAATGGGCGCCCTGCGACACTCGCAGTGCTTTTGGTCAGAAGGGCCCGAGCGCCTTTAGGCTTGAGCTATGCTTGAGGCAGCCCGCTCGTCACCCTGGGCCGTTGGGGTACCCCTGGTATGAGTATTCGTCACCAAGCGATTCTCTTCCATGTTTAGAAAATAATCTCTTGATCTAATAGGCCTCTTTTTGGCATGTATCATCTCGGTTTCCTAACCGTCTCATTGTTGTACACCATATATGCCGATGGCCTCTAATGGAATAAGATAAGTGCAAATTATAGTAATTGCCTTCATGGTATCAGACACCTCTCGATCCTAGCCTCCTCTCCCTTCCCGTGATGACGAACGACGCCACCGCCAAAGAGCAACAGGCGTGTGATGCCTCCCTCACCCAGGCCAAGCTCGACGCCAAGACTGCACTCTGGGCGCAAGCCATCGGCGTTTCTAGCATCACACTTCTCGCTCCCATCACGCTTGATCTGCAATCCGGCACCTACGCCCAATGGCGTGGTCTCTTCGAGGTTGCCCTGCAGAAGTACGCCCTCGACGCTCATCTCCGCGAGGGCACTCCCTCATCTCCCGACGCCCAATGGATGCGTCTCGACGCCCTCGTCTGGTCATGGCTCTACGGCGCCATCTCCCCAACCTCTCGCTATGGTGATGGATGTGAACGCCATCGCCCACACCATCCGTCGCAAGATCGAGGGCTTGTACCGTGACAACACGGACACACGGGCCATCTACCTCGAACAGGAGTTCTATGGCCTTCAACAAGGCGCCATGATCGTAGCTGACTACTGCGACAAGCAGAAAGCCCTCGTCGATGAACTCCTCGCCGTGGGAACGCCGATCCTTGATAAAGGTCTCGTCCTCAACACCCTGCGAGGTTTGAGCCCGTGCTTTGCTCACATGCGCACGCTCATCTCCATGCAGCGCCCTCTCCCATCCTTCCTCGCGACGCGGTCGGCTCTTCTCCTCGAGGAACTCACGCTCAGCTCTGAGCTGTCACCGACCTCTGTCTTCCTCACCACCACCAACGGCAACTCGTCTAGCGCCTCCAAGCCCGCCACCAGCAACTCCTCCAATTCCAGCAGCTAGTCGCGCGCCTCCAACATCGCTGGCGGCGGTCCGACCGGCGTCAGCGGTGGCTACGGCAATCGCGGTGGCAATCGTCTCCGGAACAACAAGGGCGGTGGCTACAAGGGTGGCGGCACCTCCAACTCCACTTCCAACGCTCGCCGCCCTCGCAGCACTTCAGCCGGATCCATTCAGATGTGGCTAGGCAGGACCTCGCCCAACTACTGTGGCGCCCTCGGCCGCGCCACCGGGCGCTTCTTCGCTCTGGCTCGCCATGTGCCGCCCAATTTACGCGATTAGCATCGACGCAGATTTTGCGTCGCCTTAGTACACCAACAGACGATTCGCCTCGTGCACCAACAGACACGCCGCCTGGCCCTCCATCGGCCGATCGCTTCCCGGGATCGGGCCCCAACTCATGCAGGTGTTCAACACCATGACGCTTGCTCCTCCCTCTAACAATTGGTACATGGATTCCGGGGCATCCATCCACATGACCGTGGATCAGGCTAACCTCTCCTCGCTCACCCCTGTTCCTTCCGCTGCTTCCTCTTACGCCATCGTTGGCAATGGGTCTCACCTTCCCATCACCCACACCGGCACGGCCTCTCTTCCTTTTTCCTCTCGTACATTCCAGTTAAAAAATGTCATTGTCACGCCTTCCTTGATTAAGAATCTCATCTGTTTGTCGTTTCACTACGGACAATAACTGCTCTGTGGAATTTGACCCGTTTGGTCTCTGTGTGAAGGATCTTCCAACTAGGACCATGATCATCAGGTGCAATAGTCGCGACGACCTCTACCCCTTCTATTGGCTGCCGCTCAATCCTACAGCCTTCATGGTCACCACTTCGTCATCCACTTTGTGGCATCGGCTTCTCGGTCACCCCGACGTCCAAGCATTGTCACATCTTGCTAGCGCTTCCAACATTTCATGTAATAAAATCTCTAGTGACTCCTTGTGCCACGCATGTCAACTCGAACGTCATGTACGTCTCCCTTTTTACACCTCGTCTAGTCGCACACACAAAGCTTTCAAATTAATACATTGTGACTTGTGGACATCCCCTATCTCCAATATTTCCGGTTACAAATATTACCTCGTTATTCTTGATGATTTCACTCATTATGTGTGGACATTCCCTATTCGTCTCAAATCCGAGGTTTTTGACATCCTACGCAATTTCTTTGCTTATGTGGGCACTCAATTTTCCACTTCTGTTCGCAGCATTCGATGTGACAATGGTTGGGAGTTCGACAATCATGCCATGCGACTTCATCTTATTTTCCATGGCATTACACTCCGTATGTCATGTCCCCATACATCCCAACAAAATGGTAAAGCAAAACGGATCCTCCGCTCTATCAACAACATTCTTCGCTCCCTCCTTTTTCAAGCGAGCATGCCTCCCCGCTACTGGGTTGAGGCCCTCAATGCCGCCACATACCTTCACAACCTCCACCCCACAAAAATACTCAACTTCGGCATCCCGCACCAAGCACTCTTGGGTTCTCCAGACTACTCTCATCTTTGTGTCTTTGGTTGCCGATGCTATCCAAACCTCACCGCCACGGCTGCCCACAAGCTCGCACCAAGGTCCCAATCATGTGTTTTTCTTGGATATCCTTCACATCACAAAGGATACCGCTGTCTTGATCTCTCCACAAATCAGGTCATCATCTCTCGTCACGTCATTTTCGACGAGTCTTCCTTTTCTTTTTCCGAGCAGCCCAACACGCCTGTGCCTTTCGAATTTGACTTCCTGTCCGTCGTCACACATGCGTCTCCACTTGATCCTATTGCGCGCCCTATTCGCCTCCCGGGCTTGCCGCACCACCGCCAATGTACCCAAGCATCACCACCGCCGCACTCGCACTGCAAGAAGAACCCTCGCCAGTGCTATCCCACCGACCACCCAGCCCATTCCACCCATTGTCAACGGCCATGCAATGGCGACTCTTGGCAAACGTGGTTTCTGGCAGCCCGTGGATCGACTCAGTCTCCACATCGTCGCTCCATCTCCCATTCCGCTGCATTCTATCGCACGGCTCACGACAACAATTGGTGTGCTACCATGCAACAGGAATTCGATGCTTTGTGTGCTAATCATACATGGGAGCTTGTTCCACATCCAGTTGGCGCTAACATCGTTACAGGTAAATGGATATTTCGGCACAAGTTGAAGCCCGATGGCTCCTTGGACTGATACAAAGCTCGTGGGTCCTTCGAGGCTTTTCTCGCTACTCGATCGACTTCGTGAAACCTTCTTCCAGCTTGTTAAACCGGCCACCATGCGCACCGTCCTCACCCTTGCGCTCTCAAATGGTTGGCCGGTTCACCAGCTCGACATCAACAATGCCTTCCTCAACGGCACGCTTGCTGAGGTCGTCTACTGTCAACAACCATCCGGCTTCATCGACAACTCGCGCCCCACGCATGTCTGCCGCCTGAATTGATCACTTTATGGCCTCAATCGCATCGCTGGCTTCCTGTCGTCCTTGGGATTCACCGCCTCCAAGGCCGATCCGTCGTTGTTCATCTATCGGCGCGGCACCGACACAATGTACTTGCTGTTGTACGTCGACGACATCGTCCTGACAGCTTCGACGACCACTCTTCTCCACCGAGTGATCGACTCCCTTCGTCGCGAGTTCTCACTCAAGGACATGGGCAACATCCACTACTTCCTGTTCTCGCCGAGCGCATTAGCACCGGTTCCTCCTCTCTCGGCCAAGACATCGAGGAGATCCCGCTCGGCCGCATGAGTAATCGCAGCCTTGCAAAGACGCCGGTCGACACCTCCGCCAAGCTCTCCTCCATCGGCCCTCCAGTTGCCTGTGCCACCGACTATCAGAGCATCGCCGGCGCCCTTCAGTACTTACATTCACGCGACCGGACATTGCGTACGCGGTACAACAGGCGTGTCTTCACATGCATGATCCTCGTGAATCGCATGCGAACCTCCTCAAGCGCATTCTCCGCTACCTCAAGGGTACCATCAACCACGGCCTTCAGCTTCATCGCACCTCGCCAGCGTCTCTCACCGCTTACATGGATGCCGACAAGGGGCCGCCTCGACACGAGGACGTCTACATCAGGCTATGCGGTCTTCCTCAGGGACAACCTTGTCTCATGGTCGTCCAAACAACAACAGACAGTCTCCCGCTCCAGCGCCGAAGCGGAGTACCGCGCTGTCGCCAATGCCATCGCCGAGTCATGTTGGCTTCGCCAACTCCTGACAGAACTCCATCGTCCCCTTCAGCAAGCGACCGTCGTATTCTGCAACAACATTAGTACAGTCTACCTCTCGACCAATCCCTTCTAGCATCAGCAGACAAAGCACATTGAGATAGATCCCCACTTTGTTCACGAACGTGTCGCCCTTGGTGAGGTCCGTGTTATGCACGTTCCTACATATTCGCAGTTTGCAGATGTCTTCACCAAGGGCCTACCGACGACAATCTTCAAGGGGTTTTGTTCCAGTTTGAACGTCCGGCCTCCTCCCGATCCAACTGCGGGGGGTGCTAGGCAGGCATGTTACCCATGCACGTAACGTGCATGCCTTCCAGCCGAAGGTTGCTCAGGCAGCAAGCAAGGCAAGGAAATCAGTGCAGAGGAAATCAAGTTAATCCAAACGATTCTCTTCTATGTTTAGAAGATAATCTCTTGATCTAATAGGCCTCTTTTTGTCATGTATCATCTCGGTTTTCTAACCGTCTCATTGCTGTACACCATATATGCCGATGGCCTCTAATGGAATAAGATAAGTGCAAATTATCGTAATTGCCTTCAAACAGAAAAATTTACCTATTTTTTGAAACCCTTCATTGCCCTTAAAAATTTTACTTTGTTCTACAATAAAATTCCACTTGTAATTTGATTGTCTCCGTAAAAAGAAAAGGCATTCCCGGTTTTACGATGTTTCTTGCACGGAACCGAAAGTCCACTGCACGTGCAGTGACTAAACCTGACAACTACTACATTGCAGAAGATCCCTAGTGGTGTCCAATAAAAAAAAGCCATAAAAATCCCTAGCCCAGTCACGCCCACTTGCATGTGGGACCCACGAGAATTTTCTGCCCTAAACCCTCCCATCCATCCCCATAATACCAAACTAGCCCCCATCCTTTGAAGGCCTATTAAACACGGAGGATACCTCTCGCTTTCCTCCCAACAAGAAGGCCAAATCCAGGCGGCCATTACTGCTGCTCGCTCCCATCCCGCTGCTGGGGACGCCTCGCCTCCACAAGTACAAGCAGATATCCACTTCCATTGACTGAGCCGCGCATCAGCGGAGGACTGATTGATTTGGCGCAATAAATTCCTGCCTCCCGCGCGCGCGCGATCATGGCTGCTGCTTCTGCAACGAGAAGGGCCGCCTCCTCGCTCTTCTCCCGCTGCCTCCTCTCCAGGCCTGCTGTCCCCTCTGCGCTCCGCAGGGCAGGTATATTGATTGCTCCATGCTTCTTGGACCCCTGCTCCTGTTACTGACTCTGTAGTGGTGATAAATCCTTTTTTTTAATCTTTTTTGGTGATGGTAACCATGTTGGTGTGTTTTTTTTTTCTTGGGGTTTTCCCCCCCTGTTCTTGGTTTTGGTTTCTTGGCATGGTTGGTGAGGAAAAGGCGCCACCCTTTTGCTGTCTCCGTTCGAGCCCCAACTTACTTTGTGTTTCTTTGATCTTGTCGAGCGATTCTTATCCATTCTCTTTCGGCTAGGTTTTAGATCTAGGCTGGCTGACCTGATGATCTGAATGTAAAACTTTTGATGATAATGGTCAGCAGTTTGTTTATCTGTGCTATCAGGTTAATTATTGGTTTGTGGATGACTGCTGATCGAAAAGGTTCAATCTTGGAGAACTCTCAAGTCTCCTCGTAATGATTCTTCAATTAGCTTTTCTAAATTATCCTCTAGTATTTGTCTCTAGGTTATATTTTAACCACCCACATCTCTAGGAAAATCCTCCTTGCATCTTCCATGGAACGTTGCTTTCCTCCACTTCTTGCGTTTCCTCTTTCCTCAGCTATTCCGGACGTTATGAGAAATGCCCGCCTTACCCTTTTCCTACGTCTCAAAATGTGCCGTTCCTTGGCTTTTTGCCGTCATGAGTGAGTCATGGCGTGAGCGGCAGTTTGACTTTTCCTGCAGATAAGATTTTTCTGACATGTTAAGATGTCGATTTTTCCTCCTGTCGTTATCAGTACCGTGGAAAGAAAAATCTGAGGTTTTGGTTTTCTGCCATTTTGTTTGCTACTCCTACGTCATAGATACAGTGAAACCAATCTGGCGTGTCTCACCTAACGAATTATAGAATATAGATACTCTAAATATTTGAGATGGATTTTATTTAAAATGACTGGGCAATTTTCCAGTTAACTGGATAGCACTGTAATATTTTTGCACGGTATTCAGTGGTCATGTAGTACGTGTCTAGCTGGATGGAATCAACACTACTGAGAGGAAATAATTAGGCAATTTTAAACCCATATTCTTGGTAACTAGATATTACTGCATCCTTGAAATTGATCAAGACACAAATGAAATGATAGATACTTACGACAGTAGTTGCTGGTTTTTCAGGTTAATTGTTTGTTGCTTCACAAAATTCCATATCATGTTTCCTACTGAATCTGACTTGCACCGAACAAATCCACCACATTCGTGAATTTGTGTTTTAGAATCGCATATGTAGTGGACATTTGTTTTACCATGTCATGTTTGGAGATATTTGCATTTTGTTTGGCACCAGATTTGATCTCACCACGATAATATATGGCTCATGTTGACGATGTTGAACATGAGTGAATACCTTTTTCTTAGGAAATCACCTCATTTGCTGACACATTTAGCAAAATGCTATTGTGCTACCGTATCTGACTTAAGTGCACTAACTCTGCCTTCAGATGGGACACGTGGATTGTTGCCCGGAATCCTTCAGAGGTTCAGCACTGCAGCAGCAGCAGAGGAGCCCATCTCGCCCCCGGTCCAAGTGAACTACACACAGCTCCTTATCAATGGCAACTTTGTTGATTCTGCATCTGGTACATTACTACAGCTCAACTAGTAATGAGGCTGTGGCTCATAGGGCCAGTTTGATGGGCTTCAGCTTCTCTGAGCACTATAGGCCTATGAATTGGAACTCTATAGGCTTCAGCTTGCTTTTGTATTTTCTTAGTTTTGATGTGAACTCACCATTCACAATGTGTCTTTGGATCTCATCAGGCAAGACTTTCCCAACTCTGGACCCTCGTACCGGGAGGTGATTGCTAATGTGGCTGAAGGCGATGCGGAGGACATTAACTGTGCAGTTCTTGCGGCCTGCAAGGCATTTGATGAAGGGCCATGGCCAAAGATGACAGCCTACGTAAACACTTAAGCTTGGACTTTTTGCTGTTGTATTGTTATTATCTTAAGGCCCTGTTTTTGGGGCGCTAAAGCCAGCTTCAGCTTCTCAAAAGCCAAGAATTTCTCAAACAGCTCAGCTTTTGACATAAACAAAAAGCCATATATAACTAACAAAAGTCAAAAGCTGAAAGCTGGGCTAGACTTGCTTTTGAGCTTATTGCTAAGGGAAATTAACTATTTATTAAACGGTCTCTTATAAAAAACTACAGTAGTTTTTCAGTTCAGAAAACCAAAAAGCTGCTTTTCAGAAAAGCTACGGCTTACCCAAACAGGCCCTAAGTCATGCTCATAGACAGTTGAAATTTACCTCCACAGGAGAGATCCCGGATTCTGTTGCGATTTGCTGATTTGATTGAGAAGCACAATGATGAGCTTGCTGCACTGGAGACATGGGACAACGGGAAGCCGTATGAGCAAGCTGCCCACATTGAAGTGCCCATGGTGGCCCGACTTATGCGGTACTATGCTGGTGAGCAGCTTACTTCTGACATTACAAGAACAACCAGAACTAGTCAATAAGATGCCTATATACATGACTGATAGGGTTCCATTTCTGCTGAAATGTTTGCAGGTTGGGCTGACAAGATCCACGGGCTCATTGTACCAGCTGACGGCCCGCACCATGTACAGGTGCTGCACGAACCGATTGGTGTCGCAGGTCAGATCATCCCGTGGAACTTCCCACTTCTGATGTTTGCCTGGAAAGTTGGCCCCGCTTTGGCATGTGGGAACACTGTTGTGCTCAAGACTGCTGAACAAACTCCTCTGTCTGCTTTGTATATTTCTAAGCTGTTGCATGAGGTTGGTGCAATTGCTATTTCATATTTTTTTATTTTTTGCCGTGCCTTTCATAATTTTTATCCATTCTGGTAAATCAATTTCTACTCACTTCATGTTATTTATTTATTTTTGATGTAATGCTTCATGTAATTCCAAAACCTGTTACCTTTTTGAATGGAGTCGTCTGATGTTGACTTGTTGAGTAGTATCAAGATTAAAAGATGCTATAAATAGTTTTGCATAACCTTTTGAATATTTGAGATAGTAGATGCATTTTTTATGTATGTGCTTAGCGACCTCTCAAAACTCAATGCTATTTTATGGAATTTGTTCCATTGCTGAATGCTGACATAGGGATAAACATGCACCTCCAAATCTCCAACTACTCTCAAAAGAAACAATTTAGGGAAAAAACTATCTCAGCTAGTGATAATAATTGCTACCTGCGTTCTTTTTTTTTATTTGTTATTTTGGACACCGACACAATCTCCAATACACAAATTTGACCATTACTTTTTCTAGTTATATGTTAGTAAAAATTATTAAAAATATAACAGCAGAAGTATTTTGTATGACAAATCTAGTTATACCATTTCCTCATTGTTTTGTGTGTATTAGTGGTCAAAGTTTTAAAAGGTTGACTACACGCGTTCTAAAACAACATCCAAAAAAACGGAGGGAGTATTTCCTAGAGACTATATTTCAAATTTCATTGCACTGAGTTCCTTCTTTAGTTCTTTGTCAATGTAACCATCAATTGACCCTTGCTTCACTGCATAGGATATTAATGCATCTCTGTCTTGGCCTGCACTAGTTTAAATAAATTGTTATACTCCATTATTCTAGCCTGCAAGGAACAGTGTTTTATGTGCCCTGCTTATGTTATTGGATCAGAACTGATCATAGTTTACATGATTAAATAGGCTGGACTCCCGGAGGGTGTCCTCAATGTGATATCTGGTTTTGGTCCTACTGCTGGTGCCGCTCTTGCTAGTCATATGGATGTTGATAAGGTAAACTTACGCCTGCTTTAATTCTTGAATTATAGAGGATGGCAAGAAATATTATGCAATATGCACGCTTTCATGATTCAAATATTTAATCCAATTTTCTCCTAACAAACATATATTCCTTTCTATACAGCTTATGCTCACTGGATCAACCGATACTGGCAAAATTGTTCTTGAGTTGGCTGCACGGAGCAATCTTAAGCCAGTGACACTGGAGCTAGGAGGCAAGTCTCCTTTATCATCATGGATGATGCTGATGTTGACCATGCAGTTGAGCTTGCGATTTTGCGCTGTTCTTTAACCAGGTACTCAGTTATTATGTCAAAACAAGCATGCTAATTGAGTTCAATAAGTTCTTTTTTACCTAAACGTATTCTTATCTTATGAACTTGTAAGGGACAATGCTGCTGCGCTGGGTCTCGCACATTTGTACATGAGCGTGTTTACGATGAGTTTGTTGAAAAGGCCAAAGTTCGTGCTTTGAAGCGTGTAGTTGGTGACCCATTCAAGAAAGGTGTTGAACAGGGTCCTCAGGTACATATTGTCCCTAATCAGGGTGTTTGATCATTATTTTGCAAACAGCAATCATGTTACCAACCATTCGTGCAATAGAACTCATGCAAGTTTCACGCTCTTAAGTTTGCAATCACATCATGCAATAAAAATCCTGCCTTCACATTTCCTTGTGTTGGAATAATGTTAATAGCACTAATGCAATTTTGCTCATTTCGTCCTAGAAATAGTTCAGTAGTACATTACGATGAATATAAGTGGATCCACACTTTGACTGTTCCTAACCTTGCAAATTTTGTTTGCTTCTAGATTGACGATGAGCAATTCAACAAGATCTTGCGCTACATTAAATCAGGTGTTGACAGTGGAGCCACCTCGTGACAGGTGGTGATAAGTTGGGTGGCAAAGGTTTCTACATCCAGCCAACAATTTTCTCAGATGTGCAGGTGAGTTTAGACTGCACCTTATCACAAATTCCCCAATCGATCTGTTGCAACATATGCTTGACATCTATTATAAGGTGGTTTTAGGATGGCATGAAGATTGCTCAAGAGGAGATATTTGGGCCTGTTCAGTCAATCCTCAAGTTCAAGTGAGTAACACTCTCTTGTCGATATGTCTACTATATGAAATTCTGAGTAGTAGCCAACAATCAAGAACAATAGCAAAACTTTTAGTAACGATTCATGCTGTTTTAACAGTGATCTCAATGAGGTCATCAAGAGAGCGAATGCAAGCCGCTACGGGTTGGCTGCTGGTGTTTTCACTAACAACTTGACACAGCCAACACCCCGACGCGCGCGCCAGAGCCGGACTGTCTGGGTGAACTGCTTTGACATCTTTGACGCCGCGATCCTTCGGTGGTTACAAGATGAGTGGCATTGAAGGAGAAGGGCATTGACAGCCTGAAGAACTACCTGCAAATCAAGGCGGTCGCCACCCGCTGAAGAACGCCGCATGGTTGTAACATGAATATGAATGATCCTCCGACACAGATTGTGGAGGATCATTCCTTTCTACATCTCGGAAGAACGTGAAAATCGCGATAATTGGATGGGAAGATGATGATGAAGAGCAGCTCTAATAAGCTTTGTCCTAGCATGGGTTGTCACTATCCCTAATAAGCCTCGTGGTTGGTGCTCATCTTATGTAGTTTGGTTTCCTTTTTCCACTGTGATAAGACTGATATATTGTAGCAACAGATATGTTCGTTATGAAATATCGCTTGTTGGGTAAGTGCCAATTTGTCCAGTCTACTTCCATTTGCCAGTAAACCGCCTTCTTCTGTTCTTGCTCTGCTAGTACTGCTACATTGCTGAAGCTCATGACATCACTATCGTTCATAAGTGATGCCATTGGTATGCAATGAATAGAATCTGTTTGATTAAGTTGAAGCTGTTGAGTTCGCATAACCGTGCCGGACATGCTACAGTAATTATTACCCTGTCGAACTAGTGCCACATCGGATTTCAGAAGTTGAGGATAAAATTAGTGAATCCTAATTTTGTGCGCGAGTGTCGGGACCCAACCGCAAATCCGACCTCCGTGTATTCTCGTCCACCCAGATCACGCTTAGCACACACAAACATACAGGTTGCACATCACGCATAATCACAAGGATATAAGAATAAATAGTGCAAACATGTATATAAAACGAGTTGTACAACCTTATGGTCTCCTTACAGATAAGTCACCACGCAGGCTTACATTATTCAAAACAAAGAAATAGCAATGAACATAAAAAGTCGTGGAAGCTCCATCTTGCCACAGTAACCGATCGGGCTTGCCCCTAGTTGCTCGTGGTCCTCGACGCATTCTCCTCCCATACCGTGTAGTCTCCTCCATCGATGTTGGGGTTGATAAGGTGGGGTGAGTACACAAGGCACTCAACAAGTAATGCATGAATGCAAGACTATTACTATATGCAAAGCTTATTCCAATGGATTGGCTTAATTGATCCTTTTTTGCATCAAGCAAGATTTTTAAACTAGTATCTTGTTTAGATTAAAGCAAAGGAAATGTATATAAGTAATACTAATTTCAAATGGTTTTTCTTCAAGATTCTCGCACACACTTTATCACTCATTTCCAACACGCACACACCACCCTTCCATGTTTTGTTTATGAAAACTACCCTTGATCAGTAATCCCGAGCAATGCTCAATACCGTGAGCACGGCTATTCAATAGTTTTGACACTCTGCAGAGGTTGTACACTTTACCCACAAGATACAAACCGCCACCACATGTGATTGTCCGCAACAAAGCTTTTCAGAACTTCTACCTTAACCAAAGAACCTCTCCCAGATTGCCTTCACTATCACTTCCTCACACAGAGCCAAGTATAGGACCGCCAATCACCGCTGGATGGGCACCAAGCCGTAGCACGTACGCCCCATACAGATACACCCCCTGTATCGTCACCCCGAGGTATCGAGGAAAGATATCGTAACCCTAGTCAACTAGGTCTCGTCCCATGTCGACATGTGGTTGTACGGTTGACTCGCATCAAAGGCTTGCAAGGTGAAGTCCTTAATCGACCAAGGCAAGACTTTCAACACTCAACAAAGTGGCACATGCACCCAATGTGGCACATGACTCACATCACTCAACCACCCAATGCCACACAGCCCACTCGCACACACCTCTGCCACTTGCCCCGCCTAAATCATTTTCCACCCAGCTTGATTATTGTGCAACACATGCCAAGAATAACTCAATATCGACGGAACCACACAAAGTTGTCAGACTCAATCTCCACATGTGGCATCATCACACCACTTTTCAAAATACATTCAATATGTCTTTAATCAATATTGTAGCATTTTTCCGAAAGATCATTCATGATTCGCTGCAAGGCTAAGCATCTACTCACTGCCTAGCCTCCCGTGTTGGCACAATATTAACATCCAACTAATATAATCAAAACTTAGGTGACAATGATCTAGGCATACAATTAATAATTCAAGGTGGCATAACAAAATGGGTTGATTAACTACATTATCCCAAATTAATTTAAATTCATTTTAAATAATTAGCATGCATAGTTTCAAAGCATAAATTACATTTTAAAATCTGGGATCAAAATGATCAAAGCATCACTTGCCTTCAAAGAGCTATGGTCGTGTTCAAGCTTGGTCTTGAGCGATTTAATTCTTCTTCAATCCTTCCTAAATTTGCGCTCACGCTGCTCAAATAAAATATGCAATAAATAGCTAATACAGACGACTAGATAATCTCAAAAATTCAAATAAAATTCATCATTAAATAGATCACAATTTTATGAATTTTTAGAAATTTGAATCACCCAAATCCGAGTTAAAATGCAAAAGTTATAGTCATTTGAAGTTTTGAATAAAATCAAAATACTCAAATTAGAAAATCCGATTTTTCCAAATTATTTTTATACTTGAAATTGCATTTATGACGCCAGCACCGAAATGAATTTCCGTCAAATATTTTTATATATGAAAATATTTATGACGCCGCCGATGACGCCAAGACGACACGCGGCACGCCTGCAGGCCGCCACGCCGCCCGTCTAGCGTGGACTTGGTTCACGTAATGCTGCGTACACGCGGCAAAATCCGCATCGCTCGCTAAAACCGACGGCCGATCCTCACGCCGCACCGCAATAAGACCGAGATGCGCGCGACACGCTGCCGCAAGATCCATGGTCACCACGATCCATCCAAGGGCGACGCTCGCCCACGCCCACGCGCCGCACATCCAATGGCCACCTAAATCCAACGGTTGATTCCGCGACCGACGCGGCGACGCCGATTTACTCAGAGCCACGCGCACGATCGCAGCGGCGCGCCCAAAGCAACGGCCGGATCCGGTCTCTCGCTCGTCAGCAACCACGCCGCCACGCGAGATTGATGAAGGTGCGGCGCTACCACCGCCAAGACGCTCAAATCGAACGGCGCGGATCCTAGGGCAAAACCAGATCCAACTCAACCGCTTATATCCGATCCGACGGCCAGTTACCGGAGTCGCTTACTATTCACGGCTTGACGTGGCTCAATCCTATGCATACACTAACGATCCAACTACCGAGATGTAACCAAGTTACGAGACTAGATCTAATCTCTACCGCTCAACCCAGATCTAACGGCCAAGATCTACTAATAGCCCTAATGTCCAGATCTAATCTACGCCGCACATTACGATCTAACATCTATAATTTAATCCAAACGTAAACAGAGAAGTGGATACGTGGACTCACCAAAACCGAGCGATGAGGATCGGACGGCCGGCGGAAGTTGGCGAGGTCAACGACGCGCCGAAGGAACAGTCACGGAGTCGAGGAAGACGAGGACGCCGGCGGCGCTTGCGGGCGCTTCCGACGGAAGAAGTGGCGCTGCTCGACGCTGCCTCGACGAGATCGGTACCCGGTGACCTCAACAACGGCGAAGTGGACCGGCGGCGACGCAAACGACGGAGAACATGGCGGCAGCAGGGAACAACTACGCGAGCCTGCTCAGCGCTAGAGAGGGTCTTGGCGCGCGGCAAGGTGTCAAAAGACGCGGCGAGAAGAGTTCGCCAGACGCGCTACTCGTGCATTTTAGGGGCCTCGACGCGCGCTACAGTGGCGAACAAGCGGTAATCGGCCGGCGGCGTAGCTCCGTGATCTCGCGAGACGATCGACGTGGCGCAACTCGACGTCCGCGCGGATTGATCGGATGGCTCGATCGCGAAACGACGTGGCACACGCGCAAGCGCTCGATCAAGATCGAACGGCTCACCTGGGCGCGCTTAGGTTTCGCGCGGATGGTCGGCGACGCGACAAGAATGGGCTCGCCCACATCGCTCATAGCCATTTTTAAAACCTTTTTCAATAAAAATAATTCTAGAAATTCATTTAATTCATTTGGGACTTTTAAAATAGCGTAAAATTCTAGAAAATTCCAGAAAATACCTTGAGATATTTGGAACTCAAATAAAATATTTTCAATAAAACTTTGCTAGAACTTATACATTATTTAATTGTTTTCAAGGAAGGCTAGTTTTGAGTAATTCCAAATAAATTTCGATAAATTCTCAAGAATTCACAAAAATCAAAAATACTCTCAAAATTTAAACTAGAGCAAAAATTAGGTGTTACAAACCTCCTCTTAATGTAATCTCGTCCCGAGATTCGTGGTTGTCTACATGTGAATAGGTTAGGAACTCCTTCTTCAGATCTTCTTCACGCTCCCACGCCGCTTCACTTTCCGAATGGTTGCTCCACCAACTCGCAGTAAACGTGTTGACTTGTTCCTTGTCTCTCCGCCCATTATGTCCGTAATCTTCATCTGATGTTCTTTGTAAGTCGATCTTCTTGCACCAATTGTCTCTAACGGTGTTTGCTCTTCCTGACTCAAGACACTTCTTCGCTTGAGACACATGGAATACGCTATGCACTCTCGCCAAAGACGGCAGAACTCTAATCGATACGCAACTTCACCTTGCGGCTCAAGATTTTGAATGGTCCGACATACCTGGTGTAAGCTTCCTTTGCATGGAACCTTCGACTTTGAGTGGTGTTACTCTAAGATACACAAAATCTTCTGTTCAAAGCTTAGTTCCTCATGACGGTTGTCAAGATAACTCTTTTGCCCGGATTGTGCAATCTTCAATCTTTCCCGACTGTGGTGATCTCAGGCTTCCGCTTCTTGAAGAATGTCCGTCCGAAACATGTCGTCACTCGTCTCATTCCAATTCAATGGTGTTCGACAGACTCTACCATACAGAGCTTCAAATGGAGACATTTGTAAGCTCGCTTGATAATCGTTGTTGTAACTAAACTCAAAGATAAGGCAAACACTTGTCCCATGAAGTGGAATATGCTAAGGCACATGCCCTCAACATATCCTCCAATATCTCGATTGACTTCTCGCTTGTCCATCCGTCATGGATGGTATGTCAGATCAAGTTCAAACGAGTCCCCATTGCTTCATGAAGCTTACCCTTAACTGAGGTAAATTGGGTACCTCCGTCCGACACTATCTTTTCGCACTCCATGTAAAATGCATAATTCGACATATAAAGTTCTCGCTAACCGGTCTCCTAATAAGTGGTCTTTATGGTATGAAATGTGCCACCTTAGTTAAACGATCTACTATGACCCATATGGAATCATATCCACTTTATGCTCGGGCAATCCGTTATAAAATCCATACCAATTTCCTCCCATTTCCATTCGTATCTTTAAGGGTTGTAATAGCCTCGCTGGCCTTTGGTGCATAGGTTTGACCTTTGGCATATGTCACATAATGCAACGATTCGCGACTTCTCGCTTCATGCTTGGCCACCAAAATTTTTCCTTCAAATCTTGATACATTTTCGCACTTCCGGATGAATTGAGTACTTGAGTCATGGGCCTCTCCTGCATTAATCGCTTAACTCCTTTTGTTCGCACACAAATGCGCCTTTAAACCACATAGTACCTTGTTCATCCAGCTTTAAAATCTTTTGCTTTGCCTTCATCCATTTTGCCCTTAATTCTTTTGATCTTATCATCATCTTTCCGCCTTCCCCGATCCGATCTTCCGTAGGTCTTACTTCCAAGGTTACTAGGAATCCTTTTGGTACCATTTCCAATTCTAGTTTCGAAATCCTTACACAATTCCGCTCGACTTGTTTCCAACAAAGATATTTACATCGTGGTTCTTTCTCGCCAAGGCCCGCCACCACGCTGGCTTTCCCGGTGGTAGTGAATTCCACATTATAATCCTTGATTAACTCTAACCATCTTCTTTGCCTCATATTTAGGTCACTTGTGTGAAAATATACTTAAGGCTTTTATGATCAAGATATACTTCACATCTATTTTCGATGAGATGATGACGCCATATTTTTAGTGCATGCACTACGGCAGCCTAATTCTAAATCATGAGTCGGATAGTTCTCCTCATGTGGTCTCAATTGCCTCGATGCATAGGCAATTACCTTCCTATTTTGCATCAACACGCATCCCAATCCTCGACGCGATGCATCACAATAGATGTCAAAGTCTTGGTGAACGTCTGTAAAACTAATACAGTGCCGATGTTAACCTCCTTTTCAATTCTCGAAAATTCTTCTCACACTCTGTGTCCATAAAAATTTCTTTTCTTTTTCAATAATTGCGTAAGAGGTCTCGCAATCGAGAGAATCCTTCAATGAATCGACGGTAATACCTCGCCATTCCAAGGAAACTACGGATTTGGGTTACCGTCTTCTACTGCTCCCAATGTAAAACCGCTTCCACTTTCTTTGGATCTACAAAGAACTCCTTCATTGCCATTATGTGTCCAAGAAATTCCACCTTATCTTTCCGTAAATCACATTTGCTAAATTTCGCAAACAACCGTTGTTCCTCAACTTTTCAAGGACTAGCCTCAAGTGCTCTGCGTGTTCTTCTCTCGCCTTGGAATAGATAAGGATGTCATCTATGAATACGATTTACTAACTTATCCAAGTTTTCCATAAAACCTTATTCATTAAGTTCATGAAATATGTCGTGCATTTGTCGCACCAAAAGGCATCATCAGAACTCAGAGTGTCCATATCTTGACGAAAATGCGCTTCTAATATCCTCCGATCGGATCTTCACCGATGGTATCCTCGATCAAGATCAATTTTGGAGAATACTCCGCTTCCTCTCAATCGGTCAAACAAATCATCGATCCCGGTAGCGGATACTTATTCTTTATCGTCACATCATTGAGTGCACGATAGTCTATACACATCCCAAACTTCCGCCCTTCTTCTTAACGAATAAGACAGTGCTCCCATGGCGATGAACTAGGTCTTATAAATCCTTTTCCAAAGCTTCTTCAATTTGCTTCTTCATTTCCACCAACCTCTCGTGGACATCCTGTAAGGTCTCTTAGCTATTGAGCTGTCCTCGACTAGTTCTATCACGAACTCGATATCTCTATCTCGCGGCATTTTAGGTAAATCTTCCGGGAAAACATCCGATATTCATTGACTATGGAGACTTCCTCTGTCGATAGCCTTCATGTCGTTGACCATCAATTGTCCATCTCGATCGGTTTCGCTTCAAACTCAATTTTCTTTCCATCCGGCTCTCGACCGATATGACTCTTTTTCCGCAATCCAATATCGCTTTGTGATCGGTTAACCAATCCATTCCCGTGATAACATCCAAGGTTTGGGTATTAGGACGATTAAGTTCGCTAGAACTCAACTCCATTAATTATTATTCTACCCCGTAACATCCTACTTTAGATCGGAGTTCGATCCAGGATTGACTATGAGCACACATTTAAGATTCACTATTTCCATATCATTTTGAACAGCAAAATCTCGGAAATAAAAGAATGCTAAGTTCGAATCAAATAAAACAAGAGTGGTAATCGAGTTTACTAGAACTTACCCAAGATAACGTCCGAGGCGCTCGACTTCATCCGCTGTGATGTGGTTGACTCGCCGTGCGTTCCTTGGGATGGAGTCGTCCGCTGATGCCCCGCGGTTCATGATTGGTGCGGAGTCCTTGCCGGTGTGTTCCCTGTGTTAAAGCGAACCGGGTGACACCTCCTTCTTAGGGCGCTTGTTGGCAAATGCCCCATTTCATTGCAATGATAGCAACGCCTTCCCACGGCCCGAGAGGTTCCTCCACCGTGCTATAGTTCGGCCGAGTCTCGAACATTTTGACCCATCGAGCGATTTGTTTGCAGCTGGTGCCTCGTCATTGCCTCTAGGCCGGTACCGAATGAGCCGCTGGGGTGCCGCCTTCTTCGCCTCTCGGCCCCGACGACTTCCTTGTTGCGCCATTCGCGCTCTGTTGTCATCCAACTCGGCGCTTGTCCTCTAAGATCGTGGCTTTGTTAACTAACTCTTGAAAGTCGTGGAATGTGGGTGATCACCCCACTGCGAACTCCTCGCATTCAATCCTTCATGAAGCGGGATTGTCTCGCCTTATCCGTAGCCACGCCCTCCGTGCGTAGCGCGCGCTTGGGTGAACTTGTTCGTAATCGCCATCGATCGCCGCTTTGCTTGAGGCTTCGAACTCCTCCTTTTAAGATCCATGATACCCTGCACATGGTAACCGACGGAAGGCCGAGGTGAATTCTCCCATGTGATACTCTGCTGGTCCTCATGAGTCGCGCAGGTTTTCCCACCATTCTCGCGGCAGTCCCTTCGAGTTGATGAGAGGCATAGAGTACCTCTCATGTCCTACACATTGTAATGTGCGCTTCCTTTCAATTGTCCTTAGCCAATCGTCCGCTTCCAGTGGATTGGCGTTACCGAGAAAGTGGGTGGACGAGTTCTCATAAACTCCGGCTAACTGGAGTAGGGGTGTGGTCCATGGTTGCCCTGTGTTGAACATTCGCAGCAGCTTGATTGATATCTCGCCGCATGGTTTGAACCATCGTGGTCATGAGTTGAGTCCGGGTCACAAAAGGCTCCTGTGTTTCAGATATCGACTGCGTGGTTGAGGAATCGCTCTTCATTCGTTGTCCGTCTGTTAGCTCCACTCACTGCTCCAACATTTCCACGAGTCCTCACCATCTGCTGCAAGCTTCAATGGTTAAGAAAAGAAGAAAGCATAGACAAGTAAAAGAACTTATGTGGGGAAACAGTGTAACTTAAATTATTTAGCCACTTTATTGATATAATATAAAGCAAGATGGTTGCTCACAAGTGCCTAAGGGCAATGCAACACATACGTGACACTCACAACCAAAAGCAAGTAAGCAAACATAGGAATCCATGACAACTCACACCTAAGGGTAACTCAAACAAAGACGCGACTCGAGATATTCGAAGTCTCGACACTACACTCTACTAGACTCGATCACCATCGAGCCAACCCGGCCGCGCTTCCCGAGCGCATACATCGCGCGGTGGTGTGGCATTGGGGCGAATCGTCCCGTGACTCATCGCGCAAGGTGCAAAAGACCCCATCGACTCGGCTGGTCCCGGCTGCTCGCCTCGTGATCGGGCGCCTCGCCCGGCCTCCGGATTCGATCATGTAACTCAGATCGGTTCGCTCGGGTCCATACAAAGCCATCTCCAACTCTCGGATCTTTCAGATGGCATGAGCTAAGTTCTCCTGTTGGGTTCTGCCTCTATAACCTCGCCGCGGTCCTCTCGCAACTCCCGGATGCGTTCGCCCAAGGCGCCCTCCGGGCGATGACGCACTTGCCAGTGGGTGAAAGTGGCGCCTCCTCCACAAGCTCCATCCTGTCCAAATGATTGTCTCGACGCGGATGGTGGCGGAAGACGGTGCCTCTAACTCGCGGGAGTAAGGCGCGGCACCGCCGCATCGCTCGACGCGACGCTCCCGAATCCCGCCCGAAGAAGACCTCTCCGCAGTGATGTAGATAGGACGACTCGCCTCGCCCTCTCCCGAGCATACATCGTGATCTTGACGCCCCAGCGACGCCAAGTCCTCGCCTGCATCACCAAGTCCTCGCATGCTGGTCGGTCAAAACCTCCAAGCAATCGCATCATACGCCATAACTCCGCGGGCAGATCCTCCGGCGCCTCCATAGGTATGGATCATCCTCATCCGCCAAAACAAACCTTGTTTAAATTAAATAGAGAATAATAAAAATTCAAAGATAGGTATGAATAAGGAGAAGAGATAAGTCGAGATTTCTTTGACATTCTTGCTCTGTTGATTAGGTCTTTAGAAAATAGTTTTCACCTCCTAGGCACAACCAAACTAAGGTCAAGGCCTACAAACCACCGCTCGATACCACTCTGCCGGGACCCGAACCGCAAATCCGACCCTCCTGTATTCTGTGCTACCCAGATCACGCTTAGCACACACAACATACAGGTTGCACATCACGCATAATCACAAGGATATAAGAATAAATAGTGCAAACATGTATATAAAACGAGTTGTACAACCTTATGGTCTCCTTACAGATAAGTCACCACGCAGGCTTACATTATTCAAAACAAAGAAATAGCAATGAACATAAAAAGTCGTGGAAGCTTCCATCTTGCCACAGTAACCGATCGGGCTTGCCCCTAGTTGCTCGTGTCCTCGACGCATTCTCCTCCCATACCGTGTAGTCTCCTCCACCGATGTTGGGGTTGATAAGCAAGGTGGGGTGAGTACACAAGGCACTCAACAAGTAATGCATGTAATGCAAGACTATTACTATATGCAAAGCTTATTCCAATGGATTGGCTTAATTGATCCTTTTTTGCATCAAGCAAGATTTTTAAACTAGTATCTTGTTTAGATTAAAGCAAAGGAAATGTATATAAGTAATACTAATTTCAAATGGTTTTTCTTCAAGATTCTCAGACACACTTTATCAGCTCATTTCCAACACCGCACACACCACCCTTCCATGTTTTGTTTATGAAAACTACCCTTGACTGTAATCCCCGAGCAATGCTCAATACCGTGAGCACGGCTATTCAATAGTTTTGACACTCTGCAGAGGTTGTACACTTTACCCACAAGATACAACCGCCACCACATGTGATTGTCCGCAACAAAGCTTTTCAGAACTTCTACCTTAACTAAAGAACCTCTCCAGATTGCCTTCACTATCACTTCCTCACACAGAGCCAAGTATAGGACCGCCAATCACCGCTGGATGGGCACCAAGCCGTAGCATGTGCACGCCCCATACAGATACACCTCGCACTCGTCACCCCGAGGTATCAGAGGAAAGATATCGTAACCCTAGTCAACTAGGTCCGTCCCATGTCGATATGTGGTTGTACGGTTGACTCAGATCAAAGGCTTGCAAGGTGAAGTCCTTAATCGACCAAGGCAAGACTTTCAACACTCAACAAAGGCACACACACCCAATGTGGCACATGACTACATCACTCAACAACCCAATGCCACACAGCCCACTCGCACACACCTCTTGCCACTTGCCCCAGCCTAAATCATTTTCCACCCAGCTTGATTATTGTGCAACACATGCCAAGAATAACTCAATATCGATGACGGAACCACACAGTTGTCAGACTCAATCTCCACATGTGGCATCATCACACCACTTTTCAAAATACATTCAATATGTCTTTAATCAATATTGTAGCATTTTTCCAAAGATCATTCATGATTCGCTGTAAGGCTAAGCATCTACTCACTGCCTAGCCTCCCGTGTTGGCACAATATTAACATCCAACTAATATAATCAAAACTTAGGTGACAATGATCTAGGCATACAATTAATAATTCAAGGTGGCATAACAAAATGGGTTGATTAACTACATTATCCCAAATTAATTTAAATTCATTTTAAATAATTAGCATGCATAGTTTCAAAGCATAAATTACATTTTAAAATCTGGGATCAAAATGATCAAAGCATCACTTGCCTTCAAAGAGCTATGGTCGTGTTCAAGCTTGGTCTTGAGCGACTAATTCTTCTTCGAAACCTTCCTAAATTTACGCCTCACGCTGCTCAAATAAAATATGCAATAAATAGCTAATACAGACGACTAGATAATCTCAAAATTCAAATAAAATTCATCATTAAATAGATCACAATTTTATGAATTTTTAGAAATTTGAATCACCCAAACCGAGTTAAAATGCAAAAGTTATAGTCATTTGAAGTTTTGAATAAAATCAAAATACCAAATTAGAAAATCCGATTTTTCCAAATTATTTTTATACTTGAAATTGCATTTATGACGTCAGCACCGAAATGAATTTCGCACAAATATTTTTATATATGAAAATATTTATGACGCCCGATGACGCCAAGACGACACGCGGCACGCCCTGCAGGTCGCCACGCCGCCTCCGTCTAGCGTGGACTTGGTTCACGTAATGTTGCGTACATCGCGCAGAAAATCCGCATCGCTCGCTAAAACCGACGGTCGATCCTCACGCCGCACCGCAATAAGACCGAGATGCGTGCGACACGCCGCCGCAAGATCCAGCCGGTCACCACGATCCAAACAAGGGCGACGCTCGCCCACGCCCACGCGCCGCACATCCAATGGCCACCTAAATCCAACGGTTGATTCCGACCGACGCGGCGACGCCGATTTACTCGTAGCCACGCGCACGACGATCGCAGCGCGCCCAAAGCAACGGCCGGATCCGGTCTCGCTCGTCAGCAACCACGCGCCACACGAGATTGATGAAGGTGCGGCGCGCCACCACCGCAGACGCTCAAATCGAACGGCGCGGATCCTAGGGCAAACCAGATCCAACTCAACCGCTTATATCCGATCCGACGGCCAGTTACGGAGTCGCATTATTCACGGCTTGACGTGGCTCAATCCTATGCATACACTAACGATCCAACTACCGAGATGTAACCAAGTTACAGAGACTAGATCTAATCTCTACCGCTCAACCTGATCTAACGGCCAAGATCTACTAATAGCCCTAATGTCCAGATCTAATCTACGCCGCACATACGCATCTAACATCTATAATTTAATCCAAACGTAAACAGAGAAGTGGATACGTGGACTCACCAAAACCGAGCGATGAGGATCTGACGACGGCTGGAAGTTGGCGAGGTCAACGACGGCGCGAAGGAACAGTCACGAGTCGAGGAAGACGAGGACGCCGGGCGGCGCTAGGGGCGCTTCCGACGTGAAGAAGTGGCGCTGCTCGACGCGCCTCGACGAGATCGGCACTCGTGACCTCAACAACGGCGAAGTGGACCGCGGCGACGCAAACGACGGAGAACAAAGTGGGGCAGCAGGGAACAACTACGCGAGCCTGCTCAGCGCTAGAGAGGGTCTTGGCGCGCGCAAGGTGTCAAAAGACGCGGCGAGAAGAGTTCGCCAGACGCGCTACGGTGCACTTTAAGGGCCTCGACGCGGCGCGCCACATGTGGCGAACAAGCGGTAACGGCCGGCGGCGTTAGCTCCGTGATCTCGCGAGACGATCGACGGGCGCAATCTCGACGTCCGCGCGGATTGATCGGATGGCTCGTGATCGCAAACGACGTGGCACACGCGCAAGCCGCTCGATCAAGATCGAACGGTTCACCGGGCGGCGCTTAGGTTTCGCGCGATGGGTCGGCGACGCAGACAAAGAATGGGCTCGCCCATTACATCGCTCATAGCCATTTTTAAAACCTTTTCAATAAAAATAATTCTAGAAATTCATTTAATTCATTTGGGACTTTTAAAATAGCGTAAAATTCTAGAAAATTCCAAAATACCTTGAGATATTTGGAACTCAAATAAAATATTTTCAATAAAACTTTGCTAGAACTTATACATTATTTAATTGTTTTCAAGGAAGGCTAGTTTTGAGTAATTCCAAATAAATTTCGATAAATTCTCAAGAATTCACAAAATCAAAAATACTCTCAAAATTTAAACTAGAGCAAAAATTAGGTGTTACAAACCTCCTCTTAATGTAATCTCGCCCCGAGATTCGTGGTTGTCTATGTGAATAGGTTAGGAACCTTCTTCGATCTTCTTCACGCTCCCACGCCGCTTCACTTTCCGAATGGTTGCTCCAATCAACTCGCAGTAAACGTGTTGACTTGTTCCTTGTCTCTCCGCCCATTATGTCCGTAATCTTCATCTGATGTTCTTTGTAAGTCGATCTTCTTGCACCAATTGTCTCTAACGGTGTTTGCTCTTCCGTGACTCAAGACACTTCTTCGCTGAGACACATGGAATACGCCATGCACTCGCCAAAGACGGCAGTAACTCTAATCGATACGCAACTTCACCCTTGCGCTCAAGATTTTGAATGGTCCGACATACCGGGTGTAAGCTTCCTTTGCATGGAACCTTCGACTCTTTGAGTGGTGTTACTCTAAGATACACAAAATCTTCGGTTCAAAGCTTAGTTCCTCGCGACGGTTGTCAAGATAACTCTTTGCCTCGGATTGTGCAATCTTCAATCTTTCCCGACTGGGGTGATCTGGCTTCCGCTTCTGAAGAATGTCCGTCCGAAAACATGTCGTCACTGTCTCATTCCAATTCAATGGTGTTCGACAGACTTACCATACAGAGCTTCAAATGGAGACATTTGTAAGCTCGCTTGATAATCGTTGTTGTAACTAAACTCAAAGATAAGGCAAACACTTGTCCCATGAAGTGGAATATGCTAAGGCACATGCCCTCAACATATCCTCCAATATCCGATTGACTCTCTCGCTTGTCCATCTGCTCATGGATGGTATGTCAGATCAAGTTCAAACGAGTCCCCATTGCTTCATGAAGCTTACCCTTAACTGGAGGTAAATTGGGTACTCCGTCCGACACTATCTTTTTCGCACTCCATGTAAATGCATAACTCGACATATAAAGTTCTCGCTAACCGGTCTCCTAATAAGTGGTCTTTATCGTATGAAATGTGCCACCTTAGTTAAACGATCTACTATGACCCATATGGAATCATATCCACTTTATGCTCGGGCAATCCGTTATAAAATCCATACCAATTTCCTCCCATTTCCATTCGTATCTTTAAGGGTTGTAATAGCCCCGCCGCCTTTGGTGCATAGGTTTGACCTTTGGCATATGTCACATAATGCAACGATTCGCGACTTCTCGCTTCATGCTTGGCCACCAAAATTTTTCCTTCAAATCTTGATACATTTTCGCACTTCCGGATGAATTGAGTACTTGAGTCATGGGCTCTCCTGTAATTAATCGCCAACTCCTTTTTGTTCTAAGCACACAAATGCGCCTTTAAACCACATAGTACCTTGTTCATCCAGCTTTAAAATCTTTTGCTTTGCCTTCATCCATTTTGCCCTTAATTCTTTTGATCTTATCATCATCTTTCCGCCTTCCCCGATCCGATCTTCCAGGTAGGTCTTACTTCCAAGGTTACTAGGAATCCTTTTGGTACCATTTCCAATTCTAGTTTCGAAATCCTTACACAATTCGCTCGACTTGTTTCCAATAAAGATATTTACATCTGTGGTTCTTTCGCCAAGGCTCGCCACCACGCTGGCTTTCCCTGTGGTAGTGAATTCTCACATTATAATCCTTGATTAACTCTAACCATCTTCTTTGCCTCATATTTAGGTCACTTGTGTGAAAATATACTTAAGGCTTTTATGATCAAGATATACTTCACATCTATTTTCGATGAGATGATGACGCCATATTTTTAGTGCATGCACTACGGCAATTTAATTCTAAATCATGAGTCGGATAGTTCTCTCATGTGGTCTCAATTGCCTCGATGCATAGGCAATTACCTTCCTATTTTGCATCAACACGCATCCCAATCCCTCGACGCGATGCATCACAATAGATGTCAAAGTCTTGGTGAACGTCTGTAAAACTAATACAAAGCCGATGTTAACCTCCTTTTCAATTCCCGAAAATTCTTCTCACACTCGTGTGTCCATAAAATTTCTTTTCTTTTTTCAATAATTGCGTAAGAGGTCTCGCAATCGAGAGAATCCTTCAATGAATCGACGGTAATACTCTCGCCATTCCAAGGAAACTACGGATTTGGGTTACCGCCTTCTACTGCTCCCAATGTAAAACCGCTTCCACTTTCTTTGGATCTACAAAGAACTCCTTCATTGCCATTATGTGTCCAAGAAATTCCACCTTATCTTTCCGTAAATCACATTTGCTAAATTTCGCAAACAACCGTTGTTCCTCAACTTTTCAAGGACTAGCCTCAAGTGCTCTGCTAGGTCTTTCTCTCGCCTTGAATAGATAAGGATGTCATCTATGAATACGACGATTTAACTTATCCAAGTTTTCCATAAAACCTTATTCATTAAGTTCATGAAATATGCCGTGCATTTGTCGCACTAAAAAGGCATCATCAGAACTCAGAGTGTCCATATCTTGACGAAAATGCGCCTTCTAATATCCTCCGATCGGATCTTCACCGATGGTATCCTCGATCAAGATCAATTTTGGAGAATACTCGCTTCCTCTCAATCGGTCAAACAAATCATCGATCCCGGTAGCGGATACTTATTCTTTATCGCCACATCATTGAGTGCACGATAGTCTATACACATCCCGAAACTTCCGCCCTTCTTCTTAACGAATAAGACAGTGCTCCCCATGGCGATGAACTAGGTCTTATAAATCCTTTTCCAGTTAGCTTCAATTTGCTTCTTCATTTCCACCAATTCTCCGTGGACATCCCGTAAGGTCTCTTAGCTATTGAGCTGTCCCTCGACTAGTTCTATCACGAACTCGACATCTCTATCCGCGGCATTTCGTAAATCTTCCGGGAAAACATCCGATATTCATTGACTATGGAGACTTCCTCTGTCGACGCCTTCATGCCGTTGACCATCAATTGTCCATCTCTGCATCGGTTTCGCTTCAAACTCAATTTTCTTTCCATCCGGCTCTCGACCGATATGACTCTTTTTCCGCAATTCAACATCGCTTGTGATCGGTTAACTAATCCATTCCGTGATAACATCCAAGGTTTGGGTATTAAGGACGATTAAGTTCGCTAGAACTCAACTCCATTAATTATTATTCTACCCCGTAACATCCTACTTTAGATCGGAGTTCGATCCGTGGATTGACTATGAGCACACATTTAAGATTCACTATTTCCATATCATTTTGAACAGCAAAATCTCGGAAATAAAAGAATGCAAGTTCGAATCAAATAAAACAAGAGTCGGTAATCGAAGTTTACTAGAACTTACCTAAAGACAACGCCCGAGGCGCTCGACTTCATCCGCCGTGATGTGGTTGACTCGCCGTGCAGTTCCTTGGGATGGAGTCGCCGTTGATGCCCCGCGTTCATGATTGGTGCGGAGTCCTTGCCGTGTGTTCCTGTGTTAAAGCGAACCGGGTGACACCTCCTTCTTAGGGCGCTTGTTGGCAAATGCCCCATTTCATTGCAATGATAGCAACGTCTTCCCACGCCCGAGAGGTTCCTCCACCTGCGCTATAGTTCCGCCGAGTCTCAACATTTTGACCCATCGAGCGATTTGTTGCAGCAGTGGTGCCTCACATTGCCTCTAGGCCGGTACCAATGAGCTGCTGGGTGCCGCCCTCTCGCCGCCCCGACGACTCCTTGTTGTGCCATTCTCGCGCTCGTTGTCATCCAACTCTCGCGCTTGTCCTCTAAGATCGTGGCTTTGTTAACTAACTCTGAAAGTCGTGGAATGTGGGTGATCACCCCACTGCATCCTCGCATTCAATCCTTCATGAAGCGGGATTGTCCTGCCTTATCCGTAGCCACGCCCTCCGTGCGAGCGCGCGGGCTTGGGTGAACTTGTTCGTAATCGCCATCGATCGCCGCTTGCTTGAGGCTTCGAACTCCTCCTTTTAAGATCCATGATACCCTGCACATGGTACCGACGGAAGGCCGAGGTGAATTCTCCCATGTGATACTCATGGTCCTCATGAGTCGCGCAGGTTTTCCCACCATTCTCGCAGCCCTTCGAGTTGATGAGAGGCATAGAGTACTCCTCTCATGTCCTACACATTGTAATGTGCCTTTCAATTGTCCTTAGCCAATCGTCCGCTTCAAAGGGATTGGCGCACCGAGAAAGTGGGTGGACGAGTTCTCATAAACTCCGGCTAACTGAGTAGGGGTGTGGTCCATGGTTGCCCTGTGTTGAACATTCGCAGCAGCCTTGATTGATATCTCACGCATGGTTTGAACCATCGTGGTCATGAGTTGAGTCCGGCCTGTCAAAAGGCTCCTGTGTTCTCGTGATATCGACTGCGGTGGTTGAGGAATCGCCTTCATTCTCGTTGTCCGTCTGTTAGCTCCACTCCACTGCTCCAACATTTCCACGAGTCCTCACCATCTGCTGCAAGCTTCAATGGTTAAGAAAAGAAGAAAGCATAGACAAGTAAAAGAACTTATGTGGGGAAACAGTGTAACTTAAATTATTTAGCCACTTTATTGATATAATATAGCAAGATGGTTGCTCACAAGTGCCTAAGGGCAATGCAACACATACGTGACACTCACAACCAAAAGCAAGTAAGCAAACATAGGAATCCATGACAACTCACACCTAAGGGTAACTCAAACAAAGACGCGACTTGATATTCGAGTCTCGACACTACACTCTACTAGACTCGATCACCATCGAGCCAACCCGGCCGCGGCTTCCCGAGCGCATAACCGGCGGTGCCGTGGCATTGGGGCGAATCGTCCTCGTGACTCATCGCGCGGGTGCAAAGACCCCATCGACTCGCCTGGTCCCGGCCGCTCGCCTCCAGATCGGGCGCCTCGCCCGGCCTCCGGACCGATCATGTAACCCAGATCGTTCGCTCGGGTCCATACAAAGCCATCTCCAACTCCCGGATCTTCAGATGGCATGAGCTAAGTTCTCCCTGTTGGGTTCTGCTCTATAACCTCGCCGCGGTCCTCTCGCAACTCCCGGATCGTCTCGCCCAAGGCGCCCTCCGGCGATGACGCATCTTGCCGTGTGGGTGAAAGTGGCGCCTCCTCCACAAGCTCCATCCCGTCCAAATGATTGTCTCGACGCTGATGGTGGCGGAAGACGTGCCTCTAACTCGCGGGAGTAAGCGGCACCGCCGCATCGCTCGACGCGACGCCTCCGAATCCCGCCTCGAAAGAAGACCTCCGGCAAGGATGTAGATAGGACGACTCGCCTCGCCCTTCCCGAGCATACATCAGGATCTTGACGCCCCAGCGACGCCAAGTCTCCGCCTGCACTCACCAAGTCCTCCAGCATGCTGGTCGGTCAAAACCTCCAAGCAATCGCGATCATACGCCATAACTCGCGCACAGATCCTCCCGCCGGCGCCTCCATAGGTATGGATCATCCTCATCCGCCAAAACAAACCTTGTTTAAATTAAATAGAGAATAATAAAAATTCAAAGATAGGTATGAATAAGGAGAAGAGATAAGTCGAGATTTCTTTGACATTCTTGCTCAAGTTGATTAGGTCTTTAGAAAATAGTTTTCACCTCCTAGGCACAACCAAACTAAGGTCAAGGCCTACAACACCGCTCGATATTACCTGCTGGCTGACCCGAACCGCAAATCCGACCTCTCTGTATTCTCGTGCTACCCAGATCACGCTTAGCACACACAACATACTGTGGTTGCACATCATGCATAATCACAAGGATATAAGAATAAATAGTGCAAACATGTATATAAAACGAGTTGTACAACCTTATGGTCTCCTTACAGATAAGTCACCACGCAGGCTTACATTATTCAAAACAAAGAAATAGCAATGAACATAAAAAGTCGTGGAAGCTTCCATCTTGCCACAGTAACCGATCGGGCTTGCCTCTAGTTGCTCGTGTCCTCGACGCATTCTCCTCCCATACCGTGTAGTCTCTCCATCGATGTTGGGGTTGATAATAAGGTGGGGTGAGTACACAAGGCACTCAACAAGTAATGCATGTAATGCAAGACTATTACTATATGCAAAGCTTATTCCAATGGATTGGCTTAATTGATCCTTTTTTTGCATCAAAAGATTTTTAAACTAGTATCTTGTTTAGATTAAAGCAAGGAAATGTATATAAGTAATACTAATTTCAAATGGTTTTTCTTCAAGATTCTCAAGACACACCTTATCAGCTCATTTCCAACACCGCACACAGCCACCCTTCCATGTTTTGTTTATGAAAACTACCCTTGATCAGAATCCCCGAGCAATGCTCAATACCGTGAGCACGGCTATTCAATAGTTTTGACACTGCAGAGGTTGTACACTTTACCCACAAGATACACACCGCCACCACAGTGATTGTCCGCAACAAAGCTTTTCAGAACTTCTACCTTAACTAAAGAACCTCTCCCAGATTGCCTTCACTATCACTTCCTCACACAGAGTCAAGTATAGGACCGCCAATCACCGCTGGATGGGCACCAAGCCGTAGCACGTGCACGCTCCCATACAGATACACCCCCTGTACCGTCACCCCGAGGTATCGAGGAAAGATATCGTAACCCTAGTCAACTAGGTCTGTCCCATGTCGATATGTGGTTGTACGGTTGACTCGATCAAAGGCTTGCAAGGTGAAGTCCTTAATCGACCAAGGCAAGACTTTCAACACTCAACAAGCTGGCACACAGCCCAATGTGGCACATGACTCACATCACTCAACAACCCAATGCCACACAGCCCACCTGCACACACCTCTGCCACTTGCCCCAGCCTAAATCATTTTCCACCCAGCTTGATTATTGTGCAACACATGCCAAGATAACTCAATATCAGACGGAACCACACAAAGTTGTCAGACTCAATCTCCACATGTGGCATCATCACACCACTTTTCAAAATACATTCAATATGTCTTTAATCAATATTGTAGCATTTTTCCGAAAGATCATTCATGATTCGCTGTAAGGCTAAGCATCTACTCACTGCCTAGCCTCCCGTGTTGGCACAATATTAACATCCAACTAATATAATCAAAACTTAGGTGACAATGATCTAGGCATACAATTAATAATTCAAGGTGGCATAACAAAATGGGTTGATTAACTACATTATCCCAAATTAATTTAAATTCATTTTAAATAATTAGCATGCATAGTTTCAAAGCATAAATTACATTTTAAAATCTGGGATCAAAATGATCAAAGCATCACTTGCCTTCAAAGAGCTGCGGGTCGTGTTCAAGCTTGGTCTTGAGCGATTTAATTCTTCTTCAATCCTTCCTAAATTTATGCTTCACGCTGCTCAAATAAAATATGCAATAAATAGCTAATACAGACGACTAGATAATCTCAAAATTCAAATAAAATTCATCATTAAATAGATCACAATTTTATGAATTTTTAGAAATTTGAATCACCCAACCGAGTTAAAATGCAAAAGTTATAGTCATTTGAAGTTTTGAATAAAATCAAAATACCAAATTAGAAAATCCGATTTTTCCAAATTATTTTTATACTTGAAATTGCATTTATGACGTCAGCATGCCTCATGATGACGTCAGCACCGAAATGAATTTCCGCCAAATATTTTTATATATGAAAATATTTATGACGCCGCCGATGACGCCAAGACGACACGCGGCACGC